>CM039728.1:33517978-34717978 GCA_022539455.1 Dendrobium nobile | reverse complement strand
GGCGGCAAAACCACTCGGTTCAGAGGCCCCGGGTCATAACCGTTTATCCTGCGGTGCCATTTGGCGGCAAACCGCGGTTAGAGGACACGTACCACGTCCTTACTAGCAGGAGATTGTCTTGTAGATGGATCCTAGTGATATTTTCGACTAGGGATTTAACTCTTTGTGAGCTGAAGTAAATTTTGATTGTCCACCTCGGCAAACTGTTGCGGAGGGTGGATTGGATTTTGCTTTAAGCGGGTTGATGGATAATATTTTAATTTTAAATATTTTTGGAATTTTGAATATTTTTAGGATTTTGGCGTTTTTGAGATTTTTATGGAGTTTTTGGGTTTTTGGATGGAGCTTGGAAGACCATTTGGATATTTGGGAGTCATTTGAAATGTTTGTGAACCCCTCGGTTGAGATAAACATTCAACACGGCCATCATCGGGGTGTTTGGGGTCATTTCCATTTAAAGCTTCAACCTTGTCGACTCTGTCTAGCTGTCGACAGAGGATCGGGTTTCGTAGGCTTCGTGCTTTATTAGTGAATTCATTTGTTGTAGGCCTTGAAGGTCTAATAATGAATGTTTTGACAGCAAATATATCGGTCGTCAAACTTTATATTTGCTTAATGGTTTCGAACCCTGTCGACTTCTATTGACCCGTATAGAAGGATCGGTTTCGAAACTGAATTCACTGTCTAGTACACCGCGCAGCATCCCTAGGTAACGTCACGTGTGTACCAATTACACGATCGCGGGGCCCATGCGGGTTAAGATTCTTATACCAATTACGTGTACCTATGTGTATACAATTTAGTGCACGTGAGGGTATTTTGAATATTTGTAGACGCCTTCTGGTCGCTAGTAGAATGTTTGCGGATTCGGTGGCGTGGTGTTGTAGTTATGGACGCCTTCTATCTGCTTGTACGAATGTTGCAGCATCGGTGGTGGCGTGGCGTAGCCAGCTTCTGAGAAGAGTTATTCACTACTTCGTACGGTAGACTGTCGTGCGCACTACTTGTTGCTTTCTGCAGGTGGATATTAGTGCACTAAACAAGTCTCCTGCTGTTTGCTTCGGGTAGATGCTTGTACTTTGGTGTATGTACGATGAGATCTCCCACCTAACTCATCAGCACTTGCAGGTGATATAGTACTTTGTATCTTCGCTCTCGTGGACAATAAACTGGGTGTACTATGGTCTTCTACAGTGGCTCATGGTACTTGCAAATTGTTCTAGTCATCTCGCATGTTGTTCGTAGATGATATGTGATATTTATAGCGGGGCTTCCAACAGAAGCTCAGTGGGAGCTTGTATCTGTCCTATTCTTTATGCACTCCGCTTTGGCTCTGGTCTTTACATCACTGCTGTTGCAGGTAGATAAATTCATTTGCATACTGGAATTGACTAACAGGATTACTGCATTTACTATAGTCTTTATGCCTATCCATCAGTGGCATGTGGCACATACGATTATCTTTGTAGAGAGAGATCGTATGTGTTGCAGATCTTTTTATTCTTGCTTTGTGTATGGATTTCGAGTGTTTGTTGGTATTTTCACTTGCTCGACATTAAAACTTTCTCAACTTTTGCTGAGAGCCTCATACACTTGATTGATAAGCATTATTGTTATCCTTTTTAATTTGATCTATATTTGCAAGAAAGTTGTTGTGTTTGTTGGCATATTTGATTCTTCTTCTTGAAGGAGATGGATGCATCTTACTTGCATGATAGCTCCATGGGTGTGAGTTTGTTTACCACATGTTCGCCATTTGTGTTTGCTAATGATTCGTTGAACTCGTTGCATGTGGATCTCAATAATCTATAGATATTGATGTGTGTATTTGCAGATTTATTGTTGACTGTCGGAATGACTACAACCTTATAATTTTCTCACATACTTCGTAAACAATCTACTATGCTCATTGTATGTTCGTTCAATGTTTATGGAACTCATTTATTGCTTGCAAACAACTTCACTTTGCAAAATTCTTTATCTCTGAAGGTGATTTTTCACTAGTTTGTTTGCATATATATGTTGATATGAAAATGTGCCACCATATTCATCATACACTTCATGCAAAAATCCTTCTAGTAGCCTTTGATTGTATGATCAATATAGATATCATTGCTTTCATTTGCAAGTCAACTTGATTGGATACTTTGAATCATCTAAATTTCAATATTCATTATTCATATACATTGAGACTTGCTTAGCATGAGTCCATTACCATACATATTCACATTTAATTTTCATATCATCATTCAAAGATTATCGAAATTCAAGGAATGGTTCTTATGCAAGCTCAATTCAAGTCCAAGCTCGAATCAAGTTCTTGCACTTAGTTCAAACTCAGTTCATAGGTCTTAAGAGATCTTGTTCAATTCAAGCTCAATTAATGTCCATATTTAGCTCCAATTAAGTCTAATTTTAATTTTATTTTAATTAAAGTTAAACATTAGTCTTTTTCATTTGGTCCACAAGTTCAAGTCCAAGCAAGTTCAAGTTCAATTCAGGCTTAAGATAGAGCTTCTCCTTCATTCGAGTCCCCCAGTAGTCCTTTGCAAATGCAAATTAATGTCCAAATTGTTCAAATTATGACTTGAGTTTGAGTTCCTTTAGTCCAAATAAAGCATTATATTCCACAAGAATTTCGGCAGCCTTCGGCGTCTCCCCCGTTTAGGGGGAAAACTACGGAAAACTTAGCCTTTCCCACCACGCTAAGAAAACGCGTGTATGGTAGATGCCTCTTTCGAGAACACCCGCGGCCGTGTATTGTTTTCGATCCCCCACACGCTAAGAAAAGCGTGTTATGGGTATGTTGCAAAAAAGTATATTTTTTTTATAAAAAATATTTTGCAAGAAAACAGTATTTCCCCACAAGCGTGGGGGTGACTTATGGGTATCCCTGCTTCGTCAGTACGCGTTATCGCGTCACGGGTTCCCCAATCCCACCATGCTAAGAAAAGATGTTAGGCGGTTTTCCGGTGCGCTTACGAACTCCGAAAGAAGAGATTTGGAACCGAGGAGCGCTCGCCTACCTTGTAGTGGGTGTCGAGCGGTTGCCTTTCCACACGCTAAGAAAAGCGTGTATAGGCAGACCACCGACTGACACGCATGCCGAGGTAAAGAGAGCAAACAAAGGTTCAAAATCGAGACAAATATAATCTCTTTTCTTCTTTTTTTTTTTCTCTTTTTCTTTTTTTTTTGTTTTTGAGTAAATCACTCTCTCTCTCTCTTTTTTTTTGCAAGCTTTTCTCCCTCTCTTTTTTTTTTTACCTCTCTCTTTTTTTTTTTCTCTCTCTCTTCTCTCTTTTTTTTACATTTTGCACACACATGCATCGTGTACACATTATATATGTCCAACAATATTGACTAACAGAAATTACTCATACATTAACTTCACAAATAGCAACATTAATTAATATGCATACATGACAAGAAAATCAAAAGCAAACATAATGATAAGGTTGAAATGAAGTTTGCTGTTTGAAGTTTTGTGAGGGAATGTGAAAAGATTACCTGGGTGAAATGAGATAGTGGTGGTGGTACAGCAAACGAAGGATGGGGATTAATGTCTTTTGGATAATAGATTTATGAGGTGAGAAGAAAACTTTATTAGCATGCAAGCATGCAGAGGTAGGCTTATCTAAAAGAATTGGTGAGCTTCATTCAACCACTAATGACACAGCAAAGTAGCATAAACAGGGAGTTCGGAGGAATATCTTAAAGCAAAAAGTACATGCATTTAATATCATTATTAATGTAAACAATTAATGATAATAATTTATTTAACTACAGAAGTTAATAAAGGTGAAGGAATCTCACAGCAGCTTTTCCTCTCTCCCTTGGATAATGCAAATAGCTCAAGGGTGGGAGTGTAGGACAAAGGAAGAGTTAATAAAATGAAGAAGCTCTCGATAAACGGTTTGTAGTGGGAGAAGGTGATAGGAGATTCGCGACTGCTGTTTGCTTGGATTTGTTCGGCTTTATGAGAGATAGAAGAGGGAAGAAGTCATGCCGGAACTGCATGCGAGAGTGGTGCTTTGGACTGCATGACTCTGCATGAGATAATGTGTCTTTTGCTGTTGTGTACAACGTGAGGTGAAGAAAAATGGGGAGGAGACTGGTTCAGCAGCAAGAGGCGGTTGAGGATAGGCTGCTGGAGCCTTATCATGAAGGGTTAGGTAGTGGAGAGAAGGGTCAATACCATGGGCTTCACATGGACAGAGAGAGTTTGGCGTGGGAGCGATCTTGCATGCAATTTGGATGTAGGCGTGAAGCTCGGCCCCTATTGCTTGCGAGGCTTCATAATGGCTGCAATTGGAGTTTCTTCTCTAGAAGAGAGACGGAGGAGACCAGTTCTCTTCTGTTTTAACAACGATGCCTTGTCCTATTCGATCCTGAAGCGATGTCTGAGGGCGAGGGATTCACGGGATTTAATGGCCAAATCAGCGGAATTTCGGGAGCTCAGAGCAGAGATATCTGAAGTGATACGAGGTTTGAAAGAGCCAAGAGTAATACATTAATTTAGATTTGATTTTGCATGAAAATAGCTCCGTAAAATTTCTTTTACTTGTGATTTCTTTTTCTAAATATCTTAATATAGAAATGGCCATAATTATCACTCTCAGTGAGCTCTAAATAGCAGAAATGAGGCTAGGTTGAAAATGCCTTAATATGCTTAACTTTCTCGATTTCGTGTATTTTCTCCTGTAACATGTGTCGAGTTCGCCGAATAGTCAAATTGGATAAATTGATAGTGCATTTAGGTATTGCCGATGTCCCGTGGCACAATGACGTAGGTCCGTTTCACAGACGGACATCGTCTAAACATTCGTCGAGGCTTGATCTTTATTGGAAATACATATTGTCGTATTTGTGATAATTTCAAAATTGTACCACCACCTCGAACAACCAAGTTGATAAAAAAATATATTTTCTTATGTCAACGATGTTCCGGACATAATGGCACTGTCCGTTTTGTGATCTGACGTTATTTTGCCACCGACGAGGCTAATTTCTCTGTAATGCGCACCTTCACATCATATGTTGATCGCTTTCGGAACTTGCGACACCACTTAAAATGATCCAATTTGATCAAATAAAAATGTAGATTCTCAATGGCCGACGACGTTCCGACGCTATGGCACTATCCGTTTGTGGATCCAACGTCGTTTCGTCACCGACGAGGTTAATTTCACTCGTAGTGCGTGCAGTTCGCATCAAATTTGGATCACCTTTGAAATTTGCGAACACCACCTCAAACAATCCAATTGATCGAAATAAAATGTAGATTCTTAATGGAGACGATGTTCCGGACGCAATGGCATTGATCCGGTGTCGATCGGAACGTTCGTTCGAGTGTCTTCGAGGGCCTCGTTTCCGTCGTAACGCAGGCCTTTTATATCATATTTGCATCGCCTAAAAATTGACCACATTCGGATGATCCAAATTTATTAATATAAAATGTATATCCTGAATGTCGACGTCGTTTCCGAACGTTAATGGCGTTTGTCCTTATTTTCGATCGGACGTCGTATCCGAGCATCTTCGAGGCCTTGTTTCCGTCGTAACGCAGGCCTTTATATCATATTTGAATTGCTTGGAAATCGCCACCATCTCAGATGATACAAATTTATTAAATGAAATGTGTATTCTGAATGTCAACGACGTTTCCGGACGCCATGGACTGTCGTTTGTCAATTGGATGTCGTCTGAGATTTTCGAGGCTGTTTTCCTTGAAATGCGCGTTGTCTCCAAAATTCATGTCACTCATTAGGATGATCCAAATTGAACAAGTAAAAATACAGTTTTTTGAGTATTTGACTATGTTCTGAACACAATGATGAAGTCCGTTTGTTGATCCTACATCCTTTGATCAGCCTCGTGCTTTAATTTCGGGTGTCGGTCGACCCTTTTGACCGATCTCATCCGATTCAATTGCGAGGGCTCGACCCAGCAGAGTTCGATGTCTGATCGCAACGCGATGTCTCGTTTAGCAATTCGGAGGTCATTTTGATCCTTTAAGTGAATGTGGCGCTAAGGCGCATAATGTTTTATTCACTTGGTGTTCTTTATCGCGTGGTTTGAGGTATAGGGTCAACAAAAGGTTAAGACCAATGGGAACTACAAATTGCATGAACCACCTAATCTCTACTAAGCGCCATTAATTCTCTTTTTGAATATCAGATATAGGAACATACTCAATATTCTGTATGCCTTAATAGTTTTATGATAAGTTTGTTTAAAATTTGCGTTACAATAATGCTAGTTCGTGTACTATAGAAATTAAATAAGGATGAATTTTTCTTCACTTAGAGAAGAATTAATCTTCTCCACCATAATAGCTTTCAATTGTGATTATCTTAAATGTAGATTGAAACCATGCAATCTCTTCGACATCACTTAACTGGCGACCTTGCATGATTTTAAAAATTTTCATCATTGGAGGGTTGTTTGAATCAAAACTTTCCCATAGATAGTTACATGCATATAACAGAATATTGTGATTTTAAATTGTAAATGAATTTCAAATGAATTGACAACAAATACAGGAATTGTTAATGATATTATAAACGTATTGGCTAGTTTCTCGATGAAAATAGATAAGTGAAACTAGAATTTAAAAGTAGTTTTCATATGCTATTCAATCATCCTTATATTTCTCCACGTGAGTGACAAATGATTAAATCTTTATGAAAATTGATGGAAACTTGTGGGACTCCGAAAAATTCGGCCCCAGCTCCCGCGCTTTTCTTTTCATTTCGGCGAGGGGAGTTTTAACTGAATAAGTTCGAGGTAAATTTTGGAAGGCCAGATAGGTTTGTAGACAAGACACTACCAGAGATTTCGCCTCCTCATTTTGTGAGGATTTTATGATCTGAGTTCTGGTTTTCCTATAGGTGCAAGCCCCTATAGTTAATTACCCTCCCGATCACGAGAGAGAACTTCGATTAGGCTAGTCGTCAATCAGTTAGTTATAGAGATATGTGTTATCTGGCATTTATGTAGCAGCAATGGGTTTGAGATTGGAAAGATTGAGTATTTAAATAGAAACTTCACCATTTTGCCACTTAAAGCGGATTGGTGGGGGAAATGGATGATGGACCCAATCAAGACCGATGGTGTCAGTCGTCCGGGCACGTGTGGTCCCTGGTCTATTTAGTCGGGAGGTAGTTCGACCCAACTGACAAAAGGATCCTTGTCCGCATTCATGGGTATGCTTCGTCAAGGGGACCCTTGTGGACCTGAGGGTCATTGTTGTGGTCTAAGGGGACACATGTTGATCCTTTTTTTTCTTTTTTCACCTTATGCTAACAGAGGGCCTTGTGCCCTAACGATCATATCATATTGGATTGATATCTCAAGGATTTGATATCCATAAGGAGGTATTGGCTTGGACATACGGTATATCGTGGTTGCCATTTGGCTGCAAACCACTCGGTTCAGAGGGCCCCGGGGTCGTCATAACCTGTTTATCCTGCCCGGTGCTATTTTAGCGGCACGAACAGCTGGTTAGAGGACACGTGTACCACGTCTTACTGGCAGAAGGATTGTTGAGAATGGATCCTAGTGATGATTTTCTGATAGGCATTTGAGCTTTTTGTGAGCTAAAGTAAATTTGCACTTTCGTCTCCCAGGCAAATGTTGCGGAGGGTGGACTGGATTTTGTTTAAGCGATTGATGGATTGATTTCAAAATTTAAATATCTGGATTTTGGAATTGCGGAATTCTTGGTTTTGTGGGCGGAGTTTTGGAGATCATTTGAAAAAATATTGTGAACCCCTCCGGTTGGGGAGATCAGGAATTAAACACGGCATATCGGGGTGTTTGGGGTCATTTCATTAAAGCCTTGACCTTGTGACTCTGTCTGGCTGTCGACAAAGGATGTTGGGTCTTGCGTAGGCTTATGCTTTGTTTATGAGACCTTGAAGGCCGACTCTTGAATGCATAAAATACAGTATTCCAGTCAACTCCGTAACCGCCATATTTATTCATATCTCGAACTCCTGTCTAGTCTCCTATTCCTCTATTTGGGCGAGGATGGGTTTTTCAATATGGCTTTCACTGTCCTTTTGTTTAGTGATTATTTTGATTGATCCCCCCCCCTCTAGGCTAAGAATGCCTAATAGCGAATGTTTGAAACACTATACACTAGGCCATAGCCGTGTATTACGTTTAAATATTCGAACCCTGTCGACTTCTATTCATCCGATTATAGCAGGATCGAGCGTTCGAACTAGAATACACTTGTCGCAACCCGCGCAGATCTAGGCGTCCTCATAGTACAATAACACGCTCGACGGGGCCCCATGCGGGTGATTTTTATATAACCCTTTAGTGTTACTTTGTGCCTATCATTTTAGTGCACAGTGCAGGGGTTATTTTGGAAATATTTATAGTTGTGTGATAATTGAATTTGAATAACAATCATTTGGATTTCAGAGCTTACTACACGCCTTTTGTCCGCTAGTACGGAGTGTTGCTGGATTCCGATGGACGTCGCATCTTGGTGTGACTACCCTTTCTCATTCATCGGGGGAAGGATTTTCTGATTTTGGAGTTTAACTGACTATGATTGGGGATAATACTATTTAGGATTTCAGATGTGGTTAGACTTGTGTGATTTCTCGAGTGTTTGAGGGCACAGAACTTTTCTTTTCTTTATTATAGAACTAAAAGAGACTTTGGAACACCTAGGAAAATTGGTGCTAATTTGTTTAAACATTTCCCCCTTTCTGCCAGGGGGCTGTTCATTTTTCGTACATCGAGTGGCCCTTGTACTCGTACGTTAATTGTAGGTTCTTGATCGCACTGAGTAGGTGATATCCGTACTTGTGGCCCAGAGTGTTCGGTGTACCTAACGGTGGGGGGGATTTATCACTATTGTTATCCTCAAATTGGTTTGTAGTCATTTGCAGGAACCCGTTGCAGCCTACGAGCTCCTGGACCGTTTCGTAGGAGACCCATTGTTGCTCCATCAGCCCACCTATCCCAATCGAGGTGGTTGATGATGTACTTGTTTGTAAAAACGGATTTTGATTGTTTGGTCTCCAGTAATGCCATGCTCAATCAACAGGCATGGCGCGTTTGACTTCGTGGGACGGTTGTAGAAGAAGTTCAGTTACACCTACTCCATACAAGTTTGCTACGTGGCCGAGGCGCGGATATTTGTGGTACATTCAGTAGTCCATGTCATTCTATACTTTGTTTAGATCCAGTATCTTAATTACCAGATTTGAGATTTAGTTATGTTCACACGATGTGCATTATTCAATTGTAAATGGGTTTTGAGTAGAAGTTCAGGTTCTGCCTGAAGCCCTTAGAGATTTCAAGTTTCTTGTGGTCCTCAATTCGGAAACCCAAAATCCATGACGTATGAGTTTGAGTTCTTTAAAGTTCATGTTAATTCAACTCTCTGGCAATCAGAGCGAGTTTCAAGGTCCAGTTTGATTTTATTTCCCGGTTTGATTTTGATCTTTATTAATCATTTGAGTTCTAGGTTCTGGTCCAAGTTACACTGTTCAACATTCTTTGTGTTCAAAACAGGTCGGTACACTATGTTTTCACTCGAAATTTCGGCAACCTCCCGGGTCTCCCCCGTTTAGGGGATAAAATAACGGAAAAACTGGCCTCCCGCCAGCTAGGTGAAAAGCTAGTGTACGGTAGGTGCCCTCTTTCGAGGAGACACCGCGGCGTTTTTAAGTTTTTTTCCCCAACCACGCCAGAAAAAGAGCTGTGTATGGGGCTTCTCGGTACGGTTGCAAAAGAGAAGAAACAGTTGTTTTCCCAGCGCGCGAGTAAGAGTACTTATGAATGAAAGCAGTTGTTTCCCGCGAGCGTGGTACTTATGATATCCCGCTTCGTCCGTATGGTTCGCACCGGGTTCCATTCCCTCTTGATTTTAATTTTTGAAGTTTCTGGTTAGATTTTGCCTTGAGATTCGTGCTTGATCAAGATAATTTTTTGAGATTACATCAGTTGCCCCCCTATTTTCGGACGTCGTAGCTTCAGGAGTCCGAAAATATGCGTCACGAATTTTAGAGAATTTTTTTCCGAGTGACTCAGAATTGATCTTGTGTGTAGAAGCCTAGCTCGAACGGCTTTGATAGTGCCGAAATTGAGTCGGAACGTTGAAAAAATGGTCCCGGGAATCCCAAAAAAGTCCAATTTGGTGTTTTTGGGGCAAAATATGGGCCCGAAATGGATTAGCTGAACCGGCCGGTCGGCCGGCCCGCTGTCGTCGGAGGGCAGAACTGAGCCGCGCAGCTCGTGCGCACCTGCGCCCACGGGCCAGCACTTAGGCTCACCCGCGCCCGCGCTCATGCTGGGCACTGGAAGGTTACCGTGAGAGCGCGACGCGCACGCTGTTGCCGCGCAGCGCTGGATCTGTGGATTGGTGGCTGCCGCTCGATCCGCGCGCTGTAGATCGCGATCCGCTTGCTGTGCGCGTGGATTTGGGCTGACACCGCCTTTAAGTGGGGCCCACCAGCCTGAAAAAACTCATTTTTTGCTATTGTTAGGTCCAAAAAAATTTGAAAAAATCCCAAAAAATTCCAAAAGATTTGAAAAAAATTTAAAAAATTAGGGATTTCGAAAATGACAGCAATTCCCCCTCATTCTCTCCAAAACCTAAAAATAGGCCCCCTAGGCCTTTAGAAAAATTGCACCTTCTCCTTCTTCTCCCTTGGCTCTCTAACAGTTGAGGCTTCCGCTATTTTTGAGTGGAAAATTTCCCTGCTCGACTTAGCATCCCTCCTATCGTGTAGAAGTTAGAGAATTTCTCTCCTGGCTTTCCACCCGTTTCTTTTCCTGCTATAGGGCTTTCTTCTATCTTTTGTAGGAGATTTTCCCTACTTAGAATTGCACCCCCCATTTAGTAAGAAATTCAAAATAGGTGATTACACTTCTACCAAGATGTTTCCGTCGTAGAAGATCGCCTACTGCCCATTCTGAGGGTTCGAAAAAGGTTCCAGGGCGACAAAAGCTGATGACATTATCTCCACCATCACTGAAGATTCTTTCATCTCTTTTAGGAAAAAGTTCCATTTTTCTAATGACCTGGTGATGGAAGGTGCGGTCGGCGAGATATGATCGTGCATGCTTCCCTCGCTAGGGATACGTGACAGCATACGAGTTATAGTTAGACAAGCGGGGTTGTAGTTTCCCTGCCTCCTGAACTTATTGATATCCTGACGGTCTGCGGATTGAGTTTGTCTCAATTTTCCTATCGGGCTATGTCAGTCGTAGTGGGCCTAATTGCATTTTTCAGAGACGGGGAGTGGTGTTGTCTCCAGATTGCCTATCTCGGATGGGGCGTTATCTATGCTGATGCGCAGGGTCGTATCTCTTTCAGATCAAGTGCTGAGATATCCATATCTCAGGTATACCGTCTAAGACTGGATCAGTGACTTCTTCTATGTGCAGAACGATTGGGGCTACCAAGAAAAATGGGGAAAGTTGAAGGAGTTATCTATCCCCCTTCACATCGGATCGAAAGACTTATTGAGGATACTGAAGCTTCCCGATTTTGATGCCCTCCGTTATGAGATGCGTTGCTTGAGCAGATGCATGGACGAAGAATGTTTATACAAGGTGGGACTATCCACTTATGCAGGGAGGACGCATGTATAGAAGTTGAAGAAATCTGTAAAAGTCCCGGAGACCCAAAAATTTAATCCAAGCGACATGAGGCGATGAAGATTCACAGGCGCCTAAGAAGAAGAAGTCAGATGAAGTTTTGACAGTTGCCGGCAAGGGTCCTCTCTTTTCTCCGTCCAGATATACATTCCAGAGGATGTTGCGAAACATAAGTGCATTGGTCGTCGACGAGCCGAGGAGTTGGTGAGTTCACCCTCTCTCCATTTCCTTGTATTTGTATACATATTTTCAAGGATACACTTTTTACTTGTTGATTCTTTTTTGAACAGTGTTTGAGGTGAAAAAATCTTAGATGAGTGGAATGATGAATTCGTGAAGGTCAAATATCTTCAGGGGAATACAAGAAGAAATATGACGGCAGAGTGAAGGAGGTTAAAGACGGTGGAGGATCAACTTGCACAATGCAGAACAGAATTTGCGAATAAGATTGCTTCAGCTTCTTCCAGAATGAGTGGATGAATCGTTTGCATATACAGTTGGTAGAGGCAAGGCAACAATAACAAACAACTGAAAAAATATGCAAACCCTTGAGGCTGAGAATAAGAAGCTCCTAAACATGTTGGTCAGAGAAGGTAGCACAATTGTCACCGTCTGCAGCCATAGAAGAGTTCACAAAAATCTTATGCTTTTAAGATATTTGTCGAGGATCAAGTCTAGGAAGCTCACAATTATTTTTATGACGTAGAGGTGAAGGCTTTGGAAGTAGAGCTCATGGATGATGGCTTCATTAAAGGCTTCATGAAGGGCGTTCGTACAGTGCAACGCAAGAACAGAGGGGAGATCGAGGGGTTGACTCTGAGCAGGCTTCTGGTGATCCTTCTCTAGACTCTGATGGTGAAGAATTGGAGAGTGATTTGCAAAAGATCTTCGCTCTGGAGGAGGACGACGATGATGATCTTGAGATTATGTAGAATTATTTTGATGTTTTCTGTGTCGCTTTTATTTTTATTACGGTGATTGTACGTATGTTCCCGCTGTTCGTGTGTTACTATTTTTAGATGATGTACTTGATGTTTGTGGGTTTTATATATAAAAAAGACATTTTTCTTTTTCATATTTGTTAACTCGAATGTTAAGGTAGTCTTTTTGACTTGCACGAATGCGAGAGATATCCGCTTTGGGACACTCTGACCTATCCGAGGTTGTTAATCAAAGCACTTGCCTGATGATTTTAACCTGTGTGGAAGAGGTCGGACTAGATCCCCCTGGGATTAGTCGCCTGGTGATTGAGATACAACATTAGTTGTATATTTCTTGAATCATAGGAAAAAAGCTCGAATAGAAGAGATAGTACAATGACAAAGCAAACATCACATTACTGTATTATATAAAACAGTACGACAATTCCCTAGTAAACTTAGGGATACGAAAAGAAGTGTTCTGTTACAATCAACATACAAAGAGCATACGAAAAACTTGAAAGATACAAAACATAGTTATAGAGCTAGACAAATACTACAAACGACATTAACAACAAATGGATAGTGTCATCAACTTCTACTGATAATACTTGTGAAGGTTGCCCACATTCCAAGTTCGGGGAAGCATTTTTCCGTTGACATCTTTCAATTTGAAGTTCCAGGCTTGACCATACTCGCTACCTAGTAAGGACCTTCCCATAGGGGGGAGAGCTTATTGCGTTGAGGGGCCTTTTCCAGCAGCTTCGATGCTTTGCAGAACTAAATCCCCAATGGAAATAGTTCTAGGTTTCACTCTTCGATTGTAGTGACGAGTGATATGTTGATGGTATGCAGTGACCCTGAGTGATGCTTCATCCCTTGCTTTAGGAGGAGATTTAGATTTGTCTTGAGTTTCTCCTTGTTGTTATCGAAGTCAAAAGTCTGAACTATGTTACTTGGGACTTCAATATCCACTGTTATGACTGCTTCTGTATCGAAACAGAGGTTAAATGGTGTCTCTCCTGTAGGAGTCCTGGCCGTGATAAGATAAGCCCAGAGGACATTTGGGAGTTCTTCAACCCATTGCCCCCAGCCTTCCCTAGGCGTGTCTTCAGCCCTTTTAGAATTGTTCGATTTGTAACCTTCGTTTTCCCATTTGCTTGATGATGGGCAACAGCCGTGTGGACGAGTTGAATATGAAAATCTTTATAGAAAGATGTAAAGATTTTCCAGTAAACTGAGTTCCGTTGTCGGTGATGACCTTTGCTGAAATACCGAAGCGATAAATTATATTCTTCCATAAGAATTGATTGACATTTGCTTCAGTAATTTTTGCTAAGGGTTCTGCTTCCACCCACTTTGTGAAGTAATTTACAGCCAGGATGATAAATTTTTGTTGTCCTGTGGCTATAAGGATGGGTCCCATTATGTCAATTCCCCATTGGGTGAAAGGTCAGGGACTTTGAAGTGATGCAAGTTCCAAAACTAGAGTATGGGTGAGATTGGAATGCAATTGGCAGTTTTCACACTTTCGTGTGAACTCAAGCGCATCCTGCTTCATTGTAGGCCAATAAAATTCTTGTATCATAATTTTATAAGCTAATGCTCTTCCTCCCAAATGCTCTTCGCATACTCCCGAATGAACTTCCCGGAGTGCATAATCAGCTTCTGAAGGTGGAAGACACTTCATATATGGTCTGGTGAAAGCGCGCTTATACAATTCACTACCAATAATGGTGAAACTTGCCGCTCGTCTTTGAAGTCTTGTTGCAGCCATGGGTTCTTCAGGCAGTACCCCATCTTATAAAAAGACAAGATGGGATTGATCCAAGACACCTCCCTTGTTTCATCGATTGATTGTATGACCCATTGACCCTGAATACTTAGAAAGTGGACCTCCTCAACACATTTTCTCATGTAGATGTCTCCCATCGTTGATGTTGCAAGTTTTGAAAGAGCATCTGCTCTTGCATTTTGCTCTCGGATAACATGTACGATATGATATTCTCCTATTCGGGCCAAGAGCAATTTTATAATGCTGTAATATTGAGCCAGTTGTGGATTGTGATATCAAATTCTCCATCCACCTGAGAAGCGACTAATTGTGAATCAATGTAGACTACTAGGTTCTGCACCTCACAATCAACTGCTAGTCTTAGTCCAGCGATAAGGGCTTCGTATTTTGCCATGTTATTTGTTGCCGGAAACTTGAGTTGGAGCCCATACTCGAGAGTAGTTTTCTGCGGGGAAATTAATAGAATTCCAGCCCTAGTGCCAGAACTTCCAGAAGATCCATCAACATACAACCTCCAACACTGAGGAGAAGACAAAGTACTTGGTTGAACATCAGATACTGGGACGGTGCATTCAACCACAAAATCTGCAAGTGCTTGAGATTTGATATCGGGTCTAGGCAAGTAGTGAATATCAAATTTTCCCAGTTCTACATACCACTTGACGAGCCTACCCGATACTTCTGGTTTTTTGCATAATACTTTTCAGTGGTAGATTTGTGCAAACTCTGATTGAGTGGGTTTTGAAGTAAGGACGTAGTTTTCTGGCAGAATAAACTAGTGCCAATGCTGTCTCATCTGCTAAGGGATAATGCCCCTCTGTTTCAGATAGGATTTTACTGACATAGTAGATGGGGTGTTGTACAGCATTTTCTTCTCGTACTAGGACCGAACTGATGGCTTGGGGAGAAATAGCTATGTATAGATACAGCTTCTCTCTAGGTGTTAGTTTAGAAAGTAGCGGCGGGGATGCCAAATACTTTTGTAGCTGTTCGAAGGCTTCTTGGCATTCATCTGTCCATTGGAAATCAGAGCTGCGAGCACCTCTAAGTAATTTAAAGAAAGGAAGGTACTTGTCTCCTGAGCGTGCCAGGAAACGAGATAATGTTGCAATCCTCCAATTTAGCCTTTGAACTTTCTTAATGTTCTTAGGTGGCACCATATCTCTTAACACCTTGATTTTTTCGAGATTGGCTTCGATCGCTCTGTGGGTTACCATAAAACCCAAAAATTTTCTAGAAACGACTCTGAAGGCGCATTTGGCGGGGTTGAGGCGCATATTGTAACGTCTCAACAAATGGAAGCATTGCTCCAAATCAGAGATATGTTAAGACTTTTCGAGACTCTTTACCAACATGTCGTTGACGTAAACCTCCATATTACATCCAATAGGGTTTTGAAAACCTTATTCATGAGACGTTGATAAGTTACTCCAGCATTCTTGAGCCCGAAGGGCATCACCCGATAACAATACAACCCTTTGTCTGTTTGGAATGTTGTTGCTTCTTCGTCAATCAGATTCATATTGATTTGGTTGTAACCAGAGTAGGCGTCCATGAAGCTCAACATCTGATCTCCATAGGTGGTATCGACTAACTGGTCGATATGAGGAAGTGGAAAGCTATCTTTTGGGCAGGCTTTGTTGAGATCTGTATAGTCTATGCACATCCTCCATGCTCCGTTCCCCTTTCGAACCATGACAACATTTGCCAGCCAAGTAGGATAGTGCACATCTCGAATGAATCCGGCTTTTAAAAGTTTGTCTACTTCTTGTTCGATCACCAGTTGACGATCTGGTGCGAAATTTTATTTCTTCTGGATGATTGGTTTGCACGCTGAATTGACCTTAAGGGAGTGTATAATTACTTCAGGGTCAATCCCGGCATATCTGCCGCGCTCCATGCGAAAACATCCTGATTTTCTCGTAGAAAATCTGTGAATTCCTTCTTTTTTGTCATCTGAGAGAAGTGATCAAATTTGTATCATTTTTGAAGGATACTCTTCAGAGATAGATACAATAGTAAGTTCTTCTACAGGGGAAGCTTTCTGAGGAATGTCCTCGCTCCGGAGATCAAAGTCATCAATGCTTAAGGTATCCCATCGGGCGTGTTTTGACCTACCTGAGATAGCAGGTTTGTGCTATTTGTCGATCTCCGCACACCACACTAACTCCTGTCGGAGTGTGGAACTTCAGCTTGAGGTGAGGGATAGAGGAGACAATCCCAAAAATTGACTGGAGTGCCTCCCAAAGATAGCGTTGTAAGCTGATTCAGATTTTATAGCGACGAACTGGACAGAGTGTGTAAACTGCCAGGGGAATTCTCCAAGTACAACTGGGAGACTGATTATCCCTTATACTCGCACAAGTCGATTATCAAATCCATATAAAAGACCTGCCACAGGTTGAAGCTTCTCTCTGGCAAGACCCAAATTGAAGAAGGTAGAGTAGAACAGGATATCTACAGAGCTACCGTTATCCACAAGAATTCTCTTAACATTGTAGCATGGGTCACTTATGCCTGCATTGATAACAAGCGAATCTTGGTGAGGGGTTTTTACTCCCTCCAAGTCAGAATCATCGAAGGTGATGGCGTGATCTACACGAGCTTTCTTTGGAGTTGGAATTTCATCTACAGCCAAAAAGATTTTATCAGATAACAAAGGGCCTCCGACTATTTCAATTTATCCAAAGATTTTACCGTATCTTGATCTCGAACAGCCATTAACACATTTGCTCGAAATGTATTGAGAGGAATGTATTCTTTCTACTGTCGAGGTTCTCGTCGCGGCAATGGAGGCCTCGAGGGAGATTGTTCTTCCCTTGCTTCTTTCATTGTGATGAAGAATTATTTGTCCCTGGTGCACCTTTGTGCTTTCCAGTAGATTGTTCAAAATGTTTTCTATGGGCGTTTATAGCCTCGTCTGTCGAGATTTGAGCTTTAACCCGGTGAATTAAATCGGCATATGAAGGAACAGTGTCACACATAAGTGCTGAATAGAAGGGACCAATACGAAGGCCTTCAAAGAAGACTCCTCTCAAGAGTTCAGGATCTACTCCTAGGATTTGTCGAGCTTTAATGGAGAATCGCTGAAAAATACTCCTTTAAAGATTCCCCTTCATTTTGGCTGATTTCGGAGAGGTGAGAAGAATCCTTAGCAATTCTTCGGTTGGCTACGAACTGCTCGATAAAAGGTTTTGCCAATTTTACAAATGAGAGGATCGTTCCCGACAGAAGCGAATAGAATCACATTCGAGCCTGTCCTTTGAGGGTGGCAGGAAAGACTTGGCAGAGGAGGGCGTCTGAGGCTCGATGAATGTGCATAATGGTTCTGTAGTGGTCGATATGCTCGTACGGGTCGGACGTTCCATCATAAGACTCGATGCTGGGTAGTTTAAATCTAGCCAGAATGGGATGCTGTAGTATAGCCTCAGTTAGAGATGATGATTCCTGAAAGTCTCTCTATCGGAGAGTTGTCTCGCATCCCCTTGGGGGAATTCTTTCCTTACAAACTTTCGTAGTTCGTGACGCAGGGCATCGTGAGGGAGCTCCGCAACGTGTGGTTGGTCAGGGTCTTCTGGGAAATCTGGGAGAGGGCGAGGTTGCCGAGTTGAGGGCGGAGGATGCGCAGAACTTGCTGTATCGGCAAGTTCATTATCCTGTCAAGACTGAGGAAATCTTCTAGGGAGATGACTTTCTGCTTGAGGATGTTCAAATTGGACATCTTCAGCTTGTGGTGGATCTCGAGGGAGAAAAACTTTCTCCCGTTGTGCTAATGCTGTTTGTTGATTCTGTCACAGGAGCTGAAGGATCTCATTCTGAGATTCTTCCATCTTCGGATTCTTTCTTCTAAAGAAGGTCACGAGGTCCCCTCTCCGGCAGTAATCTGCCCCCTAGGAAGCTCCAATGATGCGACTGCTACGCCTGTTGACCATTGTAGTAATACTTGAAGTTGTGAGATAGCGTTTCCCACGGACGGTGCCAAACTGTTGCGAGCTAGAATATACGCGGCGATAGAGTTTATAAATTCACGTCCGAGCGTTGCACAAATATTCAGCACACAAACAGAAAAGAAAATGAACACCGGGATTTTTACGTGGAAAACCTAGAAGAGGGAAAAAACCACGGGGCCACGCCCAGCTGAAAAGTTCCACTAGTGTTTTTGTAAATTACAAGAAACTGATTCGTCCCACAAATCGGGACGATCAGATTACAACTTGAAGCAAATTTACAAAGTTTTGCAGAATCCCGTCGTTTCCAAAAAATCCGGCAGAGTTCCGGCGTATTAAGGCGGCGCGAAGAGCTCCGACGGTGGTCGAGGAGGACAGGATTCTCCTTTTTCCCCTTTATCTTCTTCTTCCCTTCTTCTTCTCTCTCTTCACTTGAGTCTTCTTTGTGAAGAATGAGAGCTCTATTTATAGTTTTTCTGGAGTGGCATGGCTTGTAAATAGGTGTGAGATCATGGGCGAATAGGGAGTGGTCGAATGGACGGCCGATATTGAACCCTTCGATCATGAACCGTTTGTTGGACATTTGGAGCCCTTAATGATGACGGAATTCGGCGATCTTGGGTTCGTTGGATTCTTCTTGTCGAGCCGTTCGATTCGAGTATAAGTTCGTTAAAATTGGAGACCGTTTGGTAACTCAAATTGTCGTTTAAAAACCTTCTAACAGTGCTTCGGGTCCTTGATTCGGACCCATTTGGGCTCGGATTGGGTTGAATTTGGTGTCATTGGGTTCGTGTTTCTGAGACGCTCAGTTTGACTATAAGCTCGCTGAAATCGGAGTTTGAATGCTCTTGCTTTTTAATTTTTGAAGTTTCCGATTAGATTTTTCCTCGAGATTCGTGCTTGATCTAGATAATTTTTTGAGAATTCATCAATGTTCATGATTTGGTGTTCATTGTCGTCACCTCATTCACACATAATTTATACTAAGAAAGATATGAAAATCCTATGTTTCCATTCATTGAGTTTTTCATCATTTATGTCATTTTTCTTCTCAATAAATGATGAAATAATTTATTAAAATTTTAAATATATAAATATTATTATAAATCTATACAAATTATTATAAATATATAGTCTTAAATGTAAATATAAAAAAATTTATGTCATGCTTTTATATAAAAATCAAATGTGTCAATATCTATATATATATATATATATATATATATATATATATATATATATATATATATATATATATATATATATATATATATATATATATATATTATATATATATATATATATATATATTGAAAATATTATGATAATAATCTCATAAAATTCTTATATTAATTCATATTTAAAATAACAAAAAAATATTTTATTTATTATTTCACACTTAAATAGAAAAAAAAGAAGATGATTTCTTCTTCTCCTAAAAGGATTTATAATATCTATTCTCCATTAATTTTATTTTGCATCTAGTTACAAAATCATTGAACTCAATATTTTACCACTGATAATTTTTTGAAATATAACATTTATTTAGCAATAAATCTCTTCAAATTTTATATGTTTTTTGACAAATTATTAAATATATGAACAAATAAAAATGATTAAATGTATAGAAATTATTTCAAAATACAAATTCATCTATTTTTAATTGATACCATTTCTAATTATTAAAATGAACCAATGTATTTAATTATATGAACAATGTTATACTTAATTTGTTAAATGAATAATTAATATTGTCTATTGAATCTTTAGAGGCTTATAGTTAGAGTAGAGCTGTACAATTAGTTTGAAATTTAGTTGGGGACTTTGATAATCATAAATAGTTTAAGAAATTATTGTTTTGTTTTTACTTAGAGCATGAAATTAATTTTATAACTTTATTAGTGACGAGAAATTATTAGGCGCGGAGTCCAAATGTAAAGATAAGTTAGGATTCCAATAAAATGTTGACACGTGAAGTGGACACGTGGATATTCAATTGGATTTATTTTTTACTTTATATATTTAATGTGTCCACGGAACTTTAAGCCAGACGCAGGAAAAGCGTAATCAAAGCGTAGGTAAAGCGCAATCAAAGTGCTGTAAAAAAGCGCAATAAAAGAGCAGTCAAAACGCAACTTAAGTACAACTAAAGTATAGATAAAGCGCAGGTAAAGCGTAAGTAAAGTAGACAAAAAAGTGCAACCAAAGAGCATTCCACGTATCACATCTTAAGTGGATGTTCAGACGTATCTCTACATCCGGACTCCGCACCTAATAATTTCTCATTAATGACATCCAATTGATAGAATAGCCTAAAAATCACTTGATTCTTGATTTTTCTTACAATCCATGGAGTGTTCAAATAGATTTAGTCAGTACTGATAATTCAACTCTTTTAAAATTATGAGTGGTACATATAATATTTTGCCTGTGATTCCTTATAATATCCCTCTCCATGATGGATAGAAATGAAGCAAATCATTTTTATTATGCCAATAATTATACTAGAAGAGAAAAGTTTTAAAAGAGCTATTTTAATTTATCTTCAATCACTAACTATGGGGTATATGAATTATGTTGTAGAGTTTCTAACAATGACACTATTGAGACAAATATTCAATATGTGCATCATTAATGTGAAATATTATTGATTTTCTTGCTTATAAAATGTTGCAAAGATAGAGCTTCAAAGGAAGATTTTAGTTATGTAAGGATGAGTATTTTTCTTTTATGGGTCAATAATATTGGCTATCAACAAGTTTATTTTAAAGATTATTTTGATCATGTTGAGGAAGTGAGATTTAGGCTTTGATTGGGACGGCTTTTTTATTGCTTTCTAAAACGGAGTTTTAGTACAAAATTAAGAAATTTTGTACTAAAACTCCGTTTTAGAAAGCAATAAAAAAGCCGTCCCAAACGAAGCCTTAGGCTTCACTTAGGACAACTTTTTTACTTCTTTCAAATGCAGTTTTTTATTATAAAAACTTTTTAAAAGCACCGAAAAATCAAATGAAACCTATAAATATTAAAATAATGGGAGTCAAATTTTAGCCTAAAAAATTGCTGTTTATTCTTGTTACAATCAATGAACATTGATCAAAAACCCTGGAAATATGATACGTTGCAGTGTTAGAAGAATCAATTGATTCCATGAGTTGAAGGAAGAAAAAAATATATTTTATTTATCTTACTATGAGTATATTGTTGCATAATTTAAATGTTATGCAATTAGGGAAACATTTTGATATTTTTTTGGGACTTTCTTAGATCTTAATAAATTGGAGATTTCTTGAAACTGCGCCAAGATTTTATTCATATTAGAGTAAAGATAGAATTTTATCATCATTTTCTAGAGAATGAAAGCTATATTTTTCCATGAAATTACTTCATGATGTCTTAAAAAAAGAAAATTAATGGTAAATTTTTTAAACATGAAAATGCCAAAAGGGTATGTATCAAATCTTTTCAAGTGTGTAAATAATAATAATAATTGCAAATTATAAGCTTGAAGAGTCATAGTTTTCAAGCACTTATTGAAGAAATTCTACGGATTGCACTTTCGTCATATGTAGCATCATCATACAAGGCTAAGAGTACTACAATGGCAATATCATAATTTTTTACGTAAATTTATGCAAAGGTTGTCATTTCAAGCAAGTTTGGAAAATTACAAAACAATATTAGAATATATTTTTATATCACATAGAAAGATATTCTCCTCTCATCATTCTTTACAATCAAGGTTCCTCTACTAGTCCATTTAGTTAAAAAAATATCAAGCTTGGTGGCCTCTTGCATTATAGATGGATGTTTTAGATTCATTATATTACATAGTTAAGCTAAATTTGAGGTTTTGTGATGTATAATTTTTTTTTCAATGTTAAAGAATTATATTATTGCACAAAATGTTGATCATTAAACGAAAGACATAATATTAAGTTAAGTGTTGCGGAGATGATGATGCTCAAATATGTGGCTTTACACTTAAAGACATGAAACAAAACAATAAAAAGACAGGAGTAGCTCCAATGGCAGATAAGAATAGAGAGAGTCGTAAAACGTCGGTCTTTTGATGACCCAATTTGTACAGTAGATCTATTAGCTTTGGCTCATATTAGGAAAGATAGAGGTAGCCTAAAAAGACTTAATTATTAAATAATATAAATGACATCTCTTTATTAGATTTAAATATAAATTTGACTCCTAATAAAACACAATAGAAAAAAAATATTCATGTATCCAACCTTATGCAATGCAACACAAGTCTGATGTTGTTATTTTTAAAGAATTATGTTTGTAATACATCACAACACCTAAATTTTTAGATCGCATCATTCACTTTGCTAAATTAAAGCACACATTTTCATGCATATAACTCGATGTAATTGAAACATTAACTGTAATATAATTATATAAATAAAAATATAAATATTAGGTATTAAAAAATATTATATGTATGCAAATATGAAAAAATTCATTGATCTTGAGAATAAGAAATACAACCGGCCTAATGCAATATTAAACTTTGAAAACTTGGATGCTGACTTGCAATTTAATCCCTGAATTAGTCAAGCCAATTTTATCCACACTCGTTTATTTTTCAATTTTTGCCGTCCACTAAATGAGAGCCTGACGCTTCCAGCATTTGGACCATACTTCTATTCAGTAAGACCTAAACAATATATATATTAGTTTTAAAAGTCATTAAAATTAAAATTTAAACAGAATATTCTCAAACATCTTTTAAAAAAACAAAGCAGAAATTACCTCAAAAAAAAAAAAAAAAAACACCCAACAAATGAAGGACAGCAACATAACGGCAAAAAAACAAACATCAGTGCCAAGTGGTTCAAAGACTTTCAATTGGTTGCTCTGAATGAGAAGAGTCTAACTTAGAATTGTCAAAATGGATTAACAAGTCCAATTCAGGTCCAATTCAAAATTGATCCGATTTAAATCCATCAACCTAGACTTGACCCGTCTAATTAATCAGTCAAAAAAGTGATCCCCAATCCGACTCGTTGGCAACTCGAATGATTTAAATCTGACGTTATAACCTATTTGAAATTAGAGAGGTTCAGGTTGATTGAATTCAAAGGTGTCAATATCCTATTATCTTGGATTGGGGAAGATGATGACTAGCGACAAGGCTAGAGAAGGAAGGTGCGACGTCAAGCTAGGCAACAATGGCACTGCAATGCAAAACAACCTAAAATGAAAAATAAAAAATTGAGAATGCAAAACAGCGAGAGTCAGCGCAACATCTTATATAGATTTTTAACAAACGGCTACGATGTAATCATGCTTTCTTTAGGGCATTAGTTCCATCGGGCCGAAATTAGGTCAACTCAAATCCAATCTGTTTATTGAACGAGTCACCCGACAAGTTTCAAGTCAAGTTCATGTTGGGTTGCCAGACCTAATCATTTATTGACATCTGTAATTATGAAAAACAAAACACTAATAATTTAATTTAGAGTAAAAAATAAAAAACTATAATAACATGTAAAATAAAAAATAAATCTCCAAATAAACACTACATGCGTTTATAAGACTAGCTTTATTGAAAATCTAGATGTAAAATTTAAAATTTTCTTATTTACAAAACAATTCTCCTTTCAATGGAAAACCAAACCAAATGTATTTATATGACAAGCACAATCATTAAAAATTTAACAAATTTCACACTCCATGCTAGAAACAAAGAAACACTTCATGCAACAGCCATCAGATCTCAAACCAGAGATATACGCCCTGAAAATAAGAAATATACAGTCTGAACTAAGAAATAGACATTCTGAGTTAAAAATGATGAGATATATAACTACAAAAGTAATTGAATTCTCATGGCAGCAAAGTGTATAAATGTTTGGTAAAACATGTAATTTCAAACAAATATGAAGCATATATAAGAAGTTAGAAGGTGCATTTACATCAATATCTCACCTCAATTGTCATAAGGTGCAGAACTTGCAGCATTTTACACCATATACAAGCTGTATCATCAGCAGGGATGTTGCTAACTAATATCTTGGATACCAGAACATGCCCTTAATACCATCAGGATCAGCTTCAAATCCTAAGTTTCTGTAAAAATCCACAACTGCACATGCCAATAAAAAGATTTCACCAGCAGGACATAGTTAAACTTATGTGAATGCAGAGTAAAAGCTCTAACTAGTACATCGATTATTGATAAATGTCTAATTTAGAACTTGAGTTTTCAATTGCTCCAATTTAGTCCCTCGACTATGAAAAACTGAGCCAATTTAGTCTCAAAGTCTAAAATAAGAGTTAAAGTTAACTCTACAGTTAAATATGAAGGATATTTTAGGTATTAGCAATGAATATGAGATCATATTGCTTATATTGCTCAATTTTTTTATCATTTAATAAGTTATAATACATATTTAACCTACTAAATAATAAGAGTGAATAAATAATAAAAAAATTTATTTAAAAAAAAAAAAAATCTAACATGATAAAAATTATATTATATGATAAAAAGGGAAGAATCATTTTTATTATATTTAAATGATATAAAACTATAATGTTTATCTTGTTATATTTTGCTTTAAAAAAATAATAAAAAATTTTACAATTTCTTCACCGTTATTATGTAGTTAATTAAATCTTTACTGTAATAAAATGATAAAATTGAGTAATATAAGTAATGTAATTTCATATTCACTAGTAGTACCTAAAATACTTTTCATATTTAACTTAATTTTTAATATTTGAGGAATTAAACTCTGAGATTAAATTAGACATTTCTCAATAGTTAGAGGACTATTTTGAACTTTCACTATGTGAATGCACTTTGTTTTATGCAATGTGTGATTATTATCAGCAATGATGCTCTTTGTTTGTTTGTTTTTTTTTTTATTGTTTCATGAATTTGTGCACGTATACGTTCAGTAAAAGTTCTCCCCAACCCACCCCACCCCACCCCACTTGTTTTTCATCTTTTTTTGGCTGTGCGCAAGAAATAAAAATGATCCTAAGCTGATTATTTCTTCCATTAAATGCAAAGATATATGACTCATAACTAAAATATTTTAAGTTCATATTTAGCACAAAAAATTGCAGGTTGCCTCAGTTGCTACATTTCCCGATTTAGAGTGAAAAAATTGACCAGAAAGGTAAATTCATGGAAAGGGGGATTGAATTCTGTTATGGTAAATCAGTGGTCAAGTATATTTTCAGCCAAAAAACTTAAACCTATGAGTTATGGCCAATTGCTTCGTATTTTTATGTCAATATATATTTTCAATTATCTAATGGGGATTAAACCAACACTCTAGGTGTCTTGAAAATCTGCCACCCCATATAAGAGCTCACATTGGCCATCACTTTCCCTCAAACAAAAATTTTTTCAACGTCAAATATGATGCAACAAGAGCCTAAACAATCACATGGATCCACCTTCGGAGTCAGCTTCTCTTGAATCTTGCTCAATCATGGTTGAAAAGTGTGGGCTCCGAAAATTCGGCCCCGGCCTCCCCGCCGCGCTTTTCTTATTCGGCGAGGGAGTTTTAACGAACTAAGTTCCGGGGTAAATTTTGGAAGGCAGATGGGTTTGTAGATAAGACACTACCCAGAGATTTCACCCTCATTTTGTGAGGACTTTATGATCTGAGTTCTGGTTTCCTATAGGCGCAAGCCCCTATAGTTAATTACCCCTCTCAATCATGAGAGAGAACTTTCGATTAAGGCTAGTCGTCAATTAGATACGTATAGAGAATACGTGTATCTGGCATATAGTAGCAACAATGATTGGATTTGGAAATTGGAAATTGGGTTTGGATTTTGGGAAATTGTGTTTGAATCTGGGTATTTGGAAAGTTTGGAAGTTTTGGATATTGAAAATTTTGATATTTAAAATATAAACTTCACCATCTTGCACTTAAAGCGGATGGTGGGGGAATGGATGATAGACCCGATCAAGATCCCATGGTTCCATCGTCCCGGGCCATCGTGGTCCCTGGTCTACTTAGTCAGAGGAGGTAGTCGACCCAACCTGACAGAAGGATCCTTGTCGGCAGCCATGGGTTGCTTCGTCCAAGGAGACCTTGTAGACCTGGGATGGGTGTTCGTCTAAGGGGACAAATTTAAATCCACCTTAGCTAACAGAGGGCTTTGTGCTCTATCAATCATATCCTATTGATTCATATATCAAGGATTTGATGCCAATAAGGAATGTAACGGCGCTGGCCATAACCGATATTTCGTGGTGCCATTTGGCGGCAAAACCACTCGGTTCAGAGGGCCCCGGGTCATAACCGTTTATCCTGCGGTGCCATTTGGCGGCAAACCGCCGGTTAGAGGACACGTACCACGTCCTTACTAGCAGGAGATTGTCTTGAGAATGGATCCTAGTGATATTTTCGACTAGGCATTTAACTCTTTGTGAGCTGAAGTAAATTTTGATTGTCCACCTCGGCAAACTGTTGCGGAGGGTGGATGGATTTTGCTTTAAGCGGGTTGATGGATATATTTTAATTTTAAATATTTTTGGAATTTTGAATATTTTTAGGATTTTGGGTTTTTGAGATTTTTATGGAGTTTTTGGGTTTTTGGATGGAGCTTGGAAGACATTTGGATATTTGGGAGTCATTTGAAATGTTTGTGAACCCCTCCGGTTGAGATAAACATTCAACACGGCCATCATCGGGGTGTTTGGGGTCATTTCCATTTAAAGCTTCAACCTTGTCGACTCTGTCTAGCTGTCGACAGAGGATCGGGTTTCGTAGGCTTCGTGCATTTATTAGTGAATTCATATTGTTGTAGGCCTTGAAGGTCTAATATGAATGTTTTAAAGCAAATATATCGGTCGTCACAACTTTATATTTGCTTAATGGTTCGAACCCTGTCGACTTCTATTGACCCGTATAGAAGGATCGGTTTCGAAACTGAATTCACTTGTCAACCCGCGCAGCATCCCTAGACGTCACGTGTGTACCAATAACACGCTCGCCGGGGCCCATGCGGGTTAAGATTATATACCCCATTAGTGTACCTATGTGTATACAATTTAGTGCACGTGTAGGGGTATTTTGAAAATATTTGTAGACGCCTTCTGTCCGCTAGTACGAATGTTGCGGATTCGGTGGCGTGGTGTTGTAGTTATGGACGCCTTCTATCTGCTTGTACGAATGTTGCAGATCCGGTGGCGTGGCGTAGCAGCTTCTGAGAAGAGTTATTCACTACTTCGTACAGGTAGACTGTCGTGCACTACTTGTTGCTTTCTGCAGGTGGATCATAGTGCACTAACAAGTCTCCTGCTTTTGTTCGTAGATGCTTGTATTTGTTGTATGTACGATGAATCTCCCACTCTAACTCATCAGCACTTGCAGTTGATATAGTTACTTTGTATCTTGCTCGTGGACAATAAACTGGGTGTACTACGAGTCTTCTACAGTGGCTCATGGATACTTGCAATTGTTCTAGTCATCTTGCATGTTGTTCGTAGATGATATGTGATATTTATAGCGGTGCTCCAACAGAAGCTCGTGGGAGCTTGTATCTGTCCTATTCTTTATGCACTCCGCTTTGGCTCTGGTCTTTACATCCACTGCTGTTGCAGGTAGATAAATTCATTTGCATACTGGAATTGACTACAGGATACTGCATTTACTATAGTCTTTATGCATCTATCCATCAGTGGCATGTGGCACATACGATTATCTTTGTAGAGAGAGATCGTATGTGTTGCAGATCTTTTATTCTTGCTTGTGTATGGATTTCGAGTGTTTGTTGGTATTTTCACCTTGCTCGACATTAAACTTTCTCAACTTTTGCTGAGAGCCTCATACACTTGATTGTAAGCATATTGTTATCCTTTTTAATTTGATCTATATTTGCAAGAAAGTTGTTGTGTTTGTTGCATATTTGATTCTTCTTCTTGAAGGAGATGGATGCATCTACTTGCATGATAGCTCCATGGGTGTGAGTTGTGTTTACCACATGTCCGCCATTTGTGTTTGCTAATGATTCGTTGAACTCGTTGCATGTGGATCTCAATAATCTATAAGATATTGATGTGTGTATTTGCAGATTTATTGTTGACTGTCGGAATGACTACAACCATTACTAATTTTCTCACATACATTCGTCAACAATCTACTATGCTCATTGTATGTTTCCTTTCAATGTTTATGGAACTCATTTATTGCTTGCAAACAAACTTCACTTGCAAATTCTTTATCCTTGAAGGTGATTTTTCCACTAGTTTGTTTGCATATATATGTTGATTATGAAAGTGCCACCATATTCATCATACACTTCATGCAAAAATCCTTCTAGTAGCCTTTGATTGTATGATCAATATAGATATCACTTGCTTTCATTTGCAAGTCAACTTGATTGGATACTTTGAATCATCTAAATTTCAATATTCATTATTCATATACATTGAGACTTGCTTAGCATGAGTCCATTACCTACATATTCACATTTAATTTCAATATCATCATTCAAAGATTATCGAAATTCAAGGAATGGTTCTTTATGCAAGCTCAATTCAAGTCCAAGCTCGAATCAAGTTCTTTGCACTTAGTTCAAACTCAAGTTCATAGGTCTTAAGAGATCTTGTTCAATTCAAGCTCAATTAATGTCCAAATTTAGCTCCAATTAAGTCTTAATTTTAATTTTATTTTAATTAAGTTCAAAATTAGTCTTTTTCATTTGGTCCACAAGTTCAAGTCCAAGCAAGTTCAAGTTCAATTCAGGCTTAAGATGAGCCTCTTCCCTTCATTCGAGTCCCCTGTAGTCCTTGCAAATGCAAATTAATGTCCAAATTGTTCAAATTATGACTTGAGTTTGAGTTCACTTAAGTCCAAATAAAGCATTATATTCACCCGAAATTTCGGCAGCCTTCCGGCGTCTCCCCCGTTTAGGGGAAAACTACGGAAAACTGAGCCTTTCCCACCACGCTAAGAAAAGCGTGTATGGTAGATGCCCTCTTTCGAGAACACCGCGGCCGTGTATTTTTCGATCCCCCACCACGCTAAGAAAAGCGTGTATGGGTATGTTGCAAAAAAGTATATTTTTTTTAAAAAAATATTTTGCAAGAAAAACAGTTATTTCCCCACAAGCGGGTACTTATGGGTATCCCTGCTTCGTCGTACGCGTCGCACCGGGTTCCCATCCCACCATGCTAAGAAAAGCATGTATAGGCGGTTTTCCGGTGCGCTACGAACTCCGAAGAAGAGATTTGGAACCGAGGATCGCTCGCCTACCTTGTCGTGGGTGTCGCGCCGGTTGCCTTTCCCACCACGCTAAGAAAAGCGTGTATAGGCAGACCACCGACTCGACACGCATGCCGAGGTAAGAGAGCAAACAAAGGTTCGAAAATCGAGACAAAAATTCTCTTTTCTTCCTTTTTTTTTTCTCTTTTCTCTTTTTTTTTTTTTTTTTGAGAAATCACTCTCTCTCTCTCTTTTTTTTTTGCAAGCTTTTCTCCCTCTCTTTTTTTTTTTTACCTCTCTCTTTTTTTTTTTCTCTCTCTCTCTCTCTCTTTTTTTTACATTTGCACACACATGCATGTACACATATATATGTCCAACAATATTGACTAACAGAAATACTCATAACATTAACTTCACCAAATAGCAACATTAATTAATATGCATACATGACAAGAAAATCAAAAGCAAACAATAATGATAAGGTTGAAATGAAAGTTTGCTGTTTGAAGTTTTGTGAGGGAATGTGAAAGATAACCTTGGGTGAAATGAGATAGTGGGGTGGTACAGCAAACGAAGGGAGGGATTAATGTCTTTTGGATAATAGATTTATGAGGTGAGAAACTTTATTAACTGCAGCATGCAAGAGGTAGGCTTATCTAAAGAATTGGTGAGCTTCATTCAACCACTAATGACACAAGCAAAGTGCATAAACAGGGAGTTCGGAAGAATATCTTAAAGCAAAATATAAGTACATGCATTTAATATCATTATTAATGTAAACAATTAATGATAATAATTTATTTAACTACAGAAGTTAATAAAGGTGAAGGAATCTCACAGCAGCTTTTCCTCTCTCCCTTGGAACATGCAAATAAGCTCACGGGTGGGAGTGTAGGACAAAAGGAAGAGTTAATAAAATGAAGAAGCTCTCGATAAAACGGTTTGTAGTGGAGAAGGTGATAGGAGATTCGCGACTGCTGTTTGGCTTGGATTTGTTCGGCTTTATGAGAGTAGAAGAGGGAAGAAGTCATGCCTGAACTTGCATGCGAGAGTGGTGCTTTGACTGCATGACTCTGACATGAGATAATGTGTCTTTTGCTGTTGTGGTACAACGTGAGGTGAAGAAAAATGGGGAGGAGACTGGTTCAGCAGCAAGAGGCGGGTGAGATAGCTGCTGGAGCCTTATCATGAAGGGTTAGGTAGTGGAGAGAAGGGTCAATACCACTTGGGCTTCACATGGACAGAGAGAGATCTTGGCGTGGAGAGATCTTGCATGCAGATTTGGATGTAGGCGTGAAGCTCAGCCCATATTGGCTTGGAGGCTTCAAATGGCTGCAATTGGAGTTTCTTCTCTAGAAGAGAGACGGAGGAGACCAGTTCTCTTCTGTTTTAACAACGATGCCTTGTCCCTATTCGATCCTGAAGCGATGTCTGAGGCGAGGGATTCACGGGATTTAATGGCCAAATCAGCGGAATTTCGGGAGCTCAGAGCAGAGATATCTGAAGAGATACGAGGTTTGAAAGAGCCAAGATAATACATTAATTTAGATTTGATTTTGCATGAAAATAGCTCCGTAAAATTTCTTTAACCTGTGATTTCTTTTTCTAAATATCTTAATATAGAAATGGCCATTAATTATCACTCTCAGTGAGCTCTAAAATAGCAGAAATGAGGCAATTGGTTGAAAATGCCTTAATATGCTTACTTTTCTCGATTTTCGTGTATTTTCTCCTCGTAACATGTGTCGAGTTCGCCGAATAGTCAAAATTGGATAAATTGATAGTGCATTTAGGGTATTGCCGATGTCCCGGTCACAATGACGTAGTCCGTTTCACTATCGGACATCGTCTAAACATCGTCGAGGCTTGATCTTTATTGAAATACATATTGTCGTATTTGAATAATTTCAAAATTTGTACCACCACCTCGAACAATCCAAGTTGATAAAAAATATATTTTCTTAATGTCAACGATGTTCCGGACATAATGGCACTGTCCGTTTTGTGATCTGACGTTATTTTGCCACCGACGAGGCTAATTTCTCTCGTAATGCGCACCTTCACATCATATTTGAATCGCTTTCGAAACTTGCGACACCACTTAAAATGATCCAATTTGATCAAATAAAATGTAGATTCTCAATGCCGACGACGTTCCGGACGCAATGGCACTATCCGTTTGTTGATCCAACGTCGTTTCGTCACCGACGAGGTTAATTTCACTCGTAGTGCGTGCATTCGCATCAAATTTGGATCACCTTTGAAATTTGCGACACCACCTCAAACAATCCAATTTGATCGAATAAAATGTAGATTCTTAATGGAGACGATGTTCCGGACGCAATGGCATTGTCCGTTTGTCGATCGGACGTCGTCCGAGTGTCTTCGAGGCCTCGTTTCCGTCGTAACGCAGGCCTTTATATCATATTTGCATCGCCTAAAAATTGACCACCATCTCGGATGATCCAAATTTATTAAATAAAATGTATATCCTGAATGTCGACGTCGTTCCGAACGTAATGGCGTTGTCCGTTTTCGATCGGACGTCGTCCGAGCATCTTCGAGGCCTTGTTTCCGTCGTAACGCAGGCCTTTATATCATATTTGAATTGCTTGGAAATTCGCCACCATCTCAGATGATACAAATTTATTAAATGAAATGTGTATTCTGAATGTCAACGACGTTCCGGACGCCATGGCACTGTCCGTTTGTCAATTGGATGTCGTCTGAGCATTTTCGAGGCCTGATTTCCTTGAAATGCGCGTTGTCTCAAAATTCATGTCACTCATTAGGATGATCCAAATTGAACAAGTAAAATACAGTTTTTTGAGTATTTGCAATGTTCTGAACACAATGATGAAGTCCGTTTGTTGATCCTACATCCTTTGATCAGCCTCGTGCTTTAATTTCGGGTGTCGGTCGACCCTTTTGACCGATCTCATCCGATTCAATTGCGAGGGGCCTCGACCCAGCAGAGTTCGATGTCCTGATCGCAACGATGTCGTCCGTTTAGCATTCGGAGGTCATTTGATCCTTTAAGTGACATGTGGCGCTAAGGCGCATAATGTTTTATTCACCACTTGGTGTTCTTTATCGCGTGGTTTGAGGTATAGGGGTCAACAAAAAGGTTAAGACCAATGGGAACTACAAATTGCATGAACCACCTAATCTCTACTAAGCGCCATTAATCTCTCTTTTTAATATCAGATATAGGAACATACTCAATATTCTCGTATGCCTTAATAGTTTTATGATAAGCTTTGTTAAAATTTGCGTTACATAATGCTAGTTCGTGTACATAGAAATATAAATAAGGATGAATTTTTCTTCACTTAAGAGAAGAATTAATCTTCTCCACCTAATTAGCTTTCAATGTTATTATCTTAAATGTAAGATTGAAACCATGCAATCTCTTCGACATCACTTAACTGGCGACATGCATGATTTTAAAAATTTTCATCATTGGACAGTTGTATGAATCAAAACTTTCACATAGATAGTCTACATGCATAACAAGAATATTGTGATTTTAAATTGTAAAGAATTTCAAATGAATTGACAACAAATACAGGAATTGTTAATGATATTATAAACGTATTGGCTAGTTTCTCGATGAAATAGATAAGTGAAACTAGAATTTAAAAGTAGTTTTCATATGCTATTCAATCATCCTTATATTTCTCACGTGAGTGACAAATGATTAAATCTTTATGAAAATTGATGGAAACTTGTGGGCTCCGAAAATTCGGCCCCAGCCTCCCCGCGCTTTTCTTTTCATTCGGCGAGGGAGTTTTAACTGAATAAGTTCCGAGGTAAATTTTGGAAGGCAGATAGGTTTGTAGACAAGACACTACCCAGAGATTTCGCCCTCATTTTGTGAGGATTTTATGATCTGAGTTCTGGTTTCCTATAGGTGCAAGCCCCTATAGTTAATTACCCCTCCCGATCACGAGAGAGAACTTTCGATTAAGGCTAGTCGTCAATCAGATACGTATAGAGATATGTGTTATCTGGCATATAGTAGCAGCAATGGGTTTGAGATTGGAAAGATTGAGTATTTAAAATAGAAACTTCACCATTTTGCACTTAAAGCGGATGGTGGGGGAATGGATGATGGACCCAATCAAGATCCCATGGTTCCGTCGTCCCGGGCCATCGTGGTCCCTGGTCTATTTAGTCAGAGGAGGTAGTCGACCCAACCTGACAAAAGGATCCTTGTCAGCAGTCATGGGTTGCTTCGTCCAAGGGGACCTTGTGGACCTGGGGTCAATGTTTGTCTAAGGGGACAAATTTGAATCCACCTTAGCTAACAGAGGGCCTTGTGCCCTATCGATCATATCCTATTGATTCATATCTCAAGGATTTGATACCAATAAGGAGCGTATTGGCTCTGACCATAACCGGTATATCGTGGTGCCATTTGGCGGCAAAACCACTCGGTTCAGAGGGCCCCGGGTCGTCATAACCGTTTATCCTGCGGTGTCATTTAGCGGCAGACCGCTGGTTAGAGGACACGTACCACGTCCTTACTGGCAGAAGATTGTTTGAGAATGGATCCTAGTGATATTTTCGACTAGGCATTTAGCTCTTTTGTGAGCTAAAGTAAATTTGACTTTGTCCACCAGGCAAACTGTTGCGGAGGGTGGATGGATTTTGCTTTAAGCGATTGATGGATTGATTTCAAATTTAAATATCTGGATTTTGGAATTTGCGGAATTTTGGATTTTGTGGGCGGAGTTTGGAGATCATTTGAAAAAATATTTGTGAACCCCTCCGGTTGAGATCAGCAATTAACACGGCCATCATCGGGGTGTTTGGGGTCATTTCCATTTAAAGCCTGAACCTTGTCGACTCTGTCTGGCTGTCGACAAAGGATTGGGTTCTGCGTAGGCTTCATGCCTTTTGTTTATGAGACCTTGAAGGCCGAATATGAATGCATAAAATATATATTCCAGTCAACTCCGTAACCGCATATTTATTCAATATCTCGAATCCTGTCTACTCCTATTCCTCTATTTGGGAGGATCGGGTTTCATAGGTTTCATGCCTTTTGTTTAGTGAATTCTTTTGATTGTAGGCCTAGAATGCCTAATACGAATGTATTGAAACAAATACACTAGTCGCCATAGCCGTGTAATCGTTTAAATGTTCGAACCCTGTCGACTTCTATTCATCCGTATAGAAGGATCGGGTTCGAACTAGAATTCACTTGTCGACCCGTGCAGCATCCCTAGGCGTCACATGTGTACCAATAACACGCTCGTCGGGGCCCATGCGGGTGATTTTTATATACCCCCTTTAGTGTACCTATGTGTATACATTCTCTAGTGCACGTGCAGGGGTATTTTGAAATATTTATAGTTGTGTAGATAATTGACATTTGAATACACAACATTTGATTTCAGAGCTTATACACGCCTTCTGTCCGCTAGTACGAGTGTTGCGGATCCGATGACGTGCATCTTGGTGTTGACTACCCCTTTCTCATTCATCGGGGAAGGATTTTCTGGATTTTGGAGTTAATGACTACTGATTTGGGGATAACTCCTTTTAGGATCTTCAGTGTGGTAGACTTGTTATTTTCGGTGTTTGAGGGCACCAGAACTTTTCTTTTCTTAATTATAGAACTAAAAAGAGACTTTGGAACACCAGGAAAATTGGTTCTAATTTGTTTAAACATTTCCCCCCTTTCTGCCAGGGGGTGTTCTTTTTCGTACATCGAGTTGCCCTTGTACTCGACGTACTTGTAGATCTTGATCACCACTGACGTAGGTGATATCCGTACTTGTGCCCAGAGTGGTTCGTTGTACCTACGATATATCCACTATTGTTATCCACAAGTGGTTTGTAGTCATTTGCAGGAACCCGTTGCAGCCACTACGAGCTCCTGGAACCGTTCGTAGGAGACCCATTGTTGCCTCCATCATGCCCACCTATCACCAATCTCAGGTGGTTGATGATTGTACTTGTTTGTAAAAACGGATCTTTGATTGTTGGTCTCCAGTAATGCCATCTCAATCAACAGGCATGGCGCGTTTGACTTCGTAGGGACTGTTGTAGAAGTTCGTTACACCTACTCATACATGTTTGCTAGTGGCCGAGGCTTGATTATTTGCTGGTCATTCAGTAGTCCATGTCATTCTATACTTTGTTTAGATCCAGTATCTAAACCCAGATTTGAATTTAGTTCATGTTCAAACCGATGTGCATATTCAAATTGTAAACTGAGTTTGAGTAGAAGTTCAGGTCTCCTGAAGCCCTTAGAGATTCAAGTTTCTTGTGGTCCTCAATTCGGAAACCCAAAATCATGACATATGAGTTGAGTTCTTTAAAGTTCATGTTATTCAACTCTCTTGCAATCAGATCCGAGTTCAAGGTCCAGTTTGATTTTATTTCGTTTGATTTGATCTTTATTAATCATTTGAGTTCAGGTTCTGGTCCACAAGTTCACTGTTCACATTCTTTTGAGTTCAAACAGGTCCGAGTACAATATGTTTTCACTCGAAATTTCGGCAACCTCCCGGCGTCTCCCCCGTTTAGGGGAAAAATAACGGAAAACTGGGCCTCCCGCCACGCTAGAGAAAAGCGTGTACGGTAGGTGCCCTCTTTCGAGGACACCGCGGCCGTGTAAAGTTTTTTGTCCCCACCACGCCAGAAAAAGGCGTGTATGGGTCTTCGGTACCTGTTGCAAAAGAGAAACAGTTGTTTTCCCGCGAGCGAGTACTTATGAATGAAAAGCAGTTGTTTCCCCGCGAGCGGGTACTTATGAATATCCCGATCTCGTCGTATGCGTCGCACCGGGTTCCCATCCCACCACGCTAGAGAAAAGCGTGTATGCCTCGGTTTGCCGGTTCGACACGCACGTCAAGAATAGGATTTTAGGTGATCACCCGATTCGTTGAAAACACCGCGACGAACTTCCTCCCACCACGCTAGAGAAAAGCGTGTATAGGTGGTTGTTTTGTCGCGTTGCAAGCATCGAAAGCAGGATCTCGGGGTTTTAGAGTTTAGAAAGGTTATACCTGCGCGAGGTTGGCAGTGGCCCATGGATCGAGGCAAGGAAAGCAGATATATTTTATTTTATTTTATTTTAATTAAAATATTAATTATAATTAATTATTAACTATAATTATTTTTAATTAATTATGTTTATGATTAATTAAAGTAATTAATTATTTTTATAATTAATTAAAATAACTAATCATATTTATCTTTAATTAACTATAATTAATTAATATTAATTAAATTTAATTAATTAATAAAAATTAATTGTAATTAATTAAAAAAATTTATAATTAATTAAAATTAATTTAATTAAATCATTATAATTAATTAACATTAATTATAATTATTTAATTAAAACTAATGTAATTATACTAACTATAATTAATTAAACTAATTAAAATTAACATTAATTAAAAATTAATTTTAATTAAAATAAACTAATTAATCTCTCCCTCTCTCTCTCTCGGGTTCGACGGATCCATGGGATTTGGCTAGAGTAGCGTGCAAATGGAGAAAGTTACCTTCACTGGCAGCGAGCTCCCGATCAAAATGTCGTAACTTCCGGTCCGGCCAGAAGGGGACGGCGTTGGACGAGCGAGTGAAGTCGAACAGCTACGAAGGAGGCGGGGAAGCACCTGACAGCCGGCGAGCCCCTGTCTTGCTTCCGATCAAGCTGTCGTAACTTCCGATCCGACTGAAAGGGTAAGTCGTCGTCGGAACGAAGTCGTCCAGCCACGAAGGTGTCGGAGAAGTCGCACGCAAGGGAGAAAGTTATTTTCACAGTGAGCGAGCACCTGTTGTTGCTCCGATCAAATTGTCGTAACTTCCGATTCGACTCGAAGGAAACGTCGCCAATGGAGCGGGGTCGAACAGCCAGAAGGAGCCGGAGGAGTGCTCGACGGGGAGAGAATTACCTTCACAGGCGAGCTCCCGATTCGATAGAAGAAAAAGTCGTCGAAGGTGCGGGAGATCGAGAGAGAGCGAGAGTCAGGAGAGATGGAGTGAGAGTGAGAGTGAGAGTGGAAGAGTGTCGGGAGATTTGCGAATGGGGGGAGAGACGAGCAGCGAACGAGTGTGGGATCTCGGCTTCTATTTAACGACGCAAATGATGTAGCGATCGAGGAGAGCGTGGGATGAGTGACTGAATTCGACGCCGCTACAGAGGGATGGGCCAACGATTCGAGCGGGATTTCCTGCAGAGAATCGGGATGAGCGGCTACAGGTAATCATTTTAGCGCATTTTTTATTTTGATTTGTCTGTGTCCTTTTGGCTTCACCGTGGAGTTCAACAAAACTCAATCATCATTTAATTCTTATACTATAGACCACAATCAACCATGCAATCTTGAGTTTTGCTTATAGATAGAAAACATGTTTAAGAAAATGATTTTAATTTCACTTCTTTCGCTTCTAAAAACAAAATTAAAACTTGGAGATATTTTGAGGATATATAAGAGCCCAAGATAATTGTTAATCTCCAACTACATCCAACTAATGATGGATTTAACAAAGTTCTTTCAAAGTTCACCTTAAAACATATAAATTGCTTTTGGGTTGAGCTTCATCAATTATTTATAATAATTTGAACATGCATCAAGCCCCTATAAGAAACAATGATGAATGGAGAACATATAAAAGTCCAATTTTACCCATGTATTTTAGCAATCAAAATCATTAAATACACACTAAATATCAACATCAAATAATGCACTTCATTCCATTTCATGCCATTTGAAAGACATCATATGTTGAAGAACAAAACTATCTTCTCATGTGATCAAGACCACCAATTGAGAAAATTTTGATACACCAATTGGTAAGTAGATGATCTCAAAAGTTCTTCAAAATGATTATGCCATTAAGTTTAATAAAAATTTTCATCTAACATTTGAATATCATAACATAACAATCTAAATAGGAAGAGAAAGAAAAATTTCTTACAAGGATAAGAAAATTCCATCCCCGTAGATATATGTATATGAGATAGACTTTTTTCTCCTAGGACATTATTGTCCACGTAATTTTACTTTTTTGATCCACCTATCTACATTGTCCTCATACTCAAAATAGCATTATTAAGTATGATTTTATAACATTTAAGTTTCAACATTTTACATAATTATTCAAGCATCATTAACACTATGAAAAAAATAGTTATGCATCTGAGTAATGTTTAAATGATATCTAACATAATTAGAGCATATGCACATGCACATGTAAATAAACTTTTTCTTTTCCCTTTCTTTTATTTATCACTTTATAGTCTTAAAACTCATGATCACACCGTTGATTGTGATCTACAATATAAAACTTACATGTGGGTTGAGCTACATCAAATTTCATTGTCATTTAATTATTTTTCAAGCATGTAAAAAATATAAGAATGATCATATAGAAGCCCTTATAAATGCTTAGTTTTACTCTGGTATTTCATCAATCAAAACTGTCAAATACATGCAAGATAATAACAACAACCCACATATTTGAATCCAAACTATTTGAATGCTCTCCACAATAAAATCACAATTATCTTCACATGCAATTGGAGCCATAAATTGTGCAAGTTTTGATTCATCAAATTGATGATCAAATGATCTTAAAAATTCTCGAGATCATGCATGTTATGAGTTGTAATGCCATTAAAAAGAATAGATAATTTTAACCTCCATTTGAGGCCAAATCATCAAATTTTAATTGGGTAGAAAATGATAATTCTCCCATGGAGAGGGAGGGAGAGAGAGAGAGAGAGAGAGAGAGAGAGAGAGAGAGACTTTCTTTTAGGAGAAAAAAAGACTTTTCCTCACTTTTTAATTTTACATACAAGACATGCATGGTTTAATCAAATTTTAATAGGGTAAGAAATTATTACCTTATATAACATTCAAATTGAAGATGCAGAACATATGAATTACATGTGGATCAAGTTACAACAATTTTTATTATGATTTTAATCATTCATCAAGAACATGAAAAATTTAAGGATGATCAAATGACACCTTCTGAAAGTATAATTTTACCCATTAAACTCACCAAACAAAATTATCTAATACATGCAAGATATCATCAAATCCTATATTTGGCTACAAATCATTTGAATATCTTCATACTTTGAAATCACAATTACCTTCTCATGAAATCGAACCATTCTTTGAAAAAAAAAATTATGCTTCCAATTCAAGACTAAAACATCGTTACAATTTGATGCATCCCATCATCAGACATAATTTACTTCTCAGAGTTAGCAAAATAATGTGCAGGTCGCCTAAATTACCCTACCATCCCTTAAAAAAGGGCCACAAGAAGAAGTCTACCCTGGCAAGATTTGAACTCATTCGCTACGCCTGATATGTTTGTATGTGCGTGTGTGTACAAACAGAGGGATTTAGGAAAAAAAGAATTTAATTCCATCATTAAGACAAAAATCAAAACCACTTTTATTGTTCTATACAACTCGTACTAAATAGAGAATCAAAAGTCATGATATTTTTACAGCTATTTTACGAGGCATGTAGAATAAAATCAAAGAGAAGATTCTAAGCAGATGCCAAATCACTCTTCACATATATTGGATATGAGAAAAGTAGGCTAGAAATTAATCCTAAGTAGCAAATGAATTAACACACCTTTGTTATCAGCAAATAATGTGATATTGCCAATATCCTGCCGTAGTAATGCCCGTACTACCTGTTCAACAAGTGCCTTGCCAAGACCCTGCCCCTATAGGAGCAAAATCCTACAAGTCAATTACTGACGAGAGGAATCTTTTTCACACAGAAAGCCAGATATTATGACCAAAAAATCTTCTTGCAAAGTTAACCAAAAAATTTAAGGGCCCAAAAATTACCAATCAAGACTGCTCATACCTGATAGGAAGGATCAACAAGGACATCCCAAATTGTAGCATTAAAAGCATGATCAGATGTAGCACGAGCCATGCCTATAAGTTGTTTTTGCTCTTTTCCATCTGTTAACTTACTTTTATAAGTATGATAAGATGTTCATTACTTAAATCAAAAGAATCTCAAAGACATTTTTTCTCGAACTCAGAGAATCTAAGATAATAGTTCAATAGTAAGAAACAACAAAATATTTACCGAAGTATACAATTACCCGAACCATGAGACGTAGTTATTGAATGCAAGGTAGCAACCATGTAGCTATTCCTCAAAGATGCTACCACTTTTGATAATGGTCTCCGTGGCCATCCAACCTATCCTGACAAAGCTTTGCTTTAATACTGTTGAAACATACAATTTACAGAAAAGGAGATTTACAGGAAGGAGATTTACAGGAAGAACTGAACTTTTTTCAGAACTTGAAGAAAAATATATGCTAAAAATCTGCAAAAGGTGAAACAGACATTTCATTCATTCCTCTGGGAATCTGCGAGCAGATTTCTTTTTACAGGAAATTAAGAACATTGCCGAGGAGAGATTCTCCTTAAAATTTAAAAATAATATGCAGTATTTCTAAACTCCGTTTAAACTTTTATAAAAAACTCCAAATACTTTGAACTCCTAAATTTAAAGTCTGAAAATGTTGCGCGGGCTAAAATAAAAAAGAACTTAAATTTGAATCATCTCAAGACACATGCAACTGCATCATGCATGTAAGTACATCACACAAGTGTATTAAAAAAAAATGCAAGTACATCATATAAATGCACTAAGAAATGTGCAAATGTATCATGCATATGCATCAAAAAAATGTGCAGGAATACTAAAGATAAAATATCCCTATGTGATCTAACAAGTACGGTAAATGTCTAAACACAGTCTGAACTTGTTGCACGGACTAAAAATAAGATAAAATTTGAATTCACCCAACTCTAAGTATCATACAATGCCTTTTTGAAAAAAAAAAACAACTATTTTCTTTTTTTTTTTAAATTCACAAACTCTTTTTTCAAGTGAAAATTTAAACTCTTATTTCACCTGATGTGCTCCGACTAGCCATTTTGTTTGGCCAGCATCATAAGTCACACTCCTGAAATTCAATCCTCTGCGTCCCCACCAGAGTAGATAAAGCATCTACCTCTCCGTAAATTATAACAATGCTAATTGGAGCAAAATTTTGAACTGAGAAAGTTTACAATCAAATATCCAATCTCAGTCCTCAATGATATTGTCTTACATATGCAATTGCAAATGTTAATCAGTGACCTAATCCTCTACAAACAAATTGGCAAAGTTGACAAGATCTGCTTTAGTATAGATACTTCATAAAAATTATGATTTATTAAAATCACTTTATAAAAGTTGAATAAAATATTTATGGATGCAAAATTAAATTATGCAAGTTCGATCCTTTCTCCATCTATATAAGGAGAGAATTTGTTAGCTTTGTGTGTGTCTAGTTTTGAAGTTGTCTTTAGTCTTGGCAAGTCTTTCTAAGAGTCTGCAAAATATTTTGAGTTTTACAATAAAAGCTATAAGTTCTTCATATTACTCTCCTCTTAATTTGCGAATTTTTAACTTCTCTTTTATTATACCTGGGTGTATCCACTTTGTGATTTGGAATGGGAAAGGCATTCTAGCATTTAGTTGTATATCTCCAACTCATAAAGTTTGGACTTATCAACAAGAGCCTGCTGATATGAAGGCAGCAGAGGCATCCCGCAAGGAGCGAGCCCATGTAGCACTGGACCGGCCAACCCAGTAAATCTCAACCTAGGTAGGCTCGACGGAAGAGAGGGGAGGAAGGTCAGTTAAAGTAGTATTGTCCAACGGGGATATAATAACTTATGTTAGGAGAGGATTAATTAGGAAAGGAATTTTCTAATTGAAATTCAAATAGGAGAGGGCTGCTTAGGAGGGAAAGGAGGAGAAGAGTATTTAAGGCTAAGTTAGGGTTCATTTTCTTTTATGCATAATTGGAGTTATTTTTGCTGGATTTTCTTTTTGTGAGAGCTTCCTAGCGGCATCTAAGTTTAGCGGGAGAGACGATCTACATCTCTTATTTTTAGATTATTATATCCATTGTTTAAAATTGCGCAATATGAGGCTCGCCTTGAGGCCCGCCTCAGCGCAATTCTAGTAAAAAATGCTTCGAGGCTTACGCCTCGAGCTTTTTTTATGAGGCTTACGGCTCGAACTTTTTTTATGAGGCTTATGCCTCATCTTGGATGAGGAACGCCTTGAGGCGTGCCTCGCCTCACTGGCATGAGGCGTATGCCTCACTCTATTTATGTATTTTTTTATTTAAAACTCACATAAATCTTATACAAAAGCCCCAAAAAAATCATGCCACAATAACTTCTTCTCAATTGTCTAGACCTCTAGCCCAACGACCTTCACCGTAGCCACCACTGTTATAGCTGTCGTAGGGGATCACTAGAAAGCCGCATGTCACCACCATCTCTTAAAATTTGGAGTATTATCTTTATGTTGATAACAAATATTTATGAAAGATGAAGATGATTGAAATAAATGAAGAAGAAACAGTTTGAGATGTATTGGACCCTACAGGATGAGGCAAGGAAGAGATTAATTTGTTATGATAATGAATCAAATAAAAATCCACTTAGTAATGATAGTCCAAATGATTTCTGAGTTGTTGCTAATTATTTTAGGTTTCTTTAAGAATTAAATGTAGATGTGTAGCAATTGAGAAATAAAAAAATTAGAGCTGAATTTGATGTTCTATGATACTTTTATGCTATGATGCATAGAGACAGACACTGCAACACGAATACGACACGACACAGACACGTCAGTTATTGAAAATATAGGACACGGACATGGGTTGGACACGGTATTATTGTTTTTATATTTAAAAAATAGTGTATAAAAATTAAATAAATATAATTTGAAAATAATAAGTCATTTAACTAGAATTTGTGTTTAAAATTATTAGTATTAGGATGTCGAGAGTCAGACGTCGATGCCGTTTATCAATCACCAAAAGGAGATGAAAATACCTTCACTGCCAAAAAGAAAAGAAAATGAGAATATTCGATGATTGGGTATTAAGTGCGGACGTTGATATGGTGTTGTGTAGAAAATAATAAATTTAGTTTAAATCCCGCCAAATACAAGAAATTATATTTAAAAAAATTCATAAAATATTTAAGATACGCATGTCGGACATGTGTGTCCAATTTGTATTTAATATTTTTTAATCGGACACATTTTCGGCGTGTCTGACCCGTGTCAGAGGAGTGTCGGGCGAGTGTCGTGTCGGATACGGTGTCGGACATTGCACGCCTCTTTGAGAAGTGTCGGTGCATCATAACTTTTATGCAATTCATATATTTTATATTATTTTGTTCCTATAATATTTAAAATTCAATTTTATTTTACATAATTTATCACTTAACACTTTACATCTTATACAATTTTTTATTTCATAGGTATATAAATTTGTTTACTTCATAATTCAATAGAAAGTTAATATATAATCCTTTAACAAATTATTTGGATATTATATAAAAAATCAATTTTAACTTTTATTTTGATTTTACGCAATTTTTAGATTTTGAGGCTTACGCCTCAAATCGCCTTGAAGCTTACGCCTCGCCTCACGAATGGAAAACGCCTCAATACTCAATTCTGCAATTTTAAACCTTGAATTTATATCTTCCTTTTGTATTAGAGCATTAATATAAGAATCATCCCTTGTCTCTCAATCTACTATTATTTTTGTGTAGTTATCTCGTTGTTTTCACTCTAAGGCATATCAAATTGATATCAGAGAGGTGTCCTGAGCTGAAAGTTAAGGTCTCAATCACTCATTTATACTGAAATTTTTTTCCACCTTGCTAATTTTCACTGTTTCGAGGTCAAATTCACAAATTTTTGTTGTTTTCGCGGTTTGGAGCCCAAAATTTATGAATGACAACAAAGAAGAAGGAAGCTTTGAAAGGAGAGATGGAACAACTTAGGGACGATTGAGGAAAGATTTTTCAAAATGGATGGAAGGTTTTCCTCCATGGAGTGTTTTGGAAACATGGAAAGCATGATGAAAACATTGATCGAGATGCAATCAAAGGCTTCACCAACTGCTCCTAGGGCTGATTGGAAAGGGGAGAAAGTTCAGGAGGAGACATAACAGTTGTACTTGGATGTGGCGGATATATCCGTGAACTTTGTGGTGGGATTTACTCCAAATCATACCATAAAAGTAAGGGGGCAAACTGGTGAGCAATTTGTGGTAGTTTTGGTGGATGGCGGAGCTACACATAACTTCATCTCAAATTGGGTGATGGACCGATTGAAGTTGAAATTAGTAAGGACAGAAGGATGTGGGGTGATGATGGGAACAAGCAAGCTAGATATGAGCAATGAAATATGTAAATGGGTGGTGATGAACTTCTAGGGTATTCAGATGGTGGAAAACTTTCTTCCCATAGAGTTGGGAAGTACAAATGGGATTCTATGAATAAAGTGGATATAGACTATGGGAGATATAAAGGTGAACTAGAAGCCATTAACCAATGAGATACAGGTGGAAGGGAAAAAGGTAGTGCTTCAAGGGGATACCAAGTTAAGCAAAACCATGCTTAGGGCAATCTAGGATGCAAGCCGAGGATATTTGAAAGAGTTGTAAAGCATAAAAGGGGTCCAAAAATAGAAGGCAAGGAAAATTCCAGTTAGGGCCTAGCAAATTATGCAATAATATCAGGATGTATTTCAACCACTAGTCGGGTATTCACCTGATGGGGACATCAGATCATGAAAAGTATACCAAAGACGTGGTCGACGATTTATTTTTTATTCATCATATGTATTTGTTTTATTTGTTTGTATTATGTATTTGTTTTATTAGCATTTTTCGTTTTACCCTTAGTTAAGGATCTTGTCATATGTAAGCCCTATGGGCAATGTTTTTCCATTCATGTATTGGACTATTTAAGTTCATCCATGGTCTAAAATTGCGCAATATGAGGCTCGCCTTTACGCAATTTCAGTGAAAAATGCCTCGAAGCTTACGCCTCGAGTTTTTTTTATGAGGCTTGCGCCACAACTTGGTTAAGGCCCGCCTTGAGGAGAGCCTCACCTCAATGGCGTGAGGCTTACGCCTCATCCTATATATATATATATATACATAAATCCTGAAGTAAAGCCCCAAATAAATCACACTTCGTGTACCCCCAAGTTGCAATAACTTCCTCTTAACTGTCTCAACCTCCAGCCTGTCGCCTTCGCCACAACCACCAACGTCATAACCTCCGTCAAGGATCACTTGAAAGCTGCACACCACCATAACCTCTAAAATTTTTGGAGTATTAATCTCATCTTTATGTTGATGAAAACATTTTTTAAAGAGGAAGATGCCTGAAATAAATGAAGAAGAAGCATATTGGGAAGTATTGGGCTCCATAGATGAGACGGGAGAGATCAATTTGTTATAATGACGACTCAAATAAAGATCACCTCAGTGATGATAATACATATGATTTTTTAGTTGTTGCTAACTTTTCACTCTTTTTTAAAAATTAAATGTAGATGAGTAGGGAACTAAGAAAGAAAGAATTTGAAGTTAAACTTAATATTATATGATACTTTTATGCAATTTCTATATTTAATAATTTTTTGCTCATGCAATATTTGTATTTCAAGTATATTTCATGCAATTTATCACTAGCCACTTTACGTCTTGTGCAATTTTTTGCTTCATATATATGTCATTGATTTTTTTTTAATCTAACTTTTGATATATGTATATCATTGTGTTATTTCATAGTTCAATAGAAAGATAATATCATATTTAGCATATTATTTGAGTATTATATAAAATTTACTTTTAACATTTATTTGCACTTAACGCAATTTTTTATTTTGAGGCTCATGCCTCAAAACGCCTTGAGGCTTATGCCTCGTCTCACAAACAAAAAACGCCTCAATACCTAATTTTGCAATTTTAAACATTGAGTCCATCCTCTCCTTTGAGAGCAATAATGAATGGATGATAAAAAAAAATTCATGCAATCTTATGTTTATATGAGAGCTTGAGAGCTTTGGAGAGAAATCCCTAGGAGAGAGAAACGGATCACCCACCAACCTTGGAAGTGTCCGAGTTCATGGCTCATTCTTCCATATCTTTTCTTTTCCTCTTTCCCCCTCTCTTCCTAGCTGTCGGTCTAGGATTTCCAACCCCCATAGCCGCCGACCACCACAAGCTCCAAGCCCCTTCCCCATCCTTCCCTTTCGGCCAACACCTCACCACCCTCAACACTACTGGTGTCCAAACCACCACCTTAAGCCGCCGGCCTACATCCAAACCTTAGCCGCCACCCCCTTGAATTCCCCCATCAAAGCATGCAATAAAAGCCCTTCCTAATTTGGCCTTTATGTTTTAGGTAACCCATTTAATTCATATTCAAATCAATTTGAATTTGAATTTGTTTCCTAAAATACGAAGTTCTATTTTAGGAAAGTGTCTAAATCAAATCCAAATTAATTTTGAATTGGATTGGAATTAAATCCTCTTCCTTAATTTGGGATTCCCACTTAAGCAACTATTAAATCCCTTTCCTAAACCCCCCATCCCCTTCTCTATGCCGCCGGCCCCCCTCCTTGTCCCCACCACTTAATTGCTTTCCAAAATTAAGCCTCTCACTTGGGGAAGAATTCAAACCCTTTCCTCTCTCTCTCTTACCCGCCCCCTCCCTTTCTCTAATCCTACATAAAATCCTTCCAACTTTAGGGGATTAATTAGTGAAACAATTATCTAATTTTTCTCCATCCTCCATCCTTTAAAATCTAAATTATATTTCCCCGCCACCCTCTCTAACCTAGCCGGCCTTCCCCTAACCCTAACACCTCTAAAATCTGAGCCTAAACTTTCCCAAGCTCCCTAACTTGGCCGGTCACCCTCTCACCCCTTCTCCTACTTGGATTCCTTGGAGAAACTTCTTTCTCTCAAGGTGAATCCTCAAGGACAACAAAGGGTGTCTTCCACAATACCTCAACACTATGTATCATACATATGGCCAATCCTGAACTCGGCTCTGGCGTCGTCTACAACGAATAAGGCTTCGTCGGCATCCTCGATCACCTTTCTTCGACGTCAATCTAGCGGTAGATAATTCCGTTGAGGCATACTTGGAGCGTATCATATTCACTCTTTCGGAAGCCAATGAAGAACAGGTTTCTACCGTTCAGTGGCAAATCACCGCCATGCCAAGACAAGGGTGAACTCTTTTCCCCCTCTTCAATTTCCTTCCTAATCTTCTTCGATTGTAGGTTGTATATCAAGCATAAGGAATCGTGCAAAGCTATTTGTCAAAGCTTAGTAAACGTACTGAATGAGTGATGGACTTCTTTGCATCTAATCTCGTTGTTAATCTAGGGATGTTATTGGAAATCCTCTATATTTTCTTATGTTGAAGTTTCTAATTATTTTGTGATCCTAGCTATTATTGTGTGACTTGGCCTAAACTAAGGCACCCCTTTCTTGTTTTCATTTTCGTTAAGTGATTAACGCTTTAATTATTATTGCTCTTACTTGAAAGCGTGCAACTTCTTATATCAATCATTTAGATCATTCATAGTTCTACATCACCACCGCCTCGAGAGCACGAGCATGCCATCAACTTGAAAGAATTGATTCTCCCATCAGTGTAAGACCATACCGTTACCCTCAGATCCAAAAAGATGAGATAGAGAGGCTGATCAGGAAGATGATAGAAGTAGGAATCATCATACCTAGTGTGAGTCCCTTCTCTAGCCCGATACAGTTGGTGAAGAAGAATGATGGCAGCTAGAGGTTCTGTGTGGATTACAGGGCTCTTTAACAAGGAAACGATGCGAGATAGGTTTCCAATTCCTGTGATAGACTCTTGGATGAGGAATTCAGAGCTGCAATCTTCTCCAAATTGATTTGAAGTTGGGATACCATCAAATCAGGATGAAGATAGCAGATGTGCACAAAACGGGCTTCAGGACACATGAAGGGTAATACGAGTTCCTGGTGATGCCTTTTGGCCTTACCCATGTCCCTACCACCTTCTAGTCACTTATGAACTGAGTGTTCCAGCCATATCTTTGAAGGTTTATCCTTGTTTTTTGATGACATTTTGATATACAACAGGACATACAGAACACTAGGAGCACTTGAAGACTCTCATGGAGACATTGACGAAGCAACAACTGTTTGCCAACTTGAAAAGGTGCACATTTGGGAAATCATAGGTGGAGTATTTAGAGCATGTGGTGTCCAGAGAGGGGGTGTTAGCTGACCAGTCTAAGATTCAGGCCATGGTGGACTGGCCTCTTCCTAAGAATTTGAGGGAGATGCAGGGGTTTTTCGGGCTCACCGACTATTACGGGAAGTTTGTGAAGGAATATGATACCATAGTAAGACCTTCAACGGAGCAATTGAAAAAAGATAATTTCAAGTGGGGGTAGGAAGTGACCCGAGCCTTTCGGGAGTTGAAGACAGCGATGACTAGTGTACCTGTGCCGACATTTTGTTCGCTCAAGAAAATATGGTACTACAGCACAAACCCTGCTTCCTCAAGTTTAAGGTCTCATTTTTTCCCCGATGTAGATTGGAATTTAGATTAACCAAATTTCCCCAATGATTAGCATCAGAGTTTATTTAGTTTTGATGTTCTACTTCCTAAAAGCGCTAGCCTTCATAGTTAATTACCCCTCCTAAAGCATAGAAGAGACCTCTCAATTAAAGATAAATCAATGTTTAGACATGCAACAATTTAAAATTTTGGGTGTGGGGGGGATGGAGGTAAGCCCGATCAATATCTCATGGTTTCATCATCCCAGGTGTACCGTAGGTTTCAGTCTACCAACACTAACAATCGTTGATTATAGTTTCTAGATAATTTGATTAGCAGTCATGGGTTGTCTTCTCTCAACGATCTCGAGTAAAGTGAAGTGGATAGATACAAGTAGATTTGGTTTGGGTTGGGACTTGTGGCTCCACTTGGGAGTTTTCAGTAGTTTAGATTTAATTGTTATATTATAAACCGTAATTATCCACTGAGTTAAAATGAAACACAAAATGTTAAATTAAATATCATGTAAATCCTCTAAGAAATAAATGTTTGAAATAAAAGAATTCGTCTATAGAAAAAGGTGATCAAAAGAAAATAGGTAAGAATTGATTTATTATATGTTCAAATTGAAAAATTTGTTTTAGAGGCACTTCAGTTAAATGTTGGATGTTAGTTTGTTAAGTATTTTATGTTATTGAAAGAACTATAATAGCCATCCGATCGTCTATTCCTACCTCGTTAATTTGAGTGTCCGTACCGGGTAATAATAGTAATAGATACATAAGTACGAAAATGTAGTTTAAAAATATCATGGCAATAGCTTGAGAAAAAAAAAGCTTTTGTAAGCTAGAATTAAAATCTAATGCACGCTCACAATAAATGAATTGAAAAGTAGAACTCATAAAACAATACTCAAATGGTTGGATGAGGCTAATAATTGTGTTTATGATGACTTCCACACCATAAGAAGACTTGCAATAAACATGAATGAAAATGAAATGACCGGTTTTCATATTTCTCACAAAGAAACAATACTCAAACTAAGCATTTAAAGTTTAAATCCCACATATTCTTGCTGATTTAAGAAGGGAGAGACAATTCACAAGTCTAATGTTTAGGTAACGCTATATAGTTTTTACCTTATCACATAAGGCTTGTAGTTCATATACATCAACATCTGCTGCCGAAGAAAATACTATTTGCTCAGACGTCCCATCATTTTGAGTCCTTTCAAGCAGTACCACCTCTTGTTGCTGAGGCAATTCCTCCTCTGCAACTTTTGAAGGGGGCTCAATCACTTGGGATACATTATTCTTCAAGAAGCTGAAAAATTAGCAATAAAGAGCAGGCTTGTGTATGAGAAACATGCAAAGATGCTACACTTATACAGAAACAAAGATATGCAGGAAACAAGCTAAAAGAATAAGGTAAATGTGAAGAATGCATAACATAGCATAAGTGATGTCGAAAGGTTAATTTAATGTGATTGTAGTTGGTTTTCTACAAAAAAAAAACATTTTATTAATTCATTATCAGGGAGTAAGATCCATTATTATCATATCATTATGTGACATGGCCCTTGCATTGCACTTCAAAATGAAGCCTTCCTGCAAACCAGATGTGACATTCTAGGATCTAAGGTCACAATGTAGATTTAGATGCGAAGAAACTTTGAAACCAAAATTTCAAGAAATGAAAGTTATTAATCTTGGATATTTTATTTTTTACTTTTTTTTCTGAAAGACCACCAGATGAGTGGGTGGGGTGTGGCGTATTCACAAGAATAAGAGATACCATAGTTAAAGACATTCAAAAAGATTAAAGAAAAATGCTTTTAGCACAATAATCGAAAAGTGAAAATACAAAATAAAAACAAAAGAAACCAAAACAGCATCAGCCCGCAAAATAAGGAAAATCGCATCCATCCAATTTGATAATCCCAACAAGTAAACCATGGATCTTTGAATGAATGCACCTAAGAATCTTTGAACTTGCAACCTCATTAGCAAGTCAATCAGTAGTAGAATTCTCTTCATGCAAAATATTCTCAAATCCGAAATTAAAGTGAGGCAACAATTGTCTAATCTTCGTATTCAGATAAGAACCCTTCCAAAAATTGGTCTTAGTCCTTAGATTACATTCCTAACAACCAAAGCATAAACTTCAGTCCAAATAATGCTTCAACCATCCTGTAAGAACAGCTCCAATCTTTGATATAAAGCAGGAAGTTCGCTCAACCCAAAGGAATAAAAAAACCAAGATAATTGTAAAAGGCTAGATTCTTCCCTCATGGTTCTGAAACCAGCCCACCATAGGCCCCTTTCCTAGGATTACCTTTAGCACAACTTTCAGGAATAAGCTTAAACTCATACCCACAGCTTAATCCACTGCACCAGCTACAGAGATTCATCAATCTTTGCTTTCATAAAGACCGGGAAATACCTACAGCTCATGCATTCACGCAAAGTGAATCATTATGGAGTAAGCCAGCAGCTCATATTAACTAGTGCACGTGCTCCAATCTTCTCTCAAATCAAGTGTGACCCCCTCCAGTTCCTCATCTCTCGTGATCGCTCACTCCCTCTCGTTCTTTCCCTGTCACGCAACACACACTGCAGAAATAATAGCAATTTACGACGAATTCTTTTGCTGAAAAAATACTCGTCGGAATCACTAGCGGAGAGGGCGCCAGTTTTAATTTTGGACGTTCCGGCAAAAATTCCATCGGTGAAGGCCCTATTTCCACCGTCTCGCCCCCTCCTCCAATTCAAGCAAAACAGCCTTCCAAAAGCTATTTTCACACGAAGCTGAGCCTTAGCCTGCCCCTTGGTCTCGATCGTCATCATTCGCCATTCTTGGACAGATTGGACTCTTCGTTCACAGACACATTACTCCTTGAAGTCCATCATTTCTCCACCAATCGTCGCTAGTCGCCGTAGCTTCTGTCGCCATTCGCCTTGCTGTAAGCATATTAGTGTGCCACCTCCTCAAATTCTTTTTACATTAGACATAAGTTGAACGATATTTTTTTCAGTAATGGTTTTAATTTTGCAAAATTAAATACTTCCTTGTGGATAAACATAGTGCATTTGATTAGTGAATTAGAGTTATAGATTTTTCTTGGATTTCCTAATAAATTATAAGTTCAATGAAATTGAGTTTAGATTTTTTATATTTTTTATATTTAATTAAGTTATTACAGAACTCTCTCTCTCTCTCTCTCTCTATCTCTCTCTCTCTCTCTCTCTCTCTCTCTCTCTCTCTCTATATATATATATATATATATATATATATATATATTCTATTCTATTTCAATTATGTTACCCTGTATAGCTTGGAATTAGGATTTGCTACTTTTATAACCAAATGAATTCAAAACATAATAAAATTGATTTTAGAAGTCCCTAAAGACATTAGGAGCAATCCCTTAAAATTTCAAATCATTTGGGTTAAAGAGGAATTTTTTATTTTACAAAGACACCTTGAACTAGGGTTTTCATGATTTTTTAGGAAGATCTACAAATTAGATCGGGGTAGTAAAATTAGTGGCCATCTCTTCTTAGAAAATGCTCTATGGATATGAAATTATGAATTTTCAAAATCTTAAATCAATTTATGACCTAAGAATTTGAAAATCTCATCAAGGATAGAACTTCTCTGTTTTGACTATCAAGGTAAACTTAAAATACTTACCTATAGTTCACATTTCTATATTATTCAGATGTTACTTCATACATTTTTATTATGTGGATTCCACTCTGCAGTTTCAATGAGAATGTTTGCGTGTAGGGCTTTATCGATCACATCTGATATGGATATTCAAAAAAAAAAAATTTGTATGTATAATTGACGATTTCCTAGATGCAAGACATTAATAGATGAATTCATCAACGGCATAAATTTTGTCATGAAGTCAGCCTTTCAACTACCTTCTCTTATATCAAATGGGAGATTTTGTAGTCCTTGTTCAAAGCACAAAAACTAAGTGTACCTCACATCAAATGAGGTTAATATTGATTTATATCGCAGAGGATTCATGCAAGAATATTAGTTTTGGACTTCACATTGTGAGTACGAACCGTATTTCAACTTTCAATGTGTTCCATCAACAAGTTCCAAGATAGACGAGGAAAAAAAAATTAGGATGTATGAAGATATGACTTATAATACAATTGGGCCACAATTTCGACAATATATGAAAAAGTCAACAAATACGAAAGCAGAACTTCTATGATTTATTACCCGTTACACAACAATTAATTGGGATGATATAATAATCACTCAGAGTTATCTATCACTTTGAAAATATTAAACATAAAAATTGAATATAATATTCCCTGAAATATTTTTATCAATTTGTTTGGCTACTTAAGGAGAACAACTCTATAGATAATATAATTCTAGCAAATTTATATAGGACTAAAAAATTGGTTAACATATTGGGTTTGACTGTTATAAAAATAGATTGTTGTATTAATGGATACAAGTTGTACTACAAGGATGATTTATCAGAGATAACATGCCGTCATTGCAGTGCACCAAGATTTAAACCAAAATATGAAAAAACATATAAAATAGAAGGATGTGTCAGTTAGTAGATTGATCTACTTGCCCATTATTCCCAGACTGTAATCTATATGCACCAATGAGCTCTGTTGCACACATGAGATAGCACAATAAACATATCTCACAAAGAGGTATTTTAACTCATTTGTCAGAAGCTGAGGCTAGAGAGCACTTTGACCGTTCACATCCTACGCATGTCATAGAACTAAGAAATGTAAGATTTGGGTTATGCACAAATGATTTTACTCCATTTAGAAAAATTTCACCTTACTCATTATGGCCAGCACCAAAAATATGTATGACAACACCCTATATGTTTCTTACACATTATTTAAGACCTACATAATTCAAAAGCAAAAAAAGATGTGTTATTGCAACTTTTAATTGATGACTTAAATTGTTGCGGGAAGAAGGCGAGACTACATATAATATTATTATTTTCGCCAAATAGAATTTCATCATGAGGACATTTTTACTTTGGACAATTAGTGACCTTCCCGTATACATTATGCTATCAAGTTGGAGAACTGCAAGAAAATTAGCTTGCCTATATTGTATGAAATTTACTAAATCGTTCACTTTTAACATGGAGACAAGAACATTTAGTTCGACTGTTATCGTATGTTCTTACCTGCCAACCATACATTTAGGTGAAACAAGAATGTTTTCACCAAAAATAAAGTCAAGATGGCACAATCCCCACCAAGGCAAACCAATGATCAAATATCAGAAAGAGTAAAGTTAAAACCCACAATCATTGATGCACTGATATTAATGCAGGCAAAGCTAGATTTTTTTTAAATTTTCTTTATGTTTCATTGCTTCCAAGTTGGTCATATGGGTATTTAATCTTTGGGTTGTTTTTTCCTTAATGGGCTTAGCCCATATCTTCCCATGATGGCTGGTTGTAATGTGTTCCCTAGGAAATATTTGGATTCCCTTTACTGGTTGTTCATTTTTCAAGCAAATTTCGAATGTTTGTTGGAATTCTCCAAGCAAATTTCGATTTCTCCTATGCTGGGAATACTTGCTGCTAGTTTCCCATGCTGTTTCGATTTTCCATGGGCTTGGTTTCCTGTTGTTGGCCATTCGAACAGGGGTGGTAAATGATGATGAATATTTAGATACTATAATCTGCGGGTTATTTAGCTTGCAAGCTATCTTCCTCTACTTTACTTCTTCTATTTCGTCTTGGCCTTCTATCTACTTCTTCTCTCCAGGGTTCTCATTCCATTTGTAACTTTCTTCTCAAATCTTTAATAAGTTATTTTATTTTAAGTTGAAGGGTGTCATTCAGTTGTGTTTTTAATTTAAAAATAACATGGTTATATTGTTTTATATTTGTCAATATTTTAAATAAAAAAATTATTTTTGGTTTGCAATATTAGTTTGTGTAATATTTGTGTTTTTTTTTCATCATTTTGGTATCAGAACGGCCAGCAGTAGGAAACCAAGCCTAGGGAAAACCGAAACAGCATGGGAAACCAAGAACAAGTATTCCTAGCATAGGCGAAACCAAGGCAGAGAAGAACTCCAATAGCCATCCGAAATTTGCTTGAAAAACCAATAGCTAGCAAAGGGAATCCAATTTTTTCCTAGGGAACACACTACAACCAGTCATCATGGGAAGATATGGGCCAAGCTCATTAAGGAAAAAACAACCCAAAGATTAAATACCTATATAGCCAACTTGGAAGCAAGGAAACATTAAGAAATTTTTTTAAAAAATCTAGCTTTGCCTACATCAAATATTAGCTGAGTACAGAGTGTCGGGATATGGATTGAACCACAACTTAAACAAAAAGAGTATTTTTTGGTCGTTCTCGTATTGAAGAACAAACTTAATTAGATATAACTAAGATGTGATGCAGAGGCGATCAGTTTGTGAATTGGTGCAAGCCTAAAGTGACCTGATGGATATGCTTCTGTTTACTCGCGAAAAGATGACGCTACAGCACGAACCCCACTTTCGTCAGATTTAGGCCTCATTTTTCCCACAGGTAGATTGTATTATAAATTAAGCATATTTCCATTGATGATCGACATCAAGGTTTATTTAGTTATGATATTCCACTTTCTATGAGCGCAAGCCCTCATAATTAATTACACATTCTAACGCATAGAAGAAAACTCTCGATTAAGGATAAATTAATGTTTAGACAAGCTATAGTTTTAATTTGGTTGTAGGTGATAGAGGTAAACCCAATCAAGATCCCATAGTTTTGTTGTTCTGGGTATACCATCGATTTGAGTCTGTCAACACTAACAACCATTGATTGTAGTGTCCAAGGAATCTGATTAATAACCATGGGCTACCTCCTCTCAGGGATCTCGAGTAAACTAAAGTGGATAGCTGTAGGTTGGGACTTACGCTCCGCTTGGGATCTGCCCATAGTTTAGATTTATGTTAGGTCTTACAACCCCATTTAGGAGTTGCTCGTAATTTAGACTTAGATTAGGTCTTACGAAGCCATTAAGAAGTTGCCTGTAGTTTGGATTTGGGTCGGGCTTATAGCTTTTGTTCAAAGTAGCCCGTATAGCAGGTTTGATGGCTTCCCTTGAAAGTAGCCCATATAACGGATTTTGCGGCTTCACTTCGAAGTGGCTCATATAGTGGGCCTAATGACTTTTATTAAAAGTGACCCATATATTGGGTCTTACGGCCTCTATTAGAGGTGACCCAAGTTATCAGAGATTTGTTATTTGTTCTAAGAAATTTTCTCTAACACCCTGATTAAAGTGGAACTTACAGCCTATATTAGAGGTGGCATGGATTATCAGGGATTTAGAATTAGGCTATTTTTACCTAGAGGTTTCCCCTAACGCATTAGCTAAAGTTAGACTTACTACCTCTATTAGAAGTTGTCGATTAAACTTTAGGTTAGCAAGGTTTTGGTAGCAAATATGTAATTTTGCATTTGAGTGAGTCTTATTGCCTCTATTAGAAATAGACCGTGTGCTTCAATTAGAAGCCTCCCCTAATTTATTTCGAATGGGGTTGATTACTCCCTTTTTGAGGATTTGTTGCTCCTCTTGAGAGGGTTTATAACTCCCCTTGGGAGGTTGTGTGCATTAAGTTATTAGAAATAGCTCGTGTGCTTGCTGTATTTCAATGTTTTCCTCGTATTCGGCAGCCTTTTGATGCCTTCCCCGGGAGGGAAGGTTGGTGAGGGCACTTGCCCTTTCTGGTCCGCTCGGACGGATCAAATCGACGGCTGAAGGTTTTAGAGGACCGAATCAACCACGAAATATGTCATCAACTTTCCAACTGAGCAATAGCGGCGCCTCTTTCTACTATATATATATGCTATACATATATATTATTTATTAATAATTACATAAATAATTCTTCCCTTCCACATTTGATGTTTCAAATCAAGAAAGTAAGTGTGGGTTCGGATTGCAGATAAACGATACTTGGTTGGAGGGCAAGCTAGGCAGCTGGTCTCGCGCCTAAACAGAGGCGTCAGGCCTGGACGAATCAAGGCCAAACAACCAAGAGCCGTTCATGTAAGGGAAGTCGGAGGCAGAAAGGGGCTGCTTGAGCCTAGTTTTACTCACAGGCGACACAGGAATCGGAGTTCAATGGGGGAGTTGCGAACTCCAGCTCAGGTTGCTAGGCTCGAGGAGGCTGCCAGAGTTCTATTCGGCTAGGCTCGTGGAGTCACGTACAATAGAGAGGGTAAGGAGAGTCGAGAGAATCGTTGGTCAGAGTTCCTTTTGTGTGCGTATCTCTGAATGAACAATGTCTTCGATTTTGAGGAGTCAAGAATGTGAGGGAGTTACGGGTGACATGGGGTCGTGGGTAGACGGTTTGCGGGTTGATTTGGTTGTGGTTGGTTAGAGGTCAACAGCTTACAACCTCAGTAGATATGTTGGCATGAAATTGGGGAAATTATTTCGATTGAAAAGTCATGATTGTCACATCTTCATAGAATTTCTTATGCCTACTACCTTCAGTTACTTGCCGGATTAAGTTTTAAATCCTTTAATCGAACTACGTACTTTTTTAAAAACTTATGCTCATCCAGACTGAATGAAGAAGCCTTAGTTCTTAGTAAGCATAATATCTCCTTCATTTTATGTAAACCTAAGAAGATATTTTCTCTCGGATGTTTTGACTCCATGGAGCATCTGCATGTGCATTTATCATACGAGGTCAAAGTTGATAAACTAGTTCAATATCGGTGAATGTATTCATTTGAGAGATAGCCTTCCTTTTGACTATTTTTTTTAAGATTTTCGAAGTATAAAAAATCATAAAAAACACGCATGTTATGCAGGTATATAAACAAACTTAAAAAGACATTTAAGAATAAGCATGTTTTGAATAATCAATATGTTAAGCATATCTAACATACGAGACAACCCAATTTTGCTCCTACTACTTCGACCCACATGTATAATCATCAAAGCCGAAGGTACCTCAAAAATATGGATATACCCAATAATGCTCATTCAACTATATTTGTATTTAACGCATGGGGTGAGCCAGCAGGAGTTTGCACCTTATGTTATTTGAACGATGGGAAGATTAGAGTAGCTATATTGTACACCCTAATTAATTGTCAAAAAGTTGAGCCATATCTCAAGTAATTTAAATCTTTCATTCGTATTGCGGTACATTGATGGCTAATATAAACAATTTGTAGGAAATTCATTAATACTTTAACTACATCTTCAACATCAGAAGTTAAAAAGAAATCGAAGCTGACTTCTCAAATTGGTTCAAGTCTTTGGTGCATATGTTAACATTCACTTTGTAATCATTTGTCAAAAGGAAGGAATCTATTAAACATTTTAATTAGAGAGTTCTACTTATTGCCCTATTCAGGTTCACACTCAAGGTAGTAATGTTCAAGATCAAAAATTAATGGATATAGCTTGGGGACTAACAAGAATAGTCAAATAATGACCAATTTTTTGTTGTAAATGAATACATATTTCATATTAAATCTTGGTGTGAAGGTAAGAAGATAGAAAATTATGGTGTCTCCATTAGAGGGAATAACCATATAGGTGACAAGTGTGAACACTACGGGGTCTTACAATTACAATATGCAGGTGAAAGAATAACTTATACCACTTTAATTGTGAGTTGTTTGAAATTAATCAGAACAAATGTACAATAGTACATCCACTATATGGTATTACATAAGTAAAACGAGGTAGGAGATGCGCAAAGCATAATCCATGTCATTGTTCGCGTGGCAAGTCAAGTATACTTTGCTAGCTACCCAAGTAAAGCGCAGGCTAAACAAGATTGTCTAGTAGTAATCAAGACAAAACCCAGTGGGATTATTGAGAGTTGAACAACATTACTAGAAACACATCAACAGGAATGTATGTCAAACTTTAAGGAGTCTACTAACGATGTTGATAATTAAGTTGTATCAAATGGGAGTAAGTTACAATTAGAGAATGTAGACATTGATATTGAGGAAAATAGTGACAACAAAGTTGTTGGTGAAGATGTGGCATGGTCCGATGGAAGACAATCAAGTAACGAGCAGTAATGGAAAGGTGAATATATTTAGTAATCAACAGTTCCTATATTAGTTTTTTACAGTTATTCTTCTATGCATGTTTTGTTACAACATTTCCATAATTAGTTTTCTGTCGTTCTTATATGCATGTTTTTTACAGCATTTTTTATATTTAGTTCTCAACAATTCTTCTTGTATGCATGTTCAGTTACACATTGCATTAGTTAGTTTTCTACATGTCTTCTTATATGCATAATTTTTTTCAACATTTCCTATATTTAGTTATTTTCAGAACTAAGCATTTTTTATTTATTTTGTAGATGGCTTCCGGTGATGAGCCCCCTCGCAAGTCAATCACGAATATATTTGATAAGCAGAAGAAGGTGAGTAGTGGTCCATCTAGTAGGGTCAAACCATCTAAGGGGATCTCTTCTTCACATCCTGCCACCTAGACCCAGTCGAGTTTGACCTTGCCTACACCTCTAGCTGGCCGTCCTCCATTTCATTCCACATATCCTTGATTTCCTTCACCAAACCCTACACATAACACTCCTTTTCTACCCTTACTATCCCCTACTATCATCTCAGAGAGTTCCATCCAATTACTCATATCTTCCATACACCCAGCCATTCTACTACTTGCCACACCCCCCCCCCCAGCCATTTCTAAGAGGACCTTCCACATTTATGGAGCAACGACCTGAGACTATAGCATCACTGATGATAGATGGTCGTATATTCATAGAGCCTGAGGGCCACACGTATGTAATGAATGCTTCAATTTATTCGGATGATTTGAGAAGCAATTTTAAAATTTATATTTTATGCAACTTTCATCCGTCAAAGCAGACAACACATAAAATACGGAACATCATTAGGAGAAAATTTAATGCTCCATATGTATCTTGGACAAAAATACTTCAGGAAGTTCGAGACATGTGGTTCCGGGAGTTCAATGTTAGTAATCAACACTAATAGTAATAAACTTGCAATTTAATTAGTCTAACCCAAATTGTTCTATGCTGTAATACCGATATGCAGAGAGATTTCTACTAGTTACCACATCATAATGCAAAAGATTAAAATCATATTCTGAGGGTGATCATGTCGTTACACATTACGCATGTTCTGTTACACATTGCATGATGTCGCTATGATGTAATATGAGGGTGATCACCCAGTCTGTGGGATCATGCTTTACAGGAAGATCTAAATCATAAGCAGAATGATGGGAAAAATGAATGAATAGCCTGGCATATATATCTCTATCCATCAACATCTCATGAAACCACGATAGGCGATCACAAAAAAATGTAGAATGGGAAGAATTGAATCTATCGATCTCCCCCCAAATGTGGTCCTCTGAAGGCTCGGTGTCAGGCAAAGAGCAGGGCATGACACCAAGTCTGGCCTAATAGAACGTCGTAACCCGAGGACAGAAAGAAAATCAGATAAACAAAATTGTTCATAAATACTGCAATGACCTCGTTGCGTGAAAACGTCCGACAAATTCATTGGAAGGCAATTTATAAGAATAAAATAAAAAAAGAATGTTGAACCACATCGCCCACATTCCCACGTCATGTCCACAATCACTAGAAACAAATGCTCGCTCAATTCATATACAAGAAACGAAAAATGATTACGCTCACATACGTTCTGGCAATCCGGATTGAATCTTTCAAAAGGAAACCGCTCCTTGCAATTTCATTTGAATCCAACTCCGACGTCTGCAACACCTGTTGGCCTCCGACCCGAAGTCAATCGCAAGAACTGCAATCCGTCAACACTGTCCGTCTGTCTATAGCCTGAAGCCCACGTACGAACCACACAGCCCTCCTGCGTGTCTCTAGCTTCCCACCTCATATGAATAGGTCCGCCTCCAGCAGCCTAGCTAGCCTTCAAACACCCTCCTCCTCCAACATCCTCACATGCAGACAAATTGCGGCACGCTTCCACCTCCCTCTACAAACCTGAGTCGCGCCTAAGATCCTCCAATCCTCCACACAAACGGACCCTCCAGCTCCATCTTCTGTAAGACCCACCAACCTGAATGTGAATCCGCCTTCCCGTCCCGCGTTGCCTACACGAACATAAACTAACCCTTATTCCCGAGCCCAAGCATCGACCGGCTCTATCTGTTTGCCTTGCTCGAGCAAACCAAACCACGCCCCCCCCCCCCCTATTGTTTGAAACGTGAGTATAAAAAGGGGGTAAAAAGGGTTTTTGTGTTTGTGTATGTGAAAGTATAACAACAAACAGGTACCGTGATCGCCAAATTGGAAGATAAGGAGATTAATTCCAGGATTGATTTCGTTCCCTCGAAGCCCTCGACTGTCGATTTGATTCGGTCGAACGAATCCAAAATGGCAAGTGCTCTCCCCAACCTTCTCTCACGAAGAGTGGGCACCAAAAGGCCGTCGAAATTCAAAGGAAAATGCTGAATTACAAAACAAATGCTCAAAAATCGATAGAGGTCAATTCACTCTCCTTAAGCCATCGGCTGTTAATTTTATTCGGCCGAGCAGACCTGCAAGGGCAAGTGCCCTCCCCAACCTCCCCTAGCGACTGTCGAAATCGCCCCGAGAAATTGGGAAAATTGCCAAGAGCTTTATTTGATTAATCATTTATTTAATAATTGATTAATCATTTTAAAATAAATTTTTAATTATTAATTAAAATTAAAATAATCAATTTAAAATTCTCTAATTAATTAACTTTCCTAATTTAAACAATAAAAAACCTTTAATTTAATTAAACCAATAAAGGTTGTAAGGCCTGCTATACAGGCTACTTTCTAATAGAAGCAGTAAGACCCACACGTTAGAAGAAATCCTTGGTAAAAGTAACCTAACTTTTAATCTAACATTTAGGCCACTTCTAAATGCATAAGTCGTAAGACTTAGCAAAATAGTCAGACATCTTCTAAAGGAAGTTGTAAAACTTGCTATTCGAGAGATTTTTAAGGGATTCCTGAACTCAGTTAAACTCACGGACTACTTTCAATGGAAGCAGTATAACCCAATCTCTTAAACTCATGGGCTACTTTTAATGGAAGCAGTAAGACCCACTTCTCAAAACTTCTTAAACCTCGAGCAACTTCTAAATGGAACTGTAAGACCCCAATTTAAATTTAATTATAGGCTACCTGATACTATATATTCTAACAAATATAAACCCTAAACCATAATAAAATTAAAATCCACACATATCCATTTCAGTTTACTCGGGATCCCTGAGAGGAGGCAACCCATGGTTGCTAATCAGATTCTCTGGACACTACAATCAATGATTGTTAATGTTGGTAGATTGAAACCTATGATATTCCCGATATTATGGAACCATGAGATCTTGATTGGGACTACCTTGATCCCCCACAACTAAAATTTAAAATTATTACACGTTTAAACATTGATTCATCTTTAATCGATAGTTCTCTTCTACGCATTAAAAGGAAATGGAACCCCAGAACTAAATAAACCCTGATGTCGATCATCGAGGAAAATTTGGTTAATTTAAAAATCAAATCTAGCTCAGAAAAAATGAGACCTTAGGCTTGAGAAAGCAAGATTCGTGTCGTTTTCCTGAGCGAACAATCAATAGGAAGGGGACATCATATCTTGTAAGGTTTATTAGAGGCGTGGCCGCCGATCTACGGCCACGATCGAGTCTTTGTACATTTAATTTATTTTATGTATTTTCGTATTTATGCGTCGTTGTATTTGTTTTATGTTATTTTATTTCTCGTTGTACCCTTTTAGTAAAGGGATGTCGTATGTAAGCCTTGAGGGTATTGTCGTCTTTTCTATTTTTGAGTCTCATGTACTAGGTTATTTATAGCCCCTTGTTTTGTCTTTGAAGGTTAATGAATGATTGGTTAAAAAATTTCTTCCTTGCATGAGTTCCTGTGAGAACTTGAGAGATTGGAGAGAAATCCCTAGAAGAGGGAGATCGGATCACCCACCAGCCTTGTAGATGGTCGGGTTCGTGGTTCGTTAACTTTTGTTTGTTTTCCTCATTGGCCCCTTCTTCCACCCCTAACTGCCGGCCATCTCCCACTCTCCACCACCTCATCTTATTTTCCTCCCTATTGGTCACATCCAACCCTTCGTCTAGTTGCTCACCCAAACCCTTCTCCCCCACACCCCCACCCTCAATTTTCCCCCAAACCGTCGGCCTAGCCTCTTTAGCAGCCGGCTCTATCACCTCTTCCACCTCCCTTAGGATTCCTATTTTGGTTGGAATTAATTTAGGAATCAATTTGAAATGCAAATTATTTAAATTTGAACATCAAACCCTTTCCTAATTTAATTAATCTATTTTGGGAAAGTTCTTAATTTAAATCTATTTGAATTTGAAATTCAAATTTGGTTGAATTATTTACTTTCCTAATTCCTAAAACCAAATTAAGAAGCCTTAATTATTCTCATTAATTGCTCCCCTTATTCCTTCATGTTGTCGGCCCCTATAGGGGAAATTTTGGATTTATTTCCTAAACCCCCCTCTAGCTTCTCTTGGAAATATTTCTAAATCTCATCCACCTCCTCCTTAGCTGAATTTCACTAAACATTTTAATTAATTTGATTTCCAAAGAAAGCTGTCCCAATTTTGGAATCAAATTGAAGTCCTCGCCCCTTGTCGTCGCCCCTCCCATCTCTCTTTCCCTTTTGATTTATTTCAAATTCTAATCCCCTTCTTTCTAAAATCTGAAATTATTTCCAGATTTTATTTCTTGTCTCCCTCAAGATCAAAGCAAACCCTTTGAGCTCCCCTCCCTTGGCCGGACTCTTCTCTACTTCCCGTTGACGAGAAACTTCTTTCTCTTCAACAATAGTCAAGGGTGCTAGCAAGCCTTGGGGAAAACTTCGTCATCTAGCATCAATGAATGGCGGACCCAGAAACTGAATATGGCCTCTCCTACGACGAACACGGGTTTGTGTGCATCTTACATTCAACCTTCTTCGACGTCAACCCAAGGGGTCGACCACACAGTGGAAGATTCTATCGAGCGGATCATGGATACTTTGGTGGAAGCCACCGAGGAACAATTGGAGATCATCGAGTGGAGGATCGCCGCCAATCCTTGACGAAGGTTCCCTTTTCTCTTATTTCTTGAGTCTAACTTTTCTCGTGGTTCAATTGTAGTCACGAAGGCCGACCGTTGCCTGCTTCTGCTAAGCTTAGTAAACATAGGATTTTTGAGCGTATTCATGTGTTTGCTAATTTCATTGTTAAGACTAGGGATTTTTATTGAAACTACTATTTTGGCATGATGTTATTTTCTAATTTATTTGAAGTTTCAAATCTATGGCTATGTGACTTAGCCTAAGCGGGCGTGACCCCTTTTTCGTTTTATTCCGTTGTTTTAAATTGCTAATAGTTTTCTTTGTTATTTCTCTAATCAAGAGTTGTGCAAAATCTTAACCAAAAGCAATGCATCCATACGTAGTTCTACATCACAATAGCATGCATGTCTAAATTGACTCGGCCACAATTTTATTTTATCATATTGTGTGCTTGGTTTCCTTGAACAAACATTTTAGAAAATGATATGGTACTACTGACCAATTAGTATATCCATATATGTCGCCCTTCACAAAGATGATGATTCAATAGGTTATATTCATATAATTGATGAAAAGCTTGTCACTATATTCGTGCCTTTTTATAGTGCATCTAGCATTCCCCATTTCTCGTAATTGCTTAACAACATGTTTTGCCTAATGAGTTTATTCTTATAAACTCGCACATTGATTTTGTGATTTTCAAGTTATTAGTCCGATATTCTTAAGGAAAGAATTAGTAGATGCATGATTCTGGCATGTTGGAATATGGGTTTTGATATGGCATTACAAACCTGATTTAATAAGGAGTTAGTCTATTCTTGGATGAATTATTATAAGGTTGGCTGGCGAGTTGTGAAATGTACCACGAAAGAATATAAACTCTAAATATGTTACAAAAAAGTTTAAGTAATGTGAAAAAAAATTTTCCTCATAAAGAATATTATTTTACTTTAATTTTATCTTAAAAATTGCAATTGAACTTAAACATGTGTCCCCCAAATTTCTGGAAAAAAAGTCAAAATAATGATCTTCGAAATGCTAAAAGACATCATCAGATGTAGAACATCAGATACTTTTATGGTAAAAGATCAATGCAGAATCTGCCAAAAACAACTTCACGACGAACAAATAATTATAGGCAAGGTCAAGTGCTAAAAAAGGAATTGAAGATCTTATCCAATCATTGAATATCTTCGATAATTAAATTGTGAAAGTACATTTTTCAGTTACCCAGATCGGATTGAATCCCATAAGTTAGCCCTCAGTGGACAAACTTCAACCTTTCTTTTTCCTACAAAATACAACAAGAGGTGTGAATTACGGGTATAAAGAAATGTAAATAGGAAGGGTAACTACTCTGGGAAAGAAGGAAAATAAGCATTTATATACATAAACAAGAACATTAAATAACTTAACAAAATAGACCAGGACTGATTAGGATTCTTATTTCATATAGTTTACAACTACTGAAACTTCAAGACTTCAATTGAAGCTATCATCAACAACATCCAACTCCATCCTATTATAAATCATTCAAGTTCTACTTATTAAAGAGTTGCCATGTCCCCATGTTGCCTTCGTATCAGATCCCAGTATTTTGTCAGGTCCACGCTTAATTAGTAGAACTGGAGCGATTCTTAAGTGTTACAATAATAGACCAACAGAATTCTAAAATTTTATAACTCTGTTTAAAATTGCGCAATAAGAGGCGCGCCTCTGCGCAATTCTGTCCAAAAGCGCCTTGAGGCGCACGTAATTTGGACTTTGATTGAGGCGTACGCCTCACCCTGTGTGACGCGCACCTCAATTGTGCAATTATGGGTGAGGCGTACGCCTCACCCAATTGGACCCACCTACTTAAAATGAGCAATTCTTTTTCCCTTATACCCGATCGGTCCAGCATTTCGCGATTTATCTCCGCCTGCAAGCCCTAGGTAGTGAAACAAAGACCCTCCCGCACATTCGGCCTTCCTTCCCGCCGCCTCTCCAGCCGGGGCCGCCTCTCTTCGGCGATCTTGAAGTGTCCGGCCGCCTTGTAGGAGAAGTCCACAAACAATTTTAGGTATTTTTTTTTTAGTTTTTGGTTAGATTTTTCAAGTGAAAGAAATTCTAGGGTTTTTTATTTTTTGAATTATTTTGTGTGATTTTGGATTCTTTCATTAGGGATCATGGTTAGAGGCAAGGAAAAGGCGTCTGTGTCATTGTGGAGGGACCCTTCTTGGAAATATAGTGTACAAGTTGACATAGGCGGCGGAGAGAAGAGCTATGTTTATTTGAAATGTAATTTTTGCGAAAAAGTGGTGAAGGGAGGTGTTACCCGCGTGAAGGAACACTTATCATGCTCGCATAAAAACATAGCACCGTGTGCAAATGACTACTAGTGGATGCAGAGAAGAAACCAGCTATGGATTTTATTTATAATGCTATGGATGAGGCTAAGGGGTTGATTGCACACAACTTGGGAGGAGAGGAGGCAAGTTATAGGGAGATTTGGGATATCATTGATGCTCGGTGGGAGGTGTAGTTACACCGTCATCTTCATGCAGTGGCATATTATCTCAATCCTCAATTTCAATATTCAGAGAAGAAATCTTCAAATCTGGAGGTGAAGCTTGGTCTATATCATTGTATGGAAAGACTAATACCGGAGCAGGCAGATAGGGAGCTTGCCGATTTACAACTTGTTCTATTCCAGAATAAAGAGGGTTTTTTTAGTTTGAATGCAGCAAAAGCAACCATTTTCAAACGGTCTCCAGGTATAGTTATTTTGGTAAATGCAAGACACTTTATTCAGTTCTAATTATATTTTTTCTTGAAAACAGTTGAATGGTGGATCCAATTTGGTGATTCCATCCCTGAGTTATAGAGTTTTGCTGTAAGAGTGTTGGGCCTCACTTGTTCTTCTTCTGGGTGTGAGCGAAACTGGAGTACATATAGTCAAGTGCAAACAAAGAGAAGAAATCGGCTGTCTACACTCAGAATGAACTCCCTCCTATATATAATGCACAACAAGAGGTTAAGAGAAAGAAGGTTGAGGAATAAGGGGTTAAAGGATGATGAAGACCTGTTGGTGTGTGATGATGTTTCATCTGATAATGAGTGGTTCATAGATGATGAAACAGATTTGTCATTATCAGACTTACAGCTAGAAGATCTAAATGTGGATGTCTTGAGGGGCGAAGCAGATCAAGTGGGCACATCTTCTAGTACCACACCACACACATCTACTAGCTCTGCACAACAATCTGTTGGAGAATTTTTGTATCCTCAAACGGATTGCATATTTTATCATCAAGTACGGCATAAGAATATGATATATCACCCCGAAGGGCAAAAATATCATCTCCTTATGGACTCAATCATAAAATTTACAATTATTTAACAGAGATTCCCCCACTCGATGTTTGGTCGAGTGGGGTTTATTTATTCTGGGGTACAGACATCCCATAGGGGCAAGCCCCTATGGTTAATTACTTCTCAAATTTGATTTGGGAAAACTTTTGATTAAACTAGTGGTTTTCTTGTTTGCTTTTGAAAGTCATTTAAAATGGTGGCTAAAACTTGATTTTTATTTTACAATCCATGAAAATCTTGCTTAAAGGTTTTGGTCCTTTAGGAATTTCAAGAAGTGGATCAACTTAGATTTGGATTTTTTTGGAAAGAAAGCCAAAGGAGTTGAAGTAGGGGCACTTGATTCTGAGATGAAACTCAGAGGTGCCCAAACTATCCTGTGTTGGGCTTTACATTTTAGCAACCTAATTTTGGTTTAAGTTGGTATTTTATTAGAAGATTGGGGCTTACATCCCAACAACACTTGTTGGAGGAATTGCCCGAAAGTTGAGGGCTTATAGGGTGATTTGGAATCAACCCGTGCCTCGGACCCTAAGACTAAGGTGAGGACCACCGATAGGTAGTGCCTCGAACCTAGATCTAACGAGTGCAAAGAGGGACTTACAAGCTACACCTCACAAGAGGCATAACCCGCCCGACCTCTGGATTTATTGTCCCGCCTGGAAGGGACTACCAGCTAAACTCCCCCTAATCGCTTTTAAAACCATGCTATTCGGTCTCAATGCAAATGTAGAGTGGTAGGGTTGTTTTTATTTAGAGGGTAGGTCTTATAGCTTGGCTTTGAGGCCAAGATGCCTTATTATGTGGGTATGCATATGCTGACTCATAAAGAAAAGACTTTTGTTATCTAATCCTTAAGTTGAGGCATTCTACATGTGACATGTTTGGGCTATGCATGATTGTTTTAATTTTGAAAACTTGGCTCCTTAGAGGGAGCCATGCAATTTTTCTTACTTGAAAGACATTGAGCCTAATTTGATTTTATTATTAGGTTGCTTACATGTTAAGGGGTAGAAAACTTAGTTTTTATCCTAAGAGCCTAACGTGATCAAGTCCAGGCCACACCCACAGAAACAAGAGAAGAAACCTAAGAAAAACATGCTTTTCTAATGCACACCCAGTAAACACTTCAATACATGCTTTTGTATATAAATAAAGACAGAAATATAAATAATGTCCCAGTTATTACAAACATGTTTGGCAGCTGAGTTGCCTGCCATTATACAACCCAGTCAAATATTTACAGACTCTACTTGTGGGGTCTTCAAGCTTTACAAAAGCTCTTTTGGGCTTCATCTTCTTTGCTCCCTTCCTTTGCTCCAAACCCCCACAAGTTCACATCCTACTTCTAATCAAATACATGATATGAAAAAGAAAAGACTCAAAACCTGCAAAACAGAGTTAGGAGGCAGTTTATATAGCAAGAGTATGATCATCTCAAAATTGGCCTAGCACTTAGAGTGCTAAGCACTAGGTCCCCTGCTTCTACCCTATTGGCCACATCTTTGGGGGGGGGGGTTTAAGCAGTACCTGTCATGCAAGCAGTTTATTATTATTTATGAGCGCCCCCCCACTTTTAGATATGGCCACCTGCACAGAAAAGCATTTATATCTCTATACTAACCACTTAAGGGCAAGTGCCCACACGCAGACAATCCAAGGGCAATCAATCCACAACATCAATCACATGCGCACACAAAGAAAAATCCTAGTCCTAGCATGCCTAAGGGGCTGTGCACCTAAGTGTGTGAGGCTTGTGTGGTATGTCACACTAAAAGTCCTTCTAGAGTTTGGGTCTAAGAAAGGAGCATCCAACATGTGGCTTTTGGTGCCACTTGTTGAGGAATTTTTCCTTAGCTTTTGGAGCTAAGAAAAGAAAGGTAGGAATCCAACATTTAGCTTTTAGGCTAAATGTTGGGGAGTTCTCTTTTAGCTTTTGGAGCCAAAGAGAGGAGAAATCTCCTACAACTTTGGGGTTGGAGGAGAATTGAGAGAAAATACAACTTTTGGGTTGCAAATTCATGAAGGTCTTTGGACATTTTGATATTCAAAAGAGGGTTGCACCCTTCCAACCTGAGTTTGGAAGGGCAAAGAGAAATAGGATTTGAATCCTAAGCTTGAGGGAAAGTTACTTGTTGTTTTTGGTTCAACAAATAAGGTAATTTGGGACAAAAATGGATCACTCAATATAGGTTGAGTGAAAGTGGGCTTCATACAACTTTTGAGTTGTATGAAAAGTGAAAGAACCCATGGTTTTGAGCTAAGGTAAAGAATTCCTTAAGACTTTTGGAGTCTATAGGAGTGAAAGAGGATTTGTAACTTTAAGGTTACAAATCAAGAAGGTGGTTCTTTGAATTTTTTGTATTCAAAGAGGAATTTCATTTTTTTTAATTTGGGTTAAGGGAAATGAAGAGGATTTTGGAGGTTTCCTACAATCTAGATTTGTAGGAAAAAGAAATACTCCAATGTGCAATCTAGAGATTGCAAATTGGAGGAATTTCTTTGGACATGTGGTGTCCAAAGAAAAGAAAAGTTTCATCTCTCCAATTTTGGGTTGGAGGAGAAAAGGAGAGGGGAGGTGACTTGGAAGTTACAACCCCTAGAGGATTCTTTGAACATTGGGTATCCAAAGGAGAAGGGTGCATTCTCAAAACTTGGATTGAGAGAATGAAAGAGTTTCCTACAATTTTTTTTGGATTGTAGGAAGGAGGAGGTTTCCCTACAACTTGTAGGAAAAGGAGATACGAAATACAACTTATGAATTGTAAGTTAGAGGTTAGGGAGGACCACTTACTTAATTTAGGCTAAGTAAATGGTGAAGTCTCTTTGAGCATTTGGTACTCAAAGGAAGATTATCATTTGCTCAACTTTGGGCTAAGCAAATGAGAAAGACTAGAATTTGAGTCCTAAATTTAGAGGATTACTCATTGGTTTGTATCCCAATGAATAAATGATTTAGTGAATTTCCTACAACTTTGAGGTTGAAGGAGGAAGATGGCCTTCCTACATTTTTCGGGTTGTAGAAAAGGGGAAATCATGTGCAACTTGGAAGTTGCAAGTTAGAGGAATTTCCTTGAGCATTTGGTGTTCAAAGAAAAGGACACACATTCACTTAATTTAGGCTAAGAGAATGGGTTGATAGTTTAGAGTTTAGTTCCAAACTACAACGATTCATGTGGGTATCCTTGAAGACTTGAGGGGCTTCAACTCACCTCACATGAGAGGATACTTGTTGGTTTTGGGGTTCCAACAAGAGATGTAAGAAAACTTGGATTTTGGCTCCAAGTTTCTAAAACTTATAACATGATGCATTAAGGACTTTTGCCTTTTGGGAATTCATAATGCAACACATGATGAAAGTGGGTGATAGCTCCTACGATAGACTAGGAGACATGCAATGAGATATTTGAAGCTCGGGACGCTCCAAATAACATCGCATAAGAGATGTAATTTGTAGTTTTTGGACTACAAATTAAGTGGTCATCTACCTATATAGGTTAGGCAAATGAAATAGGCTAGATTTTAGAATCCTAAGCCTGAAAAGGAATTCTTTCATTGATTTTAGTCTCAAAATGAAAGAAGGGGAGAACTTAGGTTTTTTGGCTCTAAGCTACAAGATTTTCATATAATGATAGGTTTGGAATTTTAGAGAATTCCAAATCATCATTTATGAAGGGAGAAACATTTATTTGCTAACTTTGTGTTGTTAGCAAATGGAAATGGGAGAGAGGCTTAGGATTTGTTTTCCTAAAACCTTGATTCATGCACTATAATAATTGGGACTTAGAGAACGTCCCAACTATTAAGTGCAAGGGACATGTACATAAGGAAGGGAACTTCCAACTCTCCTACAAATGTTTTGGATTTGCTTGAAAGAGGGAAAGCTAACTTCCTAATGCGTGGAAGGTTTTCCCAAATCAAATTTGATATGATTTTGGGGACTTGAAAGTTTCTAGGAGAAACCTAAAGATCTATTTTGGCAAGATCTAAGAGGGACCTAAGAATAAACATGTAGTGGAACCTAGGCTTTTGGAATCCTAGGTTGAGAACAATCATGCAATGAAAAGATGGAGCTCCGTGGTGCTCCAAATTACCATGCATGAGGGAGAGATAGGTGAGTGATTGTAGAATTTGTATCTACAAGCAAAGAGAGTTGAATCTAGGATTTTTGGGGTCCTAGGTTAAGATTTGTTCATGCAATGGAAAATTGACACTTTAAGATGCCCCAAAATTCCATACATGAGAAAGGAAAGACTATTAGAGAGCTTCCAACTCAATGAAAAGGTTTCCAAATCAATTTTGGCATAATTTGGATAGAAAGATTGGTCCTACAATTTGAATTTGGAAGACAACCTATAATATTATCAAAGCTCTACAAGAAGGTGGTTTTCCCTAAATCGTACCTAATATGATTCAAAAATTTGGGAGCTTGTATTTGGCCATATTATCTTGCAAATTAATAAAAATGAGCTTAAATAATCCTTTAATATGATGGAGCATTGATCATGGGCCTTTGAGGTCCATGAAATGCTCCAAATCAATCTCACCAACACTTAGGATTAAGTGAGCGCATTTATAAAAGTTTGTAAACTAATAGACCCATTAATTTAAGCAATAAACACATCACCTTTGGCTTGAATCTTAATGGAGTGGGAAACATGCATTTGAAAATCTTAAGGGATCAAATCACTTTTGTCGTGATTTGATCCATTAAGGGCGTAATGATGAGTTTCCCAAGCTTTGAAAGACTTGCATAACAAAAGTAACTAGCCATAAACTTTTTATCACAAGCTATACAACATATCCAAAAGATAGGTTACTCAAACACTTGTTCTAGGATTTTTTTTTGAAGTGAAACTTTGAGGTCCACATTAAATCCTACACCAAGTTATCACAAATATTTTAAATATGTTATAGGGCTTATGGCAAACTTCACAAGCTCCACCAAATTTCAAAATCATGTATTTATTTCGCGCACGACACTAATGTTGTATAAGTATATGTAAACAATGTGAGGTTTGAGTGGATATGCAAGCTACACACTCAATTTGGCTACGAAAAGTAACATACCCTAAAGTTTGGATGTAGGCGAAGGTGTAAAGCTTAATATGATGCACAACATACATTCGAGAGATGTCGGATAACAACCCGACGCCTCTACGCGTGTCAAAATCCTCTCCGGACTCTCACATAAGAGTCAACCAATAGAAATCACCAAATTTCCATAATCTTTGCAAAGGGGACAGCCAACGAATGGGTTTTTTGGGGACCAAAAAATAAAGTTTCTAAGGACCTATGTCTTTGGATCGTCAACCACATTGCATTTGGCCTTGGGAGCCTTAAGGTTTCGCCTAAGTGTTAGTGGTATACCTTCCCCGGGTTGTCCAAGCGCTCCAATTTTCTGTCCAAGCTCCGCTCCAAGCTCCAAAGTCGCTCCAAGCTCCGCTCCAAGCTCCAAAGTCGCTCCAAGCTCCGATTCAAGCTCCAAAGTTGCTGTCCAAGGTATTCCGGACGTCGCCTTTGCTGTCCAAAACGATTTGGAGGCCCCAAATCGCTGTTTCAAAGCTCCCGGAAGTTGTTGGCTGCTGTCTACACGATGCAAACAGCAGGTTTTGCTGTTTGGCAGTCTCCCGAAGCTGATTTCGTCGTCGAGAAGTCGCCGAAGTTGAAAGGGAAGGGAGGAGAAGCCTTCCTTTGCTGTTTGGAAGTCTCCAACAGCTTTCTTGACCACTATGAGTTCGCCGGAGTCGAGGAAGGAAGGTGGAGAAGCTACTGCAGCAAGTGTAAAGCCTTCCTTGCGTCGGTCGAAACAGACCCGAGGTGGTCGGGTCGCGCAGGTCCGGCGAAGGAAAGAACCGAACCTCTTGGTAGGTCCGGCCGAAGCCCTGGATGAGCTCGGACGGAGCTGTCGCACCCGAGAGAGGGGCCGAACGGGACTCCCGCACGCAAGAGGGACGCCTGCTCGTGAGGTAGTCGCGGGACAGGGGGAAACGGTCGCACGAAAGAGCCTTGGACGCGGAAAGGAGTGCCGCCTGGACTGGGCTATTAGCTCTCTGGATCTCTCGCTCTCTACTGCTCTCTATCTCTCGCTCTCTCTGTTGGGACGGGGACGAACGAGAAGCCACGAAGGAGTCGAATGCCCGTCTCCTCTATCTCTCCCGCTCCTTCTACACGCGAAAAGATCGCACTCGAGTGGATCTTCTGTCGTAGCCGCTGAAACCAGACGATTTGACGGAAAACAGAGCGGGATTTTAGAGGAAATATAAGCCGTTTGATTCAAATCTTGATTTGAGATTTGAATTGAGCTAAGATTTGATGAATTGGGCTGAAATTGGGTTTGCATTGGACCCAATTTGAATCGATTAGAGTCGATTCGGACCGAAACGGGTCAGATCGAGCCAATTTTACGAAATTGGGCTCGGATCGAGGCCGAAAAGTGCCGAATTGCGTCGCATTGAACTCGCCGACACTCGACAGGGTTCGATTTGAGTCAATTTCGTCTCGACGACATTCGATTGGGTCGATCGAGCACGATCGAGTCTAGTCGGGCTCGATCGGGGTCGGGTTGATACGAAAATATTCGTCAACAAAAGGACCCCCAATATGTGTGGTGAACGAAAAGAAGTGCGCCACACATATTGGCGTTGACCAAAGAATGATCAAACGAGATCTTCTAAATCAAATAGAGTATGATTTAAAAGAGAAAGAGAGATCTATGAAAGCCTAAACTTGGATTTAGGCAAGATCTACAAAGATAAGGAGATTTCTATATATCACCTTAAGGAAAGAGTTTTTAGGTTACTCTTGGAAGAGAAGTTTAGAAGCATTTTGGCGACTTCTAAAGAGGTCTCTAAAGACATTTGATATCTTTAGGGAGGATTTGATAGGAATAGAAGTATTTTGGCAACTTCTAGGAGGCTCCTAGAGATGTTTGGTATCTCTAGAAAGATTTTGGATCAATTAAAAGTATTTTGGCAACTTCTAAAAGGGATTTCTAAAGATATTGGTATCTTTAGAAAGAATTTGATTTGATTAGAAGAAATTTGATGACTTCTAAAATAGCTTAGGGATATCTTACTATCACCTAAAGGCTAGGGGTAATTGTGGCTACCACCTACAAGATTTCCAAGGATATTTTGGCTATCACTTGAAGAGAAATTAGAGACATTTGGAGTCTCTAAAAGGGTCTTAGGGATATCTTGCTATCTCCTAAAGGTTAGGGGTATCTGGGCTACCACCTAAAGGGTTCTCGAAGATATTTTCACTATCATTTGAGAGGGGTTAGGAACACTTGTCATTTCCTAAAGGTCAAAAGGCGTTTGGCACCTATTGGCAAGCTCTAAGAGGTATTTTGGCAACCATCTAGAGGTAGAGTTTATCTCATCTTGGTGAGATAAAACTCAAAAGAGCTAAGGCTAAGAGTATTTTGACTACTCCTTAGGCCTTGAAGATATTTGGTGTAAGGTTATCCATTTTGGCTAGATAAATCTTAACATTTGGGAAGACTAAAGGGTATTTTGGCAACCACTAAAAGTCTAGACTTGGTTAGACCTATTGATGTTCAATTTGGATAGAACAAGATCTAAAGGAATGAGCTAGGAGAGACCTTAGAAGGTTTGAATTCTACCTAAACTCGGAATTTGATAAGAAGACTCCTATTTGGGGATGTCTACACTTAGCATTTGGTACTAAGATTTGCATTTGGCTTTCATTTGGAGAAAGAAAAATTTTAACTTTCCTTTTAGGGAAAGAAAAAGAATGAACTTTTACTTGGAGAAAGATGACTTGATTTTCCTTTTAGAGAAAATTGAATTGTCTTTCCTTTTTGGGGAAAGATGGAAGATTTGAAAGTTTGGACCGAGATTTTAATAATCCGGACCCAGTCCACAACCAGATGAAAAGAACATTTCCACTTGAAAGAAACATTCATTCATTGAAATTAAAATTTGCATACAATCAATTGTAATATCTCTTGAGGTAACGCCCATTGATAGGCAACATAGGACGTTCACCATTACAATCAATCAATTGGTAAGATCCACCTTGATAGGCCTTCTCTACTACAAAAGGGCCTTCCCAAGTAGGTTCGAACTTGCCACCTATTTTGCGGTGGGCTATAATCGGTCTGCGAAGAACTAGGACCAAGTCGCCAACCTTGAAAGTCCTAGGACGAACCAATTTATCGTGGGCTTGAGCCATGCGGGCTCGGTACAACTCGAGGTTCTGTTGAGCAAGCAAACGCTTCTCATCTAAACCATCGAGTTCCTCCAACCTTAGTTGGGCATTTTGCTCACTTGTAACTTCATTGTTTATTGCAATTCTAAGAGATGGGAGCTGTAACTCCAAAGGGAGAACCGCCTCCGCTCCATAGACTAGAGCAAACGGAGTGGCCTGTGTTGGAGTTCTATATGTGGTCCGATAGGCCCACAATGCCTCCACCAACTTTTCATGCCATTGACGTTTGTTCTCATCTAAGGTTTTCTTTAGCAATTGAACTAATGTCTTGTTGAAAGCTTCAGCCAATCCATTAGCTCGAGGATAGTATATCGTACTATACCTCCAATCAATGCTATGTTTGTTAACAAATTGATTAAGCTTGGTACTCTTAAAAGCAGGACCATTATCGGATATGATTCGACGTGGAACGCCAAACCTGTATACGATATGGTCCTTCAAAAATTGTAGTACATGGCTAGTTTTGACTTCTCTCAGTGGTATGGCTTCAGCCCACTTTGAGAAGTAGTCGGTAGCAGCAAGTATAAACCTATGACCCTTAGAGGAAGGAGGATCAATAGGCCCAACAATATCAGTTCCCCAGCTTTCAAAAGGCCAAGAGGCTATTGTTGGATGCAAAACATTAGGTGGTTGATGCAAAACTACCCCATGTACTTGACATTGGTGGCATTTCCGTGCTATTTCCACACAATCTTTAATCATTGAAGGCCAATAGTACCCAAGCCTTTTAATTTTCAATTTCATTTTGGGGCCCGATTGGTGGGCACCACACAACCCCGCATGCACCTCGGTCACTATCTTATGGGCTTCATCTTTTGCAAGACATCGCAACCACATTTGGTCAAATGACCGCCGATACAACGTGTTGTTAATCAGTGAAAATGACAATGCTCTATTCTTTATTTGGTGAGCAACAGACTTCTCCTTTGGTAGTTTACCATTTTGGAGATAATCAATGAATGGTTGGCGCCAATCATCTTCATCATCTACCACAAACGAAAACTCACCACAAGAGGAAGGTTCATTCAAATTCTCAAAGTCAATAGGAGACAAAATTTGGCGATTTTGAACTTCTATTTGGATTGAACCCTTTTCGGGGCATGACATTTCTTTAGCAAGCTTTGCTAGAACGTCCGCCGTAGCATTTTGACCACGCGGTATTCTAACCAAAGTAGCATTAGGAATTTGCTCAAACAATTTCATGGCATACAAGTGGTATTTAAGCAAGTTGGGTTTTAGGACTTTGTAGGTTCCCGCAACTTGGTTAATCACCAACTGTGAATCGCCATAAATTTTGATATTTTTAATTTCCATTGATATTGCTAATTCTAAACCAGTTATCAGAGCTTCATATTCCGCCTCGTTGTTTGTACAAGGGTCCGATAAACTGTAAGAATATCGCAATATAGCTTTATCAGGTGTTATGAATATCAAACCAACTCCAGCCTTGCCGGGGAGAAGACTTTGTGGTTCAGTACCTCTTTGGAAAGAAGCCGCACCATCAAAATATAACTCCCAAGCGGGGCTTTCATGGTCATCTAAATTCATTACTTGTTCATCAGGAAGATCGTCATTTAAGGGAGATCCTGCCGGTATTGGGTGTGCTGCTAAGAAATCGGCAAGAGCTTGCCCTTTTATAGCACGTTGAGGAGTGAAAGTGATATCGAATTGAAGTAGTATCATGGCCCATCTGGCTAAGCGTCCTGAGAGTGTAGGACGGGTCATGAGATATTGAAGGGGATTGACCTTAGAGATCAGATTGACTTTATGAGAGAGCATGTAATGCCTAAGCTTTTGAACAGCAAAAATAAGGCATAAGCAATGCTTCTCAATGGAAGGATAATTCATTTCAGTAGGAATTAGACGTCTACTCAAGTAGTATAAAGCATTCTCTTTTCCTTCATTGTTGGTTTGGGCCAACAAAGCACCAAGAGACTCATCTGAGGCTGCAGTGTAAAGAATTAATGGCTTCCCCGGGATGGGAGCGGCCAAAACTGGAGGGGACAAAAGATAGCGTTTTATACTATCGAAGGCTTTTTGGCAGCTATCATCCCAATAAAATTCTGAATCTTTCTTTGAAAGGGCTGCAAAGGGTTGGCATCTACCGGACAAATTAGATATAAAGCGTCTTAGATATGCCAACCTACCTTGGAAAGATCTTAATTGAGTAAGACTTCTAGGAGGTTTCATTTCTAATATCGCCTTGATTTTAGTAGGGTCAATTTCGATGCCACGGTGTCGAACAACAAACCCAAGAAACTTCCCTGAAGTTACCCCAAAAGCACATTTCAAGGGATTCATCTTGAGGTCGTACCGACGAAGCCGTTCAAATACAACCCTTAAATCAAACAAGTGATCCTCTCTTTCTTTGCTTTTGACCACGAGATCATCAATGTAACATTCAACTTTGTCATGAATGAGTTCATCAAAGATTCTGGTCATTGCACGCTGGTAGGTTGCACCAGCATTTTTCAGGCCAAAAGGCATGACCTTATAACAGTATATTCCAATGGGTGTTCTAAAAGCAGTGTATTGCTCGTCCTCCGGGGCCATTTTTATTTGGTTGTACCCCGAGGACCCATCCATAAAGGAAAAGAGACCGTGAGAAGAAGCAATGTCAATCATGAGTTCAGGGATTGGCAATGGGAACTCATCTTTAGGACATGCTTTATTCAAGTCTCTAAAGTCGACACATACGCGAATCTGTCCATTCTTTTTCTTAACAGGGACAACACTGGCTAACCAAGAGGGGTATTTTTCCTCTCGAATAAAACCAGCTTCAAGTAATTTCTTCACTTCTTCAATTACTTGTTGTTCAATCTCCAAACGCATCCGTCTAGGAGCTTGTTTGACTGGAACAACATTTGGTTGAATGGCAAGTTTGTGGACTGCTATGTCTGGATTTAATCCTGGCATTTCATCATAACTCCAAGCAAAACAGTCCTTAAACTCTGCCAAGAGTTGTACCATACCATTGGCATCAGTTTCATTTAACAAAGCACTTATGAAAGTTGGGCGTGGATTTTCTTCAGTACCCAAATTGATCTCCTTCAATTCATCAATCGTTGATTTGATTTCTTCCTCAAATTCAGGGGGTGCATCCCTAATTTGAAGGTAATCTGGGTCGTTGCTAGCCTCTAAACATAACCTCTCAACAGCGTTGTAGGTTTCTGTAAAGATCATATCAACTTCCAGATTGTTGGTAATAACCAAACAGTACTCATCATCATCTATTGGTCCGACAGTGCCAAAGCCAATGCCATATTTATTTTTCTTTAATTTGTATTTGGCATTCCATATACTTTCATGTTGTTTGGCTTCGCCTTTGGACCACATAGAAGGAGCAAAACCTCTTTTAATCAAACTTTTTACACCAGCGGGATACCAATCAAAAGGTAGTTCTACCATTTCATTCAAAGAAAGATCCTCAAGTTCTACACCCACTTCTGAACTTGAGGATTGATGTGCTTTATAAAAGACACGATTCTTCCCAACATCTTCTTCTAACTTAGGTGCAACACATACATTCAAATCTTCTACTGTGCTTTCAGACAAAGAAGTTAAGCTCTTTACAAATTCATTCAACTTTCCAAATGTAGTGAAATCGGACACCTCCTCTTTCTGAGAGTTGTCCTCATCACATAGAAAATTTTCTTTAATGTTCCAAATAGGCTTTTCAGTGATCACCCACTTTGAAGCAGCATCTTTTGAACTACCCACCACATTTGGCTCAGCTTTTGAATTGGACCCTGAGCCTACATGGGTGATGGGCCTTCTAGGAGTAGGTGGTAGAGATGAGGCATTGGTGGCCCTCATCCTCCACCCATCTTGGCTTCTACCTCCTCTGCCACGATCTCTCCCACGAGCACGTTGTGCCATCCTACCTCCTCGTTGTGTTGAAGGAGGGGCAGGGCTCCATCTAATCTTTTCCTCAAGCTCCTCTTGAAGGTGCTCTTGGACAAGTGTTGGGGACTTTTCTTTAGGTGCACTAGTTCCCACTTGATCTTCAGTTGGTACCACAGATCTAGAAAACACTGATAGCCTCTTTGGAACATAGTAAGAAGCATCTTCGTATTTCCCAACTTCATGCACACTAAATGGTTTCAAATCTCCCTTTATGCAGTACTCTACACCATTCCTTTCATATTTCATACATTGGTGTAGAGAGGAAGGAACCATTTTGTATTCATGGAGCCAAGGCCTACCAAGAAGTGCTTTAAATGAAGTTTCAGAATCTATGATATGGAATTTAGCCTCAGTTCTCAAATCCCCTATCAAAAGAGAAAGAGTGACAGAGCCTAAAGCCCTTTGCCCCTTTTCATTGAAGCCACGCAACATCATTTTGTCAGAACTTAGTTTTTGCGTGTCAACATTGAGATGGGCCAAAGTTCTTAGGCTCATTATGTTGACCGATGCACCCGGATCAACAAGCACTCTATTCAACTTGAAATTGTCAATGTCAACAGTTATATAAAGTGGACGATTGTGATCTGAAGTACCCAGAAGTAAATCCTCATCAGAAAAGGTTACTCCAGGTACTTCTTTGAAGTGTAAAGCCTCCTCAAAAGAACACTCTGCGAGTTGAGCCAAGCAAATTTCAGGATCAAGTAAAGCCTTGACCAAGGCCTCTCGCATTTCAGGAGAAAGCACGAGAGCATCATATATGCTCAACCTCGCAGGTAGTTTCCTAAGGTGAGCTAGCACATTATAATCCACTTTTGGTGGTCCACCACCCACTTTCTCTTGTGGAGCAAGTGTTGGTGGAGCCACGCCCTCATTTTGTTTGACAGGTTCTTTTCCCTTATCTTTCTTAGATGCCAGTGGAGATGGTACAACCCGACCACTTCTGAGATTTATTTCTGTTATTTCTTCAGGCTCAGAAGTTGTGGTCACATCAACCAAAACCTCAGAATCAGATTCTTCTTTCATTTGATTTGTCTCTAAATCAGGTGACTCGGGCTCAATGACAATCCTTACTCCCTGCATTTTGTACACGGGTAGATCATCATCAGAACTAGATTCACATGATTCAGGATTTTGAGAAGATTCAGTTACATGTTCATTATCAGATTCAGAATGGACAGATTGCACGTACGCGGAAGGATAGTTCATTTTACTAACACCCTTTGGAACATACATGAAATCAGAGAGGGTAAAAGGCTTGGGGGATTTTCCCTTGCCATTCGAAAGGATAACTTGCTTGACTTTAGAAAATGATTCTTCTTTTTCTTTTCCCTTCACCATTGAAACTCTCTTTTCAAGAAGTTTCAAAGGTGAAGGACCCTTTCCCTCCATTGAGTTATTTGGAGGAACTCCAAATGTCTTTTTTATGGACATTTGAGTTTCTTTTGGAAACTCCAATGAGGTGTTGGGTAGTTTGTTTAACATTTTCAAAGAAGATTTAGACAAAGACAACTGCCAGCCATCTGCATCTGTAAGCAACTCAACACTGCCCTTCTGGTTGAACACTGTCGGAGGGGAAACTGTAGTGGCTGACTCTGCTTTCTGCCCCTTAGTAGGGATGACCTCCACATGAATAACCTTAGCCGACCCTTGTGAGGGGTTTGCAAGGTATGCATTAGGAATACTCATCCTACCAGACTTGTACTCACTTTCAACCCAATCTTTAAAGACATAGCAATCTTCTAGAACATGACCCAACATCCTATGATAAGGGCAATAGTTTGGCTCATTGCTCTTATCAACATCTGCTGGTCTTTTGGGTTTAGGGAGTTGGAAATTGTCATCTTGAATCAAGGATTTAAAGATTTTCTTTGTGGCATCTCTCCTAAAAGAGTACTGTTGGTTAATCTTTTCTGTCAATCCCCTAGGATCAGGCTTTTTGGCTACCCTCTCCTTATCTTTTCTAGGCTGCTGCTCAGTGATCTTTCTAGGCTGTTGTTGCTCAGTGATCTGAATCTGCTTTCCCTTCTGAAATGATAATGCTGACACACTGCCCTTTCTTTCAACTGGTTTCTGCTTGAATTTCTTGGCCTGGTCACCATTGTTGTTATCTTTAAGGAATGACAACTGAGATGCTTCAGATTGCAAGCCAGAAGCTTTACTAATCAATTTTTCAAAAGTCCTAATAGTGAACCCTTTGAGAATGAGTGCTATAGGACCATGAATATTTCTTAGTAAAATTTCTATGGCGTGTTGTTCTTGGAGTTGTGGTTCACATTTTAGGCTAAGGTTTCTCCACCTAAGAATGTAATCCACCAACCCCTCATTTGGCTTTTGCCTCTCCACCACAAGGTCTCCCACTGTAACATGATGTTGGGCCCCCGCAAACCTCTTTACAAACAAGGATTCCAACTCTGAAAAGGTCTTTACTGAACCATTTGGTAACTCAGCGTACCAGTCAAAAGCCACCCCTGAAAGACTGCTCACAAACTGTCTGAAGAGGAGAGCGTCACTGCCACCCACATTACAACACCCAGCTCTGAAGTGAGCTAAATGTTGACGTGGGTTTCCTATACCATTGAAGAGCTTGAAGGAAGGGGACACAAAACCTTTGGGGTACTGCACCAAGTCAAACTCCTCGGGATAAGGTCTTCCTCTTTGAATGGAGTGACCTCCTTTCCCCTGTGCTATTGACTCCTTAATCTGCTGACTAATGAAATCTTTCAAATCTTCCTTTGAAGGTTGGAGATTTACTGACCCAGGTTCATTCTTCTCCTGACTGCCAATATCCTCATCAACTTGTACTACCTCCTTAGCCTTTTCTGCACTAGTGGAGGGTTTATCAACTGTGTTTGGGGCCTTTTGGGGACCCAAAAGCTGAGTAGTAAGGGCAGTCATGGCTGAGGCCATCTCATCTAATCTCTTGGCCATATCACTGAGCTGAGTATCTTTGTCTTTCAACTGTTGTAGCAAGGCACGGATCTGGGGATTTTCACTCCCTTCCTCCTCTACTGGCACCTCCAACAGCTCATCTGTATGAGGGTCTCCTGGAAGAGAGGATCCTCTTCTGCTATAGTGGAGAACATAGATATCCTCCTCATCCATAAGATCATCCTCATCAGGATTAAAATTTTCAATCAACTTTTTATAATTTTCCTCTTCCTCCTTGTCTCTCCTTTCATCCTCATCAATTTTTTTGAGACTTTCTTTCAAGTAATCCATCATTTCTTCAATAGTTTTGCCTGTTGAAGGGTTAACATGGGAAGGATGATATTCTTCATAACTGTTCACCTCCATTGGTGCTTTCCCTTTACCATTAGGATCAACATGAGTGGAAGAGGAAGAGTGTACCTTTGATGGAGCCACTACCTTGGGTCTCCATTCTTCCTTCACCCCAGATGAGGGGGTATGGGATTTTTGGCGTCCCAAATTTACCTCATCTAAAGGTGGAGTCTGAATGTGACCCCCAGAGTATGGCTCATCATAAGGAGTAGGAGGTCGGTCTTCTTTTGGAGACCTCCTAAACCTAGTGGGTACATCAGATCTAACAGAACTAGACAGAGAAGTCCGTGGGACCACTTGGCGATCAGGGTGATCAACCTTTGGTCTGCCACGAACCTCAGGTAGCGGTGCTGAGTAGTCAACCAAAACAATCTGCTCACTAGTTGCCCTCTCCCGACGAGGCCCAGAATTGTAACCATCTGTCAAAGCTGACACTGCTGGCTGCCTAGAGAATCTGCGCCTATTTCTTTGGGATGGTTCTACAATCAGTTTACTATCCTCAGGATCTCTATCCTCTTTCAGAAGTAGCTTAGCAAAATCTCTGGTGATTGTATTTTTCATGGCTTTAATCACTTCCTCCTTAGTTGTGTGCATTTGATCAGCCACCCTTTGAAAGATTCTCCTTATTCCTTTCTCCCACTTCTTTGTCATCTCATCAGGAGTACATTCAGAAGTTCTAGATGGAGGCCTAGGGGGTGGTGCAACTATCTTCTTAACATCCTCCTCTCCCCTAGACAAAGAAAGAGGATAAAACCTACTCCCCTCAGCTAATGGAGAGAGGTCCATCATCTCAGAATCCCGCTCAGCTTTTTCTTCCCTTTCCTTTCTCTTCTTATACCTCCTATATTTGTTCCTTTTCTGGGATTTTGTAAGGAGGTAGGTAGAACTGCCCCCTTCCTCAAACTGACTGAACTGGAAAGGACCCTCAGACCCAGGGACACTCGGAGCAACTACTACAGACTGAACTGGCTCAGGTTCTTTCTTAACAAACTTCTGCTTATGCAACATCGGAGTCAAAGCTGTTTGTCTTTCATCTGATTTCAAGACCTTAGGGAAGGTCAATCTATTAAAGACAGAAGGCCGAGAGGCTAAAGCTTTGGGAGACAGCTCAGCCACCCTCTTCCTACTATCCTGAGTAGGTGACCTCTCCCTAGTGGGCAGGTTTATTTCCAACACCTTCTTTTCAGATGAAGGTTGGTTTTCCAAAGTCCTAGCCTCAGATGGTGTAGGACCTTGGAAAATAACCTCCATATCCTCAAAACCCTGCCCAAATTTGATCATGTCCCCAGGAGCAAAGCGGGACTGATCAAAGGACAACTGTAACTGATCACCAAACTTGAAAATCAGTCTTCCTTCCATTTCTTCCTTACTGAATTCTCAAATCACTGATATCCTGAAAATTAAAATCCCTTAATCAACCTTTCTGTTGCATCTTTTTTATCCAATTATCATGACATCAACTAATCACTGCACTTTTTCTGGGTTTTCTGACCACTGACTTGAATCACTAACTACCCACAACTGTGACCCGGATTTTGGTGAAATGATGAAGAAAATTGAAAGATTTTGGAAGGTCACACCATTTGACATTGTTTGGTTGTAAGTTTCATACAACCACAACAATTATGATGTGGAGAGATCTTGGAATTGAATTTATTTTTTTTTTTTTTTAGAATATGAAAATGATCAATTTGGAAAATCAAAGTTCATCTTTTCTTATATTTTGAAAGTTCATTTGAAAATTCATTTTGATTTGCATTTGCTTGTATTGGAACCATTCAATCCAACATTTGAAATTGGGAGAGGTATACAATACAACACGATTTTGCAAATGCCATTTAGCCAACATTTAGGATGACTTATCGAAAACCACTAGTTTAGATGAAAAGAGACATCCTCCCCTGCGGAGTCGCCAGAAAATCTGTTGGAGAATTTTTGTATCCTCAAACGGATTGCATATTTTATCATCAAGTACGGCATAAGAATATGATATATCACCCCGAAGGGCAAAAATATCATCTCCTTATGGACTCAATCATAAAATTTACAATTATTTAACAGAGATTCCCCCACTCGATGTTTGGTCGAGTGGGGTTTATTTATTCTGGGGTACAGACATCCCATAGGGGCAAGCCCCTATGGTTAATTACTTCTCAAATTTGATTTGGGAAAACTTTTGATTAAACTAGTGGTTTTCTTGTTTGCTTTTGAAAGTCATTTAAAATGGTGGCTAAAACTTGATTTTTATTTTACAATCCATGAAAGTCTTGCTTAAAGGTTTTGGTCCTTTAGGAATTTCAAGAAGTGGATCAACTTAGATTTGGATTTTTTTGGAAAGAAAGCCAAAGGAGTTGAAGTAGGGGCACTTGATTCTGAGATGAAACTCAGAGGTGCCCAAACTATCCTATGTTGGGCTTTACATTTTAGCAACCTAATTTTGGTTTAAGTTGGTATTTTATTAGAAGATTGGGGCTTACATCCCAACAACACTTGTTGGAGGAATTGCCCGAAAGTTGAGGGCTTATAGGGTGATTTGGAATCAACCCGTGCCTCGGACCCTAAGACTAAGGTGAGGACCACCGATAGGTAGTGCCTCGAACCTAGATCTAACGAGTGCAAAGAGGGACTTACAAGCTACACCTCACAAGAGGCATAACCCGCCCGACCTCTGGATTTATTGTCCCGCCTGGAAGGGACTACCAGCTAAACTCCCCCTAATCGCTTTTAAAACCATGCTATTCGGTCTCAATGCAAATGTAGAGTGGTAGGGTTGTTTTTATTTAGAGGGTAGGTCTTATAGCTTGGCTTTGAGGCCAAGATGCCTTATTATGTGGGTATGCAAATGCTGACTCATAAAGAAAAGACTTTTGTTATCTAATCCTTAAGTTGAGGCATTCTACATGTGACATTTTGGGCTATGCATGATTGTTTTAATTTTGAAAACTTGGCTCCTTGAGGGAGCCATGCAATTTTTCTTACTTGAAAGACATGGAGCCTAATTTGATTTTATTATTAGGTTGCTTACATGTTAAGGGGTAGAAAACTTAGTTTTTATCCTAAGAGCCTAACGTGATCAAGTCCAGGCCACACCCACAGAAACAAAAGAAGAAACCTAAGAAAAACATGCTTTTCTAATGCACACCCAGTAAACACTTCAATACATGCTTTTGTATATAAATAAAGACAGAAATATAAATAATGTCCCAGTTATTACAAACATGTTTGGCAGCTGAGTTGCCTGCCATTATACAACCCAGTCAAATATTTACAGACTCTACTTGTGGGGTCTTCAAGCTTTACAAAAGTTCTTTTGGGCTTCATCTTCTTTGCTCCCTTCCTTTGCTCCAAACCCCCACAAGTTCACATCCTACTTCTAATCAAATACATGATATGAAAAAGAAAAGACTCAAAACCTGCAAAACAGAGTTAGGAGGCAGTTTATATAGCAAGAGTATGATCATCTCAAAATTGGCCTAGCACTTAGAGTGCTAAGCACTAGGCCCCCTGCTTCTACCCTATTGGCCACATCTTTGGGGGGGGGTTTAAGCAGTACCTGTCATGCAAGCAGTTTATTATTATTTATGAGCGCCCCCCCACTTTTAGATATGGCCACCTGCACAGAAAAGCATTTATATCTCTATACTAACCACTTAAGGGCAAGTGCCCACACGCAGACAATCCAAGGGCAATCAATCCACAACATCAATCACATGCGCACACAAAGAAAAATCCTAGTCCTAGCATGCCTAAGGGGCTGTGCACCTAAGTGTGTGAGGCTTGTGTGGTATGTCACACTAAAAGTCCTTCTAGAGTTTGGGTCTAAGAAAGGAGCATCCAACATGTGGCTTTTGGTGCCACTTGTTGAGGAATTTTTCCTTAGCTTTTGGAGCTAAGAAAAGAAAGGTAGGAATCCAACATTTAGCTTTTAGGCTAAATGTTGGGGAGTTCTCTTTTAGCTTTTGGAGCCAAAGAGAGGAGAAATCTCCTACAACTTTGGGGTTGGAGGAGAATTGAGAGAAAATACAACTTTTGGGTTGCAAATTCATGAAGGTCTTTGGACATTTTGATGTTCAAAAGAGGGTTGCACCCTTCCAACCTGAGTTTGGAAGGGCAAAGAGAAATAGGATTTGAATCCTAAGCTTGAGGGAAAGTTACTTGTTGTTTTTGGTTCAACAAATAAGGTAATTTGGGACAAAAATGGATCACTCAATATAGGTTGAGTGAAAGTGGGCTTCATACAACTTTTGAGTTGTATGAAAAGTGAAAGAACCCATGGTTTTGAGCTAAGGTAAAGAATTCCTTAAGACTTTTGGAGTCTATAGGAGTGAAAGAGGATTTGTAACTTTAAGGTTACAAATCAAGAAGGTGGTTCTTTGAATTTTTTGTATTCAAAGAGGAATTTCATTTTTTTTAATTTGGGTTAAGGGAAATGAAGAGGATTTTGGAGGTTTCCTACAATCTAGATTTGTAGGAAAAAGAAATACTCCAATGTGCAATCTAGAGATTGCAAATTGGAGGAATTTCTTTGGACATGTGGTGTCCAAAGAAAAGAAAAGTTTCATCTCTCCAATTTTGGGTTGGAGGAGAAAAGGAGAGGGGAGGTGACTTGGAAGTTACAACCCCTAGAGGATTCTTTGAACATTGGGTATCCAAAGGAGAAGGGTGCATTCTCAAAACTTGGATTGAGAGAATGAAAGAGTTTCCTACAATTTTTTTGGATTGTAGGAAGGAGGAGGTTTCCCTACAACTTGTAGGAAAAGGAGATACGAAATACAACTTATGAATTGTAAGTTAGAGGTTAGGGAGGACCACTTACTTAATTTAGGCTAAGTAAATGGTGAAGTCTCTTTGAGCATTTGGTACTCAAAGGAAGATTATCATTTGCTCAACTTTGGGCTAAGCAAATGAGAAAGACTAGAATTTGAGTCCTAAATTTAGAGGATTACTCATTGGTTTGTATCCCAATGAATAAATGATTTAGTGAATTTCCTACAACTTTGAGGTTGAAGGAGGAAGATGGCCTTCCTACATTTTTCGGGTTGTAGAAAAGGGGAAATCATGTGCAACTTGGAAGTTGCAAGTTAGAGGAATTTCCTTGAGCATTTGGTGTTCAAAGAAAAGGACACACATTCACTTAATTTAGGCTAAGAGAATGGGTTGATAGTTTAGAGTTTAGTTCCAAACTACAACGATTCATGTGGGTATCCTTGAAGACTTGAGGGGCTTCAACTCACCTCACATGAGAGGATACTTGTTGGTTTTGGGGTTCCAACAAGAGATGTAAGAAAACTTGGATTTTGGCTCCAAGTTTCTAAAACTTATAACATGATGCATTAAGGACTTTTGCCTTTTGGGAATTCATAATGCAACACATGATGAAAGTGGGTGATAGCTCCTACGATAGACTAGGAGACATGCAATGAGATATTTGAAGCTCGGGACGCTCCAAATAACATCGCATAAGAGATGTAATTTGTAGTTTTTGGACTACAAATTAAGGGGTCATCTACCTATATAGGTTAGGCAAATGAAATAGGCTAGATTTTAGAATCCTAAGCCTGAAAAGGAATTCTTTCATTGATTTTAGTCTCAAAATGAAAGAAGGGGAGAACTTAGGTTTTTTGGCTCTAAGCTACAAGATTTTCATATAATGATAGGTTTGGAATTTTAGAGAATTCCAAATCATCATTTATGAAGGGAGAAACATTTATTTGCTAACTTTGTGTTGTTAGCAAATGGAAATGGGAGAGAGGCTTAGGATTTGTTTTCCTAAAACCTTGATTCATGCACTATAATAATTGGGACTTAGAGAACGTCCCAACTATTAAGTGCAAGGGACATGTACATAAGGAAGGGAACTTCCAACTCTCCTACAAATGTTTTGGATTTGCTTGAAAGAGGGAAAGCTAACTTCCTAATGCGTGGAAGGTTTTCCCAAATCAAATTTGATATGATTTTGGGGACTTGAAAGTTTCTAGGAGAAACCTAAAGATCTATTTTGGCAAGATCTAAGAGGGACCTAAGAATAAACATGTAGTGGAACCTAGGCTTTTGGAATCCTAGGTTGAGAACAATCATGCAATGAAAAGATGGAGCTCCGTGGTGCTCCAAATTACCATGCATGAGGGAGAGATAGGTGAGTGATTGTAGAATTTGTATCTACAAGCAAAGAGAGTTGAATCTAGGATTTTTGGGGTCCTAGGTTAAGATTTGTTCATGCAATGGAAAATTGACACTTTAAGATGCCCCAAAATTCCATACATGAGAAAGGAAAGACTATTAGAGAGCTTCCAACTCAATGAAAAGGTTTCCAAATCAATTTTGGCATAATTTGGATAGAAAGATTGGTCCTACAATTTGAATTTGGAAGACAACCTATAATATTATCAAAGCTCTACAAGAAGGTGGTTTTCCCTAAATCGTACCTAATATGATTCAAAAATTTGGGAGCTTGTATTTGGCCATATTATCTTGCAAATTAATAAAAATGAGCTTAAATAATCCTTTAATATGATGGAGCATTGATCATGGGCCTTTGAGGTCCATGAAATGCTCCAAATCAATCTCACCAACACTTAGGATTAAGTGAGCGCATTTATAAAAGTTTGTAAACTAATAGACCCATTAATTTAAGCAATAAACACATCACCTTTGGCTTGAATCTTAATGGAGTGGGAAACATGCATTTGAAAATCTTAAGGGATCAAATCACTTTTGTCGTGATTTGATCCATTAAGGGCGTAATGATGAGTTTCCCAAGCTTTGAAAGACTTGCATAACAAAAGTAACTAGCCATAAACTTTTTATCACAAGCTATACAACATATCCAAAAGATAGGTTACTCAAACACTTGTTCTAGGATTTTTTTTTGAAGTGAAACTTTGAGGTCCACATTAAATCCTACACCAAGTTATCACAAATATTTTAAATATGTTATAGGGCTTATGGCAAACTTCACAAGCTCCACCAAATTTCAAAATCATGTATTTATTTCGCGCACGACACTAATGTTGTATAAGTATATGTAAACAATGTGAGGTTTGAGTGGATATGCAAGCTACACACTCAATTTGGCTACGAAAAGTAACATACCCTAAAGTTTGGATGTAGGCGAAGGTGTAAAGCTTAATATGATGCACAACATACATTCGAGAGATGTCGGATAACAACCCGACGCCTCTACGCGTGTCAAAATCCTCTCCGGACTCTCACATAAGAGTCAACCAATAGAAATCACCAAATTTCCATAATCTTTGCAAAGGGGACAGCCAACGAATGGGTTTTTTGGGGACCAAAAAATAAAGTTTCTAAGGACCTATGTCTTTGGATCGTCAACCACATTGCATTTGGCCTTGGGAGCCTTAAGGTTTCGCCTAAGTGTTAGTGGTATACCTTCCCCGGGTTGTCCAAGCGCTCCAATTTTCTGTCCAAGCTCCGCTCCAAGCTCCAAAGTCGCTCCAAGCTCCGCTCCAAGCTCCAAAGTCGCTCCAAGCTCCGATTCAAGCTCCAAAGTTGCTGTCCAAGGTATTCCGGACGTCGCCTTTGCTGTCCAAAACGATTTGGAGGCCCCAAATCGCTGTTTCAAAGCTCCCGGAAGTTGTTGGCTGCTGTCTACACGATGCAAACAGCAGGTTTTGCTGTTTGGCAGTCTCCCGAAGCTGATTTCGTCGTCGAGAAGTCGCCGAAGTTGAAAGGGAAGGGAGGAGAAGCCTTCCTTTGCTGTTTGGAAGTCTCCAACAGCTTTCTTGACCACTATGAGTTCGCCGGAGTCGAGGAAGGAAGGTGGAGAAGCTACTGCAGCAAGTGTAAAGCCTTCCTTGCGTCGGTCGAAACAGACCCGAGGTGGTCGGGTCGCGCAGGTCCGGCGAAGGAAAGAACCGAACCTCTTGGTAGGTCCGGCCGAAGCCCTGGATGAGCTCGGACGGAGCTGTCGCACCCGAGAGAGGGGCCGAACGGGACTCCCGCACGCAAGAGGGACGCCTGCTCGTGAGGTAGTCGCGGGACAGGGGGAAACGGTCGCACGAAAGAGCCTTGGACGCGGAAAGGAGTGCCGCCTGGACTGGGCTATTAGCTCTCTGGATCTCTCGCTCTCTACTGCTCTCTATCTCTCGCTCTCTCTGTTGGGACGGGGACGAACGAGAAGCCACGAAGGAGTCGAATGCCCGTCTCCTCTATCTCTCCCGCTCCTTCTACACGCGAAAAGATCGCACTCGAGTGGATCTTCTGTCGTAGCCGCTGAAACCAGACGATTTGACGGAAAACAGAGCGGGATTTTAGAGGAAATATAAGCCGTTTGATTCAAATCTTGATTTGAGATTTGAATTGAGCTAAGATTTGATGAATTGGGCTGAAATTGGGTTTGCATTGGACCCAATTTGAATCGATTAGAGTCGATTCGGACCGAAACGGGTCAGATCGAGCCAATTTTACGAAATTGGGCTCGGATCGAGGCCGAAAAGTGCCGAATTGCGTCGCATTGAACTCGCCGACACTCGACAGGGTTCGATTTGAGTCAATTTCGTCTCGACGACATTCGATTGGGTCGATCGAGCACGATCGAGTCTAGTCGGGCTCGATCGGGGTCGGGTTGATACGAAAATATTCGTCAACACAATCAAGTAAAGGTATTCCATTTAGAACTGAGCAATTTAGAACTGAACACCCTTGTATCTATTGCATTATATTTATATCAAGTGAGCAATTAACATGATCTTTTCTCTTATTGAACAGGGAAGAGAAAAGTGAGTCATATTGAAGATATTGATGATATAGCATTCATAGATACAATTGGAGAAGAAGATTCCCTTGAAGACCTATTTAATGATGGGATATGATTGCATTTTATTTGTTCTTTGTACTTTGGGAGTTTTGTTAAACTAATATTTTGTGATTTTGTACTTTGGGACATGATTTTATTGCATCTACTTTCTTACTTTCCACTATTTTCATATATCATTTAGATGTTTTTATTGTAAGATAGAATATTGCTATTATTTTCCTGCTAAAATCCTTAGTTTTTCATTTACGCAATTCTGTGTCCGTAAGACTTACGCCTCAGACCGCCTCGAGGCTTACGCCTCGCCTCACGGACGAAAACTGCCTCGAGGCTTAATTACGCAATTTTAAACCTTGTTTTACAACTTAGTGTGTTATTAATGACATCCATCGCTTGATATCTCTAGAAGCCTACAACAACAGCTAGCCTTTATCCCATATGTGGGTCGGCTACATGAATCCTTCTTCTCCATTGTATCCTGTTAAGAGTCAAATTCTCATTTAAATCTAATTAAAAAAAGGTCATTTCTAATATTTTCTAACAAAGTCTTCTTAGGTCTACCTCTACCTTTCTTAACATAAGCCAAATCTAATTCATCTAGTCTCCTAACCGGGTCATTGGAAGGCCGCCGTTTTATGTGACCAAGTCATCTAAGTCAACTCTCTCTAATATTATCTGCCACTAGAGCTACTCCAACCTTTTCACATATATGCTCATTTCGTACCTTGTCTCTAAAGTACCACTCATCCACCTAAGCATCCTCAATTCTACAACACTTAATATTATGTTTCTCTTTCAATGGCCAACATTCTGTGCCATAAAGCATTGCAGTTATCACCACCATCTTATAGAATTTTCTCTTATTTTTTATCTTTTCTTACATTTTTTTATTCCACCACCAACTATTTTAACTATTTGTAGTTTTTCTTTTTGATATTCCAAGTATATCCTTTGCAACATTCTTATTATCACTAGCTATTTTTTTCTCACATAACATTAGCTTCCTCATGCACAGACAAAAACTTAAGATCTCGAATCTTACATTTAAAAATATTTTGTTTGTATTATTTGAATGCTCCCATCTAATCTTAGAACAACGTTTTACTTTATTTTTTATATTTTTTCCCTTCATCTTAGAGTGCAAAACTAATAAACGATGTTGGGTACATAAACTTTCACTCAAAATAACTTTATAATCTTTGCAATCGAAAAATAATCAATCTGAGTTTTATTATATCCATTCTTATAGGTGATGGGATGCTCGTCTCTTTCTTAAAAAAGATATTAGCAATTATAAAATCATAAGTTAAATAAAGTCTAATATTATCTTACCACCTTTATTGGTCGCTCCAAACTCATAACCATCATATATGCTTTTAAAATCATCTACCTCTCTACCAATATGTTCATTTAAATCTCCTCCAATAAAAACTCTTTGTTCAAGAGGTATTTTTTGTAATGATTTTGTTAAGTTATTCCAAAATTTTAATTTTAAACACATATCCAAATCTACTTGAAGTGCACAAGTACTTATAATACTAATAATCTTAGCATCAATAATAATCTTCAATGCTATAATTATATCTCCAATTCTATCAATTTTTACAATATTATCCTTCAAACGCTGATTTATAATCATATATACATCATTTCTAATATGAATCCTATCAGAATACCAAAGTTTAAATCCTAAACTATCAATCTTTTTAGCTTTCTCTCCAACCCGCTTAGTTTCTTGAATGCATAGAATATTTATGTCAATGAACCATAATACCTAATAAATTCATTAATTTGCCTGTACGGGAACCTACATTCCAAGATCTTATCCTAATTTTAGTTTCATGGACTAGCTTCTTTGCCTACATCCGTCCATGATATGGGAACTCTTGCCTATTTAACACTGCACCCGGGCGCCCGTGCAGTAACCCTTACATATTTCTCATTGTATTCAGATCATACATGTCGCTTTCAGGGAACGCCCTAACATTAACATAAAGTATTAAAGGATAATTTTTTTAGGATTCAGAAAACTAATACAATCAATAAATGTTAACAATTACGTGATTAACTAAATAGATACAAAGTTTTTATTGTCTGATAAATAGATCACTCTTTAAGTGATTCTTTTAAGACATGCAACATCATGAATTGAATAAATTTAATTAGCATTATAAGGCACTTTACATATTTAATACCCGAATATCTAAATGCTCTACATCATAAAATTGTGTACAACTATGCAATGCCCAAACCAACTAACCTTAACAAGATTTGCAATGAGGATAGAAGTAGTTGAACATGGAATACCCAATATTGTTAAACTATAATAATAAACAGCTAAAGTTTCCAAGAAGTCCTGAGAAATTCATATTTGTCCCCCTCATTATATGAGTTTTAACCTCCGCATGTGCTTCAGGATTGATTCAAGCAAGCATAGCTAGGTAACAAAAGTGGCGACCAACTGACACGACATCACATGAAATAAGTTCAAAATGTATAGACCATGGCCGAAACTACCCAAATGTCACCCGCTCGCAAAACAGACATCGTCAATGCATCTTGAGCATTGAAAATTCCATAGAAAGCACCTCATGCGCATGTTTCAATCAAACACAATGAAAATGACAGATAACAAATACGAAGTAGCACAAACATCATTCAAACGTTGTACGTTCGCAAAACAAACTATGTCGATGTGTCTGAAACATCAAAATAACTTAAAAAAAACACCCATAATGCATGGGTTGCCATGATGGCGAAGTACAAAATTAGCTACTATGTGAGGTGAACACATTACGAGGCATGCAAGAGGCAAGTAATTTTGCTAGAATAAAAACGCACCCTTTTTAATTAATTTCTTATTATTATTATTATTATTATTATTATTATTATTATTATATATAATCAAATTGAATTTTTAAATCCCCGTCTCAGCCTAAATTGTCACACCCCATTTTAACCCCCTTCAGTTAACCTAGAGTGTAACAAATAAAAAGAATCTGAATAGATAGTTGATATATTTCTTACTAACAAGAAGTGAGTAGCAAATAACCTATCTAGACTATCCCAACACCTCATGTTTTTCAAGTCTAAAGACTCTATCTCAATATTTTATAATTGAAAACATATTCAAAACGCGTCAAATAAAATACAGATCTTACTAAATTCAAATAAAGTTTGTATACCCAAAGTCTTATTGAACAGCTTCCTACTCTTATTTCTATGCAAATCAAAAACATATGTACACAAAAATGCAGTCACCCTCCTCCCTAGAGTCCCGCTGGCTTATTCCATTTTCCTGTATTACAATCACTGCTACTGAGCTAAAAGCTCAATGAAATACTCAATCCTAATACAAGAAATAATAAACTATAATTTGCATTCAATTCTAAATGATAACTATATTTTTATAAGAATCATAAATTGTATAAATAATCAATGCATAACAATGTCAATCACAATATGTATTATTTAACTTTCCCTATATTTCATGATATGTTTATTTTTCAATATTTTAAACAAGTCATATAATGATTATAGACTTTTGCACACTTATTGCTTATCCCTTCAAGGTTGAATTCAAATTTTAAACTTTTTAGAAGATAAGAGTCAGGTACATTTTTGTACGGTCCACAAGGCTTACCTTATTAGGTCTTTCATCTTTACTTATATGAGTCTATCCCCCATAATATGACTTTTCACAATTACCTTTTATTAAGCTTCACATTTTTATAACATGCATTAGTATATCCAGTAAACTCAACTAAACAAAGGTGGAACTAAGTGTACCAGTAAATAAATAACATGATTAATATAGGAACAATGCTGCCACAATTTCATAAATAGATTATTACAATGATATATACATGTCATCATTTCCTATACTACATAATGGATATTTCACCTCATTCTCTAGGGTAGTCAAATGAATTTGTTCTCCTACAATACCCCGACCTCTTTTCCTCTTGTATACAACTTAAAGGATACATATTTGCCTTTCAAAAATACATTCCAACTTATTCTTTTTTGAAATCAACCAAAAAGGAATATAAAATTTTACCTCAAAATAAGTTTCTTCTCATTCAACCCAAATTTCGTCCCCCTTCCTCTCTCCCCTCTTCCTTCTCTTATTTCCTTATCTGATTTCGACAAATGCCAGATTTCTGAATTTCTCCCAGTAGCCCGCAGCAAGCTCCAGCCAGCAACCTGCACGGCCTCAGTGCTCGCGACCTGTTGTTCAAACTCCAAAGAACAAGTGAAGGGTGGGAGGAGAAATGGAATAGGCTATTGCTTACTTAACTTAATTATATATTGATATAATATGCTGATGGACGTTCTACTACAGCTTTTCATCCATCCCAGTCGTTGATTACAACACTCTAATCCGCCCTATGCATGCATAGGTAGGTGGATGTAGCTACAATAATATAAAATTAATTAACTTTTCATTAACTGTTATTAAAATACTTAATAAGTTTAAATATTAGTAAATACACACACACACACAATATATATATATATATATATATATATATATATATATATATATATATATATATATATATATATATATATATATATATATATATATATATTTTGCAAGGAATGGAATGAGCTATTCTTTATGGCTACAGACAGAAACATAACGATTTGACAACAAATCATGATTGTACAAAAATAAAAAAGATGCCTATATAGGCTCAAACATATAAGATCCTGAATAATCAACTACTCAATAGGCTTTTTCTCAATTCCGACTTGAAACGAAAAAACAAAGTAGGTGTGAGCCATCACAACGCAGCAAGTCACACCCACCAATATAAATTTTCAAACATTTTACTTATTATGCATTTAACTTAAATTTAAACACAATTCATAAAAAATTCATCATACGGAGCAAAATAGTAATTACAAATAATTGAAATAGAGTAGACTGTAACTAAAGGCAGATTATGCACTGAAAGTAATAAACAAACACTTCATATATCAGAACAAAAAATTAAAAATTTCTCTCAGGCCTTTATATCTCTAATCAGAAACAAACCCTTATGACTCCACGTGCTAGTATATCAAAAAATAGACCATTATAACTCCTAATGCTTAGCATATATCAAATATTTAAAATTTTAAATCCTAATGACTCTCTGTGCATTTAGCACGAGAACTTCCACCACACCTCAAAGCCCCTCAAAATCACACAATTCAAGCAATATATATATATATATATATGAATTGCAGAAAAAGAAATTTAAATAAAAAACAGTTTCAAAATTTTACAAAATGCTTCAACAGAGGCAATGAAACTATATACTTAGCAGAAATTTCATAGTATCAGAATATTACCAGATTATTAAAGATTATTCAGAACATTATTTCGAAGCTTTAATTGTACTATAGCCTTATTTTTTTGGATCAGAATTATTTTCTAATAGTCAAAAACCCCATATTTTTCAATTTATGCGGAGAAAGTTTCCTCAAAAAATGCCTAATTGGCCATAATTGATATATATATAACATATATAAAGTTACAAGGTGAAACTGTGAAAGTTTTGTAGGTACAAAGTTATCATAATTTTTACTCTCTGAAATTATAAATTAAATTAGAAAAATACTAAATTATTGTATTTTTATAAACTGAAATAGGTGCATTATAACATACTTTGATCCGAACAATTTCCTGAAATAGGCCGACAATAGAAATCGGACCGGAGGCGCCCAAAATAAGACTTTCTCACTCTAGAATCCTCTCTCTCTCTCTCTAAACATATTTTAAGATTTAAAAAAAATAGTTTTTGATATTTTATAAAAATTTGACCTAGCACTGCAGCACCCAACCACAACACTGCAGCGATAGTTCAAATTCTAGAAATCGACCAGAGCTCAACATATAGGGCAAGATCATAAGTTTCTCATTTCAAGCCTAATCATTCTCCTCATAAGGACTAGAGTTGACGAGGCTTGAACCCGTAATGAATGCCCACACAATAAGTTTAAAGTGACAATATATTTTATTTTACATTTGTATTAGGCCTTCAATGTTTTTGTAAAGAAAATTCATGTAAAAATGCAAACTTCACAAAGTCATCTAGCCTACTTGACAGCTCATAATATTAATTTGTGAACCCGATACTCTACTGGCAAGCGGGAAGAGTTGAAAAAGTTTAAGTAACAAAAAAAAACGTTCGAATAACCAGATCATGGTCATGTTGAGATCAAATATCAATTGAAGCATATCTTTGTTCAAAAAAAGCCCCCAAATCCCAATACAAATCAATTTGGAGCAACATTTAAACAAAAAAAATTACAAGTTTCAAAACTAAAAAAAATGTGAAAATTTCACAAGTTAAACTTATTGCCTTAACACTTAAAACAAATAAAATACAAGTTAAACTTATTGCCTTAACACTCAAAACAAATAAAATACATCCATCCTCCATAATCATTTATCACGATGATAAGAATAACCTTGACTCACACTATCTTATCAAACATTTTCATTATGATTTATTTTCAAATGATCTCTCATCAATAAGGATGTGACACTTGTTTTCTAACCAGTAGTTTTACTATCAAATGACAATACAAATAAATGGTTATGTCTAAGTGGTTTAGCTATGAAATGGCAATATTAAATTATAGTCACAACAAACCACATGTTCCCCAATAGCTAAAAACTCTTGAATAATAAATTATAGGGTGCCTTTGATAGAGCACAAAACCCTCTATTATCTAATGACAACTTAAATTTGTCCCCTTAGACAAACATCAATCCCTAGTCTACAATAATCTTTTAGATGAAGTAATTCATGGCTAACAACAACAATCCTTAGGTCATATTGAGTCAACTACCTCCTCTGACTAAGTAGATTAGGGACCATGGCAATTCGTGATGACGGAATCATGAGATCATTATTCTACCTACCATCCACTTTAAGTATAAGGTGATAGACTTCAAATCCTATACCAAATTTGTTGCTACTATACCAACATATTTAGCTTATAACAACTAGTGTTAATCAAAAATTCTCTCTCATCACTGAAAGGGCTCCTTATCCATAGGAACTTATACCTATAAGAAATTTAGAATCATATCATAAAATCCTCATGACAAAAGGGCGAAATATCTGACTAGCGTCTTATCTCCAACCTAATTTACCTTCAAAAATTTTGAACCAAAACTACCAAAAACTCCTCAACAGAGTCGGGGCACAAATTTTTGGAGCCCACAACAAGATGACATTTAGTTTTCTGAATAGAAAATATTTATATTGAATGCCTAAGTTCATAGCAAGGTATGTTTGCAATTTAACTTCTGAACTTTTAGGTGAAATAGAAGTAAGAAAACAACACCTAAAAACATATAGTTTTAGAACTAGAAGCTGGCATGAGAGTTTTTCAATAAATTGCTAGAAAAATAGAGCAATAAATTTATTTGCCCACAATTTATTAGTTTGTTTGGAGTTCTATGGATAAAAATATTCACAGAGAAAACACGTGCTTTCACGTGAAGAATTATGGCTAGAATATTTGGAAATGCATATGCCAAAGTAGCTATCCTTGTCGATATAAAATATACTTGCATTTACTGAATAATCTACTTTTATTCTAGGGCCTTGGATGCATATAGAACTTATGTTATCTATAATTATCCTCGTTAGCTTCTTTAGGTGAAGACAAGGCGACCAGATCATACGTTCAAATTACTCAGCTTTTCTTAAATCAACCCATTAGAAGTGGAAAAACTAGTAAACCCACTGCAATTTCTTTTATGAAGTTTATCTTCAAGCAATAGCATCTGCTATGGCTACACATGTCCTCCAAATGACCGGAAAAGACAAGTGCAGTATAAGAGTGTGGCAAAAGTATGCGACAAGAGAAAAGGTATGTTCATAAATCATAACACAACTCTGCCGCTATTCTTTCTCATTACAAACCTTGCCAAATTTCTTACATCCCCTTTACTTTCTCTCCTTGTCCTCTAGGCCAGGTAAAGAAAAGCTCTAACCAACCCTCTTTGCTTTTCACAGAAAAATACATTTGCGTTCTGGCTTTTTTATTTCAAGAGATACATGTGGCTCAGTCAGTCAAACAAGGTCCTTCACGTTGCTAAATCAAGTAAAGGTGCCTGTGGTTTGAAGAAAGAAGTTCATATATGCACTTTTGATCCTACATTGCTGAGGGCCATTTTCATGATTCAAACCCATGACCTTGAAATCTCAATGAAGTCACCTAAGCATGCTCTAGGCCCAGCCTCAAGTAAAGGAAGATGAGTCAAATTTAATTGTGAAGTACATAGTGAAGAGATTTCAAGAGAGCGGTTGATACAAGTAGGCTTGCCTTTACATTCTAGAGAGATTCTTTTTTGTGATTCAATCCCATATTCCCATGACCTCCAAATCACAATGAAGGCACCAAATCAAGCTCTAGGCCCACCCTCCAAATTTATTTGCAAAGTCTGTTAATGACTTGAAGTAGTCTGTATATGCACAAATGGTCATGCACCTAGCTTAAGGCCGCCTCATACAGCAGAGAAGAAAGCCTTAGTGTATCATGCACAACCAAAGAGTTCAATTTGAGCATACAACATTCAAGATAATGACATATTATTGAAGTCTATAGACCAGCCGCAAAACCGGTTCCAATGGTAAAACTGCTATTGAATTGTTTGCAGGAATATAACCCTAACACATGTAAAACCATGCATAAATGCACGCTATAAATGCGGGAAAAACTAGGAAAAACTAAGTAATTAATCACCGCAGAAATCTCAAGCTGCATACTGGCCATCCTTGATATGAAGGTAAAGTGTATCCCACATTCAAGATAAACAATCCTCCATCAAGCTTTAATCAGCTCAGGGTGTCCATGTTGCCAAAGCGTTATGAGGATACAATGATTATATCATCCCTAGAGAAGCTGTCATTCTCCTTATAACACCAGGCATTCTGAAACAAAGTTCAACCGTCTAATGTAATGCATGAATTCAAGTGGCAAACCGAATTTCTAATTCATGTTAATGCCAAAAGCAATTGCTGCTCTTGACTTTCTTTGGCATTAAAATTAGGACTTCAATCAGGAATTCAGATATGTGTATTTGTCATAGAGGGTTAAGAAGAAATAATATACTTTAAACAAGTAACACTTGTTTGGCGTTTTCGCCTTTGGATTGCAAACATCCTTGGGGGCAATGAGAGTGTGCATATTCAAGCTACAATAACAAGCCTTTATCCCACTACGTCGGGCCAGCTACATGAATCTTTTTTCTACATTGTATACTATTAAGAGTCAATTTCTCATTTAAATCTAATAAAATAAAGTCATTTTTAATATTTTCTAACCAAGTCTTTTTAGGTCTACCTCTACCTTTCTAAATATAGACCACATCTAATACATCTACTTCCTAATATGGCCATCAGAAGCATATTCAAGTTATTGTCCAAAAATATAACTAAGGCAATTATTAGAATAGGATCCCTACATCAATTACAATTGGAGGTGCACATGTCCGCATGTTGGTTGCACTCTATAAAGAATATGAGTGATCCTTTAAAATGCCCAAAAGTTATTTTCCAAAGAGCTACTAACCTTATATCAGTTTTTGAAGCTGGCTTTTCACACCTGTTTAAACCTCCGGACCTTTATTTTGTCCTACGTGATGTTGCAATCTCATAAATAAATTACTCCCCATATCAAAAACCAAGTCTAACGAAATAATGAGTTTAAAACCAATTTATTTCAAATAATTATCCACTGTAAAACAATAAAGAATGCACATAATATAGTATGAAATAAGAGAATACCAACCTGGCTTTAGTCCAAAGTAAACTTTAGGTGGCCTGTGCTCGGATATTTGACAATGCCAATCAACGAGATGTATTAGGCTTCTGAAGAAAGATGAAAGCAAATCAATTTTAGATCAAATGGATTACATGGTACAATATAGAGAGAACACAAGACATTGGTTTCCACAATGGACTACGTCAAACCCAAAAGCTCAGCTAACAACCAGAAAAAAAAACATATCCTAGATCTTGACCAAAAATAATGTCTTCAATACAAAACTAGTCAAAAATAGCATAGATGCTTGAAATAAATTTGAAATCATCTATAATGACCCAAAACACACTATATGAGGTGTCCACCTTAATATAATTTATCTAATATTAGGCTATATCTCATCATTTTACTATTATTATTGCAAATTCTCAAGAGGTCACCCATCTTGAGAGTGTTCCAATGAGCACATTTGACTTTGGAGTTCCTAAAGAAACCCCATCTAGTACGCCACACACATTTTTTCTAAACATTTACTTATATAACCTAATTAATTTTCCTCCCTTCTCAATGTAGGATTTGGTTCACTTTTCTCATAGAAGTTTGTCATTCTAAAAGCTTGCTAGGAGCTACTTCTTGTCCCAACCTCTGCCCCAAGCAATAACTCCCTAGTCCCTACCCTCTTTTGAACCACTGCATTAAGATTCGAGATGTCATGGGCGATTAGCTTCCGCTTGGCTCATCCCCAAAACACACATCATACTAGAGGTTCAACTTTGATACCAAATATAACAATTCATCGCATGCTATATAAGTTATTTTTTGCTTTGTCATAACATGTCCCATGGTAGGCCAAACTGCATGAACTTAACCTTCTTATTCTTGTCCCCTTGCCTCCTAAAACTCCATTATAAAAGCCTATCACAAGCCACTTGATGATCTTATTTGAATTTGGAATAAAAAATCATCTAAATGTGGATCTTAAATTGCATTGAGATTAAGAAAAAAATGTGCTAAAGAACAAAAGTTAACCCTACTCAATACCTAAAAATATGGACAAATTTAAAAAAGCGTAAAATATAAAACAACCTAAAAAATAATCCATCAATGAGTGCTACTAGGATGGTATTCCCCCCACCTCATAAAGTGTGTAGTGAGAGCTTCAACTCTCACCATCATTGAGTGGTACCCAAAAAGAAACTAGATCTAATATAAGAATATCCTACAAAATTTGACTTTCACAACTTTTCAATTTAACAAGTATTGGCACGTCTATATATAACTATGGAGGATAAACAATCAACTAGATGCTACGTGGAATTTCCTCTGTAAATCAAGTGTTTTCCCCCATACATGAAATCATTACCAACTAGTTTTATGACATAAGTTCCGTATAAAACAAAAGAACTTTAAGAGATGCATCATGCACCAAACGTTTACCTCTCTAACTTGAAGATTTAGTAAATTTAAACATAAAGCCAAAGAGGAAGCACTCAAATTCATTACTGTATGTTTTTACTTACAATGAACAATCAGCAAGTTTTAAAAAAAAAAAAGTTGAGATTTTAAAGCCAGAAGAAAGAATCAATTCCCGATTGGCCTAATGCCAAGATTGACTTCTACAAAACGAGATAAAGATGAAAGATCCTATATTCAGGCAAACAATTAAAGACACCCTACTACAGACAAGATTGTTCTAAAGATTAGCAACGAAAGCTAACTAGCATCTTATGGCTTAGATTCCGGAGTGGATTTCAAGCACCAAACAATGGCATTATGAGCTGAAGGGTTTCATGTTGTTTAAGATTGAAGAACAAAATAAGCAATACAGAAGATAAATTGAATAGAGAGATGTAGAAATGCGTTATAAAAGGCAAAGAGAAGGGCTTTACACGGAAGAAGAGGCCATCGAGGTAAGGGTAAGCATCCCCTTGCGCTATATCCGCTGCTGCATCTACGCCTCGGTCCTGAGATAAAAACAAGATGAAAGCCGGAGCTACAAAAAAAATAGAGATAAGCCACTCCCTCCTGCCAAGGCGATATTGATTTGTTGTAAAATTAAATTAAGGGCTTTTGCCATATTTTTATTTATATTTAAAAAATAACTATTTATATTGAAATTTTTATTATATTTTTTTACTTTAAAAAATAATAGCATGTTTTTAAAAAATTTTAAAACATTATCCAAAACATCCATTATAAAAATATAAGAGAAAATAACTCCTACAAAAAAAATTATTGAATTAAAATTAAAAAAATAAAATAAAAATTAGAATTAAGCATACCCTTTTTTTATTTTGAAAAAAATAAAAAATCATAAATAAATAAATTACTTTTTCAACTACAAGATCATTTGATTCTTGAATGCTGAAATTTTTTTTTCAAAAATAATGAACTTATATTCAATTATTTTAAGTATAGGAAAACAAATATTTTTAAGAGAATCTTAAAAATGATTAGTGAGATCTACAAAATATATGAGGATTAATGGGCTGTTTGGTTGCCTGAAAAAGGAATACATTTTAGATGAGTATAAAAGGAATATGTGACTTTACTCCTTTTTTTTAATTTGATTTAAAGTAAAGTGAATGCTGTGACGACCCAGGCATCCATAGTGAAAGGATTCGTCTGACATTCTGATCGAACTCCATTTCAGTTGCCTTGCTCGGACCTGAAATTGTTAACCACATATAATGAGCTTAAATAGCTCAGCAGGTCACCTAAGCCTACAACTGAAATCAAAGCACGGTACTGCTATCAATATGCATGTCAGTCAATCAAATCAATAACAGTCAATGGTCAATGAGTCTATGCAGCGGAAATCAAATCAGTAGTCAATGCAGTACGGAAATCAATAGTCGATGAAATCAAGTTTATCAATGTAGCAGCGGGCAAATCGATCAACCAAACTCAATCAATACACGTCAATCTCGAAGAAATCCGTATACAAAAGAAAATCAATCGATCAGTCAAATCAATCGTATCGAATCAATCGATCAAATTAAGTCAATGAAATCGATTAGAAAAGCAGTACAATAAAGCTCAATCTATACTAGCAATGAATCAAATGCAGCAGGTAATACGGTACAGAAACAATAGTATCAATGAATCTAAAATCAATAATATCAATGAATCTATAGTGTCATGTCCATAGCATCAATGAATCAATACAATATATATATCCATCCATATCATTATCTATGCTCAGTAGTATCAATGCTCAACGATCAATCAATGAAATCGATGAAATCGTACGATACAGTAAATCCATAAATCCGATCAAATCAATAAAGCAGTAAATCCATATGTCAATACAGTAAACATGCATTTAATACAATAATACTGAACAAGTACAATCAACTAGCTATGTTGCTGTTGTAGAATCCATATTGCTGTTGTAGATATCCATACGTTGGTTTCAATAAAAAGAGTCGTCACTCTATTGCCCGTCGGCCGCCCGTCGGCATATCTATAAGAACTCCTTATGACTCCCATCCATATATTCATAATCAATGTTTAAAGGAAAGCCCGTCGGCCCACCATCCTGTACAGGTCAATTCAATCTCCAACCAACGTTCAACCAGGTTCCACTTGTGTTCCAGTATCAATAATCAATCAATATCAATTCAATAGTCAATATTAAAGCAATCATATCAATATTCACATTCATATCTATTCAATCCATCAATCTCAGAAAAATCGGAAATCATACGAAATTTCGGTAGCGTAACGGCAGTCTATCAAATTTACACAAAAATCCTACAAAATCACAATTCACCAAATTACAATAGAATGTTCACGACAACAATATAAGACTATTCTTCTACTGAATCCATATCAAATAACATCCTGATATTTTTCTATTCAATTAAAATCGCGTAGAACCAATTCCGACCGGTAAAATCATCGTAGAAAATACTCAAATCGTGTACAATATTCATATCTATAACATTCTAAAAGTTATGCGGTGAAAGTTGTGTCAATACAAAACCGGGTCCGAAATTCGACTACGAAAACACAAAACAGTGCACAACTCGATCAAAACTCAATATCTCTGAAAACAGAAATAGGATTCAGAGTCCTTACCGCGAGATCTTCAATTCTTTCAACAGTGGCGACGGACGAAAAGAGCTCCGCGGCCTCCGAAACCCAAGCTTTCTTCTCTTTTCCTTTCTCTTTCTCTCTCCTCAGATATTTTCGTTTTATAAAATGATTTTCTCTCTCCTCAAAACGAGCTGATTTGCTTATATCATTAGTCTGATCGGCCCGGCCGATCGCCACATCATCCTGGCCGATCAGAACAAAATCCAATCGGCCCTGACGATTCCTCAGGTCGATAATTTCGATTTTGCTCTCTGGATTCTTGTCGTATCTGATCGTCCCAGGACGATCCAAAATCGGCCTGGACGATCCAGTCCAGAAATCATTCCAGAAAACACTCCAAAAATCAGCCGTTTTCAATGCACTGATCGGCCTGGACGATCTCAATATCGTCCCGGCCGATCCTGGGAGGAAAATCTAATTCAAAGAGGAACAGTAAGGGAACGAGATCTCACAAATGCAATGTAAAGTATAAAATGGTTGTGTCCGAGATGCCCGTCGGTCGGCTGTGGTGGTCAACTACTATCGATGGTAGGTGGCGGCATCATTGGCGGGCATCAGGGGAGGGTGACCGCAATGGACGGTTGGCGGTGGGCGGCGACTGCGACGATTGTCGGTCGCGGCTGGCAGTGGGGTGGCAGCGGCGATGGGCGGTAGTGGTAATGGTTGGCGGTGGTGGGCGGTGAATGGTGGCGAATGGTGGCTGGCAGCGGGTTGGCGGTGAAGATGGTGGTCATCGGCAATGGTTAAGCAAGTTTTTGTAGAGAAACCAAAGAGGATATCTCGGAGAACCAGATATACACGGAACGGGAAATGAGTAAAGATAAAGGAAAAAAGAATTACATTAATGTTTAACTAGTTACAGGGTATATAAAAAGAACCTAATAAAGAAAAGGACAAAACAACTTTTAAAGAAAGTACATAGAGCCGTTAACATAATAGATGACCAATCTCCAGATGCCACGTGTAAGATGGCTAACAGCCCTGGCCCCCTCAAACTTATGGTTGTGTAGCAGCCATGAGTTTGGTTGAAAGTAATTTGAACCGGTTTGTGGACATGGCCTTAGTGAATAGATCAGCAAGCTGATCTTCAGTGCATATGTGATGAACCGAGATATTATTTTTCTTGATGCAGTCTCGGATGAAATGGCAATCCACCTCGATGTGCTTCGTTCTGGCGTGGAAGACGGGATTGTTGGCTAGAGCGATGGCGGATGTGTTGTCGCAGTATACTGTTGTAGGTTCGAGTTGCGGCGTATGGAAGTCTCTAAGAAGTTGACGGAGCCATATAACTTCGGCGGCTTCGGTTGCAAGAGCGTGGTATTCGGCTTCTGTGGAGGACCTAGCGATTGTAGTTTGTTTCTTCACTTGCCAGGATATGAGCGAGTTTCCGAGGAAGTTACAATATCCGGAGATCGATTTTCGATCTTGATTATTGCTAGCCCAATCTGCATCTGCGTAGCCTTTTAAAATGAGGTTAGATCGGTTTAGAGGTATACCTGTGTGAAGTGATCCGTGGACATAGCGGAGAAGTCGTTTCAACGAATCGAAATGAATGTTGAGTGGTGCTTGCATGTGTTGGCATAGTTGTTGTACGGCAAATTGGATGTCCGGTCGGGTGATGGTTAGATATTGAAGTGCACTTATGATTTGCCTGTAGAACTGCGGATTGGCAAAAGGTTCGTTGGATGTGGCCGATACAGTTGTTCTACACTATATGGGCGTAGAGATAGGTTTCGATTGTTCCATTTCTGCACGTTGTATGATGCTTTTGGCATATTTTTGTTGATGTAGAATGACGCCAGTTTTGGCTGTGTCGGTTTGAATGCCAAGAAAGTGGGAGAGTGATCCAAGGTTTCTCATCTGAAATTTAGTGTTCAGATTAGCAAGTAATTTATTGATTTCGGATGGAGAGTTACCTGTGAGGAGAATGTCGTCGACGTAGATGAGCATGTAGATGTGAATTTTCCCGACGTGTATGTGAGAAGCGAATGATCTGAGGTGCTAATAGTGAACCCGAAATTGATTAGGTGATTAGACAGAGTGGCATATCATTCCCTTGGTGACTGTTTGAGGCCGTAGAGAGCTTTCTTGAGCTTGCATACGTGGTGCGGGTATTGCGTATCTTGAAAGCCCGGTGGTTGTGACATGTAGACGGTGTCGGTGAGTGTTCCGTGGAGGAAAGCGTTGGAGACGTTGAGTTGATGAATGACCCAATTGTGATGAAGAGCTATGATAATGAAGACTCGTACTGTCGGTATTTTGGCCACGGGGCTGAATGTTTTGTTATAATCAATGTCGTGTTCTTGATTGAACCCTTGTGCTACTAATCGTGCTTTGTGCCGGGCTATAGACCCGTCAGAGTTATATTTGGTTCTGAATGTCCACCTAGATCCGAGGATGTTCATGGAAGTAGTCGGCGGAACCAATTCCCAAGTTCCTTGGGCTTGTAATGCTTGAAATTCCTGTGACATGGCGTTGCGCCATTGTTCCGATTTGGCCGCTTGGTTGTAAGTGGTAGGGTCGTTTGGCTGAAGAAGATGAGCTAAATCGAAGATAGGCTTTGGTTTGGATAGACCACTCTTAAGGTGAGTAACCATGGGGTGGGGAGAAATAACGGAGTATAAAGCTGCGGCGAGGTTTTGATCTATCAACGACCAAGTTGAGTAAGCGGAGTTGAGAATAGTTTTTCTGTCGCTGTTGGTGATGGAAGAGGACGGACAGGTGACGGAGCCTATTAAAAAACCTTTGAAGTCATTGGCCCGAAACAACTTGAGGACTTGGGAACGCCATAGTGAGTGATTATCTGCTGTTAGTTGCTGGGCAATGACGTTCTTGACATTGTTCATCAAGAACTTGAGGGAAGAGGGAATTTGAGGGGAAGAAAAGAGTTCTTCAGCGGCAGCGGATGAATCCGCCAGAGTTGGCGATGATGTGGTGGTAGTTGACGTCATTGTTGGGCTGAAGCTGAGTGGGAGGATGAACTAGACTTCTGATACCATGTAGAGAAACCAAAGAGGATCTCTCAGAGAATCAGATATACACGGAACGGGAAATGAGTAAAGAGAAAGGAAAAAAGAATTACCTTAATGTTTAACTAGTTACAGGGTATATAAAGAGAACCTAATAAAGAAAAGGACAAAACAACTTTTAAAGAAAGTACATAGAGCCGTTAACATAATAGATGACCAATCTCCAGATGCCACGTGTAAGATGGATACAGTTTTGGAGCGGTGTAAACGATTCTCCCTCAATATTGGGCGGGAATGGTTTACCTAAAAAATGAACTAGAATGAAATATATTGCATTTACTTTGGATTCATTTTCATCGAACCAAACACTAAAACTTTTCAAAACTCATGCATTTACTCTACTTAACACCCTAAAATATTTCAACCAAATAGCCCCTAAATTAAAATCGGATCACTTTTTTTTTGTTTGGTTCTTATATCCTATGAACACTCAATGCTTGATATTATTCTATATCTAAATTGAATCATATGGAGAAAATTTATGCATTAATCTTCATTTACTTCATCATCCAAAATGATCAGATTTCTTCTATTTAATTTCAACAATAGCTCGCAAGTTACAAATGATGCATCCACAAAAAATATGCACGACTTAACATTGGAATTGGAAACTTCTGGAATTAAATTCAAAATCATATGAACTCCAGTTTAGCAAACTTATAGTCGATATGAACGTCTCAATGAGATGAACCCAACGATACAAAAAGTGGTCCAAGATGAGCGTAAAGGAGCACAAATCCAACACTTGAAACATAATTAGAAACTTAAAATTTAATTGGATGAGAAATAATCATCATATTAGACATGCTTATAATCAAATCTAACAACTTGATAAGATAAATCCAACAAGCTCAATATCACTAAATTTTGACATCATTAAGGCACTTAAATGGTGAATAAAATTTTCATGATCAAGAAAATCAATATGGGCCATACGATGAAATATTTTGGATTATGGTTCAAGTACCAAAATGCCTATCCCAAAAAAAATTATAAGTAAAGCCCCATTCTCCACCTAAAAAAGGGTGAAAGAATAGAGAAAACTCTCTTACATTTTTTAGCCATCATTGCAACCAACACCATGTTGGCGATGATCAGTATAAAAAATCGTCACCATCTCCAAAATACTGAGAAAATTTAACACTTCTATTGAGTATCACAACATTCGAATGTCAACAACGTCGTGGTGTAGTAGTTATAACTTTCAAAGGATATGATCTTCCATCGAAGTGATGTGAGTGTTCAATAGGTAACTGATCCACATTAGCAACCACCACCGCATAGCAAAAAACTTAGTACAACAATGCTAATTTATTTTATGGGCACTACATAACCAATCTTTCAAGCATCACAGTATTAGTTGCCTAATTTATATTTTCCAATAAATAATCATTGTGTTATGTTTGTAAGAGAGTTCAGTCACTTGACTTATTTCAGTACTTTTCACGATACTTCTCAATATCTCTCTTACAGTCAATTCTAAGGGAGACTAGAGATGTGTTAGATATAATCATTAGAGTGTTTTGTCATTGTTTGTGTGAGCAACTCTAAATGTCAAGGAGATGAGATATATTGATCTTTTCTAGTGATATCATTCTCTTGTATTTATATTCTTCTATGATTTCAATGAAAATGAGTTTTCTTATCTTTTCTTCTATGTCTGGATAATTCTTTAGTTTTAGATTTATGATGTAGAGAACATATTAAGTATTAATAAAAATTCTTGTGCTCTAAAGTTAAATGTTATTTTTAATATATTTTTTAGTTTTTATTTAATGCACATAGTGGTCATATATATAAGTTCATCAAACATAAAACAAGTTCACCAAGTTCTAAATTCAATAAGGTTACAATCACAAGTTCTAAATACAATCATCAAACATAAAAAAGATCTAATCCTCAGCTATATCCTCACTGTCTGGAGATGGCTGCTCCTCTTGCTCCTTCTTCCTTTGATTTCAACACTATATGATTGCAGCTCTACTTGCATTTCATTTTGAACTTTTCTCATTTCTTCAATCTTTCTAGATTGAACCCTTCTCATCTTTTCAATCTCCCTAGTCAGCGCTGCAACCCTCTCGCTTATAGATTCTTCAGCTCCACTTTGATCATGAAATGCAGAGGTGTATAAACTGCCCTCAATAGCATAAGCCTGTGAACCCATGCCATATACCCTACCCCTCTGTCTTCCACCAACAACTTCTAACCATGTTTGATACTCAGAAATGTGGGTCGATCCAGAAGATAATCCCTCGCTAGTGGACTGCCTACTTTCTCTAGCTCGTACAAAATCATCATGCGAGTTACAATTAGTTTTATTAAAATAAATTTTTATTCTAAAACTCCAAAAAAAAATTACTCACATGAGCCTTCTTAGACTTCTCATCAATCCAATGATGATCAGCTTGATGTTGATGAGTTCTTGTATGCAACTCCAATGGTGTTGGCTCCCGACCAAGGTGCTCTTTCTGAAAATTTGATGCTTAGTTATAATAACATAAATATATGTAATAAACTAATTCAAAACACTTACCAGTCGCCGCCTATGTTTCGTATGAGGTACAGATCCACCAGTATGAAGAGAGCTTCCTAAACCATCATAGTCATAAGCTCTATTCAGTTTATTCTGCTCTCTCATTTTTATAAACTCAGGGGTTGTAATATCAAAATCTGCTCCAGGATCATCCGGGCCGATCTGGATCGTCCCGGGACGATCAGTGCAATTTTTGTTCCAGTTTTCTGTCCAGAAGTTCCAAGAATGATTCCTGTAGGGATCGTCCGGGCCGATCTGGGATCGTCCCGGGACGATCTGTGGATGGCACAAGTCAGAGAATAGAGGTTTTTATCGTCCAAGGAAATTAATTATCGTCCTGAGAAATCGTTCCAGGACGATGTGGATTTGGTCTGATCGTCCAGGACGATCGTGCGATCGGCCGGGCCGATCAGAGGAATTTAAATCTGAAATCAAGTCATTTTGAAGAGAGAGAAAATCATAAAAATATCTAAAATCAGCCGAGGAGAGAGAAGGTCGAGGGCAAATTTGGAAAAGTTGATTTTCGTGCGACGCCGGTCCATTTTCGTCCGACAAGACTGTTCAAGATATTATTGTACGCAAGGTAAGGCACAATCCGCCTTTCTCTATTTTCAGAACCGTCGTGTTTGGCGGTATTATCTGTCCAGAATTGATTTTGTTCGTAATTTTCGTCCGTATTTCCCGTCTGGTTCAGTTTTTACCGCATAATTTTCCGTATGTTGTTGACGTGCCGAGTGTGCACATTTTGGTTATTTTCTGGAGATTTTTGTCTGGGTATTTTGAATTCGGTGGTGTTTTATTTCGATTGTATTTTTCTGTGTAGTCTAAAATTGTTGTGGCAGTAGAAGTAAAGTCTTGAAATGTTGTTATCTACATTCTGTGCAAATTTAGTATTCTGTGATTTTTCAGGAAAATTGTGTAAATTCCGTATACAGCCGTTGTGCTGCCCGATTTTTGTCTGATTTTTGAATTCGTCCGGATTTCTTCTGAATTGATATGCTATCTGTATATGCTATAAAAAGGGAGTTATAAGGGGCCTGGATCCTAAGAGATTCAGTTAGTGTCTGGGAAATCTGAAATGAGCTCCATCTGCAATCTGATATCTGTTCTATTTCGGATCCGATGAATTCTGTTCTGGTGCTATAAGCACATCTGTTCTGGTGCCGTGAGCACAAAGGGAGGCATAAGGGGCCAGAATCCGTAGAGATTCTGTCAGTGTCAGGGAATTTAGCTATTAATTATATATCTAATATCTGATATCTGATTTGATATGACTTCTGATTTCCGTACAGTTCTGTTTGTTCTGATTGGATATTCGGATCTGTTCTGATCTGCTTCTGATTCGATATATGTTCGTATTTGTTCTGTTCTGATCTGTACGATTCTGTTGATCTGTTTGTTCTGATCTGTCTGATTCTGATTTCTGTACGAATATTCTGATTGGATTTGGTCTGATGTGTTTGGTTTTGGATTTTGAGAATTTTGATTGGAGGTTTGTCGCTTTGCTGAGCTGTTGAGCTCACCCTTGTTTTCTGCGTGATTTTCAGGTTCTGGGAAAGGGAAGGAGGTCTTGGACTAGAGTTCAGAGTTTGATCAGTAAGTATTGTTTTGTACTTTTGATTTTTTATACAGACATGGCTCTTCTGTTCTGTTTCTTTCTGTCTGAGCCATGGCCTGTAGTGTAGATGATTATTTTGAGGAAAAGAAAAATATAGATGATTTGTTCCGCTGCATTTGATGTTTCATAGTAGCTCTGTGTGTCTGTTTTGAGTTGAAATGTTTAGAAGAATCAGTTCCGAAACAAATTCCAAAGCCAGATCCTGGTCTGTTTTTTTTTGGGCTGGTCGCGACCAGGTGCGGGCGGGATCCGTCCCGGTCAGGTCGGGTCGTGACAGGGGTCGCCCAAGCACTACTCAAATCAGCTCAAATGCCCTCTCCAATCCAATTAAGACACTGCCCGGACTTTCTAATGTCCGTGAACATGTCCCTGAGACGGGTCGCTCATCTCCTCTCAAAATTTGTTCTGATCCCGTGCTGTACTCAGGCAACCACCTAAATTCTTTCTATAAAAATTTAGGCAATATAAAAAAGATTAGTACAAATTAAATCACATATTTGGAATCATAACAAAAAAATATACCTGAAATTCTCCAAACCACATATCTCTAACCGGCTTTGGGATCTTCTTCCAGGATAAGTAAGGAGCATCATATTTATTCTTTATAATATCCCAGATCATATGTATAGGTGGCATTGAAGGATTGAAGCTGTATGTTAATTTTTTGGTCAATAACATGTAATATATCAAAATACAAACAACTTAATCAATAACATAAATTGACTTACTTATCGCCCTTAGGCTCAATGTATTGACGCTTATCTGTTGCAGCTGCATGATCGCTAGCGCCAACCTCTGGTGGTCTAGATGGTCCACCCTGTTCATGCTGCACCGGATAGGGGTAGTAATATGGGTAAGGGTAAGGAGGGTGGGGACCAGTGGAAGGACCAGCTGCCTGTGATGATGGTGGGGGTAATATGGATAATATGGAGTATCATGTGTCTGATCTGGAGAGGGGAAGTGAGGACTCGTCGAGGGAGGAGGGTAATGGCCAAGGAAGTATGGAGGTACAATAGGGGGTGGATTTAAATGTTTCTGGCCCTGCTCACTCGAGGACTGCTGCTGACCCCTAGGTGGTGGTGGTGGTGTAGGTACATCAGTAGGTGGAACTGAAGGTCCCTCACCTTCATCAGGCTATGTGGCTCTACTAACAGTAAACTTCTTCCGCCGGAACTTTGAGGTAAATGATTTACGAGGAGGATCATCGCCTGAAGCAATCTGCATTAAAAGAAACAATTAGTAAAGTATTGTAATATATAAAAAGTATAAATAAAAGAAGCAATTAATAAAAAAGTACAATTCTACAATTCTAAATATAACAGAATATAAATACAAGAAGCAATTAAAAAAGCAGTTAATGAATTATAAAAATAAAGAATGCTAGAATACAAGTTAAAAATTAATATTTTCATTTCTTATATTTCAAAAGTACTTTTTAAAATAGTACAAAAAAGTAAAATTCTACAATACTAAATTACAACAACTACTCAGAATCAACAAAACTATTTTCATTGCTTTCAAGGGTATCTTCACTTTCATCTTCATTCTCATCTTCGCCTGAGCTAGTTGAACTATTCACATCTTCTAATCCATTTCAATACTAGAGGTTGTAGTTGGTATCTCCTCAATTTCAACAGGCCTACAACTTGACATATCATCCTCTTGATGTGCAGTTACTACAATGTATTGTTGATCAATTATTCCCCGTGCTTTTGTTTTTATGACAGCTAACCAATCTTGTTTGTCTCAACGACCACTGGGATATTTACTGAAATAAACTTGAATAGCTTGACTTGCTAACACAAATGGATCAAACTTCCCGTATCTTCTACTATGTTTTACATCTACTAAACCATACGCAAGATGAATCCTTGTGCCTCTATTATGTACTGGATCATACCATTGACAGTTAAACAAGCATACAAAGTTCTCATCTTCGCCTGGGTACTCCGGTCAAGAACCTCATTCAAAATACCGTAATAATCACACTCATCTTCTTCATGTGTGTTCCCTCTAACACATACTCAATAATTTTCAGTCTTTCTTCCTTCACTCCACGACTTGGTATGGAATCTGAACCCATTCACTATATATATTGGCCAAGTTCTTACTTTTCGCATTGGACCCCATGCTAGTGCTTGCAAACCTTTATCAAAACATTTGTTATCAAGATTTTGTACCTAGAAACATTTTTAAATATTAGTATTTTTTATAATAAATAATATCTAAATTTTTAAAATTGATGTGCTCACATATGATCTGAATCAAGTTGGAAATTCTTTTGCAACTGCTAGATCAATAGCCAACGAATCTGTCAAAGGCAAATTGCTTACGAAATACCTGATGACAAATAATACTTTAGCATTTTAAATTAATAAATATTACTCATTATTAACAATATGCAAGAACTTACTCTAAGATTGGCTCAACTTCTTCACAGTTCAGTAGCACATACAAATTCGCTGTATTTATTTCTAAATCGTTAAGAAATCTTTCAACACATTTGCCACTAGGCTTTCATGGCCTTCTAAATACTGATAGTACAGCATGTGATTGTTCTTCTACATCGAAGTCCATTGTTGGAGAATTTTTGTATCCTCAAACGGATTGCATATTTTATAATCGGGTGCGGCATAAGAATATGATATATTACCCCGGAGGGTAAAAAAATATCATCCCCTTATGGACTCAATCATAAAATTTACAATTATTTAACAGAGATTCCCCCACTCGATGTTTGGTCGAGTGGGGTTTATTTATTTCTGGGGTATAGACATCCCATAGGGGCAAGCCCCTATGGTTAATTACATCCCAAGTTTGATTTGGGAAAACTTTTGATTAAACTAGTGGTTTCGCTTTTTTGGAAGTCATTTAGATATTGGCTAAAGTTGATTTTTATTTTAAAAATCCATGAAAGTCTTGCTTAAAGGTTTGGCCTTTAGGAATTTCGAGGAATTGATCAACTTAGATTTAGATTTTTGGGAAAGAAAGCCAAAGGAGTTGAAGTAGGGGCACTTGATTCTGAGATGAAACTCAGAGGTGCCCAAACTATCCTATGTTGGGCTTTACATTTTAGCAACCTAATTTTGGTTTAAGTTGGTATTTTATTAAAAGATTGGGGCTTACATCCCAACAACACTTGTTGGAGGAATTGCCCGAAAGTTGAGGGCTTATAGGGTGATTTGGAATCAACCCGTGCCTCGGACCCTAAGACTAAGGTGAGGACTACCGATAGGTAGTGCCTCGAACCTAGATCTAACGAGTGCAAAGAGGGACTTACAAGCTACACCTCACAAGAGGCATAACCCGCCCGACCTCTGGATTTATTGTCCCGCCTGGAAGGGACTACCAGCTAAACTCCCCTAATCGCTTTTAAAACCATGTTGTCCGGTCTCAATGCAAATGTGGAGTGATAGAGTTATTTTTATTTAGAAGATAGGTCTTACAACTTGGCTTTGAGGCCAAGATGCCTTATTATGTGGGTATGCATATGCTGACTCATAAAGAAAAAGACTTTTGTTATCTAATCCTTAAGTTGAGGCATTCTACATGTGATATGTTTGGGCTATGCATGATTGTTTTAATTTTGAAAACTTGGCTCCTTAGAGGGAGCCGTGCAATTTTTCTTACTTGAAAGACATGGAGCCTAATTTGATTTTATTTTTAGATTGCTTACATGTTAAGGGGTAGAAAATTTAGTTTTTATCCTAAGAGCCTAACGTGATCAAGTCCAGGCCACACCCACAAAAAACAAGAGAAGAAACCTAGGAAAGACATGCATTTCTATTGCGCACTCAAGTAAACAATCAAAGCATGCTTTTATTTATATCAAATGAAAGGAAATGTAAAGAGTCCACATTATTACAACCAGATTTGGCAGCTGAGTTGCCTGCCATTATACAACCCAGTCAAATTTACAGACTCTACTTGTGGGGTTCTTCAGGATCTTGACTTTTGAATGGACATTAGGCTTCACCTTTGCAGGTACATCCTTCTAGTCCACTTCATTCTTTTGCTCCAAACCTCCACAAGTTTGACACATCCTAATCTATCAAATACATATTTGAAAAGAAAAAGACTCAAACCTGCAGTGGATTAGAAGCAGTTTATATGATAAAGCATTACATCCAGAATTTTGTTTAGCACTTAGAGTGCCAAACAATCTACTTCTACCCTATTGGCCACATCCTTGGGGGTGTTTTAAGCAGCACCTGTCATGCAAGCAGTTTATTATTTATGAGCGCCCCCCTTTTAGATATGGCCACCTGCAAGAAGAACATGTATATTTCTACACTATCCACTTAAGGGCAAGTGCCCACAACACAGACAATCCAAGGGAAATCACACCACAACATCAAACACATGCGCAGAAAAGAAAAATCCTAATCCTAGCATGCCTAAGGGGCTGTTTAATCTTTATCCAAGGTATTTGGTTTTATTTTGGAAGGAAGATGTTTAATCTTTATCCAAGGGTGATTTCACTTTAAGTTGTTTGTGACTTAAAGATTTTATTTGATTTTTAAATGTTTCATATTTAGGAGGGTTATGAAGAACCCATAAAGTAACCACATGTTTGCTTTTGGGCAAGCCTGTTACTTATGAATCCTAAGATACAATAATGTAGGCATCCCACCTTTTGGGGGAGATGATTGATCATTGTATCAAAAGAAAACCAAAGTAATTTTTAGGTGTTTTTGGAGTTCTCTTAATGTTTGGGTAAGAGAAGTGTCTATCTAATAGGATAAGATAGACTTGCCTAAGGGGTTTCACTTAGGACTTGATGAAATTCATCCAATAGGGTAGGATGAACCTCAATGGATTGGATAATTCCTAAGGGACATCTAGATATTTAGCATTTTAAATGTCATAGGAAAGATCACTCAATTTGGGTTGAGTGGAGGAGGTTACTTAGATTTTGGGTCTAAGCAAGGTCTCCAACATGTAACTTTTGGGCTACATGTTGGAGAAATCCCCTTAGCTTTTGGAGCTTAAGGGGAGAAAGGAATCCAACATTTAGCTTTTGGGCTAAATGTAGGGGAACTCCCTCTAGCTTTTGGAGCTAAAGGGAGGGAAAGTCTCCTATAACTTGGAGTTGAAGGAGAGAGAACCTATAGCTTTTGGGCTAAGGTATTACATTTTCTAAGGCCTTTGGAACCTATAGAAGTGAATGGAGATTAGTAGCTTTGAGGCTACAAATCAAAAAGAGTGTCTCCTTGAATTTTGTATTCAAAGAGTTGAGTTTCATTTGCCTAATTTGAATTAGGCAAATAAAGTTGAGTCACTTATTGAGTTTGGTTCAATAAGTGGGAAAGATTTGTAGCTTTGGGGCTACAAATCAAGAGGGATTATCGTTGAACTTTTATATTCAATGATGGACATTTAATTTGCTATGTTCGGATTAAGCAAACATAAGAAGATGATGTGTAGATTTGGACCTACACATCAAGGATTCTTTGAACTTTTGGGTGTCCAAAGAGAGGAACTCATTCACCTAATTTGGGTTAGGAGAATGAAGACAAATTTGAATGGTCTCCTACAATCTTGACTTGTAGGAAAGAGGGAAGGAAATGCAACTTTAGAGGTCACAAATCAATGAATGTTCTTTGAACATTTGTTGTCCAAAGAGGGGAATTCACTCCTCCAATTTGGATTGGAGGGATGGAAGAGAAGGGATGCAACTTGGAAGCTACAACCCCATGAACATTCTTTGAACATTTGGTGTTCAAAGAGGGCATGCACATCCTCATAAATTTGGAGTCCTTAGAGAATGAGACAGTTTCCTACAACTTTTGAGTTGTAGAAAAGGAGATATGAAATATAACTTATGAATTATAAGTTAGAGATTATTCCTTGAACATTTTGATGTTCAAGGAGGGAGGACCACTTACTTGATTTAGGCTAAGTAAATGGTGAAGTCTCTTTGAGCATTTGGTACTCAAAGGAAGATTATCATTTGCTTAACTTTGGGCTAAGCAAATGATGAAGAGTAGGATTTGAATCCTATATTTAGAGGATTACTCATTGGTTTGTCTCCCAATGAATAAATGATTTAACGAATTTCCTACAACTTTGGGGTTGAAGGAGGAAGATGTAACTTGAGAGTTACAAAATTTCAATGATGCTCTTTGAATATTTGGTATTCAAAGAGGTAGGATCATTCACTTAGTTGAAGTCAAGTGAATGGAGTTAGAAGCTCATTTGTTGATTTCGTGACTCAACAAATGAAGGAGATAGCTTAGGATTTGGTCCTAAGCTCCAAATAATTCATGTAATGACATGTTTGGAGACTTGAAAGGTCCCAAATAATCATGTATGAAAGAGGGGGATTGTTGATTTTGTCTCAACAAATAAAGGTTTGGGCTTAGGATTTGGTCCTAAGACTCTAAAGATTCATGTGATAGAATGATTTAGAGCTTTGAGGGTGCTCCAACATATCACGCATGAAGGGGATCCTTGTTGGTTTATGTTCCAACAAGAGAGATGAAAGAACTTGGAAGTTGGTTCCAAGTTGCCAATGATTCATGCAATATAAAACTTGGAGCTTTGAAAATGCTCCAAGCATTATACACGAAAGAAGATTCTCCATTCCTCCATGAATGTTTTGGATCCATGGAAAGAGGAGATAACTCACTCCTACGATTTCAAGGAGGTTTGGAAGACAACCTTTGGTGTTATCTAACAAAATCTAGAGGCATGCAAGTAAACCATCACTCGAATGCTCATGGATAGGTCCTATAGATCATTTTACTATGGGCTAAGGAAAACCTAGGAATGAGTGTATTCAATTTGAAAACTTACTTGTTTTGACTCTCCAAATTCGGAGAAACTTCAAATATGATTTCAATTAATCAATTCGTTATGGGATTTAAAACATGAACCATAAATGTTCATGAAAGACCCCACCATTTCATAAAATAATTGAGACACATATGTGAACATCCAACAAATTTGGGACAATCACAAGTAGCATGGCGATGCAAAACTTCTACATGCATATGCTAATTTGTCATAACATGGGAATTTAGAGGACAAACAAATATGCCACATTTATAGAAGGATTCTACACCTCGACATTCGACTTTGAATCAAAATGTAATCACCTATCCTATGGTTTAGTTGTAGGTGAAGGCGTTAGAAAACAACATGATGTTATTTCATGCATTTGGAGGTCGTTGGATACCAATCCAATGACCCTACGCGTATCGGCATGCCTCTTTGACTCTCACAAGAGAGTAAACAAACGAAAATCATCGGATTTCCGCTGTTTTGCGGAGAGGACAGCAAACGAATGGGTTTTGGGGGGACCAAAAATTAAAGTTTCTAAGGACCTAAGGCTTTGGGAGCGTCAACCACACATCAATTGGCCTTGGGAGACCCTAGGTTTCGCCTAAGTTCAACGGTATACCTTCCCCGGGTTGTCCAAGCGCTCCAATCCAAGTCTCAAAGCATTGTCCAAGCTTCCTTGAATGCTCCAAGCTGCTGTCCAAGGCCTTCCCAAGGAGGAAGGCTGCTGTCCCAATGCTCCAAACAGGGAATTTCACTGTTTGAGAGCTTCCGAAGGTTGTCGTTTGATGTCCAAAGCTTCCGGACAGCAATTTTCACTGTTTGGAAGCCTTCGGAGGCTGTATGGTTGCTGTCCAAGCCTCTCCGGACATCACCGCTGCTGTCCAAACCTTTCCGGAAGGTGAATTTACTGTCCTAACTACTCTGGACAGCAGATTTTGCTGTTTGGAAGCCTCCGGAGGTTGCGTGGCTGCTGTCCAAGCCTTCCCCAAGGAAGAAGGCTGCTGTCCGAGCCCTTCCGGATGACGTCGCTGCTGTCCAAACTGCTCCGGACAGCAGATTGCTGTCCAAGAACACCCCAAACAGCAGTTTACATTGTTTCGAGGTTGCCGGAGATGATTTGGAAGGAAGTAGAGGCTGCCTACCCTCTCTTGGCTGCAGCAAAGGCTGATTTCAGAGTACCTTTGCCCTAGACTTTGGAATAGAAGACTGTCAACAGCAGCGGGAGAGAATTTCTGCTCTTTAATCGAAGGAGGAAGACCATGGCAGCGAAGAAGAACTCATTTTCAGTCCAAAGAGGAAGAAGACTGCAGCTAGGTAACATGAAATCTCCTCCTCTTTCAACTTCAGCTCCCAAAAAGGCATGGAAGGAGGAAAAGACTTGGCCGAACCTCCCCCTTGCTAGGTCGCACGCAAGCAAGCCTTCATCGGCGTCTTCTCCTGGCTTAGACGTGTGCAAGAGCCAAACGACTCTTCCTTCTGCTCTACCTGGGATGGACGGTGTGCAGGAGGAGAACCCCGACTCCTCCCTCTCTCTCGCTCGCCTGGGACGGACCGACCAAAAGCCAGAGAGCCGAGCGGCTCTCTCTGCCTCCCTCTCTTCTCTTTTGCTCGGGACGGGCCGAACAAGCACAGGGGCCGCTGAATGCTCCCCTTTCTCTCCTTTTCGTGCCCTAAGAGGAGCACATCCAGCCAATTTCTGCCGCCCAAGTGAACCAATTCGCCCTCACACATGTGGAATGAGGTATTTTAGGGCAGATTTCTATGTGAAATCTGAGCCCTTGATTTGGAAATCAGGTTTGAAATTTCTATTTAGCCCCAATTGATAGATTAGGGTTGAGATTGAGTCCGAATTGGACTCGACTCGAACCGATTTGGGTCGGTTTGGGTCCGATTGGGTCCGATCAAGCTAATTTCATGAAATTGAACTTAAATCGGCTCCGAATTGTGTCGAATTGGGCTCGACGACGCTCGATTGGGTTTGAATTGGATTGATTTGATTTTAATTAAATTAAATTGGGTTTAATTTAATTAAATTGAGGCTCAATTTGGATCAATTTTGCCTCGACGATGATCAATTTAGTTGATCGAGCGCGATCGAGCTTTGTCGGGCTCGATCGGGGTCGAGTCGATGCGAAAATATTCGTCAACAAAAGGACCCCCAATATGTGTGGTGAACGAAAAGAAGTACGCCACACATATTGGCGTTGACCGAATAATGATCAAACGAGATCTTCCAAATCAAATAGGGTATGATTTGAAAGAGAAAGAGAGATCTATGAAAGCCTAAACTTGGATTTAGGCAAGATCTACAAAGATAAGGAGATTTCTATCTATCACCTTAAGCAAAGAGTTTTAGGTTACTCTTGAAAGAGAGTTTAGAAGTATTTTGACAACTTCTAAAGAGATCCTTAAAGACATTTGATATCTTTAGGGAGGATTTGATAGGAATAAAAGTATTTTCGCAACTTCTAAGGAGGTTCCTAGAGATGTTTGATATTTCTAGAAACGATTTAACTTGGTTAGAAGTATTTAGATAACTTCTAAGAGGCTTCTAGAGATGTTGGGTATCTCTAGAAAGAATTTGGATCAATTAGAAGTATTTTGGCAACTTCTAAAAGTGATTCCTAAAGATATTTGGTATCTTTAGAAAGAATTTGATTTGATTAGAAGAAATTTGATAACTTCTAAAAGAGCTTAGGGATATCTTATAATCACCTAAAGGCTAGGGGTATTTTGCTACCACCTACAAGATTTTCAAGGATATTTTGGCTATCACTTGAAAAGAGATTAGAGACATTTGGTGTCTCTAAGAGGTCTTAGGGATATCTTGCTATCTCCTAAAGGTTAGGGGTATCTTGGCTACCACCTAAAGGGTTCTCAAAGATATTTTCACTATCATTTGAGAGGGTTAGAAACATTTGTTGTTTCCTAAAAGTCAAAAAGCATTTGGCACCTATTGGCAAGCTCTAAGAGGTATTTTGGCAACCATCTAGAGGTAGAGTTTATCTTATTTTGGTAAGATAAAACTCTAAAAAGGTTAAGGCTAAGAGTATTTTGGCTACTACTTAAGCCTTAAAGGTATTTGGTGTAAGGCTATCTATTTTGGCTAGATAAACCTTAACTTTTGGGAAGACTAAATGGCATTTTGGCAACCACTAAAAGTCTAGACTTGGGTAGATCTATTGATGTTCAATTTGGGTAGAACAAAATCTAAAGGGAATGAGCTAGGAGAGACCTTAGAAGGTTTGAATTCTACCTAAACTCAGAATTTGATAAGAAGACTCCTATTTGGGGAATCTACACTTAGCATTTGGTACTAAGATTTGAATTTGACTTTCATTTGGAGAAAGAAAAATTTTAACTTTCCTTTTAGGGAAAGAAAAAAAAAAGAACTTTCACTTGTAGAAAAATGAACTTGATTTTCCTTTAGAGAAATTTGGATTTCTTTCCTTTTGGGGAAACATGAATTTTCTTCCCTTTAGGGGGAAAGATGAATTTTCTTCCCTTTTGGGGGAAAGATGAAAGATTTGAAATCTTAGACCAAGGTTTTGGTAATCCGGACCCAGTCCGCAACCGGATCGGAAGAACATTTCTGCTAGGAACTCTTCTCAAGTAGCACACAGCATTTTTCTTTTTCTTTCATTGTTGGGTTTGGGCCAACAGAGCTTCAAGAGATTCATTTGACACTGCAGTAAAGAGAACTGCAGGCCTCCTTAGAAAAGGAGTGGCCAAAACAAGTGGAGACATGAGATAGCGATTTATACTATCGAAAGCCTTTGGTGGCTATCGTCCAAGTAGAATTTTGAGTCCTTTGAAAGGGCTGCAATCTACGAGACAAGTTGAATAAGCGTCTTAGATATGCCAACCTACCTAGAAAAGATCTTAGTTGAGTAAGACATTCTAAGAGGTTTCATTTCTAATATCGCTTTGATTTCAGTAGGGTCAATTTCAATGTTACTGTGTCGAACAACAACCCAAGAAATTTTACTGAAGTCACCCCACGGGCGCACTTCCAAGGATTCATCTTGAGGTCGTACCGACAAAGCAATTCGAACACAACCCTTAAATCAAATAGGTGATCCTCTCTTTTTTTGCTTTTGACCACGAGATCATCAATGTAACATTCAATTTTGTCATGAATGAACACATTGAATATTCTGGTCATTGCAAGCTGGTAGGTCATACCAACATTCTTAAGGCCAAAAAGACATGACCCTAAAAACAGTACATTCCAATGGGTGTTCTAAAAGCAGTATATTGCTCGTCCTCCGGGACCATTTTTATTTGGTTGTACCCCGAGGACTCATTAGTAAAGGAAAAGAGACCATGAGAGGAAGCGATGTCAATCATGAGTTCATGTATGAGTAAACATGCTTCATTCAAGTCTCTAAAAGCAACGCATATGTGAATCTGTCCGTTCTTTTCCTTGACAAGGACAATGCTAGCCAACCAAGAGGGGTATTTTTTTCTCTTGAATAGAACCAGCCTCAGTTAATTTTAATTTTTTTTTACTTCTTTAATCACTTGTTGTTCAATCTTCAAAGCATCCTTCGAGGAGCTTGTTTGATTGGAACAATGTTTGGTTGAATGACAAGTTTATGGACCGCTATATTTGGATTTAAGCATGGCATTTCATCACTCCATGCAAAACAGTCCCTAAACTCTGCAGGAGTTGTACCATACCATTGGCATCATTTCATTTAGCAATGCACTTATAAAAGTGGGGCGTGGATTTTGTTCAGTACCCAAATTGATTTCTTTTAATTCATCAATCGTTGATCTGATTTCTTTCTTCAAACTCAGGGGGTGCATCCCTAGTTTGAAGGTAATCTGGACCGTTGCTAGCCTCTAAACATGACCTCCTAACAGCGTTGTAGGTCTTTGTAAAGATCATATCAACATCCAGATTGCTGGTAATAACCAAACAGAAATTATCGTCATCTATTGGTCCAATAGTACCAAAGCCAACACCATATCTATTTTTCTTAAATTTGTATTTGAAATTCCATAGATTTTTATGTTGTTGAGCTTTGCCCTTGGACCACATAGGAGTTGAACCTCTTTTGATCAAGTCTTCAACACAAGCGAGAGTTTTACCATTTCATTTATGGAAAGTTATCAAGTTTACACCCACTTTTAGACTTTAAGGAAGAGGGTATGCTATGAAAGACAAACTCCTTCCCCACATTTTTTGGGTGAAATGCAAACATTCAACTCTTCCACTACACTTTCAAACAATGAAGTTAAAGTTTCTACACATTCATTCAATTTTTTATATTTAGTGAGATTAGACACCTCCTCTTTGTTTGAGAGTTATCTTCCTCACATGGGAGATTTTCTTTAATGTTCCAAATAGGCTTTTCAGTGTATATCCATTCTTGAAACTGCATATTTGATTTGTTGAAGCTTCTTTGTTGCTTTGTCAAACCACCCATCAAATTTGGCTCAGCCATTGAATCGGACCTTGAGCTTACATGGGTGATGGGCCTTCTTGGAACAAATGGTGGAGATGGAGCTTTGGTACCCCTCATCTTCCACACTTCTTCACTTTTGTCATGAATTGTATCACAACCTCATTATGTCATCCTGTCACCTCGTTGTGTTGGAGGGGCAAGATTGCATTGGTTCTTTTCCTCAAGTTCTTCTTCTTGAGGGTAGTCTTGGACAATTGATGGAGACTTGGTCTTTAGTGTACTAATTTCTGCTTGATCTTTAGTTCGTACCACAGGTCTGAAAACACTGATAGCCTCTTTGGAACATAGCAAGAAACATCTTCATATACACTAAATGGTTTTAGAACTCCCTTCAAAAGTGAAAGAGTAATTGAGCCTAAGGCCCTTTGTCCCTTTTTCATTGAAGCCACGCAACATCATTTTGTCAGAAGTTAATTTCTGCGTGTCAACATTGAGGTGGGTCAAAGTTCTTAGATTCATTATGTTGACCCATGCACCCGGGTCAACAAGCACTCCTTTCATCAGAAAATGTTATTCTAGATATTTATTGAAGTGTAAAGCCTCCTCAAAGGAATCCTCTACAGGTTGAGCCAAACAAATTTCAGGATCAAGTAAAGCCTTGATCAAAGCTTTTCGCATTTCAGGAGAAAGTACGAATGCATTATATATATACTCAACCTCGCAGGGAGTTTCCTAAGATGAGCTAGTACATTAAAATCCACTTTTGGTAGTCCACCACTCACTTGCTTTTGTGGAGCAAGTGTTGGTGAAACCACGCCCTCATTTTGATTGAAAAGTTCTTTTAATTTCTTTTGTTTGATGCCATTAGAGATGATACAACACGACCACTTCTGAGATTTACCCTTGTTATTTGTTCAGGCTCAGAAGTTGAGGTCACATCAACCAAAACTTCAAAATTTGATTATTCTTTTACTTGATTTGTCTTTAAGGCAGGTGACTCAAGCTCAATGACAATCTTTGCTCCCTACATTTTGTGCATGGGTAGATCACCACCAAAACTTGATTCACTTGATTCAAAGAATTGGAAAGATTCGTTTGTAGTTTGTTCGTTATTGGATTCAGAACGGACAGATTGCACGTACGTGGAAGGATTGTTCATTTCATTAGCACCCTTTGGAACATACATGAAATTAGAAAGAGAAATTGCTTGGGGGATTTCCCTTGCCATTTAGAAGGATAACCCATTTGATTTTGGAAATTGATTCATTCTTTTTTCCCTTCACCATTGAAACTCTCTTTCATGAAGTTTCAAGGGTGAAGGACCCTTTCCACCCATTGAGTTATTTAAAGAAACACCAAAAGAGGCCTTTTTGTGGGCATTTGAGTTCTTTTTGGAAACTCCAATGGGATTTTGGGTAGTTTGTTTGCAATCTTTAGGAAAGATTTAGACGAAGATAACTGCCAACCATCTGTAACTATAAGCAAATCACTAGTGTTGTTCTTTATGACCACACACTACTGAAGGCAAAGAAGCTGCACCTGTTGATTCTACTTTCTTTGTACTGGTAGAAGGCTCAACTGTTGTGTTTAGGACCTTTTGGGGCCCTAAAAGTTGAGTAGTAAGAGTCATCAAGACAAATGTCATCTCGTCCAACCTCTTGTCCATCTTTTGCTTTAAGTTGTTGTAGAGCACAAATTTAAGGATTTTCACTCCCTTCCTCCACTTCCAACAACTCATTTACATGAGGGTCTTCTGAGTGAGAGGATCCTCCTATGTCATAGTGGACAATAAAGATATCCTCCTCATCCAAGAGATCATCCTCATCGGGGTTGAAATTCTCAATCAACTTTTTGTAATTTTCTTCCTCCTTTTCCCTCCTTTCATCCTCATCAATTTTCTTGAGACTTTCTTTCAAGTATTCAATCATTTCTTCAACAGTTTTACCAGTTGAGGGATTGAAAGGAGAAGGGTGGTATTCTTTGTAGCTGTTAATTTCCATAGGTGCTTTCCCTTTGTTATTGGAATCAACACGACTAGGAGGGGAGTGTACCACAGATGGAGCCACCACCTTGGGTCCCCATTCTTCCTTCACCCAAGATGAGGAGGCATGGGATTTTTGGCATCCCACATTTACCTCATCTAAAAGTTTAGTTTGAATGTGACCCCTAGAATGTGGCTCATCAAGGGGACTAGAAGGTTTGTTTTCTTTGGGAGACCTTCTAAACCTAGTAGGTACGTTAGATTTACTAGAAACTGACAAAGAAGACCAAGGGACCACTTGGCGATCAAGGTAATCAGCCTTTGGTCTGCCATAGATCTTAGGTGGAATTGCTGAACTGTCAACTAGAACTATCTGCTCACTGATTGCTCTTTTCTGGCGAGATTTAAAATCATAACCATCCACCAATGCTGACACAGCTGGCTGTCGGGCAAATTGTTGCATGTCTTTCTGTGATGGCTGAACAATCAATTTGCTATCCTTGGGATCTTTGTTCTCCCTAAGGATTGTATCAACACGTTTGCAAATCACATTCTTCATAGCTTTAATTACCTTCTCTTTTGTTGAGCGGGTTTTGTCAACTACTCTTTGGAAAACATTTTTGATGTCATTCTCCCACTGCTTTGCCCTTTCCTCGGGTGTGCTTTTGGGAACTTTAGTAAAAGGTCTTGGAGGTGATGCAATTATTTTCTTAACATCTTCTTCACTCCTAAACACAGAAAGAGAGTAAAATTCATTACCCTCAACAAGAGAAGAGAGATCTAGCATCTCAGCTTCCAACTCATCTTGCTCCTCCTTTTCCAACCTCTTTCTAAGTCTTCTGCTTTTATTTCTTCTTTGGGACTTGGTCAGAACATAGGTGGAACTAGTCCCTTCTTTATATTGAATGGACTGAAACAATTTCTCAGACTCTGAGTGACTTGGGACAACTGCTAAAGACTGAACTGTCTCACACTGTCTCTCAACTGTCATTTGCTCAAGCAAAACTGGAGTTAAGGTGCTTTGTCTTTCACTAGACTTTTGAACCTTAGGGAAGGTTAACCTACCACACGCAGAAGGTTGAGAGGCTGAGGCTTTTGGAGAAATCTCGGCCACCCTCTTCCTGCTGTTTTGAGGAGGTGACCTCTCCCTAACAGGTAAGTTGACTTCAAGGACCCTCTCAGGTAGGTATTGACTTTCTAAGACTTTCATTTCAGAAGGAGTTGGGCCTTGAAGAAGGACCTCTACATATTCAAAACCTTGTCCAAATTTTATCAAATCTCCTGGAGCAAATTGAGATTGATCAAAAGACAACTGTAGGTGGTTACCAAATTTGAAAACCAATTTGCCTTCCATCTCGACTTTCTTGAATTCCAAAACCTTAGAATTTTCCTGAAAATCAGAATTTTCTGTATCAACTTTTCTGTTGTACTTCCTTGAATCCAATTATCATAACATCAACCAATCACTGCACTTTTTGCTGGGTTTTCTAACCACTGACTTGAATCACTGACCACCCACAACTGTGACCCGGATTTAACGGATGATGAATGGATTTGTCTTGAATTGGAATCTCACACCATTTGATATTGTTTGGTTGTAGGTTTCATACAACCACAACAATTATGGTGAAGAGAAGAGATTTTGAAATTGGGTATTTGAGAATGTGATTTTTTTTTAATGATTGATTTTAAAAATCAAAGTTCATCTTTCTCACTTTTGAAAATGATTTGGAAAGTTCATCTTGATTTGCATTTGCTAGTATTGACATCACTCAACCCAAATTTGCAAAGGGAGAGGCATACAATACAAATTTTGATTTTGCAAATGCCATTTAGCCAATATTTGAAATGACTAATTGAAAACCACTAGTTTAGATGAAAAGAGACATCCTCCCCAGCGGAGTTGCCAGAAAATCTGTTGGAGAATTTTTGTATCCTCAAACGGATTGCATATTTTATAATCGGGTATGGCATAAGAATATGATATATTACCCCGGAGGGTAAAAAAAATATCATCCCCTTATGGACTCAATCATAAAATTTACAATTATTTAACAGAGATTCCCCCACTCGATGTTTGGTCGAGTGGGGTTTATTTATTTCTGGGGTACAGACATCCCATAGGGGCAAGCCCCTATGGTTAATTACATCCCAAGTTTGATTTGGGAAAACTTTTGATTAAACTAGTGGTTTCGCTTTTTTGGAAGTCATTTAGATATTGGCTAAAGTTGATTTTTATTTTAAAAATCCATGAAAGTCTTGCTTAAAGGTTTGGCCTTTAGGAATTTCGAGGAATTGATCAACTTAGATTTAGATTTTTGGGAAAGAAAGCCAAAGGAGTTGAAGTAGGGGCACTTGATTCTGAGATGAAACTCAGAGGTGCCCAAACTATCCTATGTTGGGCTTTACATTTTAGCAACCTAATTTTGGTTTAAGTTGGTATTTTATTAAAAGATTGGGGCTTACATCCCAACAACACTTGTTGGAGGAATTGCCTGAAAGTTGAGGGCTTATAGGGTGATTTGGAATCAACCCGTGCCTCGGACCCTAAGACTAAGGTGAGGACTACCGATAGGTAGTGCCTCGAACCTAGATCTAACGAGTGCAAAGAGGGACTTACAAGCTACACCTCACAAGAGGCATAACCCGCCCGACCTCTGGATTTATTATCCCGCCTGGAAGGGACTACCAGCTAAACTCCCCCTAATCGCTTTTAAAACTATGTCCGGTCTCAATGCAAATGTGGAGTGATAGAGTTGTTTTTATTTAGAAGATAGGTCTTACAACTTGGCTTTGAGACCAAGATGCCTTATTATGTGGGTATGCATATGCTGACTCATAAAGAAAAAGACTTTTGTTATCTAATCCTTAAGTTGAGGCATTCTACATGTGATATGTTTGGGCTATGCATGATTGTTTTAATTTTGAAAACTTGGCTCCTTAGAGGGAGCCATGCAATTTTTCTTACTTGAAAGACATGGAGCCTAATTTGATTTTATTTTTAGATTGCTTACATGTTAAGGGGTAGAAAACTTAGTTTTTATTCTAAGAGCCTAACGTGATCAAGTCCAGGCCACACCCACAAAAACAAGAGAAGAAACCTAGGAAAGACATGCATTTCTATTGCGCACTCAAGTAAACAATCAAAGCATGCTTTTATTTATATCAAATGAAAGGAAATGTAAAGAGTCCACATTATTACAACCAGATTTGGCAGCTGAGTTGCCTGCCATTATACAACCCAGTCAAATTTACAAACTCTACTTGTGGGGTTCTTCAGGATCTTGACTTTTGAATGGACATCAGGCTTCACCTTTGCAGGTACATCCTTCTAGTCCACTTCATTCTTTTGCTCCAAACCTCCACAAGTTTGACACATCCTAATCTATCAAATACATATTTGAAAAGAAAAAGACTCAAACATGCAGTGGATTAGAAGCAGTTTATATGATAAAGCATTACATCCAGAATTTTGTTTAGCACTTAGAGTGCCAAACAATCTACTTCTACCCTATTGGCCACATCCTTGGGGGTGTTTTAAGCAGCACCTGTCATGCAAGCAGTTTATTATTTATGAGCGCCCCCCTTTTAGATATGGCCACCTGCAAGAAGAACATGTATATTTCTACACTATCCACTTAAGGGCAAGTGCCCACAACACAGACAATCCAAGGGAAATCACACCACAACATCAAACACATGCGCAGAAAAGAAAAATCCTAATCCTAGCATGCCTAAGGGGCTGTACACCTAAGTGTGTGAGGCTTGTGTAGCATGTCACACTAAAGGTATTTGGTTTTATTTTGGAAGGAAGATGTTTAATCTTTATCCAAGGGTGATTTCACTTTAAGTTGTTTGTGACTTAAAGATTTTATTTGATTTTTAAATGTTTCATATTTAGGAGGGTTATGAAGAACCCATAAAGTAACCACATGTTTGCTTTTGGGCAAGCCTGTTACTTATGAATCCTAAAATACAATAATGTAGGCATCCCACCTTTTGGGGGAGATGATTGATCATTGTATCAAAAGAAAACCTAAGTAATTTTTAGGTATTTTTGGAGTTCTCTTAATGTTTGGGTAAGAGAAGTGTCTATCTAATAGGATAAGATAGACTTGCCTAAGGGGTTTCACTTAGGACTTGATGAAATTCATCCAATAGGGTAGGATGAACCTCAATGGATTGGATAATTCCTAAGGGACATCTAGATATTTAGCATTTTAAATGTCATAGGAAAGATCACTCAATTTGGGTTGAGTGGAGGAGGTTACTTAGATTTTGGGTCTAAGCAAGGTGTCCAACATGTAACTTTTGGGCTACATGTTGGAGAAATCCCCTTAGCTTTTGGAGCTTAAGGGGAGAAAGGAATCCAACATTTAGCTTTTGGGCTAAATGTAGGGGAACTCCCTCTAGCTTTTGGAGCTAAAGGGAGGGAAAGTCTCCTATAACTTGGAGTTGAAGGAGAGAGAACCTATAGCTTTTGGGCTAAGGTATTACATTTTCTAAGGCCTTTGGAACCTATAGAAGTGAATGGAGATTAGTAGCTTTGAGGATACAAATCAAAAAGAGTGTCTCCTTGAATTTTATATTCAAAGAGTTGAGTTTCATTTGCCTAATTTGGATTATGCAAATAAAGTTGAGTCACTTATTAAGTTTGGTTCAATAAGTGGGAAAGATTTGTAGCTTTGGGGCTACAAATCAAGAGGGATTATCGTTGAACTTTTATATTCAATGATGGACATTTAATTTGCTATGTTCGGATTAAGCAAACATAAGAAGATGATGTGTAGATTTGGACCTACACATCAAGGATTCTTTGAACTTTTGGGTGTCCAAAGAGAGGAACTCATTCACCTAATTTGGGTTAGGAGAATGAAGACAAATTTGAATGGTCTCATACAATCTTGACTTGTAGGAAAGAGGGAAGGAAATGCAACTTTAGAGGTCACAAATCAATGAATGTTCTTTGAACATTTGTTGTCCAAAGAGGGGAATTCACTCCTCCAATTTGGATTGGAGGGATGGAAGAGAAGGGATGCAACTTGGAAGCTACAACCCCATGAACATTCTTTGAACATTTGGTGTTCAAAGAGGGCATGCACATCCTCATAAATTTGGAGTCCTTAGAGAATGAGACAGTTTCCTACAACTTTTGAGTTGTAGGAAAGGAGATATGAAATGTAACTTATGAATTATAAGTTAGAGATTATTCCTTGAACATTTTGATGTTCAAGGAGGGAGCACTTACTTGATTTAGGCTAAGTAAATGGTGAAGTCTCTTTGAGCATTTGGTACTCAAAGGAAGATTATCATTTGCTTAACTTTGGGCTAAGCAAATGATGAAGAGTAGGATTTGAATCCTATATTTAGAGGATTACTCATTGGTTTGTCTCCCAATGAATAAATGATTTAACGAATTTCCTATAACTTTGGGGTTGAAGGAGGAAGATGTAACTTGAGAGTTACAAAATTTCAATGATGCTCTTTGAATATTTGGTATTCAAAGAGGTAGGATCATTCACTTAGTTGAAGTCAAGTGAATGGAGTTAGAAGCTCATTTGTTGATTTCGTGACTCAACAAATGAAGGAGATAGCTTAGGATTTGGTCCTAAGCTCCAAATAATTCATGTAATGACATGTTTGGAGACTTGAAAGGTCCCAAATAATCATGTATGAAAGAGAAGGATTGTTGATTTTGTCTCAACAAATAAAGGTTTGGGCTTAGGATTTGGTCCTAAGACTCTAAAGATTCATGTGATAGAATGATTAGAGCTTTGAGGGTGCTCCAACATATCACGCATGAAGGAGATCCTTGTTGGTTTATGTTCCAACAAGAGAGATGAAAGAACTTGGAAGTTGGTTCCAAGTTGCCAATGATTCATGCAATATAAAACTTGGAGCTTTGAAAATGCTCCAAGCATTATACACGAAAGAAGATTCTCCATTCCTCCATGAATGTTTTGGATCCATGAAAAGAGGAGATAACTCACTCCTACGATTTCAAGGAGGTTTGGAAGACAACCTTTGGTGTTATCTAACAAAATCTAGAGGCATGCAAGTAAACCATCACTCGAATGCTCATGGATAGGTCCTATAGATCATTTTACTATGGGCTAAGGAAAACCTAGGAATGAGTGTATTCAATTTGAAAACTTACTTGTTTTGACTCTCCAAATTCGGAGAAACTTCAAATATGATTTCAATTAATCAATTCGTTATGGGATTTAAAACATGAACCATAAATGTTCATGAAAGACCACACCATTTCATAAAATAATTGAGACACATATGTGAACATCCAACAAATTTGGGGACAATCACAAGTAGCATGGCGATGCAAAACTTCTACATGCATATGCTAATTTGTCATAACATGGGAATTTAGAGGACAAACAAATATGCCACATTTATAGAAGGATTCTACACCTCGACATTCGACTTTGAATCAAAATGTAATCACCTATCCTATGGTTTAGTTGTAGGTGAAGGCGTTAGAAAACAACATGATGTTATTTCATGCATTTGGAGGTCGTTGGATACCAATCCAATGACCCTACGCGTATCGGCATGCCTCTTTGACTCTCACAAGAGAGTAAACAAACGAAAATCACCGGATTTCCGCTGTTTTGCGGAGAGGACAGCAAATGAATGGGTTTTGGGGGACCAAAAATTAAAGTTTCTAAGGACCTAAGGCTTTGGGAGCGTCAACCACACATCAATTGGCCTTGGGAGACCCTAGGTTTCGCCTAAGTTCAACGGTATACCTTCCCCGGGTTGTCCAAGCGCTCCAATCCAAGTCTCAAAGCATTGTCCAAGCTTCCTTGAATGCTCCAAGCTGCTGTCCAAGGCCTTCCCAAGGAGGAAGGCTGCTGTCCCAACGCTCCAAACAGGGAATTTCACTGTTTGAGAGCTTCCGAAGGTTGTCGTTTGCTGTCCAAAGCTTCCGGACAGCAGTTTTCACTGTTTGGAAGCCTTCGAAGGCTGTATGGTTGCTGTCCAAGCCTCTCCGGACATCACCGCTGCTGTCCAAACCTTTCCGGAAGGTGAATTTACTGTCCTAACTGCTCTGGACAGCAGATTTTGCTGTTTGGAAGCCTCCGGAGGTTGCGTGGCTGCTGTCCAAGCCTTCCCCAAGGAAGAAGGCTGCTGTCCGAGCCCTTCCGGATGACGTCGCTGCTGTCCAAACTGCTCCGGACAGCAGATTGCTGTCCAAGAACACCCCAAACAGCAGTTTACACTGTTTCGAGGTTGCCGGAGATGATTTGGAAGGAAGTAGAGGCTGCCTACCCTCTCTTGGCTGCAGCAAAGGCTGATTTCAGAGTACCTTTGCCCTAGACTTTGGAATAGAAGACTGTCAACAGCAGCGGGAGAGAATTTCTGCTCTTCAATCGAAGGAGGAAGACCATGGCAGCGAAGAAGAACTCATTTTCAGTCCAAAGAGGAAGAAGACTGCAGCTAGGTAACATGAAATCTCCTCCTCTTTCAACTTCAGCTCCCAAAAAGGCATGGAAGGAGGAAAAGACTTGGCAGAACCTCCCCCTTGCTAGGTCGCACGCAAGAAAGCCTTCATCGGCGTCTTCTCCTGGCTTAGACGTGTGCAAGAGCCAAACGGCTCTTCCTTCTGCTCTACCTGGGACGGACGGTGTGCAGGAGGAGAACCCCGACTCCTCCCTCTCTCTCGCTCGCCTGGGACGGACCGACCAAAAGCCAGAGAGCCGAGCGGCTCTCTCTGCCTCCCTCTCTTCTCTTTTGCTCGGGACGGGCCGAACAAGCACAGGGGCCGCTGAATGCTCCCCTTTCTCTCCTTTTCGTGCCCTAAGAGGAGCACATCCAGCCAATTTCTGCCGCCCAAGTGAACCAATCCGCCCTCACACATGTGGAATGAGGTATTTTAGGGCAGATTTCTATATGAAATCTGAGCCCTTGATTTGGAAATCAGGTTTGAAATTTCTATTTAGCCCCAATTGATAGATTAGGGCTGAGATTGAGTCCGAATTGGACTCGACTCGAACCGATTTGGGTCGGTTTGGGTTCGATCAAGCTAATTTCATGAAATTGAACTTAAATCGGCTCTGAATTGTGTCGAATTGGGCTCGACGACGCTCGATTGGGTTTGAATTGGATTGATTAGATTTTAATTAAATTAAATTGGGTTTAATTTAATTAAATTGAGGCTCAATTTGGATCAATTTTGCCTCGACGATGATCAATTTAGTTGATCGAGCGTGATCGAGCTTTGTCGGGCTCGATCGGGGTCGAGTCGATGCGAAAATATTCGTCAACATCTATGTTACGACCAATCTTTGTTCTTGTACTACTTACATGGGGCTCGAAGTATTAGGAGCAAAAGTGAGTTGGTTCTTGAGACAAGTAGGCTTCACATATTGATCCTTCTGGTCGTGCTTTATTCTTAACATATTTCTTCAACTTGTTTAAATATCTGTTAAACAATTACAATCAATAAGTAAATAAAATTATGTTATCTCAACTTATTCAAAAATATTTGAGACTTACTAAAAATCAAAACCCATTTACCTTTCGAAAGGATACATCCAACGATATTGTACAGGTCCACCAACTCTAGCTTTATAAGGTAGATGTACTAGAAGATGCTCTATAGAATCAAAAAAATCAGGGGGAAATATCTTTTCTAACTTGCAGAGGATGATTGGTACATTATCTTCGTACCTCCGTAAAGCATCTTCACATAGTTTAGATGAACATAGGTCTTTGAAGAAAATGCTAAGCTCAATCAACGGATTTGATATGTACTCGGGTAACATACATACTATGCTTGGAAGAAGAACCTCCATAATTATATGACAATCATGACTTTTGAGTCCAAATAATCTTGCAAATTTCATGTCAACACATCAGCTTATATTTGATCCATAGCCATCAGACATTTTTAAACCGCCGGCTAAACCGCCGTTAGAACCGGCGGTCAATAAACCGTCGGTTAGAACCGCCGGTAATCGGCATTTTTCCTGTAGTGATATTATTTCTATTTTCTCTAAGAGATAAAGCTAAGATATGGTTGAATTCTTTATCACAAGATTGTATAACAACTTAGAATGAGTTAGCTCATAAGTTTTTTGCTAAGTATTTTTTACCCTAAAAAACTTTCAAACTTAGAAATGACATAATTTCTTTTAGTTAGTTTAAATGATAATCCATTTAAGAGTTGGAAAGATTTAAGAAAATACTTAAGAATGCCCTCATCATGTATTACCTGATTGGTTGGTTATTCAAATATTTTATAATAGATTTGTAGGATCTCTTAGAACTATAGTTGATGCTGCAGCTAGAGGATCATTAATATCGACCTAAGCCATTTGAGGAAACCTATGAATTAATAGGAAAAATGGCTACTAATAATTTTTAGTGGCTTACAAATAGGGTAAATCCTAAAAAAGTAGCTGATTTGATGCTTTATTAATCTTGACTACATAAGTTGTAATAATTTCTAAGAAGTTAAATATAATATGAGTAAATTCTGGAATATGAATTGAATCTTTGGGGGATCAAAATTTAATTGAAGATAATAATATGCAAGATATTGAAAATATCAATATAATTAGAAAATAAAATATTCACCATTTAAATACATATAATTCAGGTTGGAAGAACATCCTAATTTTAATTGGTCAAATAATACAGTTGATCTCATTATTCGAGGTCAATTTCCCCATATTCAATTCTAGTACATAGATATTCGTAGTCTAGAATAGACGTCGCCCGCATGATTTTCCTTAGGTGGATACCCATTGACGTAGCGCTGACTTGACCCAAATCAAATCAAACCATTTAAAGATAATAAAAATTAAATTCATTAAAATTGACATTAATCGGACCTAATTTATTTAGGTTGACACGAATTCGACTTGTCCAAATTGTTTCGCCCCGACTTAATTAAAATCAAAATCATCGTTAGTAGAATAAAATAATGATTATATATATATATATATATATATATATATATATATATATTAAATTACTTTAACCTTTTAAATTGAGATAAAATAATTATTTTAAATCATAATAATTTATTATTATTCTAAATTAATCTATAAATAATTTTCAAACTTTCAAAAATAAAAAAATTTACTTTAAACTTTAAAGTCATATTTAGAATATATTTAATATGAGCCGGTGATTTGGTTTAAGATGAGAAAGAGAGGATTTGTCTTAGGTTCAGTCCAAACCAGCCCCCACGTCCCTCTCTCTCCCTCATTTTTAGGAAACCGCCCCATCTCCCCTGCAGTTCACGAAACAATTCCCTTCTCCCTTGCAGTTCGCACAACTCCTCCTTTCCATTCGCACGCACAGTTCCGAACTCCCTCTCTCTCTCATTTCGAAAAACCGAACCCAAGCCTCCTCCCTCTCAGTTCGAAAAGCCTCCCGCTCGGTCTTCCTCTCCAGTTCGTCTCCCTCCGTTTCGCACGACCCCAAGATCTGCAGCCCCTTTCTCTCACCGGTCTCCGACGTCGATCGCTCGCCTTAGCCGAGAACCTCGTCGTCGTTTTCCCTTGCTTGTGTGGACAGTAGCCCTAGCCGAAGGACCCTTCTCTTTCTCTGCCTTAGACAATGCCGGCAAGCTTCTCAACCTTGGGTAATCCTTTCTACATCTTTCTTTACTTCTCCTTCTACCATATCATTTCTTCATGTTCTCCTTTCTCCATTGTGAGAGATAGTTACAGATACAATGTTTGTCTCCGAAATAGTAATAACAAACGATATTTATGTTGATTTGTCTGTTTTGAAGGTGAACAACTAGTTGATGAAATCTATACTCATTGATTGTTTATATCACATGATTCAAAAATCTTATATACAGACCGTAAGAGTTTATATAAAGCTATGCCTTTCTAATTTTTTTTTTTTTGCATATCAAATGTTTGTGTTAATGCTTATTAAGAATTAGCATACACCTAGCCATGGGCGGATCCCCATATAAGTGAGGGGGGGCAAATGCCCACCCTCAAATTTCTTTTTTTTTAAGTTTAGAGGGTATTTTTTGGAATATTTTTGGTATTTTGCCCCCTCTCAAAAAAAATTTTTGTCATAATTTTATCAATCCTAATCATTTTTGCCCATCCCCTACAAAAAAAAATTTTTTTGACCACCCTAAAAAAAGAAGCTGGATCCGCCCCTGCACCTAGCCATATAAAAAAGAATGATGGTGTACTTCACGACTCACGAACAAAATATGATTTTGTCTTTACTACATATGGCTATGTTCTAGTCATGTGCTTGCTTCCGATTATTTCATAGAATATCATCTATCATAATTTATCATAAATTTGAAAAGTTTGTGTGTGAAGTCATTTTCAAATTACTTCTTCAATTTGCTTGAAAAAACTCATATTTAAATTCATACTTAAACTAAATCTCCAACGTCCTTAATTTTGAAAGAATAATGTTCATGTAATCTTGTTTGTACTATGGGTATTTGATGACTCATGATTGGTGAAAAGGTATTTGTTTAAAAAAAAAAAAGGTATTGTGTGTGAAAAGTGAAAGTGGAAGTGTATGTTAGAAAGGTATTGTATGAGACATGTAAAAGTAAAGTGTTTGATTTTGTGGTAAGTGTATATTTTCGAAATTGGAACTTGTATGTTTTGCAAATTGAAATGTGTGTATTTTGAAAGATGGAATAAATGTATGTTATGGAAAGTAAAAAAAAAAGTGTTTTGAAAAGTGCTTGGATTTTAGAAAAGTAAAGTGAAGTGTGTATGTGAGTAGTGAAGAGAAATGTGTGGAAGTGGAATTCGTGGAAGTCAGTATATGTTGAAGAAGTGTAGTAAAATGTATCTTGAAAAGGTGATTTATATGTATGAATAAAGTGAAATAAAAAGTGTATGTTGAAAGGTGAGTTATATGATTTGAAATGTGCAAAAAGTCTATGCTTTGGTAAAATGGAAGATATGCATTTTGAAAAGTAGATTAAGTGATTTTGAAAAGTGGTTTGTGTTTGACTTGAAATGTGAAATGTGTAAGGGTGAGATGTGTAGATTTTGGAAGTAAAGTATGTGCATTTTGAAAAGTGTATGGTCTAAAAAGTATAAGAGTCATTTTTGAAAAGTGGAATGATCAAAAGCAAAGTCAACAAAGCCAGTGCTCAAGCACTACAGGAAAAACGTCAAAAACCGGCGGTTTTTAAGCCCAAAAAAAGGTACGTCTTTATTTTTAATAAATTTCAATTATTAAATGTGTTTCTAATCCCTGTTTTCTCTTGTTTATTTGCATGAACTACGAGGAATGGTACGGGTCGAGAGAACAAATGTACGAGGGACTAATGGCATCAGTCGCCTCCATCCAACCGGGTGGAGGTGCTACGGGCGGAACCACCGGGTCGTAGCCCCCGGTAACTGTAAGTATTCTAAACTTAGAAAACCTTTAGGGGCCCTTGATGTGGTTTGTGCGAACCCTTCCCTTTTAGATCCCTATAGTAACTTCAATTTTATTAGGTTTACTTTTATTTGATTTTAGATCCCTAAACCCTTTTACACGTGCGAAATATCCTAAGGGTTAGTAATAACAAATTTTTCATCCGATACAACAGTAGTGACACTTAAGGATGATAATTAAGGACCGAGTCTTAGAAAGCTTAGACTTAGGATGCATGTACACTTTAGAATAGAAAGATATAATATATAAAACTTAGTGACACCTCACCTTAGGATTAGTGAATATCTTTAAACTAAAATTCAATCAATTAGAAAACTTTAATCAATAACCTACATAGGACATATCCAAACCTCACAATTTATTGCAGACACTTAGATTTGTTTGTTAGGACAACCGACTCTACTTTTAGGTTAGATCGGTGTTTACTTTCTTGCTGCTGTGTGACGGACTCTTTCTCGATTTTCATTGCATGCTGGTTATAAATTTGTTGATGTGTTTGTTTATTTACTTTTATTGCACTCTATGATATGATTTGATTGACGATTAGATTATCCATATGTTAGGAGCGATCTGGTTGTTAATAGGATTTTCTGCAGGTGGCCACACTTGTGCAGGGCAGTAAATGAGGCTAATTAATTAATAATCATATAAATGCTACAGGTGCTTCAGCTGCTTAGCCCCCAAATAAAAAGAAGTGTGACCAAGTGTGTCTGGTGGATTTAATTCAAAATGTAAACATATAACTGTTTGGAATGATTTTTATTATAAACTGCTTAGGATAACCCTGCAGGTGGTCTATATTTTCTTTTTCTTTCTATGATGTAAATGTGAATGTACATGTAATGTATTAAAAGTCAAAAATGTGAAAGTGATTTTGAAAATGGGATATCACATCCAATTTGGAATCCAAAGAAAGAAGAATATACTTTAAAGGATTATTCTCTTTTATTTGGAAAGCTAAATTATGATGATTTTAGTATCCAAATAGAAAAGAAAATACCACTTTTAGGGATGAGTTTCTTTTTATTTGGATATCTAGACCCGACGAATCCAAGGAGTTCGTAGAATAAGAAAGAACGAAATGAAGAAACAGAAGAAAGAAGACGAAGAAATAAAGATACAAGAAAGAGTATATCCCAATTAAAAAATTAATTGCGTCATTCTTAGGATTAGAATCCAGGTTTGTTGTCAATGGTGCCTGACCATTTTACTTTTCTGCAAATTCTGGGTGTAATTATATGGACATTGGACATTGGATATTATATTTTGGATTATTTCAAATGATTGTTTATATTGTTTGTGCAGTAGCTTTTTTTTAGGGCCATTACATGTCGTGTTTTGTTTTAGCCTAGATACGAATCGGAGTGCTTTTTTTTAGTAAGGGTACGTATAAAATTCTTCTACTTATAACTCTAATAAAAATTTTTAGGCTCACATAGTAACTATAACGATCTAAGAAGTAAACTCGGGACCATCGAGAGTCAGCATAAGCATATTATTACTTTCTCTTCCTTGTTAGGCACCTCCCCGCCTGCGGGTTTTGGCAGACCACTTGACCTATGAGGGTGCAGTTTTGTCAAGGGAAAGTTGTGCAATCTCTAGGGAAAAATCTATTTTCTAAGCCTAATTTTTAAACTGTTTCATATTCATTTTATGCATTCGAGTCAATTAGCATGCATTGCATTAGATACAAATTAAAAAAAGTCTAAAATGTTAATTGCATTTTATTTCTAGGCATAACTCACCCTACATAAGTTGAGGGGCCAATTAGGATCTGTTTTAGATGTCGGCCTCCAATTCCTTAAAACTTGAGCAATATTCCTATCTATCTTTCATAAGAGACTTGACACATGGTTTTAAAGCGCCTAGGTGGTTAGCTGGCTCCCCAATCCAGGCCGGGGTAAGTCCAGATTTGCACTTCATTAGTTAGGTTCGGATTGCTACTTTGTAGTACCCAAATTATATTTAGGTTCTGAGGCAGATTCTTTTAAATCTTAAGTCATCGCCCTTCGGGAATATAATCCCAAATTTCTAATAAAATATCAATTCAAATATAATTTTCTCTTAAAATATAAAACCCAACATAGGATAGACTGAGGCTGTCTCTGATCTTCTTAGAATTCGACACCTTCTATTTTTCCTCATTTGACTCGTTAATAAATATTCAACATCAAGCTTTCACCTTGGAAAATTTCTACTTCTGTTTTCTTGTCTTTTATTTTGTAGTCAGAAGGGTATGAGATCACTGTTTTAATCGAGAGTTTTCTTAGGAGTGACCCTCCTAGGATGTAATTAACTATAGGGGCTTGCTCCTATAGGGATTTGAGAACCCCAGACTAAAGTAAACTTTGTTTTATTTATATAAAATAAGGGAATAATCTTTGGGAATGCAGATGTTTTTAAAACTTCATTTCTAATTTTAAATATACTTATAGGATGTTATTATTGTCTTTTTAGATAATATTATATCCTACTTGTTATATTCAATTTTAAAAATGATGAATTTTATAAAACTCATTCTTGTTTTTGGATGTCTTGAAGAATGTTATGTTCATCTTTTAAAATGATATAATATTCTCCTTATTATATCTAAATAAAAGAATGAATAAATTTTTTAAAAAACTTATTTCTATTTTTAAACACATTCTTAAGAATTTCATGTTTATCTTTCGAAATAATATGTTATTTTTTGAACTGTGTTTGATTATAGAAATATTAATTTTCAAAACCTTATTTTGATATTGAATCCATTATAGAATATTGTGTCAGTCTCTCGAGATTATACTTTATTCTTAATGCAGTGTTCGATTACAAAATAGGAGAAATCAAAATCTGCGTGATGATATATATTTTTTCCCACCAACCAGAAAAATCGTGGTGGGAAAAAAATATATCACCACACAGTTTTTAATTTCTCTTATTTTGTAATCAAATACTATATTAAGAATAAAATACAATCTCAAAAGACTAACACAATACTCTAGAATGGATTCAATATCAAAATAGAGTTTTAAAAATTGATATTTCTATGATCAAACACAGTTCAAAGAAAAATATATCATCTCAAAAGATGAATATGAAATTCTAAAGAATGTGTTTAAAAATAGAAATAAGCTTTTTAAAAAATTTGTTCATTATTTTATTTAGATATAACAAAGAGAATATTGTATCATCTTAAAATACGAATATAACATTCTTCAAGACATCCAAAAGCAAGAATGAGTTTTATAAAATTCATCATTTCTAAATTTGAATATAACAAACAGGACATTACATTATCTGAAAAGATAATGTAACATTCTACAAGTATATTTAAGATTAGAAATAAAGTTTTTAAAGACATTTATGTTCCCAAAGATTTTTCCCTTGTTTCATATGAAGAAAACAAGGTTTATTTTAGTCTGGAGTTCTCAAATCCCTATAGGAGCAAGCCCCTATAGTTAATTACATCCTAGGAGAGATATTCCTAAGAAAACTCTCGATTAAAGCAGTGATTTCATACCCTTTTGACTACAAAGTAAAAGACAAGGAAATAGAAGTAAAGATTTTTCAAGGAGAAAGCTCAATGTTGAACATTTATTAGCGATTCAAAGGAGGAAAAATAGGAGGTGCTGGATTCTGAGAAGCTCAGAGGTAACCTCAGTCTATCCTATGTTGGACTTTATATTTTAGGAGAGAAATTTTATGTTTAAGTTAACATTTTATTAGAAATTTGAGATTATATTCCTAGAGGGCGAGGACTTAAGATTCTAAAAGAAATCAGCCTCAGAACCTAAATCTAATTTGGGTACTACAAAGGTAGTAACTCGAACCTAACTAATGAAGTGCAAATCTGAACTTATCCCGACTTGGATTGGGGAGCCAGCTAACCATCTAGGCCCTTTAAAATCATGTGTCCAGTCTCTTATGAAAGATAGATAGGAATGTTGCTTAAGTTTTAAAGAATTGGGGGTTGACATCTAAGACAGATTCTAATTGGCCCCTCAACTTATGTAGGGTGAGTTATGCCTAGAAATAAAATGTAATTAACATTTTAAACTCTTTTTAATTTATATCTAATGCAATACATGTTAATTGACTCGAATGCATAAAATGAATATGAAGCAGTTTTAAAATTAGGCTTAGAAAATAGGTTTTTCCCTAGAGATTGCACAACTTTTCCTTGACAGAACTGCACCCTCATAGGTCAAGTGATATGCCAGAACCCGCAGGCGGGGAGGTGCTTGACAAGGAAGAGAAAGTAATAATATGCTTATGCTGACTCTCGGCGATCCCGAGCTTACTTCTTAAATCGTTAGAGTTACTATGTGAGCCTAAAAATTTTATTAGAATTTCAAATAGAAGAATTTTATCGTACCCTTACAAAAAAAAGCACTCCGATCGAAAGTAAAGTGGCAGGGTACCGCTGACAACAAACCCGGATTCTAATCCTAAGAATAAGAATGACGCAAATGATTTTTGAAATATGATATATTCTTTTTCTTGTATCTTCATTTCTTCGTCTTCTTTCTTCTGTTTCTTCATTTCGTTCTTTCTTCTTCTACGAACTCCTTGAATCTGCCGGGCCTGAATATTCAAATGAGAAGAAACTCATCCCTAAAAGGAATATTTTTTTTTCTATTTGGATATTAAAATCATCCTAATTTGACTTTCCAAATAAAAGAGAATAATCCTTTAAGGTATATTCTCTTTTCTTTAGATTCCAAATTGGATGTGATATCCCACTTTTATAATCACTTTCACAATTCTTGATTTTTAAAAAATTACATTTACATTTGCATTTACATCACAGAAAGAAAAAAAAAATCTAGACCACCTGCAGGGTTATCCTAAGCAGTTTATAATAAAAATTATCCCAAGCAGTTAAATGTTTTTATTTTGAATTAAATCCACCAGCCACACTTGACCACACTCCTTTTTATTTGGGGGCTAAGCAACTGGAGCATCTGTAACATTTATATATCATTATTAATTAATTAGCCCCCTTTACTGCCCTGCACAAGTGTGGCTACCTGCCAAAATTTTTGTTAACAATCAGATCGCTCCTAACCTATGGGTAATCTAATCGTCAATCAAATCATATCACAAAGTGCAGTAAAAATAAATAAACAAACACACCAACAATTTTACAACCAGCATGCAATGAAAACCGAGAAAGAGTCCGTCACACAGCAGCAAGAAAGTAAACACCGACCTAACCTAAAAGTAGAGTCGGTTATCATAACAAACAAATCTAAGTGTGTGCAATAAGTTATGAGGTTTGGATATGTCCTATGTAGGTTATTGACTAAAGTTTTCTAATTGATTGAATTTTAGTTTAAAGATATTCACTAATCCTAAGGTGAGGTGTCACTAAATTTTTTATATTATATGTTTCTATCCTAAAGTGTGTATGCATCCTAAGTCTAGATTTTCTAAGACTCGATCCTTAATTATTATCCTTAAGTGTCACTACTGTTGTATGGGATGAAAAATTTGTTATTACTAACCCTTAGAACATTTCGCACGTGTAAAAGGGTTTAGGGATCTAAAATCAAATAAAAGTAAACCTAATAAAATTGAAGTTACTACGGGGACCTAAAGGAGAAGGGTTCGTACAAACCACACCTAGGGGCCCCTAAAGGTTTTCTAAGTTTAAAATACTCATAGTCATCGGGGGCTACGACCCGGTGGTTCCGCCCGTAGCACCTCCACCCGGTTGGATGGAGGCGACTGACGCCGTTAGTCCCTTGTACATTTGTTCCCTCGATCGGTACCGTTCATGCAAGTAAAGAAGAGAAAACATGGATAAACATGGATTAGAAAGCACACTTAATAATTAATAATAAAATAATTGAAATTTATTGAAAATAAAAGACGTATCTTTTTTCGGGCTTGAGCACCAGTTCGTTGAATGCCTTTTTGGAACCTTTCACTTCTCTACATCTTTCAACACACAAGTCTTATCTCTTAAATTATATACATTTTTCTATCATCACACACTTTTGCTTTTTAACAATCTAACTTTTAATTTTCACTCTTCCAAACATTTTATTCTTCAACATAAACTCTTCTACACTCACCTACATCTTAATCTCACAATCCAACCTTTCTCTTCACCTTTCTCACTTTTCTAACACACATCTTATTTCTCTTTCCACACCCAAACATTTTGTTATTCATATGAATATTCATCTCCTAAAATTTTCTACATTATCTTTGAAGCCATTCTTTACCTTTCTCACATAACACCTTGCCATTCTAAAACACTCACACACTTTTCACCTTTTATAATCCACAAAACTCACTTTTTTTTTTTTTACATATATCACATCGTCTCTCCAAAACATCTCAACCTTCAACAATCGCACCCTTTACTTTTCAATTCATTTCCAACTCATATACAATCTACTTTACTATTCACTTACTCATATACCTTGCTATTTAAAACAATTTAACTTTTAATAATCACACAATTCATTTTCCAAATTGTACATATATTCCACTTTATAATAACAACTCGCTTAAATGCAAAACAATCTATCACTTCTCTTTTCCCAACATGCCGCAAAAAGCATTATGAATCATCTTGCATATCTCCCATATAAACCATGACTCAATAAGAATGGAACAGAGCAATTGCAATACACTTCTTTCCAAAAACTCAAAGGAAAACTATCAATGTAATCATCTAACTTTCTCTTTAAAGCTAAAGCAACCAAAACAAATAACTTTTACAATGAATGAATGATATAATCATCAAATAATATAAAAAAAGAAATATTTCTTGCAACCACCGAACACCATTTTATTACTCATTTTATATTCAAGAATTTTGCTAATTACAAACCTAGCATCATACTCTACTAAACATGCATATTAACTTCTACGGGAACTCTCACTCTACCAATGAGACAATGAATATATTATACTAAGATATAATTTCAAATTTCTATTATCTTGCTCATCAGATTAGCCACAAAACAATTACATAGATCAAACCCTTTTTTTTACATTAAATTGATAATAATAATAATAATAAAATTTATGATGACATGATAGAAGAGGCAGCAAAGCAAATTTTATATAAATGGTGATTGTTGAAATTCATAATAAAAATATTAAAAAAAAATTACCATCATCTCGGCACAAGCCAATTAAATATAACATATATAATTGTCAAAATAAAGATAGAAAATTTATAATATAAAAAAGAGTAATTACTATAAGATATTTATCATAGATAAAGTTGGGAACAAGCATGACTGACAAACTTCAAAAAGATTATTCTGTACTTTGATTTCTCACCCAAGGTCATAAAAGACAAAACTAAATCATGATTCTGTACTAGTTGCCACTTTAAAACAACTTTTATATCTTTCCATTCATTACAGTACTATTATCTATTGAAATTTAAGAAAGATTTCTTTACCAATTGGATGAGAGAAGATTGGCGTGAATGGAATTCAGACGAACTGGAATATAGGATCAGTGTTATGTTGATGGGCGTCAGGCCTAGTCTTCACGCAAGAGAGCCACGGGAGAAGGGATTTCTGCTTGGGGCTGGAGTTCGTGCGAACAGAGCAAAATGCCTGGAGGAGGGGCTTCGTCTTGGGTTGATTTTGCGAATGGGAAGGAGTTCCGAACAGAGAGTCTTGAGGATTTCGTGCGAACTGAAAAGAGACGAGCCGTGCGCGAGGACGAGAGGGGCGATGGGGCGGTTTTCGAACTGCAGTGAGGGGCGGCTTTTTTGGAGAATCGAAACTGACGGGAGAGAGAGGGAGGGGTCTCGTGTGGGCTGAGAGAATGGGAGAGGCGATTCTTTTTTTTTTTTTTTAGATTTTTGGAACTGCAAGGGGAGATGGGGTAGTGGGGTTTTGGGTGGTTCTTGAATGAGAGAGTCGTGAATGGGGAAAATTATTGTATCCGGTTAATGGACGTCGAGATAGGTCCGGATATTAATAAAATATTATTTTAAATTAAGCGCAGGTCAAAAGCGCACCTAAAGCTAAAGCGCAATCCGAAAGATGAGAGCGTGGGCGGTTACCTAAGGGAAATCTTATGGGGGCGATGTCTAGACTAGGCTACGAAGATCTAGGTTCTAGAGTTGATTCTGGGGAAATTGACCTCGAATAATGAGGTCAACAAATACATGAACTTTATGGTTTGAAAATTCAATTTTTAAAACTTTCTCTCACATAAAAATTATAAAAACTACATGTTAGAAGTTTAATTTCCAATGCTTGTCAGTTTTTTAGTATAGTGCTATCTTTTTTGTTGAAAATTTAACTTAATCAATAGGTAGAACAAAGCAGAGACATTTCTCCTCTAGGATTATAAGTGAAGAATACTTGAAAAATGAATCTTCATTTTCTCTTATCCATATAGAGAGTTCTGCTATCATTAATAAACTTCATGAACTCAGTAATGAAGTTCATGAATATACAAGAAGATACAAGGCAAATGAAGAAAATGCATAAATATGAAGTTTTAGATTATGAAATTTATCTTGTTTAAGATGTCAATATTATTTGATTATAGAAAAAAGTTTTTCCATGAAAAATGTAAATATGTACGGATTGACCCATGTACTGTTATTAGAATATATCTCAATGATACTATGTGAGCCAATATAGTACTTATGGTGCCAAGTGCACCAATTATCTTATAACATGTATTATGTTATCATATATTTTATGCACTTTTTATCATTTATATAAAAGCATGTGTAGCGTTAATTATTGTTTATAATTTTATTTACATTTTCTTAAATTTTTTCTCATGCTTACTATTATTTTCATTATTTATTATATTCTAATTATTTAATAAATGTTATTAAAAATTGATAATTAAAAATTACATGAAATTAGGATTATAATAAAACCCCAAATTATAGTTTAAATGAACATTGTTTATACTTTGTAGAGTAAAAAACTAATAATTTAACTAACTTATATCATTTAACTTATTTTAATTTGAATTATAAGTTATACCTTTATGCATAAAATTTTAAAATAAAGATGAATAATTAGAACCAATAATTAAATATGAGTAGATTAGAATTGGAAATAATAACCAATCTAAATTTGGAATTGGTAATCTTAGTAAATCCTTATATAAATTATGAAGATTGCAAAAGCTGGGTTTGAAGCAAAAATTGATATTTAAAATCATTAATTATGTACTACGTAAAATAAAATAAAATAAAAACTGTGAAATTAGTTCTAAAAAGAAAAAGAAAAGAAAGTGAAGAAAAAGAAAAAGATAGGTACATTAAAAAATTGATATCAATTAAAACTTAGAATTTGATTACAATCTTATACTTAAATACATAAAGGATAAAATATGAAAACTAGTATAAATGATCTAATAAAGTTTCAATTTTTACTACTAACATATCTAATCATTAGGCTACATTATTCACTTTAAAATTTAAAAGTTAATAATCAAATCTATAACCTGTGAATTTAAATTAAGCAATAATAAAGATGTCTGATTAGTGTAATTATTAATATTTTTTCAAACTAGAATTATAACCTTATTCATTTTTACTACTTCTAAATCATTATTTATTATCCTATATTTTAATAATTTTAAATTATCAGTTTTTTTACTTTAGTTAATTATTTAATTATAATTATAAAAAATTTATTTGCTTGAGGACAAGTAAAAGTTTAAGCTGGGGAGAATTTGATATGTTTAAATAATATATTATTTTATGTGATATTTTTAGTGAAATTATATTATTTTAGTTATGTTATGCACGAAAAAATATGAAAATGACATAAAATTTTAAGTATCATCTAGCCTCACAGCGTCAGACATATCAAGGTCGCAACACCATCAAGGACACCATTGGAGTGCCATAATGTTGACATGGTGGCACATGCTTTTTTGTTTGACATCAATGCAGCATCAAAATGTTCAGCTTGGCAGTGTCATGTTCACTGTCTTCAAGCACTGTGGCGTGACAACCTATCATGCCTTGGCACCAAAATTACCACTCAAGCATCATAATGTTAGAAAGTCAGCAATGCCATGACGTAGTAGTTATAACTTCCAAAGGACATGTTCTGCTAGTAAAGCGACACGGTTGTTTACTAACTGACCCATGTCGGCAAGTACCATGACAAACTAAAAACATGAGCGCAATAGCATTAGTTCTTTTTATGCACACTACGATGCCAATCTTTCAAGTGCCACCACGTCAGTTGCCTAATTTGTGTTTTCTTATAAATAGTCATTATGTTATATTTGTAAGAAAGTTTAGTCACTTATCTAATTTCAATATTTTTTTAGAGTACTTCTTGAGATCTCTCATAGATTCAATTCTATGGGAGACTAGGGAAGTGTTAGATACACTCATTAGAGTGTTTAGTCATTGCTTTTTGTGAGCAACTCTGAATGTTAAGAAAAAAGGAGCATAGAGGAGATACATTGATCCTTTTTAGCAATATCATTCTCTTGTGTTTATGATTCTTCCATGATTTTAATCAAAATGTGTTTGCTTATCTTTTCTTCATTGTATCTAATTCTCTAATTTTGATTGATGACGTAGAGAACCTATTAAGTACTAATGAAGATTTTTGTGCTCTAAAGTTAAATGATATTTCCAATATTTTCTTGCTCTTTATTTAATGCATATAGTTGCCATATATATAATTAAAATCTAGTGTGATGTATAGCCTCGATGGAGGAATGCAAGCATAACTAGGAATATTGAAATAGTATGTTTGCATACATAGACATGGGATCTAGAATATGCTAGTTCTTAAGGAGATGATATAAATGTATGAGGTCAGTAGATATCCTCACGCCTACATGCTCTGTAGATATCTACGATTACATATGCTCTGAATCAAATTAAAAATAAGAGTTCATTAGGAAAGATAGGAAATTTACATTCATCAATCCAAAATATTTTATTTAAATATTGTACCCATTATATTTAATTATTACTGGTCAGTGATTGAATCCCCATAATTAATATTTTTATTTTAGTAGGACAAATTTATAATTAGAGTAAACAATAGAAGTTGATAGGTAGAAAGCATACTTTCTCTTGGGTTTAAAACTATACTCTATTATTTTATTACTTGATTCAACACGTATACTTGCATATATTAAGTATTTTTATATATCAAAGAAAACCTAAGCATTGTTTAGGGGAGATAGAGCCTAAATTTTTTTTATAATTTAAAAGTGCGCTCCACATCCCCATCAGATTTGAAGCAACACCTTGAGTTTCCTAATTTTTATGAGCATAGAGTACTATAATAAGAGTTTTGTTTAGGCAAGTGTCGAGAACTACTCTTATTTTTCTCCATATGCTACTATCTCATTGATGTCTTCTCTAATGGCTCCCATCACGCTTCCAGTTTCTTTGTCACGAGGGTTTCATAAAACTAAGGGGATGTGGGAGAAAGATGATGATTTAAATTATAAAATTAATAATATTACTTTTACTAATTAATATTAACTAATTAAAAATAGTAATTAGGGTTTTATATATTTCTAATTAATGATAAATTAAGGCATTAATCTCAACTAATTATAAATTAAATAACAACATTAATTTAATATGTTGTATTAATTAAAATTATTAATATTTGATTGAACAAATTAAATATATATTAAGAATTGAGATCAAATCTTTCTCATCCCATCAATAAAATCAAATTTCATTTTTCCTAGAGCTTAAATTAGGTTTTATTATAATTTAATTAACATAATTAAGGTTGATCTAAGTAATTTAATAATAATAAGATATCAAACTTATATAAATTCAAGTTAATTTCACTAAATCCCCTGAAAATTTGGTCAATTGACTGTCACAGTGCTGAGTGGATAGCCCCGTGGAATTGAGCTCTCTAATTTTTTGAAATTTGAGAGGGTGTTGTGGTGCTAGTTCTAAAGCACTATAGAGTTAGATTAGAAAGTTTATTTTTTAAAAAAATATCTAGTAGTATTTAATTAAAATCCCTCCCCCACCACCATCACTATCTTGCACGGGAGGAAAAGAAAGGAAAAGGACAATGAGAGGAGAGAGAAAGTCTTCTGGGGCTTTTTGGTTTATCACTCTTGTTATGAAAATTGTTCGTTATTAGTGATCTATGCTCTACTTTTGTTTTCAATGATTTGAATTTTAGTTCATCCCCCCCGAAATTAATAAAAATGTAATATCTCCAATTTTAGTGAACTTTCATATTGTAACTTTTAGTATATTATATATATCATTATACTAAATGTTTTGACTGGATAATATTAAAATTTATTAATCCATTATATATATATAATAATATAATATATATATATATAAATATATAAATATATATATATACAATATATTTGAAATAGATAGAAAATGACTAGATGTAAAACGATCATTAGCAAATGTACTAAATCTAGATATAAGATATATGATATGCATATGGTTATTATTTATTTGGCATACCATGCATTTTAACATAATACATGCATATTGATTAGAATAATGTACTGAATTATTTTTTATCATAATTGCATATGATATATACAAATGTATGTTATTATAATATATATGATATGAATGATGTGATATGCATAATAATAAGCAAGATGAAGGAGTTGATGAGGTGAATGAGATAGATAGATTTGATACTCATATGATTGTGAAGAGTGATGAATGGTATGTGAATGATGAAAGCTTTATGATGAATATGATTTAGATGATAGATGATAAACAAGACAAAAGATAGATACAATTAATGATAGATATGACAGATGAAAGATATGACTAATGCTAGATGTGATAGATAACATATATGATTGATCCTATATGTGACTGATGAAAAATGTGACCAATGATAGATATGACTGATGATAAATATTAATCGATAATAGATGTGATTGATGATATAAATATGACTAATGATAGATGTGACAAATGACAAATATGACATATAATAATATGACAAATAATAAATGATAGATATAATTGTTGATAGATAAGATCGATGCCATATGATATTATAATATATAATAATTGATTGGCTGATTATATTGATTGAATAATTGAAGAGAATGATTGAATAATTGAAGGATATAAGATATGATTAACACATGCATATGATAAGACTAATAGGACTGATATAAGGGCATATGATATATAGGAATTATATGATATACATGATATTGTTCATATTGATTGCTGCATGTGTGCCAACCCTAATTTTCAATAATATGAATTTCTAATTTCTTTTAAAAAATGTGCCTCATTATTCATTCGGGCGCAGCAGTGCTAAGAAGGGCTAGAGAGTGAAACCTTGGCACTATAGCTCTTTGTTCTATATTAACTCAAAAAACACATGCAGCACTACGACGCTTGGTCACTTGGGTGTTGCATTGCCTGACATAAAATAAGTTTATATATATAATATAAATATATATATATAAATTATATATTATATATATATATAAATATATATATATAAATTATATATATATATATATTAAAATGTCATCCACTCCTCTCTCTCCCTTCACTCATTGGCTTGTCCATGAACGAAGCAGAAAAGAGGAGAGGGAATGGAGGAGATAGGAAAGAAAAATTAGATTTTTGACTTTCGATATGTTCTACCACTTTAACAAAATTTTTCATATAGTTATAGGCCACTTCTATCATATTTCTGCTTTTGAAATTTTTTATTTCAACTGTTTGATTTATCCCAAATTAATTTTATTGCATTTTATCCTTATTTAGCAAACTTACACTATAACTTTTGGTATAATATAGTAAGACAACTAATGAATCGAGTCGAGTCAAGAATGTATTTATTCATGTTTGATCTTATTTGTTAAGAGTTTGTTCAAACTTGGTTCGAGCTTGATTTGAGATTTTTTGTTTTTGTTCAAGCTTGATTCATTTAAAATGATACATGTTCAGACTTGGTTTGTCTTTGTTTCTTTTTATGCTTATCAAGCTCTAAACATGCCTTATCGAGATATTAATTAATGAGCCTGATTGAGCTAGGTAATGAGCAAGCCTTTTTAAGCTATTAACGAATAAGAATGATTGATCTATTAACAAATGAGTTAAGCTACTAACAAACGAGCCTTAAACAAGTAGCTTATTAAGCTCTCTCCAGCCCTTAAACGAATAACTTATCAGCTTATAAATGATAGTTTTAATGAACGAGCTTCTTATTGAACTATATAAATAAACATAAATAAGCATACTTTAATTGGAAATAAACTTAAACTTGCAAGTACCCCAAGGGAATAGAGAGAAATAATATTTTATTTACTTTAAAGTGAAACCAATTTGGAATTGAATCTTAACACCCATATTTTTACAATGAAATGACATAGAGAGTAATTACAATAGTGAGATTATTCATCACTTTTACAGTGAGATTTAATTGATCTTCATATCAAACATTAATCAATTTTGTAACATGCTTGTTCATGAGTTTCTTATTGAGCTCCGTATCGATCATGAATCAAGCTTCTTAACAAGCTTCTTATCGAGATTATTCATTAATTTTAAACAATGTTGTTCTCAAATATTAATGAGTTAAATGCATAGTTGTTCAAGTTTATTTATTTAATCATGGAGTATTTAAAAAAAGATTCAATTTTTTTTAATACTTAATCAAATGATCACTAATGAGCTATAATCGAGTCGAGCCATGAGTAGCTTGTTGAATGCACAATTTGTTTGCATCCCTATAACATAATACTGAATATTCTAGTTATTTTGATCGGCTAGTTTCATATTTTCATTAGTTAAAATGGAAATTATTGCATTTTGTATGATTTGAATAAGAATAGTAATTTTTACATTTTTGTGTAATTATATTATTAATGCAAAAATTTTGAATGAATATGGGCATGTAATTAAGTAATAAATGGTTATTATTATATTATAATATTATGATAATAGTGTGTGTGAAAACAAGCAAAGGATGGAGCCTATTTATACTTGTACAGAATGGTGGGCCGACAGACTTTCCTTTAAATATTATGATTTATGGCCGGTGTTATCCTCAACTGATTCCGTGATTTACTGATTATGAGTTATAAGGAGTTAATTATTATACTAACAAGCTATATTAACGACTCTATTTATTGAGCCAAAGGTTACTGATTATGAGAAAAATATCATGCAAGCCAGAACTCATTACTTGTTTAATATACATATAAGATATTGTTATTATACTTATTTACAATCATTATACATATTTACTTTTACTTTACTAATTTATTATTACGGTATTGCATTTATTGTTACTAAGCACATGATTCTTATGTTGAACACATGATATAAGATGATAGTACCAATACTGGTATAATTGAGCATCTTGTGTACATTCCGATATGATTACTGGAGAGTATTATACTATTTTTCTTTGGATTATGACAATTTTTCTAAGCACTTTCACTCCATTGGTTTAAATAATTTCTTTAATATTTAGATATTACTACTACGATGTATAATTTAAGAATTATTGTTTACTGCTTCAACATCCATACTGCACTATTTTATCAGGTTTATTATTTCAACATGTGTTTTTTTATTTATGCACAAATTCATGATCATATTTACTGCTACTGTTATGAATCAAATGATTATATGCATACTATTTATTTATATGCTTTGAGTTCAGTATGGATTTTGGCAGCATTAGACTTTTTAAGCTCATTATATGTGGTTTATGATTTCATGTCATGAAAGATGATCAAGAGTATGAGACTAATCATATATGAGATTCTTCAGGTTTTATTATTTTTTTATCTTTTAATTATTCTTTTATAATAAGGACTTGGAAAGGCATTATGTTGTATTTATATGACTCATGGCTATTATATATAACTTTTGGAGAAATGATACATATGTATATCAATATTTTGATTAATAGTTTTTTTAATTTTATTTAATTATTATAAGAAATTAAATATCTTAGGTTATTATTATAAAAAATAGATATAATTCTTTCTAATTTAGATTCTAGGGCGTGATAAATCTTGGTATTAGTGCATGGTTAATGATAGAATCGAATCATTACTAAAGCTGTAGGAATCAATTATGAATTGAGTAAGGCTGGGTAATTTAGGTATATTATTTTGCATATATAATTGATTGTATGTGCAAATTATTCAGATATGTAGGGGTGTCAAAATTTGACTAGACTCAAAACCCAACCAAAAAAATTTTAGGTTCGGGTCAAGCTGATTACCATATGGGTCAAGCTCAGGTTTGGGATTCTGACCCATTTATAAAATTGGGTCAAGTTTGAGTTAACCTAGAAACTCAAAACCAACCTAGGTTGACCCAAAAACTTGGCTACCACACTCACCTCTCGCCTTGCATGATTACGTCAAATAGTTGCTAGTTGTCTGGCTCACTATCGGCGGCCTCCTGTAGGTCACAGTTCGCCAATCTGGAAGCCCTACACCCAAATGGTCATATTTAACCAAGCCCCATAGGCCCGCACCTCGACCTGGCTAGCCACCTGTGTTCACCACTTCGTCTCAGTACCTCTGCCTCACATCCGATCCACCACCAACCCACATTCGCATGTGCCTTACATCCCACCATGTTTTCCTCATGTTTGATCTATCCAGACTGGATTTCGATCGCCACCACATACCGCCATCTTCATGTTAAATGCCTACCCTTGTCTTACGAGTCACATTTAAAGTCCATACCCCATTGCTGACCACAGTCTGCTCGCCCTCATACACAGTGCATCTAGGTTCATGGGTCAGGTTGGGTCAACCATAACCCACATGGGTTGTGTCTGGATTAGAAAACCTGACATATTTGCAAAACTAGGATGGGTTAGAGTCAACCTGTTTGGACCCGGTTCAATTCGAGTTGGACCCAAACTCAACCCGTTGACCTATTTTGACACCCCTACATACATGACTATATACTTGAACAATTAAAATGGATCTATCATGGTAAAATATATTGAATGAATAATATAATACATCTTTAGTACCATCATACAGTTTGATGCAGCTACCAACATTATAACAAAATTAATGGGAAATACATTAAGTAAGATAGTTGGGAAAAAGGAAGAAGAGGGAGATGTACATTTACAAATATTTCATAAATTGAAGACCCCGTTTTCAAATGAGCTGTAAAATCCCAAACTATAAAAGAATTAACTATTGAGGATAGAGAATCTTTGATAGTATATAGTGTCCATAGTACCATAAGGTACTATTATCTATTTTCCTATTTGAATGTGAAGCAGAGAAATTGTGGGTAAGACAACAACGGGAGAAATTCTAGGGGGAAATAAATGAAAATGTTACTTGGGAAGAGTTCACTATAATATTCAGGACTTGGTTTGTATGTCTTTAAGCTCGATGGTAAATACTTGAAGCTTCTTAAGATTAGAATAGGGACACAAGATAATGATGTAATTTGAAGTTGGGTTTACTACATTGGCTAAGTATGCTCCTCATTTGATCCTTGACGTTGAAGAAAAATATTATAGATTTCAACAAAGATTGAATAGAGAGTTGACGCATCCAATAGTACCTCTATGGATTCAAAAGTTTTTTGAGTTAGTGGAAAGGGCCAAATTGATAGAGATTGATTTGGCAGTACCCTCATCCAGATATGATCATGTGAATGGGAGAAGGACTAGAGATGGCTAGAGAAGGGACAAGGATGGTGTTAGTGAGAAGAGAAGCATATATGGTGATTTGAGTAGGAGCACCTATTAGTAGTTACAATGGTTGTATTTATTATGGAAAGAGACATCTATGTCAGTGTTATCTTCTATTGGGATGATGTTTTTGAAAATTTTGATTTTATTTGCCCCATTACTCCCAAAATTGGATAAGTATTCCCACTATTTCAATTCTTTGGAAAATATGCATGAAAGTTTCCTTCATAACAAAATATTTTTATCTTTTGTAACCCTCATTGAATAGTTATAGGACAATATAATCATTATCTCTATTATCAATGCGTCATGTTTATGCTTTGTCAATATTAATGTATCTTGTTTGTACATGTGATATCATCTATCAATCTATCATGATCATTTTATATCAATTATCAATGCAAGTCATGTTATATTATAAATGCAATCTCTATCTCATATCATGTATGTATGTGTGTTTATTATATATTATCATATATCAGTAAGTTTATTTCTATGCATATCATATCATATTAGCTCATGTGTATCATGTATCATTCATCTTATCATGTGTCCTATTCATGTATCAATCATATTGTGCAACTTTTATAATTGTCATGTCAAATCACGTTCTATCTAATAATATGAAATCATATAATGTACACATATCATATAATATACAACTTATGACATTTGGTTCATGCAATAATTTTCCTATATAAGTCATATCATGCCATATAGGTTAAATTTATAGGAATCAGTCATAAATCAAGTGGTTTCATATAAGAAGTTATCACTTTCTGTTTATCGATGTGTCCTATAATATTAGTGAAGCACTCCTTAAACCTCCCATATCATATTTAGAATTACACCATGTATCTTATTTAAAAGAAAGCGCATCAACTCACCATCCTATAAAGGGTAACATGTCTCTAGCTAACCTGAATCATTTAAATCTCTAGCCATCCTATATTGTAGATATATATGCTTATCATTTATAATAACATACATTATATAACATGTGGATGTCTAATGTAATTAAAATAATATAAGAGGCATATTAATAATGAACTGTAGTAGTTTTATTTAGTATGCCTATCTCTATGAATGTTAGTGTGCATGTTAGAAATCATGTCAGATTAAAAGCATCTTATCAACTATGCATGTTATATTAAATATTGTAACAAATGCATGTCATATAAAATCAGATGAAACATATATAGTAGTCATAAATCATTTTTTGTGTGCATTTATTCTCATCATTTTCAGATAAAATGTCATATTAACAAAGTGCAAAACTACCTAATGAAATCTTAATATGATCATATCAAAATGCTCAGAATAAAAATGTCTACTACATATCAAAAGTTATATAATAAAAGTTTGTTAAATCACATGATATTTTATTTTAAACAGATTTGAGAGAGGAAAATCAGATAGAAATCAAAATCATTGAAATTAGAGGTAACATAAATGTCACCTATAATGTGATGAATGACTTTCACAACTAGCATGATGGACAAAATGGTTGAGGTGAACTTTCTCTCTTCTTCAGCTCATTCTCTATCCACCTTCTCTCCTTTATTCTCCCCAGCCAAAGAAGATGTAATGAGCGCTTTTTGAGATGCTTGTGAGGAATTTAAGAAATTAGATTTAAATATTTATTATAAAATTTTTTTTACAGTGCCAGCGTTAGTGTTACACTACCCAACATCGTAGTGTTCTCAAATAGAGAGCCCAACGCTGTTCTGTAGCCCTCTAGCTTCATTGTGTCGCTCAATCCAATGGCCACAATATAGAGAAGGCTGAGCCACTTCACTGGCCAATACAACGTTGCAACGTTCCCAACCAGAAAATTCATTAATGCAATAAATTATATGAGGTTCTTATTGTGTCATTAACAAATCATTTATATAACAAAATGAGGGTCATTATATTTACATAAATAAGAAGATAATCTAAGTTAATTTGAAGCTAATTAAACACAAATCAAATAATCCCAAATAATCTTTTAATAAGATTGAGCCTTCTTCAAAGCATCTTCATAAGATTGAAGCACAATTTGTAAATGATCGATCATGGTTTAAAGCTTCTTGAAATAATAATTAACCCTTCTTCAAAATATATTTGAATATGATCAAAGCATGGTTTCAAGCAATGTTTGAAAATGATTGATCATGTTTTTTAGCATCTTGAAATAATGATCGGTCAAGTTTAAACAATGCTTGAAATTTGATTGAAGCTTTACGGTTTAGGGTTTATATTAGGTAATCCAAATATAAATATGAATAGATCATTATTTTAAAAATGTTTTGAACAATAATATACCAATATTTTAAGATGTTCCTAGTATGTAATATCATATTTAAAGGTATTCTTGTTTCATAGTATAACTATATATATATATATATATATAATTCCTTAGAGGAACATAATGATGAAGAATTGAACTCAACATTTGAATACCATGAATTTTCATGAATACCAAATTTTGAAAAGTAAAAAAAAAATCATTTAACAAACATAGAAGAAACAATGACCATTTTGATGAAGGATGAATATTTTGCATTTTTATGAGTTCTTTTATCCTTAAACATGTTTGAATATATCACTTAAATGGTTTAAAACTACAAAATAAAAATTTTCATCACTTTATCCCCTTTTTTTAATGCATTATTCAATCTAAAGTCATGCTTTATTAGGAATTAATGATGGTTTGTTCTCACATTTCAATCAAAAGAAAATGTGGACAAGAAAAAAAAAATGTAGCAATATTAAAAACGAGTTCATAAAGCTCTATGGATTATACACAATTGTGGAGGTTACAGAGTTTTGTGCCAAGTTATTTAATTTAAGAAGTTGTAGACAACATAATCCATGTAAAAAGTTGTATATAATTGTGTAGGATATTGTAAACTCAATGGACCTAACTATGAAATTTTTTCTTACAATAAATTAATTCATCAAAAAAATAAGTATACATGCGTGCGTTGCCTTATAAATTTCAAAGGAATAGTAGTACACACTTGTGTACTTGTGTTTTTCAACAAAGTAATTCATCCTAGAGCAAAAACACAGTTGTGTACTGCCTTGTAAACTAGAAAGAAAAGCAACACAAAGTAATTCAGACTAATTGACTCTAGGTTAAGGCTTCGTTTTTGACAACTTATAAGTAACTGTTGGCATAATTTTCGGGGGGGGGAACAATTTGCCTCCCTTGCCTCAAAGGCGTTCCACCCCTGCATAATTGTAAGTAATTTTTTATAATACTATACTTATGGGAATAACTGAGAGAGATCTAGGGCTGTCAAAACTGGGTCGCGGGTCGGGTTCGGGTCCAACCTGAAATTAACCCGACACTGATCAACCCAACCCGTTTTTGCAAACGGGTCGGTTTTCCAAACCCGAACTCGACCCGCTTCGGGTCAACCCGAACCCAACCCGATTTGGGTATATTTTATTAATTTTTTTATTTAAATCTAAATCAAATTAAGGTAAGATTTAGTTCAATTAATTTAAAATAAATCAATATTAATTTAATTTGGGCAATAATGTTTATAATTTTTTGAATATCATTACATTTTCATAAAAATCCATTAAAACCCTCCTAAATAATTAAAAAACGGGTCAAATCGAGTTGATTTCGGGTTTCTGGGTCAACCCGAACCCGACCCGGTTTTACAAACGGGTTGAAATCCCTAACCCGACCCGGTTCGGGTTGACCCGACCCGAAAATTTCGGATCGGATTCGGGTTGGATTTTCAAGTCGGGTCAAATATTGACACCCCTAGATAGATCTATGTGGGGTTTATTGGTGTCAAAGCGGATGGCCAGATAAGTTCTGGCTTGTTGAGTGAGGTTGTTCGCGTAGACACAATATCTTGTAAAGTTCAACAACAAAAATAAGTAAATATCTATGTAATTTCTTGCGACTCAAAGGAAGACCAGTACATAGTTATGTACTTGTATTTCCATGAAAGTAATTCAGCCTAGAAAAGGTACACAATAGTTTACTTATATTTTAGGAAAAAGTAATTCATCTGAGAACAACTATGTTTGTTTTTATTAAACAAATTTAATAGGTTACTATAAGTTTTGATGCTAAAACCAATCGTGTTGTTGTGCCATGTTTAAAGACCCAAAAACATCCAAACTTGTAAATGCTATTTATAGTCAGGTGAAGCTTGAGCCCTTGTTCTCTTTGATCACCTTCTTCCACTATAAAATATTCATAAATTCTTCTCACCATTGGTGACCTTAGTGCCTGTAAGGGGGCAAATTATTAGGTCCGGCCACTGGACCTATTTCTAGGTCCGGTCATCCAATAAAAACTTGCCACGTGGACCGCATTTTGACTGTGCACTTTGACTATGCTTTAGGTGCGCTTTGACTGCGCTTTACCTGCACTTTACATGCGCTTTTGACGTAGTTGACTTAAAATTCTACGGACACGTGTACATTCAACGTGTCAAATTTTTAGTGGATGTCCGGACCTAGAAATAGGTCCGGTGACCGAACCTAATTATTTGCCCTATAAGGGAGGTTAAGTGATATAAATACTAACTACATTGTCCATTTAAAATTTTGATGTCCTTCGTCTCTTCACCTTCTACCACCATTGATGCCCCTCCTCCGTCAAAGTCATCCACATATGGAAATAAAGAATTATTTGTTGGCAAGGTGCATTAATTACCTATCTGCTTTTAGGCTTAAGAAGAAATCTGTGAGGCTTATGATTCAAATTGAAGTTTCTGATACATTTTAGACGAACAAAATATTATCTTTTCTCTTGTTGTCCTTTTAAGTTTTCGATAATAAATTTAGTTGGTACTAACATAAATTTTTTTTAAATGTGGAATTTAATATCACATGTTTCACTAGCAAATGCCTTAATTATTATGGGTCTATATGGTCAGTAAGTAAATCTAGAGTGCCCACACTGTAGAAGTTCAGGAACTTAATGGCCAGTAAAGTAATGAGGTGGTTTTCTTTTAGAATATACAAGAATAGTAATTTATCTCGTTGTCATGATCTATGGGTCAATGGTTACTCTCTTAGGCTTTATTTGGGACAGTTTTCTTCCCTGCTTTCTAGTACAAAAATTGCTTGAAAACAATAAAAAAATAGTAGCCAAAAGTTGTCCCAAACGAAGCCTTACTCAAATGCTCGGCTCCTCTGATGTCCAATTTTTTTTGAGAAATATGAGAGGACTATTGCTAAACAAATCATATTCAATGGTAAATGGGTGCTGTCCCAATCCACTTCTTTTGTAGTTGTTGCTTCCCTTAAAGAGATTCCGAGGATAACAGTTGCTTAACATGTTAAGCACATCTTATGGTTCAATGCATATAGTTTTAATTACACCATAATACTGATTGAAGCAACCTCATTTCGTTCAAAGGTCATAGTCTTTAAATTACTAGTTTTGCATGATAAACTTAGTATTGCTTGCTCAGAAGGGACTCAATCATTAAAAAAAAAAAAGTTTTGTGCAATAGTAGTAACTCATAACCAGGGGTGTCAATATATGACCCGACCCAAACCCATCCCGAAAAATTCTAGGTTTGGGTTAACCTGTTTTCCAGTCGGATCAAGTTTGTATTCTATTTTTTGACCCATTTCTAATTTCAGTTCGGGTTAGGGTTAACCCAAAAACCCGATAACAACCCGAAATTGACCCGCATCACCCCCTCGCTCGCAATGTGATCCTGAACTCCTATGTTCAAGTCTGCAAGTACTCTCCCGCGATCGTGCTCGTACAAGCTACCACGCTTGCGCCCACACCAGTCTTGCCTGCCCTAGCTCACCCGCACCCCCATGCCCATACCTGCATGAGCTCGCGCCTGTGCCCGCACATGTTCTTGTCCCTTCTCTCACACATGTTTGGCCTGTAAACAAGACGCCTCACTACTTTAAGGGTTGGCATGCTAGGTTAGGTCTATCACACTTCAGGATCTATATTGGAAGAATTACCTCTATCTTTTATTTTAACTATTTAACTAGAGCTTACAAATGTACAATGAAAAGAAACATGATTACATTTTTGTCATGTTGCCGAGCCTCATATTATAAGATCTTAATCTTTTCCTTAAAACATATAAAATTACATAATGAGCACATAACTGAACAAGTAACTAAAATTATACAACTAAAATCAAACAATATGCTATAAATTATATAAGGAAATATAAGTATCAATATTTATACTGATCATATGTATCAATTTATCCTTCAATAGTTCATCACATCTAAATACATTACATCATCAGTTACATTATCAATAATAGTCAACATTACTAATGCTAGTAATAATATTAGTATCATGATTAATAACATTAAATAGTATTAATGGCAATAAAAAATATGTCAGTCATAATATCAATACAATATTTATAGCAATGTCGATATTAGTATTCATAAATTCAATAAGTGTATCTTAAGGGTATCATGCTCTTGCACTCATGACTCCCAATCAGTCGCCCCTGATAATCTTAAACAATATACTCCTTATAACTCCCCTTGAATCATATGAATCATTAATCCCCCTGACTTCTTATAACTCCCAATAAATCTCCAATTCCTTATGACTCCCAATTAGTGAATCACATAGATCAGTAGGGTATCACATGGAGTTATCATATCATGTATCTGATATCATTTAGTACTTTATTTAAAATAAAATAAAATTATATTAAATCATTTAAAATGATCAAATCTATAGCATATCCAAACTTGCAAGGTAAATGATTATAAAATTAAGAGATAATGCATTTTTGGCATATTTAAGAGAGATAAAATCTATAGAAATCAAAATCATTAAAAACAAAAGTAAGAGATTAGTCACTTATAATGAATATAATAAAATTCGTAACAGGAATAATAGATAAATATGATTAAAAAAACCTTTCTCTTTCCTCTCTCTTCTTCCCCTCTTTCAATTTCTTCCTGCCCTAAAAACCAAGTGAGGGAGTTGATGGGCTGAGGCAAGAATATATATATATATATATATATATATATATATATATATATATATATATATATATATATAATTCATAGCCTAGCATTGCAGCGCTCACTAGATCATCGTCAAAGCATTCTAATTCAAAAATTTTATATTTTTTAAATAAATTTCTTACATATTTGAGTTATTACAATCTCTCCACCTTCGAAAAATGTCATCCTCAATATTTTTATATATGTATGAGAGAGAGAGAGAGAGAGAGAGAGAGAGAGAGAGAGAGAGAGAGAGAGTATGTTCAAAATAAATTTCAAACTCAAATAAACTAATTATAAATCAGAAATCACATATTTATTTCATTTATAAGCTTTATTTATATTTCAATTCATCCAATAATCATTGCTCTGATATCAATTTATCACACTTTAGGAGATATATTGGAAAAAATATCCATCTTTCATTTTAATCATTTAATTAGAGCTTACTAATGAACAAGAAAAAAATATGATTATATTTTTGTCTAATTGTGTAGAGTGTCATATCATAGGATTCTTATCCTTTCTAAAAATATGTAAAATTGCATAATGAGCACATAACTCAGCAATTAACTAAAATCTTATAACTGAATCAATGTAAGATAAAAGAGAATAATATACTATAAATTATATAAAAATTATAGGTATTAAAGTCTTTACTGATTATATGTATCAATTTATTCTTGTATAGTTCATCACATCTGAATTCATTACATTATCAATCACAGTATCAATAACAATCAATAGTACTTATGCTAGTAAAAATATAAGTATCATGATTAATAATATTAAATAATATTAATTTCAGTCGCTATATCTATACAGTATTCATACAGTGTCGGTATAAATATTTAGATATTCAATGAGTGTATCTTAAGGGTATAAAAATTAAAAAAAAAAACTTTTCTATTAGATTTAGGCTTTGTTTGGGACGATTTTCTAACAACTTCCTAAAGCAGCTTTCAAAGCCTCAAAAGATAGGTGTGAAAATTTATATATGAGATTTTACTGCCTATACTGTTTTAGATTTGGTTTCTCACAAAAGATTTATTTGGGACAGTTTTCTGACTGCTTTGTTTTTCAAACAAACATCACAATTTCATTTGAATATTATTTTCTTATTTCTTTCAAATATTTTTGTAGTGGTAAATGGATTTCTGCAACCATAGTAGTAAAAAAAATTTTTCTTAACAATTTCACAACCTATTTATGAAATATTGCAGCTATCCCAAACAAATCATACGTGACTCTTCTATGAACTGAATTTTTATTGTAAATATTTTTATTTCATGTGCAATGCTGATAATATCCTCAAGAGGTTCAACACAGTTGGTCTTATGACATTCAGATGCCAAGGGTTTGTTTGGGACAATTTTCTAGCAGCTTTGTTTTTCAGTCAACATCTATGATTTTATTTGACTACTACTATTTTTTTTCCTCATTATTGTTCAAAAATTTCTATGATGAAAGTAATTTTCTACAACAATAGCAGTGAAGTTGCTTTTTTCATAGTAATTTCACAATCATCTTTATAAAAAGCTATGATCATGATATCTTAAACATCTATAGGGACTGAATAGGGAACATATAGGAGTGCCAAATGCACTGAACTTGAGCAATTAAATACAAGCTATTAGCTGAAACATTTGCATTATGCAATATATCAGAAAAAGTAAGTACTAGTAAAGGGCAAATAAAAAGGCCCTAAGAACGACTATACAAACTCAAATCATTCCTAAGGATATCTAAAAATCCTGAGGAATGTTTTGAGAAACTAAATCATAAAAAAATCAAATAAAATTAAAATCAATTGCCCTTTGGGCAGAAAAATGAGTTGCACAATTGAATCTCTTATTCCCAAAAATTTATTCTGTCCGGATATGGTACCGAGCGATATCGAGCGGTACCGTTATTGATATTGAGTGGTACCAAGCACAGTACCGAGCAGTACTAAGCGCAGTACCGAGCTCGATATCGAACGCCTAGTGATGTGTCTTTTTTTTTATAGGTCTCTATATACACGTTCGGTGTCCGGACATAATAATTACTCCTTATTCACATTTTGAAAAATGACATTGTGGAAGAGCTTGAGCCAACTAAAATGCTCGACAAACTGAGGCTGAGAACTCCAACATTGTGGTTTTTGGCAATTCCTGAAAAATTTGGACAATATATGCATTGTCACTTTCAATGATAAACCCATTCTTATCATACATCCAATCATGGATTACACAACTAATATAGTACATTGCTTGGAGCTCAACAAAGGAGCTATCCCAATGCACAATGCCCCACCTAGCGGCTACAATCAGATTTCCATCTTCATCCTGAATTATAATCCTGATTTCTCTACTATTTTATCGCCTTAATTCTCCCAACAAAAAAAAAAAGCAAAATTTTAAAATGCGATTATTTATAGATTTAATTATAAATTTTTTTGGGAAAAAAATTTATCAAAACAAATCAGGTGGCCAAATTGTGGCAGAAAAGTTGTCGTCCATTTAACGACTTTCTTTTATTAATTTTTTTAATGTTTTTAATTTTGATTATATTAAGATTACCAATTAATATTATGTTAGATTTTTTTTTTTACTTTTTCGTAAATTCTTTAGATATTTTGAGTTGCAATTTCAAAAACATGATTTTTTGTTGTTGTTGTTGTTGTTGTTATTATTATTATTATTATTATATAGTTTTACATATTAATTGTACATAGGGCTATCAAAAATGGGTTTCAGGTCGGGTTTAGGTCCAACCCAAAATTGACCCGACAACATTCGGGTCAACCCGAACCCAACCCGTTTGACCCGGCTGCACAATAAAAACAGGTTTTAAAAGGCTAAAAGCTGCAAGCAAGACTGAAAACCGTGGACAAATTTTACAATTACAATTCATTTACAATTTTATATGTTACAATTACAAAGGTACAATCTCATCTCACATATCAAATATCAATTGCTAATTATCCCATTTACAATGAAAAATAACATATAAAAAAAAATTACAAATCAATTGCTCATTACTAACATGTAAACTACCAAAAGTTTACAACAAATGTGAATATAGAAGCTTCAATTGCTCGGACTCGATTGCTGCAAGAATGTCTGAATCTGACGATCTGTCTTCAATCACCTATCGCCTTATAGATTAAACTGCAATAAAACTAGTTAAACAAATATAAAATTCTAAGTATTTATTATATAATACATTGCTCAGATTAAACCATCCAAATCATTAATCACATAATGAATGCGGTTGCCCGAAATGCGCCCTAAATGACTAAATAAAATCCCTATTTCGTTAGACGTGAATCGCGATCACACGTGGACAATGGACATCACGGGTCGAAGCGAGTTATTGCTGGGTCATTGTCGGGTTTCCGGGTTTACCCGAACCCGACTCGAAATTTAAAACAGGTCGAAAAATGCAACCCGAACCCGACCCGTTTCAGGGTCGGGTTGACCCGAACCCAAAAAACTCGGGTTGGATTTCCGGGTCGTGTCATATATTGACACCCCTAATTGTACATATAGTTTTATATTGCATAAATTTCATGTGAAGTCTTACCTAAAACTGCTAATCGATCTAAAAAATGCGATGATTTGGTGAGAAATTAAAAATCTACAGTAAATAAGCACACTTCTTCCAAATAAAAAAATAATAATGGGTGACTTAATAAAAGAAAATTATTTAAACATTTTCTTTAAATAGGTTATATTTTTTTTTAATCAAAGAACTTATTATGAACTTTTATGATGATTAAAGTTGAAGCATATCTAGCACGTTCGTAAGAAAAAAACTAAATGAATTAGTCGCATATATCAATTCCACCAAACTGGTGATTTTCATAATAAATTTAAGATTATTATTTTTTTGGGGACATTTATGTCAATTAAGACAAACTCAAACACACATAATATACGCTAGGCTCGAATCTAAAACCTCTTAGTTGATAATCAAAATTAGACTTAAGTGGTTTTATTTGAACTAATAGGGACGTGCTAATCTATAAAATTACATAATTCTTATAATAAATAGGTTAGAAGAGTCAGATTTATATTAGGCAGTTCGGGTTGAGTTAGGTTCAAGTTAAATATTTTGACCTTCATAATAAACAAGTCGAATTCGGGCCGAACAAATTGAATCCAATCAACTTTTGGTCAAATCTAAACCTGGCTCATCTACATAAATCAACACTTCTCATTTCACATGACACATTTATAATTTAACCTTTAATTAGAAAATTTCTTACATCTCAATAAAAAAAGCTGAAAAAAAAAACATTATTTTATTAAAAAAAACTCACATACAAATTTCAGTCTTTGACTTCCTCTTTCATGTTACCATTCTTTGTCTATTATAATATCTTGAAAATAGAAATATTTTGAGGTGACACTATTCAATTCAGATTTTTTGAAATTTAAATATAAAATATAAATATAAATTTAAAATCTTATCAATAATTTTTAAATTTTTTTTCAACTACAGTAACGAGCACTCACAGCATATCCTATTCAGTCATGAACAAATAAAAACATACGTGAAAAAGTTAATTCTACTTTTCAAAAAAAAAAAAAAAAAAAGTTAATTCTAAGGTCCCATTCAACAGCGTTTATTCACGGCACAATGAATTGACGGTCGTGACGTGGAGCGGAAGAAGATTTGGGCAGTTGTGATGCCGTGCCCGGTCGTCTGACCGCCGACCAGATTAGTTTATAATAAAAGGAAAAATAATTAGGCCACCAAACTTGACCACATTTTCTCTAATTTCGTATGAAAAGCTTCTACTTTCATTTATCATTAAGTTACATTTCATTGATCTAAACTCATGTGTCATAAAAAATCAAGTACAAATCTCGATATATATTTAAAGTAAAAATTTTTAAATTGAAATTAAGATTATTTGAACATTGAGTTTTACAAGTTTATAGTTGAATTGAACGTCTTGATGAGATGAATTCATTGACATAAAAAGTGGTAAGATTCGAGTCTAAATGAGCCTAGATCGAACACTTGAAATATCATTAGAAAATGCAGGATATTAATTAGATGATCAAACAATGTGCAAATCTTGTGAGCTTATAGCCAAAAAGTGCGTATCAACGAGATGAATATGAAAAGCTCAAGATTGGTTAATTCCAACATTATTAAGACATTTAAAAGTTGAATAAATAGGTTATGATCGATGGAACTATTATGAATTTTTGATGCAGTGTTTCATATTTTGACTATATTTAATAGACATGTCACTCTAAACAAGAGAGCTAAAATGTTTTAAGAATCTCAGAGCTCTACTCGAATACCATCGTCAAACCATTGTGCAACAATCTTTGTCAAGCCACCGTCTAACCACCGTCATTAGCCTACCACCAAATCGTTGTCATCAAACCAACACCGAACCGCCATAGAATATTGCATGATTGCTACTGTCAAACTACAATTAGATTGTCACGGTCGGGACAATACCTAACCATGCCAAATAGAGCACTACTTGACTGCAACTATCAGACCATCCCTCATTTATGATCCTTCGACTACATTCACTCGACTATGGTCATTTGACCACTATCTCCCGATTATGGCCCTTCGGACAACGTCTCCAGTTTCTAGTAGATATAAGAAAGCTTTTAAGAAAAATCTCCAAGTGAATTTTAAGTTCTACACCCAGTCTCTAGCTCAACTTCCAATTATTGGGAAAAATCAGAATCATGATCTCAAAATGGTAGTAATAGACTAAAGACAACCCAATCTTGCCTTCGTTTCAAGATACATATTACATTAGCCCTTTTCTAACCAAGGTATTATTGATCAAATATCCTTAGTGCATTTCTCTCGACCTCTTTCACACAGGTTAACATCGTCGAGTGTTATTTTAGCTTGGATAGATCAAACATCATTGAAGGATTTCTAACCTCTATCAGACATGTTAATGTCATCGAGCAACCTTATGACAAAAAACTTTAGATAGGTAAAAAATATTTAGTGAATTTCTCTTGATCTTTTCGACACAAGTTAACAACAGCTAGTAATGCTTTTATAAATAATCTTATATATGTAAAATATTTTTGGTACATTTTTCTCAACCTCTATCATACAAGTTAACATCATTGAGCAATATTCTTACAAAGAAGATCAGATATATTAATTATCCTTGGAGAATTTCTCTTGAGCTCCCGCATAAGTTAATGCCATCAAGCAAAGCTTTGACTAATAATCTCAAACAGGCCAAATATCCTTATTGTTTTTTTTCTCAACATCTTCCACACAAGCTAGCATAATCAAGTGGCATTTTGACAAACCTAATGTAAAGACCATTTTTCCTCACAGGTTCGTCCGGACGAAGTTCGATCGTTCGGGACGATCGGTACAGGTTGTGTAGGAAAACATTTCTGGCTGTATGGTTCGTCTGGACGAAAATTGGATCGTCTAGACGAAATTCTTACCGAGGGCAAGTCGTCCGGGGCGATAATTAATTTCGTCTGGACGAAATTCGTCCACAGCCCAAATCGTCCGGGACGAAGTTGCGATCGTCCGGTACGATCAGTCTGGATATATATTGGAACGAGATTTTTTGGAAAGAAAAGGACGTTCAGGAGAGAGAAAAATGAAGGAAAAGAGGATTTTTGAGCGACTCTGGTCTGTTTTCGTCCTTTGCTGTAGTTAGAGAAGTTGACCGACTTGAGGTAAGGCACATTCCGCCTTTCTCAATTTTCAGAACCGTGGATTTTGACGACTTTTCTGTTTCGGATTTTGTTTTCGTTAGCGAATTTCGTGTGTTATTTTCTACTGCTTCAGGTTTTACCGCGTAACTTTTGGTATGTTTCCGAAATGATAATTGTGCACGTTTTGAGTATTTTCTAGAAGATTATTACCAGATATTTTGGATTCTGCGGTGTTTTAATTGAACAACAATTTATCAGGATGTTGAAAAATATTTTGTTAGTACAATGAAAGTCTTATAATGTTATTGTGGATGTTCTGTGGTAATTTGGTAAATTTCTAAATCTGTGAATTTTGTGTAAATTCCGTATACTGCCATTATGCCGCTGAATTTTCGTACGAATTCTGATTTTTCTGAATGGATTCATTGAATGAATTGACGTATTTTTATGCTATCAGAAGGGAGTTATAAGAGGCCAGAATCTTTCGAGATTCTATATGTGTTCGGGAAATCTGAATCTGAAAATAAGTTCTGTTCTGAAAAATTATGTATATTTGATCTATTCTGGTGCTATAAGCACAACGGGAGATATAAGGGGCCAGAATCCGTCGAGATTCTGTCTATGTCAGGGAAGGGAGGTATAAGGGGTCAGAATCCGTTGAGATTCTGTCAGTGTCTGGGAATCTGAAATCTGTTAAGTGATATGTTATCTGAAATCTGATATTTGATATCTGATGATCTGTTCTGTAACTTTTCTGATCTGTTTTATGAATTATCTGATTTAAATGATCTGATATGAATGTGATTTTATCTGATTTCTGATTTCTGTACGACTCTGATTATTCCGTATGATTATGTCTGCTCTGTGACATGAAAGCCTTATGATATTCGATTTGATGTGACTTCAGTTTTCCGTATCCGATGTTTGATTCTGATTGAACTGTTATCTGTACTGTCTGTTGTACGATTTCTGTATGATAGTTCGAATTCTGTACGGATACTTTTCTGATATGATTTATGGTGGGAAGTTCTGATTATTTTGATTGGTGATTGATGTCTTGCTGAGCTGTTAGCTCATCCTTATTTTCTATGTGATTTTCAGGTTCTGGGAAAGGGAAGGAGGTCTTGGACTAGACGTTCTGAGTCTAATCTGTGATTAGGTATTTGATACTTTTGATTTTTGTACAGTCATGACTTTTCTGTTCTGTTCTGTTCTTTCTGTCTGTAAGCCATGTACTGTATATGTATATGATTATTTTGATGAAAGAAAAGATAGATGAACTGTTATGTGTTTGGATGTTTATAGTAGCTCTGTGTTTTTCTGTCTGTTCAATACTTGGAAGATGGTCTGAAATAAATTCCAAAACTAGATCCTGGATTTGATAACTGTGTCGCGGCCCGATGCGAGCGGGATTCGTCCCGGTCGGGTTGGGTCGTGACACCTAAGACATATCAATCATCTTTTATGGATTTGTTTCAACATATTCTATCATTGGTCAAGGGTTAGGTGGTACCTTATATTAATGACCTAAGAAAGATATAATTTCTAAAATAATTCTACATGACCCTCCTAAGAACTAATAAATTTTTTGGATAAAAGTACATCATTACTAATGCCTATTAGTATGACGGAACATTAATCATGCTTATAAATGGAAGAAAAGAGATGCATGCATCTAAAAAGTCTTAGTCCCATCCATATGGCAAGTTCTTAAAATATCGGATCACTATTATACAAAAGATCGAGTTTCATCAATTATCATCATTACTACTTCCAGCCTCTCAACTATAAATATAAAAAAAAGCTTGTATGAAGAAACATGCATTTATGAGTAGTACAAGTAAGAAGTCTTATTTCAAAGCACATATTGAATTATTGAATAATATGATAACAATACACTCCTTCCAAAACATCATAAGAGACTTTATGAACCCTTCTACAACCTTCAAACTCGTCTCAACTTCCAATAGATGGTCTCTTCTCCCATGAAGATTTTTTTAGCTTTCAAATGAGTTTTGGTTCAGTTGTAGCACATCTCAAATGATTCCAAAATTATCAAAGTCAATGTTGATGCTTAGCATCACAAAATTTGAAACTTAGTATATTGTCAATAGGCCATTTTTTCTCCTTAAAAGTCAATTTTTAAAAATAATTTTTGCCTAAGTTGCAACATATCTAAAATAATTTTGATGACATTAAAACCAATGTTCATGCTTGTATCACCTCTAAGTATAAGTTTTGAGAAGAAGTGCATAACTTGGCTTGATCACATCCAAATTTAGTCCTTTCAACGAGGACAATCAACACCACTTTCAAGGAAAGACTAGATCGTCACTCTAATGATTGAAATTCTTAAATACTTCTATAATACCCAACCATATATAACTTATATACCGAATGGGTCATATTATGTCAGACTATGACAATACAAATCCCAAGATATATTTGGAAGCAATTTCGTTTAATTTCATTTATTAACACAAGCACAAAATACTGATCATCAATTTAAAACATAGAAAATAGCTTATAAATTTTTTTCATTTATCTCCAAAAAGGTATATAGTTAAAATATTTATATACAATAATCATGATATAGATCCATACTACAACCATTAGATATATACCATGATTGCCAAAAGTAATCATCCATCAGGAAAAAAAATACGAAACAACAAAAAATCTGCAACCTTTATATACTTATTCTATCTCTTTCCCTTTCTATGGCCTGAAATCAACACATGTAAAAAAACATGTATGAACAAACAATAGCTCAATAGGCTACACATAACCTTCCCAAATCTTAATAATAAACATAATATCAAATACATGGATTATTCTATCACAAAAATAATCACATACTATTCATACTGAAACATTTAATATAATGTTCATAATAATGTCTCTAACTATAGTGCGTCATGCATCATAAATTAAGCTATTTTTCAAGTTAGTATCTATACATGAATTCATTCAAATTACATAATAACACATATTCACAAATAATAAAAATAAGCATAATACATCAGTCTACAATCCCATCAAATTAGATTAGTACCCCCCCCCCCTCTCAGGCTCTTATAGCTTTCAAACATTTCGCAGGGTCAAAATAAATTCAAAATCAGTCCCTTATGAATTAATATGCACATCATAATAGTTAGGAGTGTCAAAATCGGGTTTCGAGTCGAATTCGAAATTGATACGGGTTCAATCGGGTCGACCCTAATCTGACCCGGCGGGTTGCCGGGTTGACCCGATCCGACACGGGAAGGTGGGCTGCGTGCATATGCGGACGCGGGCGGCGGGCTGCAGGCGGATGCGAACGTGGGCGCGGATGCGGGCGAGGGTAAACTGGCAAAGATTTTAGCTGGCTGGCATGGCCAGGAGGGCGAGTGCACAGGTGCGAGGGCAACGCCGCGGGTAGCCTCTGGCGCGCGACCGACTGCGGGCATGAGCGGGCAGCTTTGGCGGGGCACGTGGACAACCACGCAGCAGGGGGCGACCAGGGTCGGGCAACTCTGAGGGCAGCTGGGCAGGGGGCGAGCAGGCTAGGGCAGGTACGCGAGCAGCTGAGCAGACATTTTAAACTAATTTCCAGGTTGACCCGGCATCCCATCGGGTCAACCCGAACTCAACCCGTTTTTCAAATGTGTCAAATCCAAGAACCCAAACCCGACCCATTTTGGAATTGGGTCGGGTCTAACCTGAAATTTCCGGGTCGAATTTTCGTGTCGTGTCAAATATTGACACCCCAAATAATAGTATTAAGCCATTATTATCATATTACAGGAATCATATTTGGAAGAATTTATCTTTTATCTTTGAATTATCTACCGAAGTCATTAATATCCTTTCATTTCATGTAATCATAAAACAATTATACATATCCATTTAATTAATATCTAAAAAATTTGTATATAATTGCCACGATTATATTTTCCAACATCTATCAATCCTTAAACATTCATGACCACAAAATGAGATAATAGAAAATAAAATACCTATCAATAATATTGGATTAGTCTCACTCCATTGGGCCCTTACCCTTCCCTAAAATCATGTAAACCACATATAATGAGCAAAAATCCCAATAGGTCACCATAAACTATTACTACTTTCAATGTACGAAATAGAAGTCATATGTATATAATCATTCATATAATATTAATGTGAATATGTAACCATCCATATGAATACTAACAATCACTATGAATAGTAATAATCAAGGTAACCAACATCAATTAGTAAATAATGTAAATCAATGTGATCAATAACTATAAAGGAATTAGTAAGTTATGTCAGTTTTATACTAGTGTTTTTCATAGTACTATATCAAGTGAAATTATTAATCTATGTATATACCATATATGAATTTATATCTATATATTAATTACCATAAATTAATGTTATTTTTATACTATATCATGTGTATCAATATGACTATCATGTGATGCCATATTTCATATATCTTTTTGAATGCATGTTAGATCTGTATCACTGCATGCATATCATGCATCATTTATATCACGTATAAATGTCATGAATCAAATGTATTATATGTCAATATAATGTATCAATGTTATGTATCATGTGTCGTGTATTTTGTATCAATCTCATTAGTCTTATTATGTGCATGTATCACTTGTTTCTTGTACCATATTATGTCATATCATATTATATCTTTTATGTAATCATATTATGCTATATTCTATTATACATATTCTTATAAGATTAATAATAAGCAAGGTAGGACATTAGACCCTTGGGTATTTTCTTGAATCAAGTCTTGTAGGCCCTTAATTCAAACTAAACAAGAATCAATCTCATCAATAATATCTATCCTATAATTAGAAATCAATCATATCAATCACAAGTCAGGTGGCTTAATGTAAGAGTCATCTCTCACGCACGTTGGCATATAATATTAGTCACTCTCATTATGCATTCTTTAAATCTTATTTAAAGAAAAATGTGTCGGCTCACTCTCTTGTATAGAATAACATGTCTTCAACAAACCTGAATTAATTAATCTTTTTCACACATCTTTTCTTATTTCACACACTTGCCAAATCATGCATATCAAATAATCACAATTATCAGATGTCATGTGTAAAACTAGTGCAATTATTATAGTATGTAGATCTTTTCATGACTCGAGCTGATATGAACTAACCACCACATAGGTCAAACCGTGTCCAATCATGATAAGAAGCAAAGACTGACCCATGTTCTAGTTGGAGAAATGTTGTTAAATTGAAACATCCAAATCATATACAACACAGAGTCATTACTGATTAAAAATAGAAAGTAGAAGATTACTAAATCTTATTAATTATTTTTTCTATATATCTTTTAAAATATAAATACAATTTGAGGTCTATTTACATTAGTGCTTGATAATAGAAAGGTACAACAAAATAAAAGCCAAGCCTACCAATAGGAAACTAACCAAAAAATATATTTATAGCATAGATCGGAGTCTCCTATCAGAAACTACTCAGCTTGCTCCTTACCCTTTCCCTGACCTAAAAATAGAAGCAAAAGCAGGAGTGAGCTAACAAGGCTTAATAGGCTACAACAACCTAAAATAGGAATCAATAATTCAAACCAAAAGAGTTAAAAATGCTAAATAATAATAATTAAAGTACTGTATTAAAATTGAACTTGACTCTAATACTAAATTGAAATAAGTATTTAATTAAATAATTAAAACTGTACTAAAATTGATTGAAATGTACGTAAACACCTCATAGTAAATATCAGAATGTCCCTCATGCCCTAACTTTCAATACATAATAAACAACATAATCTCTTTTTTCCACCAACAAAACCCTTTCTTACTGCCAACAAAATCCCTTCTTAGTAAATATTATAATAGTCTTTAGGCACAAGAACTTTCAATATATAACAAACAACAAAATCCCTTCCTGCCATCAAGAGAGGTTCTTTCACATAATTTAAATATTTTCAACACATATATTAAAAATAAAGTGTATTATACACTATTGAAACAATTACAGTGTTATTTTATAATTTTACAAAAATGCACTAATAATTTTTAAAATAAATTTCTATCCAGTGTTTTAGAGTTCACCAAAACTATCTTTCAAAATTCTACCACATTAATCTTTTTGGGATTTCAAAAATTATAAAAACAAATATCCATAAAGTTGCTTATTTTATTTAAGTGAAATCGTTTGTAAAATGGCCATCTAACAGTCCCAAAACCCTCACTTGTATCGATAGCTATCAATTTATTAAGGATTTACACAAGTTCCACAAAATTATGAAAAATTATTATAATTTAAACACAATAATATCTATCTTATGATGAATACGATTTGTGATTTGAATTTAAAACGACTCCTAAAAAATTATTTATTTGAGTCAAAATACGGCCTATTACATGACCACAGTCAAGTGAATGTAAATGGAGGCTCGATGGTGGCAGTTAAATGATAGTGATTCGTGTGAACGGTCAGAGCTTTGAGAAGTCTCTAAGCTCTCACTTCCTTATCTTCAATTCCACCTTCCTTCATGTAGAGAGGGCTAGTTTATTTTTATTTTTGTGTGTCAATCTTTATAAATATAGCTCAAATACAAAAAACTCCATTTGAACATCCTACATCAATTTCTTTGATCATAAGACATTTCTTTATCGGGCACATTCATAAAATCAGAATGTAGCAAAATTGTATTCATTGGATTTATCTCATCAAGATGTTCTACTAGACTCATTTAAACTAGGATTATGAAAATTTTTTTTATTTAAACATTACTCTTCATCAAATGAATTTTTTATTTTGATAAAGTATCAATTATGAATTGCAAAAAATTTTTAAAAAAATCAAATGATAAACAACACTTTCTCAAATGCCACCATCTAATGAGTTGTTTATAGAAATTTCATCAAATTGAAAATATAATGGTGACCTTTAAAAAAAAGTCACATTAGAAATCTTAATTTTTTTAATTTCTTATAGACATGAATAGGTAACCTTTTCTTTGACTTAGGTCCCATCACTTGGAGGGCGAATTATTACGTCCGGTCATCGGACGTCCGGACACCCAATTCAGATGCGTCATGTCACCCGAATACACTGGGTCCCATCGTATTTTGATGATGTGATAAATCCGGACACCGGACGTAATAATTTGCCCAGTTGAAAGACAGGAGAATAAAAAAAAAAAAGAAAAAAAAAATTGCTCGTTAGATTTATCTTGGTAGTGATCCATTTATAAATCCTCCCGTTAAGATGACTTACGTCCAGTTAACGACGGGATTAATAAATGTACTCACCAAAGAAGACTCAGTTTCCTTCCCTCTCCGCAGATCTATGAGCTCTCCCTCCATTTTTCTTCTCTGTCGCTCTCTCACGCGCACAGAATTCTAGAGCTTGCTCTATTGCATATCGGAGTTAGACACTCTGGCGAGATGGGAACAAGCAGGATCGTCGTCGAACCAGCCGCCGGTGGATCGATGAGGAGTGGCGTCAGCGCCATTGCCGCAGAAGGGGAAGAGGGCCTGGATCTGTTTTTGAGGAGGCGCAGCGCCACTCTGGTCGGCTCGCTCGGAGAAAGCGGCGTGCAGAATGGTACCGATCGTTGCTTTTTTTGCTGCAGGGTTATGCTGGTTGTTTGATTTGATTAGGATTGCTAATACCTTCTAGATCAACATGGTTTGAACTAAGTTGATGAAAACGTTTTCTTTAAGTGTTATTATTGTTTTTACCTTTGATACTCTCCTTCTAAGATTGCTAGCCATTTTTTTCTTTTGTTCTGATTCCTTTGATTGGTTTTGTTGGAATTTGGTAATATTTGGTATTTGAACTGATTTTGGAGCATCTGATTTGGTGATTTAGAAAGTCAAGTTAACGGAAAGATCATAATGGGGAATTTCTGATTTGGTAGCAATAGTTAATGTTCACTAGCTGTTGTTTCAGGATCAATCAAGAATTTATCAGTTGGATCAACGTTGAAAGGAAATATCAGAACGGATGATTTTCTAGATGCAGAAATGGGAAAACATGATTATGATTGGTACTGCTTATGCTACAGCTAATATTTGTTTGAAAGTTAATATTTTTATGCTTTGTTATATACTTTACTGAACAACGATCACATTCTCTCAATCTTGCATGAAGCATGGTGATTCGTATTGTGTGCCCAAAGTTCAATCTAGTTTACTTATGATTTCTGCTTATGTGTTTCCCATTGTTGTTTATGGCGCACAAAGTCTTTTCATGCAAGCCCTTCATAGAAGTTGATCTATGCCCTAACGTGCTTTCTTTCTGGAATATAGATCTTAATATCAGTGAAAAAATGATATTTTCTTTAGATGTATGTTTAAAGAACATTTGTTATGTAGTAAGCAGTTCTCAATGTTAGCATAACACCTATAAGAGTGAGTTTAGTGCCACATTGGATAGTTAAATAATATGTTTGTATAGAAATACCAATTGGTTGCGTCACTTATATGCTTCAGCTTGTGGATTGTAATGGGTTTGACCGCTAGGGTATTAAGCTTAGCATTAGTATCTCTTTGACCGACAATCCCAAAAATGTGGTATCATAGACGATGGTTTGTCTAGGATCGGGTGGTTATGTGGCTTGTGATTTTGATGGGTTTCTTTAATCATTGATGAGCAAGTTTCAAGAGTATGCGGTTCTTATTGATGCTTCATATGATTGAGTGGGCTCTTGATGCATGGAAAGTGATGGTGATTTTTTTTTTCTGTCGTTGGAGAGTTGTGATTGATGCAGAGAGCTCTCATGTGAGAGCAGATATTTGTTAGGACATTTAATATTACTGGTATTATCCCATCTTCGATAATTGAAAATTCTATTGGTATAAATTACCAAGTTGATGTACCCACCAATAACTTAGGCTTTTAGATTACAAATGGATTTGGTCATTAAAGTATTACCCAACTTTTCCATTTAGTGTGCACTCAACACTGAATGTTAACCACTAATGTTCCAAGTATTGATATTGAGGAAGAGTGAAGTGGAAGAGGAGACGAGAGGAGAGGCAGATCATGGTTACTTGTAGAGGAGACTGGGTATTAACCCCTAAATCATCACACGTATAGAAGGCCTTAAAATAGCTTCCATGGATAAAGAGATCGTAATTCAAAATAGAATATATCAAGACGACTTCTCTAGATATCCCAAACCTCTTATTGGTGATACCTCTTTGTTGAGCTAGATGCTAAGTCTACACTTACCTAAGCATTTGCTTGGCTCAACCAAGCCTTTCCTTGTCAAGAGAAACTCAAATAGTATTTTATCGGACTATGCTCTTTGGTTTCTTTGTTCTTTGATTGCCATTCATAGCATCATCATTTGATTTTTTGCATGCTTGAAGAATTACTTAATAGCATGGAGGCAAATATTATGCATTGAACCATTTCATGGCATAAAGGCTTAATTAATCATCATCAAACCCTATTTAAATGATCATAAGTGGAGGAGGATTTCAGATGATAAAGAGGTTGAGAGAGGGAAACTATGCTAGAGCAGAGAGAAGGGAAACCTAACATCCCATTATATACTCGGCTCATGAATAAGACATCACATCATGTAGAAATCTTTTCTCAACCTTATTAGGGAGTGAATTTTAAATAATAGAAGAGATGTATCGTTCATTCATAAAAAATTAATCAAACTATATATGGTATAATTCCTCTTCTATGATATGTATTCAAACATTAAGAATGTCATATCAAAATTCCATTTAACATCTCTTTTAATCAATGATCTCTCATCACCTTAAGCCAAACCTGAGGTGGTGGGTCTACTAACTGGATCACATCAATTCCATTCATAACCTATCTTGTACGTAAGCAAACATACCTAAAGAAAACTCTCGAGTTCACCAGATATATGATAGCTTGCAAATTTAACCCTTGAACTCGATCCTCTGCTAACAAGTAGACATAGTTGACAATGTTCAAATAATAAAGAAAAATATTCAAACACCTCGGTGATAGTCATATTGAAAGCAATATCAATCAAAGGAGACTATATTTATCAAAATTTCCCCAAATTTTGAATTTAATCATTTGGGTTTGAACTATAATGAAATTTAAAGAATAAGAACATGACTCGTGTTGGTGAACATATAGCTACGATTCATTCTCTAATGATCTTTCGCAAATAAGAACATGACTCGTGTTATTTAATCGATGGTTTTGCCGCCAAATAGAACTACAGGTAAACGATTATGTTCGAAGCCCTCCGACTAGATAGTTTTGTGACAAAATAACACCATTAAATTACAATCACGGTTAGAACCCGTAGTTTTCCCGATGGTTAAAAATCTGATGAGTCATATGATGCATTTGATAGGACTCAAAGCTCTCTGTTAGCTAAGATTAACTTAAATTTATCTCCTCTGAAAAACACTTCTATAAGATTTCTTTAGATGAAACAACCCATGATTGCCAAAAATTATTCTTCGATTAGGGTGGGTCACAGCCTCTTTTGACCAAGTAAACTATGGATCATGACATCTCGGGATGACAGGATAATGAGATCTTGATTAATTTCATCATTATTCTCCCTTAATCACCATCTTTAAGTGTACGATGATAAATTAAAAATCCTATCGCAAATTTATTGCTACAATTTATCTAACACTTATAATTTATTTGATAACTAGCCTCAATCAAAAGTGTACGATGATAAATTTTAAATCCCATATCAAATTTATTGCTATTCTACCGAGCACTTGGGTTTCTTTAGAAGAAACAACCCATGAATGCCAATAATAATTCTTCAATTAGGGTGGGCCGACTACCTCTTTTAATTAAGTAGACCATGGATCATGATATCTCGGGATGACGAAATCATGAAATATTGATTTATTTTATAATTATTCTCCCATCATCACCTTCTTTATGTGTACATTGATAACTTTCAAATCCTATATCAAATTTATTGTTACTATATGCCGAGCATTTACTGGTTATCTGATGATTAGCCTTAATTAAAAATTCTTTCTTATCACTCGGAGAGGTAAATAACCATAGGGACTTATGTTTATAGGAAACCTAGAACAAAATCATAAAGTCCTCTTTTACCTAAGTAATATTTTGTCTTCAATCTAATATGCCTTCTGAAATTTTGATGAGAAACATCAAAACTTTCTCAACGAAGACTAGGGCATAAATTTGTAGAGCCCACGCTTTGATATTAGTGAAAACACTACTGTTATGTTGGCAAATATGAGATTATTTTATTTCAAGATGCCCTGACCCATTTGTATTCGACTTGGTTTGGCACTTTAATAGAGGGATTGGTATCAAGAAGCTTGAACCGCTAGTGTGAGAAGGGAAAGGGGAAGGGGAGGGGGGGGGGGGGGTTGTGAGGTTGGAAATTGAGCATCTAGTGATCAAGACTCACTTTATAAGATTTGGGATGAAGAAATCTCAAGAGGGTTCCAATTCACAAGCATGCAGTAATTGTATTATCCCTTAAACTAAGAATGGTTATGTGGTTGATAAAGGCTAAAAAATTATAATCAAATGCTTAAAAGGTTTCAAACAAAAAGTATGGGCTAAAAAAATTAATCTATTTCACTCTAAAATGAGTCCACATTGGCATAACCTAAAATGCTTTGGCATAAAGTTTCACAAAATAATAAAGCACTAAATCCAAATATATTTATACTGCTAACTCGTTAAATCACGAAGATGCAAAAGTGAACAAAAACATCATAATTGACAAGATATACTTGAAAACTTGCTAGAAAACACAATATAGAAAACTTTGCTCAACCATATTTATTGAGAAAATTAATCTCTTACAAATGTTGGGTAGTATCAGCTTAACTAAAGAAGTTTAGCAATTAAAAAAAATATTTAGATCCAGGAAAATAAGCTAACTCGAATTAAATATTTCATATCGATTACTTAGTATGGTAACTCAATATGATTGCTTTGTTTGATCGCTCATTTTGATCAAATGATATTAATTGGGCTAATTGAATCTTGTAAAATTACAAAAAATTAATCTAAGTAGAGTTAGCTAAACCTCAACTAATCACCAACTATATAGGCTATCTTGGTTCAAACATCTATCAATAGAAACAATTCATGCATATTTATTGGGCCAACTCGGTTCAATATAAAGATTATCATGCTTTGTTCATCTCTCAAGGATAAAAAACATAGATGCTCGCTTCATGAATCATAATCGAACTTGAATTCCCATTAGGGAATAATTTTGGACTTGTTCCAAATCCTCGTTACTAAATTGTACTCTTAGAAGAACGATCCTTAGTTTTACTAATCTAAGAAAACTTCCTTCAAGCTTTAATATAATTTTGAATGTTCTTACTTTAGAGCTTCAAGAAAACTTATGTCTAACTCTTATTTAAAGAGTGACTTATAATATAATTTTTTATCATGTAATTCAACTTTTAAATTCTAAATATTAAGTCGAATTTATATCAAGAATTTTTTAAAACTCAGTCGCCAAGCAAAGTATAAGATAAATAGATGCATGCCATCCCAAACTTTTCTCATCTTAGAAGCAACCCCTTCTCTTTCACTCTTTAGGTTTTTTTTTGATGCTATCAATTTTTGCAAAAAAAATTAAAGAGTATGGAGGAAGGATGTATACCCAATGATTGTAAAATATCATAACAAACCTCTTGAAGTATAACTTTACTTAGGATAATTTTGCTCAACATTTTTAGTGCACGACTTATGCTTAATCCCACTCAAAACTCAATCATTAAATATAAAACAACATAATCGAAAATAGTCCAATCCCTTAGAAATGATCATAAAGAAAAATAATAAAAATAGTATGGCAATGGATAAATAGCTCAACTTGGTCTACCCAAGTCAATTAACTCAAATGCATGACCATTGTTTCTATTTAATACTATATGTCCGGAATCTTATGTTAGGATCGTTCTAATAACCTATTCCATAATGTTGGTTTCCTTAATCCCCCTCTCTATAAAATTTTCTTTTGTTCCGATGAAGTTGGAGTTTTGTGAGAGTTGTTGATGTAGAATTGATACATGCAAGAGTACGAAACGAAATTATGCTAGTAATAAAATACTGAGAAAATATATCATCCCATAGAGATTGGTTCTACTGAGTATTAAAAATAAATTAGCAATTAAATTTGGAGAATGAGAAGCTATAAATTTTTGAATGCAAAATTAAAGTAAATCAACAGCTATAAGGAATCCTAATGAGTAATGACTAATATTAAATAGAAATTGCTAATGATTAAGATGAAAGATAATTTTCTTGCAAGTTTATTGGTAATGTATAATGAGAATGACATTATTGAAGTTTGAGGTAGTAATAGTTGATGATGTTGATATAAATCAAGTGTAGTTTAAAATGGCTAATCATAATAGTTAAATTAAAAAAAAGGTTTTTTTTTGGTAGGCTATACTTTTTTTGATAAACTTTTCATTTAATCGTTTTTGTTTACTTATGTTTATTCAAAAAGTTAAATTTCTAATTTCAAATTATTTTAGTTGGATTTTTATTTTGCCACCTCTCTTTAAATCCTAATTCCCCCATTTGGTAGAGGTATCTTAAACATTTCTGTTGTTTTCTATTTGGTAAGTGTCAAATGCACATGCAGCTCATAGTCGTAAATTATTTAGCAGAATAGGTGCCCATCTATGCTTTGAAAAATATTTTGGATATTTATTTGATTGATTCTTCAAATAAATTGATATGTTGGTGAGGAAAAGGCTAGTATCATTTTTGTTTGAAAGGATTTGAGCCTTTATGTTCTCTTTGAAATGCTAAAAGCAATATCATTTGAGTTATTCATTCACAGCTGATGATTCCTTTATCATGTTTAAAGTAGTATTGATGTTTTATTGTTTGGGTTGCCTTTTCAGCTAAATAGCCTTTTGCTATTTGTTCATTCTTTTTTTTTTTTTCGGAATGGTATATAATGCTGGAGTGTGGTTACATTTTTGCACTGTAAAACTTCTCCTTTGCCCTGTTTAGTCACTTGCCCTACGGTTCAATGCTTGGAATCAATTTGCCTCAGCTTCTTAGTATGCATTATACCATGTCATTCTGATGGTTTAGGTTTTCTCTTTATAGGCTTCTCACTCCCCCAGGGACTCCTATCTTTCCTTCCTCGGATTCTAGTGAGAACCAACTATCCTCAACAGGTAAAAAGAACCAATCCACTGCGAAGTCAACCTCGACTTCCAGAGCTTCAAGGGTATGAACTTTTTCTTCATATTTGTTTCTAGTGCATTTTGTACGTTCTATTTTTCATATCATCCATTAAATGGAAGCTTATCAAAAGTAACTTAACTTGTTACGCTTCCTTGACATATAGTTAACTAGGGAATAGCTTCCTAATAGTTGTGTAGGATTCATCCTTGACATCAATTAGCTCCAAGTAGATCAGGCGAAGCAAACTGCAGCTTCAGTCACATTTTTTTTATCTATCGGTTTCTTATTGGGAGCTTCTTTGTCACTCAATAATTGATGCCTATTCAATATAAAGTTGAAATAAAAAAAAAGAGAAAAGAAATATCCCGTACTTAGAAACTTTCAAATGAAATGTTCTTTCTAAGAATGGAGATGTCAAATAATATTGAGACTGAATGAATATAAAAGCCTAGAGATTTGCAAATTGAATGAGAGATGCTAATAATTGTATATAATAGATTTGGTAAAAGAAAAGAGATCTAGACACTTTGGTCAAATTTGGCGTGCATGCAATGCTTTATGGAGCAGAATGTTGGCCATGAAATGAGAAGCCCAAGATTAAGTTAAGTGTTGTAGAGATGAGGATGCTCAAGTGGATGAGTAGTTTTACACTTAGAGGTAGAATGCCAAACAAGTATATACATGAAATGGTTGGAGTAGCCCCAGTGGCAAATAAGACTAGAGAGAATCACCTTAGATGGTTTGGTCACATAAAAGGTCGGCCTTTCGATGACCCAGTTAGGAGAGTATACATATTAGATTTGACCTATGTTAAGAAAAGTAAAGCAGACATAAAAAGATTTGATTAGAAAGTATTATAAATGATCTTTGTTTATTAGATTTGAATAAGAATTTGACTCTTAACATGACACAATGAAAAAAATGATTAATGTTGCCGACCCCACGTAGTGTGATTAAGGCTAGTTGTTGTTGTTGTTGATCAAATTAGATGCATGAAAAATGAAGACGCCTTTAGCTGTAGATGAAGACATAAATAAAAGATTATCATCATCATTATTCTTATCCCAATTATTCAAAGTAAGCATTATGAATCCTCATTCTTCATTTATCCTTGTTGAGGTATATGAAGCGATAAGCTTATTTGCCAAAATATTTTTCACACTTATATAAATGAGAAGATAAAAAAATTATTTCACGAAAAATTATTGCATATGAGATTTAATGAAGATATTTATTTTAAGGTGTAAAAACAAATGAAGTCATGAAGAAAATTATAAATTTGATCATAACAGTGAAAAGTTAGTTGTAAAAGAAGATGCGAAAATGAGAAATATCTAAACCCATATAATTTGGATAGTCATGGGAGATATTAGAGTTTTTGGTAAGTGAATTTGTTTATGAAATGTCTCTTATTAAGAGAATATCAAATGCTTTAAAAATGAGTGCATTCTTACCAACTTTTATGAACAATTATGATGTTCGAATTATCCTAATTATTGGAGAGTCATTGTAAGAGTCGAAATGGAATATATGTTTAGAAAAATATGATAATATCAGAAAACTAATTTCTGTTTTATCTTAGGAAGATCTACCATAGAGGAGATTTTTGTTTTCTAAATGGTATAGACAACAATGGAATGGATTATTTTGAAAGATCAAATGTTGGGTTGATGGTGAAGATCGATATAACTTTATTCCATTTTTTGCTTTTTCCCAAACCTCATGTCTTTTTGGTGGATTTATGGTTTATTTTTTAATGGATAGTATTTTATGATGGTTAGGGTTAGGGTTTTATCTTGTTAGAGAATTAATGAGAACTTTTGTTGAGAGATAACGAGAAATCATGAGGTTTTGATTTTTTGTATTTTTTGAAAGAGAAACTGGGTGGGTTCGCAAAAGAGATAGTAATAATGGTCCGTTATATATTTAGAGAGAGAGAGAGAGAGGGAGGGTTTGTATTAGTTTTAGAGAAAGAGTAGATGGAATATCTTAGGTGTTTTCTCTTAGAAGTAGGTGACCAAAGCTTAGAGAGAGAAAAGGGAGGTCGGATGCATGGGCAGGAATTTGATTTTAGGTAGTTAGGATTTCCTATATTTTAGGAATACAAAAGGGTTTAAAATTCACTTGAATATAATTTCAAGATTAAGCTTTAAATAGTCATTTTCTCTAGGAGAATCCCATGAAATTTGTCAAGAGTGGTGTGGGCTCCGAAAATTCGGCCTCGGCCTCCGCTCGCTTTTCTTATTCGGCGAGGGAGTTTTAACTGAACTAAGTTCCGAGGTAAATTTTGGAAGGCAGATGGGTTTGTAGATAAGACACTACCCAGAGATTTCGCCCTCATTTTGTGAGGACTTTATGATCTGAGTTCTGGTTTCCTATAGGCGCAAGCCCCTATAGTTAATTACCCCTCCCGATCACGAGAGAGAACTTTCGATTAAGGCTAGTCGTCGATCAGATACGTAGAATATACGTGTTATCTGGCATATAGTAGCAGCAATGGTTTAGATTTGGAAATTTGGAAATTGGGTTTAGATTTGGGTATTTGGAAAGGTTTGGAAATTTGGAATTTGAAGGGTTGAGAGATTGATATTTAAAACTTAAAATTTCACCATCTAGCACTTAAAGCGGATGGTGGGGGAATGGATGATGGGCCCGATCAAGATCCCATGGTTCCGTCGTCCAGGGCCATCGTGGTCCCTGGTCTACTTAGTCAGAGGAGGTAGTCGACCCAACCTGACAGAAGGATTCTTGACGGCAGCCATGGGTTGCTTCGTCCAAGGGGACCTTGTAGACCTGGGGGGAATGTTTGTCTAAGGGGACAAATTTAAATCCACCTTAGCTGACAGAGGGCTTTGTGCCCTATCGATCATATCCTATTGATTCATATCTCAAGGATTTAACGCCACTAAGGAGCGTATTGGCTCTGGCCATAACCGGTATCTGTGGTGCCATTTGGCGGCAAAACCACTCGGTTCAGAGGGCCCCGGGTCATAACCGTTTACCTGCAGTGCCATTTGGCGGCGAAACTGCCGGTTAGAGGACACGTACCACGTCCTTACTGGCAAAAGATTGTTTGAGAATGGATCCTAGTGATATTTTCGACTAGGCATTTGGCTCTTTTGTGAGCTGAAGTAGTTTTTGATTTGTCCGCCTCGACAAACTGTTGCGGAGGGCGGATGGATTTTGCTTTAAGTATTTAATGGTTAGATTTCAATTTTAAATATTTGGAATTTGGGCTTTTTTGTGGAGTTTTAGAATTTTAGGGATTTTTGGATTTTTGTGGAGTTTTATGAGATTTTAGGATTTTTGTGGGTATTTGGGTGGAGTTATGAAATATTTGAAATGGATTTTGGATATTTTGGAGATATTTGAAAAATATTTGGAAACCCCTCCGGTTGAGATCTGAATTCAACACGGCCATCATCGGGGTGTTCGGGGTTACTTCTCTTTATGGATTGAACCTTGTCAACTCTGTCGGGCTGTCGACAGAGGATCGGGTTTCGTAGGCTTTATGCCCTTTGATAGTGAATTCTCATTATTGTAGGCCTTGAAGGCCTAATATGAATGTATTAAGATAAATATAACGGTCATCACAATCGTATATTTGTTTGTTGGTTCTAACCCTGTCGACTTCTATTGAACCATATAGAAGGATCGGGTTCGAACTAGAATTCACTTGTCAACCCGCGCAGCATCCCTAGACGTCACGTGTGTACCAATAACACGCTCGCCGGGGCCCATGCGGGTTTGGGGGCATTTTATAATTAAACCCTGTCGACTCCTTTTTACCTGCTAAGGAGGATCGGGTTTAAAATTTGATAACCCGCGTAGCATCCCTAGACTTCACGTGTGTACCAATAACACGCTCGCCGGGGCCCATGCAGGTTTGAGATTGTATTTTCCCCTTTTTAGTGTACCTATGTGTATACAAACTACGGTGCACTTGTGCGAGGGTATTTTTGGAATATTTCGTAGTCGCCTTCTGTCCGCTTGCATAGAAGTTACGGATCCGGTGGCGTGGCGTAGCAGCTTCTGAATAGAGTGGTTCGCTGCTTCGTACAGGTAGACTGTCGTGCACTACACGTTGCTTTCGGCAGGTGGATCGTAATGCACTAACTAATCTCCTGCCTTTGGTCGTAGGAGCTTACACTTGTTGTAATCAATTGGTATTTTGCTTGTGGATATCTTGTTTCTTGTATGTAGCCTCTTAGTGTCATTGAGAGTTTGTATGTCAGCCCGACATTTCACTTATATTTGGGATTTTAATGAATGACCTTCATTCATTAACCTCTTTATTTGCAGGGGATACATGTCTTCTACGACGACCTCCTGGAAGTATTTTGTAGAAAATCTATTGTTTCTGCATCGAATCCACCCTTTCACCAATCTCGGGTGGGTTTTTGTGTATTTGCACTTGTTGTAGAGACAGAAATTTGATTACAACAAATGGATAGTACTCGTACACCTTGCGATTGTTCGTTGCTTGTCACTAGTATCGTGCATTGACTTTGTAGGGACTGTTGTATGAATGAGGACTCTCCTACATTTCCTTTTAGGCAAAATATTAGTTGCACGACATAATGAGCTTTTGTAGTAACTCGTAGGAGTTCGTCTTTGGCACAATTCTTTTGTATTTGCCTATGAGTGGTATGTTGAGTGTATGGTGGATCTACCATAATGACTTGTAGATATCCACACTTGATGTATTTTCTCCACCCTTTCTTATAACGAATCGGTATATTTTTGCTTGTGAGTATTACCACGTTCATTCACTGGTTGATGATGATCGTAGGATAATACATCAAGGATCTCCTTTGTATTCATTGCATTCCTTTATGAATTTCTTCTTATAAATGACATGTAGTGTGGATAGTAGACTTATATAATTGATATTTGCTTGCAATCAACATCACATGCAAGTCCAATTTAAGCTTGTATTTATTTCATTTGAGTTTGAGTTCTTGTAGTAATTTGTTGCAAGCCCAAGCTTGTTAAAAAAATTTATAAGTCATTTTATTGTGCAAAATCCAAGTCCAAGTCCACAGAAATATGACTGAGTTCAAGTATAATTCAGGTTCCATATGAACCTCTTTCGTTCGTCGAGTCCCCTGCTGTTTTGCAAAGTTCGAGTCCATATTGTGCTTGATTCAAACCAAGTCCAAGTTGTTCATTTGATTCAAATCTTAAATTATGGTTCATTTAAGCTCCAATTTAGGTTCAAGTTAAGTTCAATGTGACTTAGTCCAAGTTCTGTTGTCCAAATCAAATCCTTGTTTGATTTCAAATGATTGAATCAAGCTCAAGTTCAACTTCATTGTCTTTCAATTTCAAGCTCATAAATCCAAGCTTACAAGTTCTCATCATTTTGAGTTCATTTGTTTTAGGTTCTGAGCATAGTCCCAAGTCCTTGGTTGTTCAAATGTGTCCACATCTTTGTTCTCGTTGAGTTCAAAAAGGTCCGAGTGCAGCAACATTTTCACCCGAAATTTCGGCAGCCTTCCGGCGTCTCCCCCGTTTAGGGGAAAACTACGGAAAACTGGGCCTATCCCACCACGTTAAGAAAAGCGTGTATGGTAGATGTCCTCTTTCGAGGACACCGCGGCCGTGTATTTTTGATCCCCCACCACGCTAAGAAAAGCGTGTATGGGTATTTTTGAAAATATTTTGCAAGAAAACATTTTTTGAAAGTATTTTGCAAAAAAAAAGACAGTTATTTCCCCGTGAGCGGGTACTTATGGGTATCCCTGCTTTGTCATACGCATCGCACCGGGCTCCTATCCCACCACGCTAAGAAAAGCGTGTATAGGCGAGGTTTCCAAGGCGATACGAACATCAAAGAGGGATTTCAAGTGATCACCCGATTCGTTGAGAGCACCGCGACTAACTTCCTCCCACCACGCTAAGAAAAGCGTGTATAGGTGGTCGTTTCGTCTCGTCGCAAACATCGAAAACGGGTTTCTCAGAGTTTTAGGGTTTAGGAGTTATACCTTCGCTTTCGTCGGTGTCGGCACGAGGATCAAGGGAAGAGAAGAGCATATCTAATTTATAACTAATTACCAATTATATATAATTAATTATATTTGACATATAATTAATTATATACAATTTATAATTAACTATAAATTAAATATATATATGATTTATAATTAATTATAAAATAATTATAATTAATTATATTTAATTTCAAAATTAATTATAAATGCATTAGATTTATTTTACAATTAATTTAAAAAATAATAATAATTAATTATATTTAGTCCATAATTAATTATAATTAATTTAAAGTTAATCATATCTTAATTAAATTTAATTTATGATTAATCAAAAATTAATTATAATTAATTATATCTTAATATATAATTAATTGTATTAATTTAAATTAATTATAAGTAAATCATTTTAATTTATAATTTATGATAACTTAAATATAATTAATTAATAATTATATTTAAGTTAAAATTAATTATAAATCAAAATTTAAATTAGGTTAAACCTAATCTTTATTAAACAGAGAGTTTAAGTCTCTTAAACTCTCTGTTTAAGAGATTTGGCCGAAGAAGCATGCGAAGGGGAGAAAGCCACCTTCACACTGGGAGCTCCCGTTCAAAGTGTCGGAACTTCCAATCCGACAGTAAGGGAAAGTCGGTCGAGGGAGCTAAAGCCGTCTGGATGGGGAGTTCGGCTTCAGCTGGAGATTCGGAGGGCTCTGGAGTTCGGCAGAGGGATGGAGACTTGAGGGATTCGGCTAGGAGAAGAGGTAAGGAGCTCTCTCTCTCTCTCTCTTTCTCTCTCTCTCTCTCTCTCTCTCTCTCTCTCTCTCGGTCGGAGGTCGGACGGTTGAGAGGATCGGAATAGAGGAGTTCGGCCGGAGAAGCGGGAGGCGAGATTGGCTGGGTCGGAACTCTCGTGCGGGAAGAGGGGTTCGATCGTGAAGTTGGAGTCGAGAGTGGAGAAGGGCTGCAGCGAACGTGGAGAGGGAGGAGCTCGGGATCGGCAGAAGGAAGATAGGGGAGGTGGGGTTCGGCCGGCTTTAGAGTTCGCCGGGATGCAGAGAGCGGGAGAGGAGAGGTATCGGGAGAGGCTTGCGATGCTTCAGCCCCATTCGCTCGGTATTTAAAGACTTGAATGGGAGTAGGATCGAGGCCACCGTCGCTGGTTTCGCGCAGAAATTCCGGGATGAGAAGCGATCGCAGCGGGATATCTGGACTGGTTCGGCGCCGAATCAGTACGTATGAGGGATTTCTTGCGGGATTTCGGGATCTCTGTTTTTTTTTTTTTTTCTCTTTTGGTCTTTACATGGAGGTCAACAAGTGGGTACAAGCGAGAGAAATAAGTGAGAAAAAGGCAATAGATGGCTGAGTGAGGCTTTGGTAATATGAAATTTATGGCAACAGAAGGTTATGGGGATTGGTAACTCTATAGGGAGGTGGTATGGGCTTGGCTTGGGTTTTAGGGATTGTGTTAATTATGAATCATGGAGGGACTCTAGAAGAAAATATTTCCACAACTGTGCAGCTAATGACTTAAAAATATAAAGTTAGAAGCACATAGTATCGTGAACTTAATAGATTTTTTGAAATTGATCTTCATCACAACACTAAATATCATCTTATTGAATTGCCATTAATGATTTTGAGAATGATGTTGGGCTTTGATCTCACTTGATACATAATGAAAGTCTTGTGGAAGACTTGAATAATTGAAAAAGGGGGAAGGAGAGGAAAGGAAGAACTTCACACAAATAACTTGGAGAGAGATCTGCAATTAGCGAAGCATCATAATCATAATCTCGTAGGCTGAATATTGCATGACCTTAGAGTTCTATTTGTAATAAAGATCCTACAAGATAAGACTAATAATTTATCTTATTTTAAAATAACAAATATTCATATAGCTCATGACAATTAAAATGTTGATAAATAAAGAGCACTAATAAATGAAATATAACGCTTGATGAACGAAACTGCTATAGATGATTAAAAAAAGTCTTGATATGCTATTTGCAATTGTCATAAATCTAATTATTAAAATAACTTTTTAAGTGAAAGTTAGAACAACAAAATAAACTTTTTTAGGGTAATTTGTTAGGGGTTATATAAATAAAGATGGAGTACATGACATTCAATTTAATGGATGTTAAATTTATAATTATTAGTCAATATTATAGAAGATTAAGCAATGCAAAATATGGTACATTGAAGTATCTTGAATCTATTATAATAATATATATATTTAAATGTAGATATAACTTTTGTTGTTAAAAATGGCTGTTGAAATGACAATGATTCAGGATTGTAATAAAATGGGAGAATATCATAGAAATTTGACCTTATATCTTATTAAATAATAATTTGATTGCCTATGATAGATGAATCTTAGTACAGTGGAATTAAGATTCAAAGATATCTATTTTGAGAGTGGTAAAAATAAGAATGTTTAAATTTGATGCATGATAAAATTAGGAATTGAAAAGCGAGAAATGATTATATTAATGAGATAATAAGAGTAACACTAATTGAAGATAAACTAGTTAAAAATATATTTGTTAGTGTAGACATATAGTATATAGCACATTTTGTATCAAAAGATGAGAATGAACTAATGCGAAGGGATAAATTAAAGGTAATATGGTTAGAAGTTGGCACAAAATATAGTTATAATCTCATTTGGCATTCAATAGAAAAGAGTAGAAGAGGAGGATTCATGAAGCTAGCTCTGAATAGTTTAGATGAGGTTAATTATGAAAAAGATGATGATCCTACTACATAGATGCCATGATTCAAATTTTGTTTATATATGACAATCTCTTGTTTTCTAGTTAGTAAAACAAATTGATAGGTGTAACTTTCTCTGAATGCCAGAACTACATAAAAAAAATTACCATGCATACGATCTCAGAAAAGAGGAACATTGTCGATAAGGATTAAACAGTTTTAAACAGTAACCTTTTTTTTTTTTGCTAGGGCTTGCTAACTTGTGTGCAAAACTAATGAAATATCCTTCTCTTCTCTTCTCTACAGCTATCAGCTTCTCAATCAGAGAATGGCCATTCTGCCAGACCCATTAGAAGTAGCTCAGTTAACCGTCCATCCATATCCTGCACTCATTCAAACTCACTGTTTAACCACAGAACTTCAGCTCTGAACTCCAGTACAGTTTCGGTCACATCCAGACCCACCACTCCATCACGACCATCTACTCCCGGCAACCGTTCAGGTTCTGCATCTTCTGCAAGAGCCTCTGCAGTTTCTCGTCCTGTACAGGCACGCTCTACCAATCCTTCCAAAACTAGGCCAAGCCATACCTCTCCTGGAGAAAAGACTCGTCCTTCACAAAGTTCTAGGTCCTCAACACCCAATGGTCGGCTTCAACTTCCTTCTATCTCTGCTACAAATGTAAATTCATCTGTAGTTCGATCCACTTCTAGGCCATCAACTCCTACGCGCCGACCAAACACCCCAGGAATTTCAGCATCGCCAGTCCCATCAGCTGGCAAGCTTCCTGCAAGCAGGAACTCTGCCCCTTCTCCTGTGATGCCATTTGATATCCCGGATTTCCCTCACGATACTCCTCCAAATCTGAGAACGAAATTGCCAGAAAGGCCAACTTCTGCTGGCAGGCCAAGACCAGGAATGGCTCTGATAGCAAGGGCAAGCTCAAATTCCGAGGCCCCAGCTTCTGCTGGTTCAGGCCGAAGGCACTCCTTACCTGTTGTTACTCGAAGTAAGTTGCCAGAGAACTCAATGAAAGTTCGGTCTTCTAAAAATGATCATGACGCAGTGCTGCTTGAAATTCAAAAGCCAATAGTTCCAGATCCGGTGGTCCGACGGGCTTCCAAAGCAAGCTTAACTGAGAGCAATGGGTTCGGTAGAACAATATCAAAAATGTCTTTGGACATGGCTCTTAGGCACATGGTATGTTCTCAAACAAAGTGTTGATTTGCGAGCCGTGTTATTTTACAAAATTCAACTTCTCAGGGTGCCTTTTGTTTGTTCTTGACATGTATGTGGCTAAATCTCACTAATGGAAAGAATGTTAAGGGAGTATTATACATAGCCGCTTTGTGATTAGACCGAGGAAGGGAGGCCAGACAGCGAGTGCTAGAGATATTTAATAATTCTTTCTTTTTTCTACATATATCCAGCTCTCTAGTTGCAACAGTGATAATGCAATATTCACTAAATATTTTCTCTTATGACTGGTCCACTCTTAGGGGTTGTTTGGTAGCACCCAGGATTTGATTTAAGTAGGATTTTGTAAATACGCTAAATTTAGATTTTGGACCTAAATCCTGAAAACTGTTTGGTAACATTCATGATAAATCATATTAAATCCAATGTGACTGTTTGACTATAGAGCGAATTTAACTAATGGACTCTTCCTCTCGAGTGAATGGATTTCGTAAATCCGGCAAAAAACAGGATTTCGGAAATCCGGGATTTAGCACGAAAAGGCGGAATTTTCCATCTACGATAGCTTTTATTTTTTGTGAGATTTGGTTTTGCATTTTAGGCAGTTTGGTTGGATTTCACTCAAATCCGGTCTAAATCCTGCTACCAAACAGCCCCTTAGGATGAGATGTAGTGGAGAAATCTAAAGGAATAAATAACCAGGTGGGGATTTTCTGGTCTCTTAGCTTTTGTTCATATCATGCTTCTCTCCTTACAGTTGTCGTTATGAATGCGAGGGTAGTGGGAGAATATTATGATTCTGAAAATACTCGTTTCATTTTTTGCCAGTAATGTTCTAATTCTTAATTTATGAAGGTAATACAATGGTTAAGTAGTACCTTTTTCATGAGAAAGCAAGCATATATCATGAAATGCAATTTATGTGTAAATTGAATGTTTTGAAATGTTCTCAATAGTTCCTATTTGATAGATATATTTCAACGAATCAATTTTTATGAGATTTAAATGTTTAAAAAATAACTAATTGTTAGTCTAATGCTTTTTACTGATCTCCACCTCAGGATATTAGGCAAAGCATGGGAGGAATCAGAGCTAACTCCATTTTTCCGCATAGTATCCGCTATGGAAATGCTCCCAAATCACGTCCAACTCGTGGCTCGGAACCCGTAGTTCCAGTCACAAATGATGAAGCTCTGTCAGAGACTCGTAGTTGCAGTGGAATTGTCATGAAGACCGAAGTCGTTGCAGAAAAACAAATGAGCAAGGATTGTGTTATTGCAAAGGAGAGTGATTTTGATCTTTATGGAAGCTCCCGGTATGATGCAATGCTTCTGAGAGAGGATTTGAAGAACACAAATTGGCTACACAGTGTTGAAGACAAGTCTGACCAGAGCCCAGTATTCGACCACCGGTTCGAGCCACCACCTGAACCTTTTAGCCCTCTTTAGTTGGTTTACACGGTAGTGGTTATTGAAGACAAGTATGACCTGATCCCAGTATTTGAGCAACGGTTTGAGCTACTTCTAGTAAGTTTTAACCTTCGTTTTGGGACGGCTTTCTTCCTGCTTCTTAAATCAGCTTTCTATTGCAAATATTTAAATTTTTTAACTAAAAAGTCGCTTTAAGAAGCAGTAAGAAAGCCATCCCAAACGAAGTCTTAACCTTCAAATTGCTTTGCCTCTGCTCTTTTCTGATTCTAATTCTTGGTTTTGGAAATTTTTTTGTTGATTCAACTTGGTGTTATTTAGTCTTGGTTCTGAAACTGAGAATTGGCATTGTTTGATCGCATACGAGTTTCACTACTGGTGTATCCTCCTGTAAATTGTTATTTCTCTATCATTATACACTATGGATCTCCATGAAGAGAACTGTATAGAGATTTATCTACAATTACTAAATAGTTGCAGTGGAACTGTATTTGAACTATGGCTGTGATCATCGATGGAAGGGTCTCCTTCCTATTTTATTTCAATGTGATACTTTGTTAGAGAGATGTAAAAGTTAAAGCAAAACAAACTCCTAAATCTTGAATACCTTAAAAAATTATTTTTAGGGATATATATTATGTCAAGTTGTAGTAGGATCATCACCCTTTGGACTAAGCAATCTTGTAGAGTCGGTTTGTTCACAAGATATTACATCAAGTATTTCCTTATGATTAGATTGATTCTGTGAGAGTAGGTAATGACATAGCTTTTGCACATAAGTATTAATGTTATGTTATGCTTTTTAATTATTGGGCAATTCAACTCTTCTATGGTAAGATGTTCATGTAATAGAGGGCATCTACCTTGTCAACATAATATGTTTGAATTAGCAGAACACTAAATGATATATTGAGGGTCTGTTTGAGATGATTGTAGTTTTTTGTAAAGGTGATTGTAAATTAACTGTGGATAAAGTAATTTTTTTGAAAGCTGCTATAGAGAATATCTTTCTAATGCAAATAATTTCTTGAAAGCAATGGAAAAAATAATGGCCAAATAGAAATTATAGTTGTAGTCTGAAAAAAGTTATTCTAGAAGATGCATGAGTCTATTAGAAATTAAAGCTACTAGGATTGGAGAATATAGCATATAGTGTTTGATGTAATATTTGAAATGAAAGCTTTCGAGTGGATTCTTGTTAAATATATTAAACTTATAGAGCTGTTCAAAGATGATTTGTAATTTGTTGATCATCATGACAAAAGCCTTTGATGACATGTCATTATTGTAACACTCCATCTATTTGCGCATGGGGTTATCGAAGATGTATGATATACCTTGTTGAGAGATTGCTTGAATGCTTTTTTAGGCCAAAGAGCATTCACCTTGTAGTAGTATAAAGTTGATGAGAGTTCTGAAAGTAATATGTTTATGATCATGGAGTACTGCCAACTTAATCTAGTTATATCATGATGACTCATTCATAAATGAGAACATGCATGAATTAACATGTTGATCACGAGTTCTATTATATGAAGCAGAAACTGATTCTTCAAAAATAGTTGGCTGATCACAGATCCCCTCATCCTCGCAACTCAAATGCACTCTCCTTCTACTCTTAGGTGACCCAAAGCTCTACCACAAATCACCAATGACCTTGGGATGTTAGATCGCTATGGCAATCTTAGCTTAGCACTCGTAGCAGATTTGCCCTCAAGCACTCCACACTACTTAAATTGCCTTGAGATAGATAATTAAGATCAAAAGAGGCAATCTCCCATCAAGCTAGCCAAAGTATGACAAATGTATGGGGAAATTGATATTGAGAGTTGTTATCTTATGTATTTTTATTTTCTTTTAGTGTAGCCTTTATTATGTAATACCTGTCACGTCTTAACTCAGGTAATTAACTTAACATTGTATAAATTTTTTCTTGATATTGATCTAATCATCAATAATGAGCTCTGTCATATTTTGTTGACTCTAAATAGGGTTAGAAAGAGAAAGGGAAAGATGAATAATGAGAATTCAAAGACTTGTAAGGGCACCGTGATGCAGCGAAGTTTAGCGTTGCGGTGTATTCTTTTTTTTGGAGAAGATTTTGAGGGAGTGTTGTAGAGTTGAGGGGCGCCGATATGGTGCTGAGCTCCTGGGTTTGAGGAATTTGGAAGCATCTGGAATATTCTTTTGGGCGTAGCAGTACTGGGAGGGTTTGCGTTGTTCACCAAGCCAAAATGAAATTTTTTATATTTAAAATATCTTAATCCATTTTCACTACTCACCCCCACCACCTTGTCGGGGAAGAAAGAGAAAGAGGAGAAGAGAAGGAGAAGAGAAGAAAGTGAAAGAATTTGAAACCCATAGCTCAGGTTTCGTCCGTCGATCTAGTCAAAGATTTCATAGAGTATGAGGTAAACTTTTGAACACCCATTTTTGATTTCAATTCTAGCGATTTTATAAAAAGTTATAAATGAAAATATGTTTTTCTCGAGTTTTACTATGTTCTTATTATATAACTTTTAGTAGGTTATTGTATGCTTTATTCTAAATGTTTTAATTATAAGAAATTGAATTCTATCGGTTGGTTTTCGCTACACAAAATTCTGTGAGTATTGAATGAATGAGTTATTTTTTGTTTTTGTAATAGTTTATATAAAAGGGTTAAAACACTTTTTTGAATATTTCTCTGAAATTATAATTAGAATGAAAATATCTGGTGGGTATATTTTTATATACGTAATATGAATTACTGTAGGTAATTATGATACTTCATGCATTATCACAATTCCTTTTAAATTCATAATTACTTATCATTGCATTCAAATTGTGCAGCTCATGGCATGTCAGTGGACGAGCTCTGAATTCTAAAATGTGATATGAACACTCTTTGAAATGATATAAGAGCCCTATATGTTATATTCTTGTTATCTGTCTTGTGTGGATGTGGGAGGAATTCTGGCTTTACTTTTTAAAAGCGGGTGTGGGAGTTTATTCTATTTTAACCCCACTTGTTGAATGCAGATATCGGGATATGTGCTTCATACTCATGCATTACATATTATGATAATCCAACAAATTAAATATAAATGATATTCTGAGTTGGCTCTAAGAAACCTTGAATTTCTATATAAATTCTTATGAAATGAGGAAGTTAAGTGCACATGAATGTTGATAAATAATGTTCTTCGAAACCTATGATAATTCTGTGACAATGAATCGTAAAAATATAAGTGATGACCTTGAAATAAAGAATACTTCAATAATTATAGTGAATCATGTTCTACTAGTATTTTGTTTACGCTCTAACGATTTATTTAATATTTAAGTAGATCATTATTGATATTTTAATAGGATATTAATATCTGTGATAAGTTAGTGATAGAAGTCAACTGTGATAGTTGTGCTCATTTTGTGGCTTCTCTAACATTTCAGGAAAAGGAAAGGGCTTAACCAAGTAGAGGAAGGTACTCTTTGAATCTTAATAGTTAAGGTACTCTTTTGTAATTCAATATCAATTCTTTTGATGTTTAGATTCAATATGCACTGGATTATTGTTTATGTATTTTGAGAAATGAAAATGAAATGATGTTTATATTGTTATTATTATTTTGAATTTTATTTAACTTTGGTTTATTCTACTTTGTGATTGAGTTAAAATTTAGGATTAAATATTCAATCATTTCATTAGATCCTAGGGTGTCACATCCTGAGCCCTTAGACCCCATAAAGGGTGAAAATGAACATTTTGGATCTTTTGCGTCATTGAACACTTGTATTGCATACATTTGAGCTACTTCATATAGTACTTTTTCCTTTTCCTCCTCTCCTTTTTTTACAAAAGTTCTTAGGTTAACCCTTAGAGCCTACCCACAAGTAAGATCAGATATCACCTATGGGCAAACTTGGATCCAAAATTGAGGATCTGAAAGAATTTAGGGAGTGTCTCCCTTATTGCCTTTATGGCTCTTCTAGAGGAGGTAATATGTAATATGATGTTTGATCTTTAGATAATATTTTCTAATGAGAATAAAAAAATTGTTGAGGATATTATAAATATATATATATTTCTCAAAAATTCAAACTTCAATTTTCTTACAACAATCATATTCATGCTTATCTTATTATTAAAAGCAACTTCTCATCTTAAAAGTTAAAAAATTGAAATGTCATAAAAATTGGCTTGTTCAGGCATGAATCTCAAAGCACACTTGAATTAGAAGCTTCTAAAATTAAATTTAAAACTATTTTGTGTCTAAAATTAAATCATCAAAGCACTGCTTGGCCGGCCATCGCAGCTCGACTGTCACTGTTGGACCGCCGCAACTTGATTGCTAACATCTGATTACTCTTGCTTATGCAATCACCATTATTGGGTCATTGCCGTATGACCAACATTAAAGGGATGAGCAAACCGTTGTAATCAATGCTCATATAGTATAATCATTTCAGTTATGTAGTACTTGTACTTTCTCCACTTTCTAGATTTTTCACATAAAAACTTTAGTATTATCCATACTCTTTTTTTTTATCTAGTTGTGGGTTGGATTTTCATGTAAAACTAGGATGCTTAATGATAAAATAATATTTAAACAAAAATTAGAGAGTGATTTGAAAAATAAACTTATGAGTTATGAAAACTTGCAAACAAAAAAAGAAAAAAAAAGAAGGAAAATTCACCCGAATGCTATGAGCTATCGAGAAGTTTGAAATGTCAACATATCAAGGAGCTTTTTAGAAAGCGATAAAGTGTTTGACTGTTCGAAGACCGATCATCTTCCATTTCTTTTCACTTGACAAGGTAAGTTGACAGGTGAAGCAGAGATTGAGGCTTCGTTTGGGACGGCTTTCTTACTGCTTCTTAAAGCAGCTTTCTAGTATAAATTTAAATATTTATACTAGAAAGTTGCTTTAAGAAACAGTAAAAAAATCGTCCCAAACAAAACCTGAACCTCCAATCTGATTTTTAAATTGGTCATCGTTTGCCCCTCATTATTAATAATAATAATTTATTTAAAATAAATATATTTTAATGCAATTTGGCTATGAAAATGATATATAAATAAATATAAAAATTTATACATTAAATAAGTAAATATGTAAAAATTATGTGATATATACGCAAATCCTCCAAAATATATTGAATGATTGATATTATCCCATAGTTAAAAATATATAAATTTGATAAAAAAAAAGATAAAATTAAATTAACGGATGACATTTGCCTTAGAAAAATACTTAAAATAGAAAACAGAATTCCCCCCATTTTATCAGTATAAGCATAGCCTATACAATCAAAATAATCAGAAATTCATGAATGACAATTGCGAATAATACTCTAATTCAAAATATACAAAATTTCTACATAAAATTTTTCTTATGAAAATAAATAAATGAATATTTTCTTTATATTCATTAAATTGTAATAAGAGTATTAATTATTAACTAATAAACTCAAAATGAATAATAATAATAATAATAATGAGAATATTTTTGAGGAGGATCCTCCTCCCAAGCTCTTCACCTCAATGGTATCCTGCAACAATATTAAAGGTACAAAAAAAAAAGTCAATAATCATGCGAAAAAAAAAAATTTAAAGTCATTGAATTTATTTTGAAATGAGTAAATTTTTCTTCAAATAAAAAATTAAAAATAAACTTATTAATTTAATTTTTTATTATTGTTTTTTAACCTTTTTTTTAACTTTATTTTCAACAAGGGTAAAAAAAGAGTTCTTTGATTGAGAGAAATGTTGATGGCTAAGATTTTATTTTCATTTTCTGTGTGCATTTTTTGTTTAAACAATTAAATAAGAAAAGAATTTTTTTTTTTTGGGAAAATAATCATATATTGACAATATATCAATCTTTGTTATCTTAACAAATTCTGAAATTTGTAAATAAAAATTGTAAAGCGAATGGAATGTTTCTGCAAATTTAAAAAGGTTAGAAACAAAGTATCAAAGTAGAGCAAAATAAGGATAAAATAGAATAAGATAGCAACATTTAAAAAAAAAAAAAGCTTATTTGGATCCCTCAAATTTGGTAAATGTCTCATTTTTAGTATGTGTTATTTTGGTCCCAATATCTTTTGAGACTTGAATATAATTCATTAGTTTGATATTCAATTTTCAAAATGATTCCTATTAGCTAATGATTTTTAACATAAATTTAAATGAATTTAATTTAGAATGACACAAATTCCTCAATCTTAAGTTCCTTCTCCTATTCTAGGATCAAAACCTAATTTCAATAAGATCTAGTAGCTCACCTTGTCGATATTAAAAGAGGATACTAAAAGAGGATGAAATTAAGAGGTAAATAATGTTATATGTAGCTTCATCATGGCCCCTCAAGTTGAGGGGGGAGTACCTTCAACTTGTCACGTAGAGATTTAAACTGAGGTGTAGGTTGTATCTTAGTAAAGATATCAACAATTTGTCTGTTGTTGAAATATGCTGAACATTTAGGATTTTTTTGGTGATGTTCTTACGAAAGAAATGGTGATCAATTTCAATGTTTTTTGTGCGGGCATGAAAAATAGGATTTGTAGCAATACACATGACTAAAGTGTTATAGTAGAAAGGGGGAGTAGTGTCTAAGACAATTGAGAAATCATGACACAAACAATGAAGCCAAATGACTTCTATTGTGGCTGCAGTAAGAGAACGATATTCTACTTCAATTGATGATCAATATATTTTTTACTGACCAAGAGAGTAAGGTATTGCCCAAATAAATAAAGAAATCTGAAGTGGATTTGCGGTCAATAGTATCACCAGCCCAATCCGAATTGGAGAATTCAGACAATTGTAATCCTCTTTGTATAAACTTCCCATGACTGGAAGTGCCTTGTAAATAGCGAAGGATGTATTTTATCATTTGAAAATGATGTTGGAGAGGTTGATGCATATATTGACAGATTATATTTATAACAATATTTATATTTGGGCGAATGTTGGTTAGGTATTGAAGTGCACCTGCTAGCTATTAGCTGATAGTAGAGCATATGATTGTGAAATGGTTGGTATTAAATAGGATCTAAAATGGTTTTTGACGGCAGTGGGTTGGAAAGAGGTTTGCAAGTGGACATTCTTGCCTTGTGGAGCAGGTCCTGAGTGCACTGTTGTTGTATTAGAAGGTAATCGTCAGTTGATTTTGTGAAATTAATGCCAAGAAAGCAAGTAAGCTCTCCAAGATTCTATATGTGAAATCATTTTTTGCAATTTCTCGAGCAGTATTGATATAAATAATTGATTATTGCCAGATATTAAGATGTCATCAATATAAATTAGGATGTGTATGTAAATGTTGTTATTACTGTAGACTATTAATGATGAATCATCATTGCAAGAGTAAAACCATGTGAAAGTAGATAAGATGAAAAATAGCAAATCATCGACGGGGTGCTTGTTTAAGACTGTAGAGATCTATTTTAAGTTAGAAAATATGATGAGAATTTTGTGGATCTTAGAAACCTTGTGGTTGAAACATGTAAATTGTTTCCTTAAGCTCACTATGAAGAAAATCATTTGAAACATCTAGTTGTAGGATTTTCCAATTGAAGTGTAAGACAACTAAAATAAATAATTGGATGGTTTGAAATCTAGCTACCATATTAAAAGTTTCAAGATAATATATTCCATATTATTGCATATAATCTTGTGCCACAAGTCTTGCTTTGTGTCTAGCAATGAAATCATTTGAGTTTGAAAATCCATTTGCAACCTATGACATTGAAGTTTGGTTGAGGTGGGGCAGGGGGTGGGGACCAAAGTCTAAGTGCCTTGAGATTGTAAGGCAAGAGATTCATCAGATAAGGCTTTATGCCACTATGGAAGTTTGGCAGTTGAAGTATATCAACTTGGAGTGGATTGTAAGGAGTGATTGAGATCAAGAATATGACGTGGTTTTAGAGATCTAGTTTGTAGATGGTTGACCATATGATTTCAAGGAGGACTGGAGAGAGAGGAGGATGAAGAAGATGTTGAATGGGAAGAGGAAGTTGGAATAGAAATTGGAGATGTGGTGGGAGAGAAATAGGAAGGTGTAGGTGGTATTTGATGTGGAGTGGTGGTGGTTTGTTATGAAGTAGATTTGGTGGAATTAGAGGAAATGAGATTGGTGTAGCGATGGAAATTTTAGTTGCAGAGGAAATTGACGAAGAAGGGGTTGATGATGTTGTGAGTTCATATAAATTTACATGTCAAGAGACTATAATGTGACTGGTGGAAGGATTGTAGTATTTTGTAGCCTTTTTTATTTATGGCATATCCTAGGAAGATAAATGGGGCATAATGAAGAACTAGTTTGTTGGTAGTATAAGGTTTTAACAAAAGGATAACAACGACATCCAAAGGCATGTAGATGATTATTGGTAGGTTTGGTATTGAATAAGAGTTGGAAAGGAGAGGTAGAGAATGTAGTAGGAGAGGGTAGATGATTTATGAGGTATACAACTATTAACAGTGTGTCAACCCAAAAATGCTAGAGAAGATTGACATCAAAGAGAAGTTATCGAATGATGTCTAAAAAACGATGGAGTTTGTGTTTGGTAATTCTATTTTTTTGAGGAGTATATGTACAAGTAAATTGGTGATGTATGCCATTGTTTGTAAGAAATGTTTATATAGTGGAGTTGATGAGTTCACCTCTGTCGTCTGTACATATAGTGCATATGGATTTGTTGAGTTGTTTTTCAATAAATGTTTTAAAGGTTATGAATTTGGATGGAGTCTTGGATTTATGTTTTAACATATATATCCAAGAATAACGTGAATAATCATCCACAAATAAGAAATAAAAATGAAACCCATTGTGTGATACAATTTGAAAAGGTCCCCAAACATGAACATGTATAAGTTTGAGAGGTGAGTATGTAAAACTATGCGATTCATTAAATGATAATCTATGTCTCTTGGCAAGACCACAAGAGTTACAAAATGTATTTGAGGTAAAAGAGGATATACATAATTTAGGAAATGTTTTTAAAACAACAAATGATGTAGAAGAACTTGGGCGGCCCAGCTGACAATGCTAGAGGCTTGAGGAAGCTATGGTAGTGCTAAAATAAATAGTTGTGGGATGAGGTGTAGGTGTGGAACAGTTGGTTAGATGGTACATCTGATTATGACATGAAGAAGAGTTTAATTGTTCGTTTGGTCCTGAATTTTGTAACCGGGTTGATCGAAGACAATGTGACAGTTATTGTTAACCGTGAGTTTTGAAATAGAAATCAAATTGTTAGAAAGTTTAGAAACATGAAGAAGGGGATTGAGTGAGAGCATACGTGTGGGAGTTGGGAGCAAGCCCGCACATAACTTGCTGGCCATAACTTTCTCATATCCTTGATATGTTGAGGGATGTTGTAGAGCTTGAATATCAAGTTTTAGATGTGCAATATCACCAATATCTAAATACCAATAATTTTTGTTGGTGGTTGTATCAACAAAAAGAGCATGATTGTTTGAAGGAGCTTGTGGAGTAAACTAAAGGTTTGTGCGATGCTAGCAGGTGAACGCTAAATGACCTCGTTTTACACAGATTTAACAGTCGATCGAGGAATGTTGTGGAAATGTGCGTTTGGAAGAGACAAAGAAACATCCATGACCATAAGCACATGATAAACGTACAAGGTCGCGACCTTTTGTTGAAGTAAGGGAGAACTGATTTTTAGGAGCGGAAGATACATTATGCTCAATTCCTTGGCTACTTCAATCACAAGATTAGCATCTTCACATGAAAGCAAGGAATATAAGTCATCAAAGTTAATTTGTGTGAGCTTTGTTCGGATCGCAATTTTGAAACCTTGGTAGTTTGCTGGAAGACCATTAAGGATATACAAAATAATGTTTTATAGGTCTATTAAGCCTCCATTTATGGCAATGTTGTCAATTAGATACTTGATGGTGGTAAGAAATTCAGCCATATATTGTTTTTTCATAGTGATTGAATGAAGCTTATTTTGAACTGTATAACCTTGGAGCAGTTCGAGAACTGAAGTCGATGCTGGAGAGTAGAACATATGGATGAGAAAGTATCAATGTTTAAAATGTGGGGTAAGATCGATGACGATATTGTATAGAAGATTGACACGGCTAGATCGATTCTTATCTATGAGAACCCAAAGGGTGTATTAAGGGTTAAGAGATGCTTGGCATGTGTCAGTGATAATTTGTTTGGAAGGAAAAGAGTGGTTTCATCCAGATACTCGTAAAAGTTGTTTGCAGTGAATGGCTTGTGGATTTGTGATCACTATGTTGGTTGGTTGTCTGCGGACAATGTTTTTCATGTTAGAAACCATAGATTTGAGGGAGGAATAAACACATCATTTGCAAGGTTTGTAGCAGATGCTGGTATTACTGGTGTATTGGCTGAGGAGTTCGTCGATTCTACCATGAGGATTGAAGGGGCTGTTAAGTTCAGGTAGATCTGATACCATGTGGAAAGAGTTAAATCATGGATGAGTTGGAAATATAACTCATAAGCCAGAAGAGTGACATTGATAATCTACAGTGAAATATTGCTGCAGATAACACATAACAACACAAGAGATGAACGAAGGCAATAAGGAGAAAAATTAAACTTGTATGTATCCATGTTAACAATTCAAACTGTACTACTACATATGCACAAAGTAAAGCTATAAGGTGATTACAAAATCACCCTTGGTTTCCAGCCGAAGCAAGCTTTAGCAGAGAAGTAGAAGTTGGGAGGCTGCACTGCATCATACATATAGCATGAATACTTATGCAGAGTAGTGGATGCAGGAGTAGAGGTTTTGAGAACAACTTTAGCACACATCTGAACTATGATATGTAGCTTTACACTTTCAACTAACTTCATAAAAATCAAAGGCAATGCTTCTTACATAGCTGAGCAACACTTTGAATTTTTTTTGTCTCATAAATATCATTGAGAGTTGCATTGATCAAAGTTTTTTAATTTGTTACATTTAGAAAAAAAAAGAAAATAGTTGATTATGAGAAATCTTTAGAGGATATAAAAATTATTGGAGATAGTTGAATTTATGAAATAAGAGAGGAACGGTAATTTGTTCATTAAAAGAAGAAACAAGGTAAAATGAATGAAAAAATAAAGTTTAATATTTCATTCAATGCATTTAAATTTGTTCTATGGGTGCTAGACATATAATATTAATGTTTTGAGCGTTAGATATGTAAATAGTATAAAATAAAGTGGTATGTATGTAAATCCCCCAGAAATAAAAGGGCTTTGTATTTTTGTTGCACTCATGTGACTCTTTTGTTCATAGAAATATCTATCAGATATGTACATCTAAACAAATATCCTTATTCAATATTTTTTTCTTCATTAATTTTCTTCTTAGTTAAAAGGGAAATCTCTTACCATCCGAACAAATCAGCTCCACATTTAGGCTTATCCCCACCGACCTTCATCACCTCAATCTCATAGCAATGCACCTTGACCGGCACCTTACCGGAATGCCACCATCCGAGCGCCAAATCCACCGTCACGTGCCATTCAAGATCCACCAACAATGCCCCAACCTTAAACTGCCGGTCAAGCTCCGCCGCCTTATCCGCCGCCACATACCGCCTCGCCGCCGCCGCCGTCACCTTAATGACCGTCGAGTTCATCGGCTCTTGCGAAAACTCCGGCACCGTCGCCTCGGCTAACACCAGCGCTAACTTACCCGACGGATAGACCAGTATATGGGACTCGGCGTAGACGAGCCGGACGGCGGCGTTGTTGTTGGATAGGTGGAGGACGATGGGTGCCGCCACGTCGAAGTAGTTGTGGTGATGGGTGAAGCGGGTGAGGTTTATTCCGTCGAGAGAGAAGGTGGGGATGCGGGGGTGGAAATGGGAGTATAGGATGGAGAGGGAGGCGGCGGCGAATAGGAGAGTGACGAGAAGGGCGGCGGTGGTCCAGAGGCAGAGGCGGCAGCAGCTGCAATGGTGGCGACGGCGGTGGTCGTGGTGAAGGAGGTGGGAGGGGATGGCGAGGGCCATGGCGGGGCGAAGGGAGGGAGTGGAGTAGGAGGAGGAGGATTAATTAATGGGATTAGAAGGATTTTGTTGGAGATTGAGAGGTGAAACAAAGATGATGTTTTTATGGAGTAGGAGTTGGTTAGGGGAGCTCTTTGTTTTAATGTTGTTTCAGTTTGTTCCAGCTTAAGAGGTTGATTGGTTCATTTAATTTGGTTGTTTGTGAATTGTGAACATAATTTTTTTTTTGGAAAAAAAAATGATAATTTTAGGGTTTATTTCCAAGTGAAAAATGGAATAATTAATTTTTAGTGGTGTCAATTCGGGTCGACGGGTCGGGTTCGGGTCGAACCCGAGTTGACCTGGATCTAAACGGGTCAACCCGAACCCAACCCTTTTTTGCAAACGGGTCGGACATTTCAACCCGGACCCGACACGGCCGGGTTGCCGGGTTGACCCGAACCGACCTGCGAGGCAGAGAATGGAGCAGTCGGAGCTCGTGTTTCGCGAGTGCAGTAGTGGGCGACGGCAGAGCGGTAGCGCGGCATAGGGCGGCCGGCGACGGCGCAAGGCGCGAACGGCGAGTGCGGGAGCGGCAGCGAGTGGCGAGCGCGGGTTCGGCAGCGAGCGCGGGTTCGTCAGTGAGGCAGTGAGCGCGGGTTCGGGTTTGGCAGCCAGCGCGGCTGCGCGCATGCGCGGGTTCGGGTTCGGCAGCGCGGAAAATCCAATTTTTTTAAAAATAAACGGGTTTTCGGGTTGACCCAGCAACCCGCCTGGTCAACCAGAACCCGACCCGTTTTTCAAACGGGTCGAATCTACGAACCCGAACCCGACCCATTTTTCAAACGGGTGGGGTCCAACCCGGATTTTCCGGGTCTGGTCCGGGTCAGGTTTTCGGGTCGGGTCAAATATTGACAGCCCTAATTTTAGAAGTTTTGTGTAAATTGAATAATTGTTCTTGCATAAAAAAAAAAAAAAATCTACGACACTCAAGCCTTAATCACAACCTATAAATAACGGGTCGAGTGATAAGCCTAATTCACACACATTTATGTAATTCTCCTTAGCTTAACACACTTTATAAAAATCTCTGAGATTTTTCCTCTAACGTTCCTTTCATCTCTCTATTTTTTCTATTTGTTTTATTGAGCATTCTCAGTATAATTTGTGTGATGCCCAAATAATTTTAAAATCAAGAGAGCGTATAACTAATAAAAAAGCGAACATTTCTAATTTATTATGTATTTATGAATGCCCCCTATTAGTTTTTGCTTATATGAATTTAGTTTTCCCATTTAGCACTGGAGTGTGAAATTATTCTGTGCTGTCACAGAATGGCGCCCAGTGGCGAAAGCGTCACATCATTTTTTGTTATGTATCGCTGCTATGTACCGCTCGGTACTGAGTGACGTGATGCGTTCTGATTCGTCTCTGCACCGTTCGGTTACCGCACAAAATAATTTATAGAAGCTATAGATGGTATTTGCATACATATCATAAAATTTGTATCTATTTACCTATTTAATATTTAAATTTTTTATTTTTACTAATATAGTTTGTTCTAGTACCTAAATTATATCAAAATAAATGTATATAAAGATATTTTATTTTAGAAAAGTTCATATTGATAATATTTCTAATGTGATTAACAATTATAATATTATATAAATAAATATAAAATTTAATTGTTAAATATGTAAATATATTTTATATTAGGAGATATATAAATATATAAATAGATAAGTATACGTCCCCCAAAAAATTTAGGTTAGTTAACCAAACTTATTAGAGTAATTTTCATACATAACACTCAAATCTATCTACACTACAGAAAAATTGGCTTTAGCATCAATTAAAATAAGCTTTCATGGCGGTTTTAACCGCCAAAAAAATAGCTCGTAGCGGTTTAAAAAACGTTGCATATTCGTTGTATTTCATTCTCACTGCAAAGGAAATTTGCAATGATTTTAAAACCGACGGGAAAGGTGTGTAGTGTGCAGCGGTAGTTTTAACTGTCACTATCCTGTAAGTATAATAGTGATTAAAATCGCCACTAATTCTCTAGAATAGTGGACGTTAGAACCCCCACTGTTTTCACTGATTTTTTTTTTAAATGACTTTGCTATAGGTAAGCAGCTGCAAGAAACTCTAGGCCATCCAATTTCAAAGAAAAAATAATCACAACACACTACTACAAGTTTCAATTATGGTACAAAATTTTGCAACTCTCATATATTTTGAACTTATTAATTGTATATATTCCATGATTAAAATGAGGCAACTCAGAGGATTTCCATCTAAAAAAGCAAAAATATTATACCCCTTCAATGCAATTTCATTTTTCCATTTTCATAGCGAGAGATTACGAGATGCATCAGCAAACATAACAATTCGAATCGAGACCGAGACAATTGAACTTATAAAGTAATTTATAAGGAGATTCTGTACAATTTAGGCTTCGTTTGGGACAGCTTTTTTATTGCTTACTAAAACGAAGTTTTAGTAAAAAATAAAAAAAAAATTGTACTAAAACTCTGTTTTAGAAATCAATAAAAAAACCGTCCCAAACGAAGCCTTAGTTTGCAAGTAAGAAACTAACCGCTTTTTCCATTGCATATATATATATATATATAGAGAGAGAGAGAGAGAGAGAGAGAGAGAGAGAGAGAGAGAGTCAACAATGCATGAGGGATCTTCTGGCATTGCATTAAATACAGAACTTGAGAACTATCACAAACTATTTCCCTCTGATATGAATCGCATTTATAGAACACCTAAATAGAAATTACAAAGAAAACAAGGGAACAAGAGGATCAACAATTCCTTATTACCAACAAAAACAAGAATAACAATCAACAGACTTTCAGACCTAATAGAACATGATTCATAGTGTTTTTACTTTTCCATCTCTCACTAATTTAACTGCTCTGCTTGTTTTGATTAAAAGTATAGATTTATATATGTATAGTTTTGAAAAATAATTAATTTTCTTTGGGAATATTAAATTTTTAAATTTTGAAATTGAACACTCTATTATGAACAATATATCGCCTCGAAAGACGAACATATCGTTCCCTAATGGGTTCAAATTTCAGAATTTTAATCGTATCCGAATTATCGTAGTCAAACTCAAAGGGAAAATTACATTCGACCCTGGAGGATCAAAATGGAATTTAACCAATTGTTTGACTATTCTAATTCGGATAAAAGATCGTTAATTTCATAATCGAAGCCACGATAATAATTGATATATCTCTCCGAAGAAAGAAGATATCAATTATTATGGATTGTTCAAAAATGACGATAATGATCGTCGGGTTTGATTTTTCCAAAGAAAATTAATTAGAGGTTTTGAAAAATTATTGATTTTGAAAATAAGTTCTGGGTTTCTAAATCTCCTACGAGCGCAAGCCCTCGTAGTTAATTACATCGTAGGAAATCAGAATTTCCTACGAAAACTCTCGATTAAAATAGCGGTGTAAATTTTATTTAAGAATTTCAAGGCTTGATATCAAAGGAGGAAAATGGTAGGAATTTTCAATAGGGATTAGTTCAAGATTGAACACTTATTTTTGAAATCAAAGGAAGAGAAGTAGGGGATGTTTTGAGATTCTGAATTACTTCAGAAACATCCCAATCTATCCTAAGTGTTGGGCTTATATTCGATTGAGAGGAATTTTTTTGTTTGAGTAGTCAATTTTATTAGAAATTTGGGATTCAATTCCCAGAAAGTTGAGGTCTTATGGCCCGAGCCAGCCTCAGAACCTAAGTCTAAATTGGGCACTAAGAGTTAGCACCCCGAACCTAGCTAGTGCAATGCAATTCTGGTCTTACCCCGGCCTGGATTGGGGAGCCAGCTAAACCACCTAAACGATTTTAAAATATGAATCCGGTCTTTTTATGTAGAGTGATAGGAACGTTATTTAAGATATGTTTTTTTTTTTTTGAAAACGAGGCCGACATCTAGAGCGGATCCTAATTGGCCCCTCAGACTCATGTTGGGTATTCGATGTCTAAGTAATGCAATTAAATATTAGACTCTTTTAAATTTGTTACTAATGCGATGCATGCTAATTGACTCGATTGAATGCAAAATCTGTATGTAGCAGTTTAAAAATTTTGGCTTAGAAAATAGGTTTTATCCTAGAGATTGCATAACATCCCCTTGACAGATCGGCACCCTCATAGGTCAGGTGGCCTGCCAGAACCCGCAGGCGGGGAGATGCCTAACAAGGTTGAGAAAGTATAATATGAATGCATGAAAAACCCTCGGCGAGTCCGAGCTTACTTCTTAGGACCGTTTAGAGTTTCTATCTTATCTTAAAAATTTTATTTAATTAAAATAGAAGAATTTTTTTGACAGACCCCTAAGAGCCTAAATTCGAATTCCAGGCTAAATCAAACACGGCATGCAAATAAAAAGACTAGAAAAACAGGAGTTCTAATGCGCAATCAATTAAATAAAATCAATTAAATATATCAATTTGAATGTCCATATGGCAAGTGCCACTCATTATTACATCTCAAAAATTACAAGAAATTAAAGTGGCCGGGCACCACTGACTACAACCCGGATTTCTAATCCTAAATCAAATGATTTTGAGACTTGGGATTCTTCTCGTTGTCCAATCCTTCGTCTTCTCACGAACATCTTGATTCGTCGGTTCCGGATATCCAAATGGAAAGAAACTCCCCCTTGATTGGGGTGTTATCTTTTCTCTTTGGATACTTGAAAAGTATCCTAATTTGACTTCCAAATGGAAGAAGACTCTCCCCTTTAGGGATGTCTTCACCTCTTTGAAATTCAAATTGGATATTCATATCCCAATCTCAAATCATTTTAAGTATTTACAACCTTAATTGAATCAAATTTACATTGAATGAAATAAGAAAATCTAGACTCGATCCTGCAAGGTTATCTTAATAATCAACAGTTGTATATTCAATCCCAGGTAGTTATAATATAAAAATTTAAAATGCATTTTTTTTAGCCACACTTGACCATGCTCTTTTTATTTAAAGGGGGTCTTAAGCGCGGCAGGTACCTGTGCAAAGAGTTATAATTTTTTTATTAACTGCCCCCTTTAATTTTCAGCTCCTTATATGAGCATGGCCCCCTGCATAAGATTGCACAAGTATAGTTCGCTCCTAACCTAGGGGTAAGTCTAACGTACAATCAATCACAGAATGCAGGAAGTAAGTAAATAAACACATCAACTCTACACTAGCAAACAGCATGCAGTAAAAACTCGAAAAACTCGGCACACAACTGCAGAAAGTAAAACACCGGCCTATCCTAAGACTAGAGTCGGTGATCCTAGCAAACCATCTAAAGTGTGTGGGGTGGGTCGTGTGGTTTTGATGTACCCTAATTAGGATTATTAGTTAAAGTTATCTAAAGTTTGATTGGTTAGAAGGTTTAAGGGATTTAAGTTTGAATTCAAATATTAATAGCTTAAGATTAATTTTAAGACTCATTTAATTATTTGTTGGATATCACCTTTGTTTCACACCGAGGCCGTGAAGTTTATTTCACCCTCCTTGGGGCTAAGTTAATAGCCTCGTAGGCCTGGGTTACCCAGTGGTACCCGATATAATTAAGTGGCTTAAGAATTAATGAATTTTATAAGAAATGTTTGGTTGCTGATTTTTAAAGATTTATTAATTTAAGTTTTCCATTGATTGATTCGTGGCGTTGTGCCACCAGGCTCGAGGAACCAGCCTCCTTAGGACACTTAGCCCCGCAGCCCGGAGTAGTCCAGCCGATAAACCAAATTAATGTAATTGAATTAAAGATTTTAAAATGTTGAATAATTAATGGTTAATCAATTTTAAGGTTTAACACCCCTTAGAATCCATTCGTGGCGTTGTGCCACCAGGCTCGAGGAACCAGCCTCCTTAGGACACTTAGCCCCGCAGCCCGGAGTAGTCCAGCCAATAAACTTCATCTTTAGGATGGTTGTTGTGTTTTAAGAGGTTTGTTGAATGTTTTAAACATTAACTAACATTTTCTGGAGTTTTAAAACAATTTTGAGTTTTATGACTTTTTGAATATTTTAATCATTTAATTAAGGGGTTGAAAATTGACTTTTTGATTAAGTTCAAATTCTGGAATGTTTGTATTTTATTAAAATACTAGACCTTATAACGATCAGTTAGAGGGTAAGTACGTCGAAATCGGATTTTTCTACATTTTATAACGGAGGTTTGAAGTTTTGAACTAGATTTGAACTATATTTGACCGGTTTGTTGACTTTTTGAAATATTGTAGATTTCTGGAGTTTAACATTTTTAATAAATACTAGAGCTTATTAGGAATTGGATGCAAGTGAGTTTGTTCAATTTGGATTTTTCTTGAATTAGTTATGAAGCTTTAAAGTTTTAAGTATTTAATGAATTTCAAAATTGTTTAATTAAAGACCCTTTTTGTGATTTTGCTCCAAATGAGATCCCAACTCCTTGGAATCAGCTCCAAAGGTCAGGAATGACCTAAGGAGAGATTCCCAAGTGTTTGGGAAATTTTTGGAATTTTTAATTATTATTGATTAATTATATTAATAAAATATTGGTTTTCACTTAAAATTAGATTAAGGTTTAAATTGCTGTCAAATCAAAGGGGTTTCAATTTTCATGAGTTAAGGATTAAATTCTGGTCAGTTAGAGGGTTTATACATATTTTTAAGGTTTAAAATGTATTTATTATATTTTCTGGAAGTTTTAATGGCTTAATTAGGGCTTAAATTTAGGAAATTTGATAAAGGGGCATAAAGGCCCCTAAAACCAGTGAAAATTTTTCTAATGGCTGTACATGTCACTAGGTTTAAATGTTTAAAGTTTTGAATCAATAGGAGGTGTATCCTAATTACAACGAAATTTCTAAGTTCTCTAATCAAAGTCCTTAGTTATTGTCCTTAATAGTGTCACTAGGTTGCATAGGTTTGAATCAAAGTTCACTCTAACCCTTGACTAAACATGAAATAAACACACAATAACAATCAACTCCTAGATCTAAGAGAGCCTTAGACTAAGTGGTGTGTGTACCTAAGCATGCAAGAGCTAATTAACATAATTAACTAAAGATAAGATTAGTGAATAATCAAGAAATGATTATCCACTAATCATCCCCATTATTTCCATTCAAACATACTCAATCTATATCTAAAGCTTCAAGGAATCTCTCAAACTTGTAAGATTTAAGTATACATATATATGTTTCAAAATACATTTGAAAATATATAAATATATCTAATCCTATATATGTAAATATACATTTTAAAATAAAATAGTTGAAAATATCATTAGAATAAATTTTAGAGAGCATGGAGATCCACTGATTTTCTAACCAATTTCAAAATAAATTTTAAAATTTTAAATTATTTGATATAATATTTAATTAAATATTGACTAAATATTATAGATAATAAAATAATTCAAATTATTATGAAAATTTCCTCAAATCATTTTAGAAATATGCTTTGAAAGTTAAATAAAATATTATTTTTTTTTGGAATTTGGAAGGTATTTAGATTTATTTTAATTAAATAATAATTAAAATAATCAAGTAAACAATATTTAAAATTACTCAAAATATATAGAATATTTTTAAGTGATTCTATTTTTAGATTAAAGATCTTGAAAAACTGAAGAGTTTGATATATTATACAGTTTTTTTGGACTTATAAATAATTTTTAATTAATTTTTAAAGTATCTGCAATTAAATGGTTTAAAATTTAATTTAAAACCATTTAATTACATCCGGCGGCTGTTAGTGGGACACGTGGCAGAGCGAGGTTCGCGGGTTCGAAAAGGTTAATTTGGTAAAAATCCCAATTTGAACCCTTAAGGGTCTCCTTGGGTCAACTCTGTTGACTTGGTCAACCAGGTTGACTCAAGAGCTGGGAATGGGTCAGACATGTTTAAAATGGCATTTGAAACTTGCTGGAGGTGGTTGCATTCAATTTGGAATTCATTTGGTTTGAAATGCATGTTTGAGCCCCATAGGGGTATTTTGGTCATTTTGACCCCTGGTCAACCAAGGGTCAAAATAAGTCCAAAAAAAAAAAAATGCAGTTTAATATTCAATATGTCATAATCAAGGGTTTAGAAGTGATTGGATGCTTTGTAGAAAGCTCCAAGGTCAAAATCCACTGGATGGCAAATCCAGTGGCATGGGCCGTAAATATTTGAAGGTTTTACAGCCTTTGGGTTTTGATTTAGTTTCTAGGGTTAGAGACCTCAGAATGAGCTCAAATTTAGAGGGTTTCCTCCAGAGACATGTCCCATCAGTATGCAACTGACAGACTCTGAATCGGAAGTCATTTGATTGGTTTTTGAAATGTTTGAAAATTTGCTGGAAAAGGCCTTTAGGACTTGCCCTTTTAGCATTGAATTTTGGTTTCAATTTCTGGATTTGGATTGGATTTTGGATTTGATTGATCATGTGTCTGGATTGATTTATGATCTAGGTAGATCCTAAGGTCTGACTCCTAGAAGGGTCTTAAGGTCTAGAATAGAACCTAAGGTCTGAAGTCTAGAAGGATCCTAGGGCCTAGAGTTGGAATTGATTTGGAAATTAATCTGTGGTCAGGATTAGTCCAAATGACCTCATACAAAATTGAGGTCAACACTGCTCTCACAAATTATTCAACCCAAGCTGCCCAAACTAAAGATTCAGAAAAGTTTGCTACACAGTTATAAGACCCACAAACTATTGCAAAGAAAAAAAGAAGTAGATATGAGAAGATTTTGGTATAAAACCTCAAAAATAAAAGAAGAAAAGGTTTTGTAAGACCTTTAAATAAAAATATAGAAAGAAGTGAGACTCCTTTAATTTGTCCAAAATTATAATAGAATATCAGTATAATAACTAAGAATAATGATAAATTTGCAATTGATCAAGAGCTCATGAGATTAACATCATCACAATCAGCATCAACATTGATATATCATTAAAAAATTATCTTGATCGGGCATGATTCTTGAGGCAAAATCAAGTTGGTAACTTTCAAAATTAAAAATTGGGACCATCTGAACTCTGATTCCAGTAAACTTACAGTTGAACTGAACTTCTAAAAAATACGAACCCAATGACACCAAATTCAACTCAATCGGAGCCCAAATGGCTCCAAATTGAAGACACAAAGTGTATTTGGAGAGTTCAAACCATAAATTAGATGACCAAACGACTTGCAAACATGACATGCTTATAGTCGAATCGAGCGGAAACAACCATAAATAAGATTGCCAAATTCTGACATCACTAAATCATTCAAATGTCTAATAAACAGCCCACGATCAAGGGAATCAAAATTTGTCGTCGATTCATACAACTCCTAACTTACCATTGATATTCCTCCTATTTATTGGTCATGTCACTATTAGAAAACTATAAATAGACCCCTCAATCCATATGGAAAGTGGGCCAAGTAAGAAGGAAAAGAAGAGAGGAGAGGAAGAGAAATCAGAGATTTCTCTTGCCACCATGCTCTTACTCGACCACCTCCCGACCATCGATTATCGTCAAACTTTCGCCAGACTTTCGCTCGACCACTGACTGTGGCCGGAATTACACATGGCTTCCAACTGACACCGTTCTTCTACTCGGCCACTAACTGACGTCGGATTTCTACCCAGCCACCAACTAACGTCGGACTTCTTCCCTTCCACCAACTAATGTCGAACTTTTGCCCGGCCATAAACTGAAGCAGGAATTCCACCCAACTATCGACTACGGTCCTTCTGACCTCAGTTGCCAGGAAACAATTTTTCTGATTATTGTCATCCATTGACTATGATTCTTTTGAACCCTGTCTCCAATTTACGATCCTTGCGACCTCCATTGCCAAACAATGGTCTTTCTGACCATTATCGCATGCCGACTATGATCCTTCAGACCTTTGTCATTAAAATATGGTCTTTCCGACCTCCGTCACCAGACAACTATCTTCCGACCTCCATCAACTGCCGACCACAGTCCTCCCAACCTCCATCGTTAGACAATGGTCCTTCCGACATCTATCGCCAGACTATAGTCATTCCAACCTCCATCAGCCATCAAATACAATCCTTCCGTCCTTCATTACTAGATAATGGTACTTTCGACCTCCTCCGCCTGCCGACTAAAGACTTTCTGACCACTGTTACTCGAATATGATCTTTCTAACCTCTGACACCCACCAACTATGGTCCTGCCAACCAAAAAAAACATATCAATACTTATTCTTCCAATTTTCACCATGTAATGTATCTATATGATGTATATTTGTTACATCAAGCCAAGGCATTTCCTCTAATGAAGGGCCTCATTTGTAATCAATTGCAAAAACTAGTGGATTCATTCAAATTGGCTAGGCCCCGTGATTTTTTCCCTTTTCGGGGTTTTCCATGTAAAAATATTGGTGTCTCTTATAAATACTGCACCTTCTCTTCTTATCTAATTGTGTGATGGATCTTCATAAAAAGCTAAAACGTTAAGCTTTATACTTCTCAAACACCATGATCAATATTCTCAGATGCAATAGTTCGGCGCCATTTGTGTGAATGTCAATCCTCACTCGGGGCATATATTGCTCTAATCTCGAAAGATCGTTCATGTCAACATCCTGACATCAGCTATTACAACATCAATTTCATAGGAATCAAATGTGGACTGGGGGAAGCCTTGACTGTAACCGTGGTCAAGAAGATTCATCTATGCTTCCAACATTTAAGACGATATCATGGGAAACTATTCTTCAAAAAACTCCCAGCAAATGCACGGATACTTCTAATAAATCATAATTAAGCTTTATATATTCCATAACTGGACTTTTACTCCTTGGGCAATGTCTTAATCTCGACCTCATAAAGATAGTAATGATCTAAAGATAAACCATTCTTCACTTTTGATTCTAGATACACGTGGCATTTGCCCACTCTTAATCAAGGAAGATCAATCCCAGGGGGATTTGATCCGACCTCTTTCACACAAGTTAAAGTCATCGAGCAGTGCTCTAATATACAACCTCAAATAGGTTAAACATCCTAGGAGGATGTCAATCAAATAATAAAATTATTGATTCGAGAAATACAAAATCTTTATTGTATCTCAATCACTAGATAATCAATCTTAGAGGAATTCAATCCAACATATTTCATACAGGTTAACGTGATCGATCAGTGCTCTAACATACAATATCGGATAGGTAAAACAACCTAGGATGATACCAATTAAATAATAAAATTCTTGATTATAGAAATACATAATATTTATTGTGTCTCAATCATTGGATGACTAATCCTAAGGAGATTCAATCCGATTTCTTCCATATAGGTTAACGTCATCGAGCAGCGCTCTGACAAATAACCTTGAATAAGTCATATATCCTTAGTGAATTGTCCCGAACTCTTCCACACAGGTTAATATCACGAGCAATGCTTTGATAAACAACCTTGGATAGGTCATACATCCTTGGTAGATTCTCTCGATCTCTTCCATTTAGATTAACTTCATCGAGCAATGCTTTGATAAATAACCTCAAATATATCAAATATCTCTTATGGATTCCTCTCAATGTCATCAAACAATGCTCTAACAAATAACCCAAAAAAAAGGCTCACTTATGAATTAGCCTTAAAGGAAAGCTAGTAGTGGATAAGATCCTCACTAGAAAGACTCCATGAGAGTAAATGATTGATAAGATCACCACTTATTTAAAAACCTTAGAAGGCTAAAAAGCCTCAAAAGGAATAGTTATACAAAGACCTTAATTGGCTAAAAAGACTTAAAAGGTACATCCATATAAAGATCTTAGCTGGCTAAAAAGCCTAAAAAAGTATGGGGGCAATATATCAAAGCATATCTCAAAGATATATAAACGACTTAATTTTCTTTAGAGGACAAGTTCATTTCAAATAAAAAATAAGCATCGAGCTCATACAATAATCTCAACTTCAAGTACAATATTATTGGAGTTATATATATATTCTATATCATGTTTGAGTGTATTTTAATTTTCACAAGAAGTTAAAATTAAAATTACATCAGTATCATCCATACAAGCTAATGTCATCAAGCAACAAATAACTTCAAAAAGGTCAAATATCCTTGGAAGATTCTATTAATTTCTTCTCTATTGAACATTGAAACATCTGCTAAGAAAGGTTATAATCTGATCATCCTCAGGCCTCCATTCAATTGACACTATTAGTGTGTCGCCGGACTACTAACAGGGAACACTACTTTGACCCCTTCTAGGGGTGTCAATATTTGACACGACACAAAAACCCGACCCAAAACTGACCCCGAATTTTCAAGTTAGACCCGAACCATTTTCAAAATGGGTTATGTTCGGGTTCTCGGATTCGACCCGTTTGAAAAAAGGGACGGGTTCGGGTTGACCCGGCGGGTTGCCGGGTCAACCCGGAAACCCATTTAAAATGATTGTCTGGCTACCCGAGGTCCTGCCCGACTGCCCGCTGACGTGTCCGCCCACTATCTGTTGCTGCCCGCTTCCTGCTTGTGCAGCTTACGCAAGCCCGAGGCTGCCCGCACGGCTGCACACAGGCACGCGTGCCTCCTTACGGCTACCCGCGCGCTCGCGCTGCTGCCCGATGCCGCTGACCAGCCCCGTACTGTAGCGCCCACCGCTTGCTCGCGTCCGCACACCCTCCGCTCTCTCGCGTCTGCACACCTGCCCCGAGCTGCAGCGCGTGCTACTCACTCGCATCCGCGCACCCGCCTCACACTGCCACACTTTGCCCCGCTTGTCCGTTTCTGTGTAGGGTCAGGTCTGGGTTTGAATTTTTGACTCGTTTATCTACCCAGGTCGGGTTAGGGTCGACCCATTTGAACCCGGGTCAGTTCCAGGTTTGACCCGAACCTGACCCGTGACCCAAAATTGACACCCCTAACGCCTTCCATTAGGGATGTTTGATGCCTGCCCATGTTAGTATGGATACATATTGACTTTAACAAAATGAAACTTAACCAGCGCCATCATCAGTCATTTGCTTAATGTATGTCATCAATCTTTCACTTCATATCAACCATTTAAAGCTTCTCGCTCGATTACTATTAGCAGCACACTCTCAAACTATCTCCTTCAGCTCTCCACCCAGCCATCGATCGCCATCAAACTTTTACCCAATCATCAATTGCCGACAAACTTCCGCTCAAATATCATCAAAATTCTTCTCATCTATTAAAAATTAATGGTTCTCCTCCCATGTATTATTATCACCAGATCTTCACAAATCACCCTCGCATACAAGAAACAGTTGAATGCCTTTGTATAAAAGAGGGGCACTGAAGCTTGATTGGGGATATCACCTATCTCAGCTAGTGGAATGCCTTTAATATAAGAAGAGAATCAGAGGAGGAGAAATAGAGAGGAAAAAGTTCCTTCTATACTAAAGATGGACATTGAATTTAAATAGGGGATATCTCCTATCAAAAATAATGGAAAGCCTTTAAAATAATAAGAAAAATGAGGAAGAAAGAAAGGAAGTCTAAAAACTCTAACTTCTATACAAGAGAGAAGTACTTGTACTTGATAAGGGATGCCACCAATTCAAGATAGTGGATGGCCTCAACTGTAAGTTTAAGAAAGAAAGGAGAAAATAAGCAATTTCTCCTCTGTCCTAGGGGAATTTTTATTAGGTTCAGACACCTGATGTAGCTCTACGTTCGAACGCCAGTAACATCTTGCCACATGCTCTTAATTTTGATCGCCCGGCCCGACGACCTGATCCGGACCGGAACCCAATATTTTTATGTTCGTGTATTGCTAGTTATTGCTCGGTATTGCTAGGTATTGCTTGAAAATAACGAGAAATACCACTCTGTCAAGACCAATACCTAGCAATACCAAGCAAAACTGGGGTATTGCTCGATATTACTCGGTATTGTTCGGAATTGCTAAGTATTGGTCTTGACATAATGATATTTCTCGTTATTGAGCAATACTGAGCAATACCTAACAATTTCCTGGTCTGCACAAATCAGCCAATACATAGCAATACCGAGTCCAGGTCAGGTCGTCAGGCCGCGCGGTAAAGAGTAAGAGCACGTTGCACCATTTTACTGGTGTCCGAATGTAGAGCTACGTTAGGTGTCTTCTTAGGGGTATTTATAGGAGAAAAGGAGGGAGAAATATTTTGTAAGAATAAGAATATTCCAAAAATAGTAAAAATATTCTGGAATATTAAAAAAATATTATGAGAATATTAAAAAAAATATTCCAAAGAGTATTCTTAAAAAAAGAAAGGAGAAAAAATTTCTCTCTTAAAAAAAAAAGAGAGAGAGAAAGAAGGGGAAAAAACTCTCTTCAAAAAAGAAAAATGAAAAAAAAAAATCTCTCTTAAAAACAAAGTTTTGAGGGAGGCAGTTATATTAACAACCCCTTTAAGAGGACTTTTTATTGGGTCAGGTTACCTGACGCTGCTCTACGTTTGTTACGGCCTAATCAAGCACCACGTAGCATCCTCATTTCCACGGACCTGACCTGGCGAATATTGGGTTTATGACATGTGCGATTTTTGAATTTGACTGCCCGAACAGCGGACCTGAAAAATTCCCGACGGACCCAAAAATTATGTATATATTTCAAATAAAGAGCACCGGCTTTCACTTCAGTCATCATTTGCTTGCATATACGAAGCTTTGTTTCTGGCAACTGTTTATCTTCTTCCAAGTTCAAAGCTTCCCGTATTTGTGTTTCATTAACTTCAGAGAAACAATGCCTTAGGTTAGTTCCTTTTTTGATAAAACAAATAAATTTAATCTTTTTAAATGTTTAGGGTTAGGGTTTATGGAGAATGTCCTTTTATAGCTGCTGAAATTTTAATCTTTCATGAAAAAAATAATCTTAGATTCGAGGTCGGTATGACTCGGTACAGATTAGTATTGCTCGGGACTGAGCGATTTTTGCAGTTATAAACACTCGGTACTATTCAGTATTGACGATTAATGGTCGTTATAAGCTCAGATAAAAACGTTAAAATGTTTTTGTTGGTTATAAAATATATTATTGATTCAGTACCGAGTGAAATCATTTCAAAATGTTTGATATGAATCAGTATAAGCTCAGTTATATTGCTAGGAACTGCTCGGTATTTATAACCATTAGTTTGTATAAGCTTAGGTATGTTGATCGGTACAGCTCAGTACTGCTCGGTACTCCTCGGTATTTTGAGCAATAACTCGGTATAAGCTTGTTTTAATAGTCCAAATCATGTTATATACTCGGTACTCATCGGTATTACTTCTTTTATGATCGATACCGATTTTTTTTGTATGTATTATTTAATACTCTGAACCGATTGTGTTTAATACTCGGTATCCATTATGCAGGGATATAGTCTAAAGATTCATTTTAAATGCCAAACTTTGACTTTTAAAGAAGTTTGTAATCAACTTGTTCGGAGATTTGGAGATCCTTTTGTTGAAAGACTGTGGCAGCTGCAAATTAGCCAGTTCCTGATGGTTCCTCTTATGCCTCAGAATGTTCCACTTATCTATATGCTGCTATCGAAGTGGGATTTAAAAACTGAAAGTTTTATTATTAACGGACATAGGCTAGATTTTACATCTGATGAGGTTGCTCTAATCATAGGCATGCCGAATAGAGGTATAATATTTGACGTTGGCAGTGCTAGATCTAATGGCAAAACATCTAATAGCATTCGCCATGGCATTGAAAAGATGGATATTTTAACTCTAATGGATGATCTAGTGAAAGAATTCATCCTTTACCTATTATTGAACATTTTTTATCCAATGGCGAACTTTCGTATACCATCATCTATCCTGGAAGTTGTCGAAAATATTGATAGCTTCAATACATACAACTGGCTAGAATCAATTAGGTGTTTCATGGTTAATGAATTCAATACAGTTGTTACTAAACAATCAAAAGGATGCGCACTGGGCTATGTCAATAGTTTTGTCATGATTGTAATTATGAGTATTGTTATTTTGTTTAACCATAGTATTGGTAATTTTAATTTTTGAAATTCTATAAGAAATTTAAATTGTCTTAATTTTTGTAGATTTGGTTTCTTGAACATACAACCATTCACGTCGTAGAGGATGAATTATCCCGCCCAAGTTTTACTAGGTGGGATGGTAATTTTATCTATAGTGAGAAAGACGTGAATGTTATATTTGCAGACCTTGAGGATCATGAGGTAGCATCACTACGTATTTTCATTTAAATGTCTGATTAAATTGTATGTTTAAATGTTTAAATTAGATTAAATATTATATTTTATACAGATTCTCAGTCATTTCCAAGGAATAACAGATGATGAGAAGGCTTTATTTCACAATCCTTCAAAGATTTCATCTAAGTCGCCTAGTCTATCTCGACTTACTCCAGCCAGTCCAATACGGATGACAAGCCCAATTAGGGTGCCAAGCCCAACTAGACATGATTCATCTCCACCGACTCTAGCTAGTCTAATAAGGGTGCTAAGTCCAATCAGGGTGGCAAGCCCAACAAAACCTGATTCATCTGCACCTACTCCAGCTAGTCCAATGAGAATTCCAAGCATCCATGAAATACCATCAGCCACAGCTCCTGATTCAACTTGTACTCCACCTGAATCAAGTCCAATAATAGAAGAAATAAACATAAAGATCTTAAATCAAGCGACATACAAGCTTTTTAGCAAGAACAATATAATGAAGAAGAAGCTAGCATCGGTGGAAGCAATAAATAGTTTACTTGAAAGGCGTTTAGTGGTCTTGGAACAAGCTATTTTTGATTTGAAAGAGGAGATTAAAAAAAAAAGATAGTTTTATAGAGAAGTTCTTACAAGATCAGTTCTCTTCTTATTTTAAAACTTACATGAATGAAATGTCTGCCAAATCTACTTCATCTACAACTGAATCTGAGAAAATAGTGTATAAGGATGCCAGCCCGAGTGAGGATGAGGAATTTGATCCATCCTTACAAACCGGCATAGCAAGAAAAGTTCAGCTGAGAAATGATAGAAAGAGGAAACTTGTATCTACACATTTTACAACCGATGTTAGGAAGAAAAAAATAAATAAATAATGTCATCCAAAGAGAAGATGAGTGAGTCAATTCCAAGTCATGCTCCTGCACTATCACCTGAACTTACTCCTGCTCCTACACTAGCTCCTAAATCTGAACTTGCTCCTGCTCCTGCACTAGCTCCTGCAACTGAACTTGCTCCAACTCCTGGACTAGCTCCTACACCTGCAATTGCTCTTACAACTGATCCTGAACCTGAACCTGCTCCTGAACTTGCTCCCTAACCTGCTCCTGCATCTATGGCTGAATCAACCATGGGTCATAATGTTTCTATGATTGTTTATGAAGTTGATGACTCAAAACAAATATAATTACGTCCTGCACCTCAAGCATTAGATTATCCTGGACGATCTTTAATAAGTGAAGATAAACGGATATTCATCAATAATTGCCTAAAATAATTCAAGGATAAGTGAGTATTATACTTATACCTTGCAAAACCAATCAATACCGAGCAATAATCTTGTTTATACCGAGCAAAACTAATCAATACCGAGCATTGGTATTTATCTTTTTTAGTACTCCGTACTATGAAGACCGATCGATACTACTCGGCATTATGTTAAATATATTGGGTACTATATCAATCATATGATGTATAGTCATGTTTACTATTTTTTATGCATTATAACGAGTAATACTGAGCTTTACCGAGGATTATATTTTTGTTTTTTATTATTCTTTTTTAAATAATGTTTATTGAATTTTCTAGGGGCGATACTATTTTTGAGTTTAAATTTATAACTATTTATAGAAGCTAAATGGACGAGTTATTATTGTCTTATGAGCTTGATAATAATCACGTGGATGCGTTTGCTCATTTATTAACCCAGAAGAATGCCCTTTGCCCCGGGCTTAATCTACCTTTTTTTTATTTCAAGTTTCCATTGGGTTAGTAAACATTATTTAATCCTTGCGTTTGCTAATTCTATTTATTAGTTTTAAACATGTTGGAACTAATCACCATTACTATTTTATCTTATCCAGGGTTACTACGCCCAATCAAAAGAGACGAATACATCTGCCTTTGTATCTCATATAAACAGAACAGTTATTAGGAATGTGAATTTGATCTTTGTTCCTATAATAAATAGTAAACATTAGACACTTCTAGTATGCAATATGAGAAAGAAATGGTGGGAGTTTTATGATTCATTACCGAAAAAGACACACAAAGCCCTACTGCCAGAAGTTGTAAGTAATACCAATATTTGACTTTTATTTTAGGAGTAACATTATTGTATGTTAATTAAATTTTAATTTTCCAGATATCTCATTTGTACGAGGATACAAAGAACCATTTTAACGAAGATATAACGAAATGGCCTATCAAGACATTTAAAACCGTGCCAACACAAGATAACAACGTTGATTGCGGCATTTTTATTTGTAAATATATGGAAGTTGTGATACAGAAAGAACCTGTTCAACGGTATCGTTATAAAAACTGACAATCTAGTATGCCATTATTCAGGGCTGAATTAGCATATGCCATTTTATGTACTACCATTCAATAAATTACGAAATAAATTGTGAAATTATTTTGTATATTTATTATGTTTTTAATGTGTTTTAATAATTTGTTTATTGTACCAAAAAATCCAAGCAATACCGACTGATCATTTATGAGTACCAAGTACTAAAAAAGAGTAATACCGGGCAATACCTACTAATCATAGATTAATATCGAGCTATATGAAAATAAATCGGTACTACTCAGTATTAGGTGAAATATGCTCGGTACTATATCAGTGCAGTTCAGTACACACCAAATACCGAGCATTACCGACTTATGTGGACATGTACCGAGTAATAAAAATGACTAATACCGAGCAATACTGACTAATCATTGACGAGTACCGAGTACTAAAACGACTAATACCGAGCAATATCGACTTCTGTGGATGAGTACCGAGTACTAAAAAAGACTAATACAGAGCAATACCGACTTATCATAGACTAATACCAAGCAATATGAAAATAAATCGGTATTACTCGGTATTAGGTGAAATATGCTCGGTACTATATTAGTGCAGTTCAATACACACCAAATATCGAGCATTACCGACTTATATGGACATGTATCGAGTATTAAAAATGACTAATACTGAGCAATACAAATTACCGAGTAATACCAAGCATATACCATCAGGATTTCAAATTAATAATAGAAATATCTAACAATTTATAAAAATAGTACCGCACCATTCCTAAATTACATGAAAGACGATTGACTGCCTGATTCTCCAGTTGTAAAGTGTATGCTTGTAGGAGGTTCCTCTCTGTGGGTTTAACTTTTTTGCTCTTTCTTTTCTCCCAGTGGTCCTTCAATCTTGCATTTGATATGCCCTTTGGCTGGCACTTCTTAGGATCTTTAATAGTTTCATTACCGGCTCCAAAAATTGATTTGTTCTTTCTGCCAATCTTGATGGAATGCACTTTTGCAGCCAATGTACTCATGTCATCTATCACACACATTTCAGCCTCCTCATTACCTTGTGCTTCTGTGCTAATTTTATATGCAAATTGACAGATATAATTTCTGAACATCAAGTTGCTGGACCCCTCAATAGGTTGGCACGCATTGATACCGATACATGGGATCTTCCCTCCAGAGTATAAATCTTTTCGAGCACTGGCTGACCATCTTGGGAGTAAATATTTAACGAGAATATTAACAATATCTAAATGTCTCATAACTCTCATGCAATGAGAATATAATATACCCATCATTTCAAACTTTACACAGCTGCATTGAATGGTACCTTCTAAGGAATTAAAAGTGACAATCCAATTGTGTGAGTCAGTGGAGTTGTCTATGTTCTTTACGGAAAATCTTGATAAATCCGACGAGGAATGTTCAATGCATAGTCCACCAAGTCCATGTAAGAACTCCTCTTCAAAAAATGAATACAACTTTCTTGATTAAAATTTTACAGCTTGCTTCAATATTGAGCTACTTTTCATACAAGGTTCTATAGCTGTTTGACTACATCTGAATTCTTCATCTTGTTCATTCCGACGTCAAGTCCTCATCACCTTTTTCAAATCTATGAAACACTCAGTGATAATACTTGTTGGCTTGGAACAACCATGGCATACATGATTGGTGAACTCACTACGTTGGGTTGATAAAATGCCAAGGTTAAAATAATTTTTGTTGAATGCAGTTGACTACTTCTCCCTGATTTTGTAGAGATTATTCAACCATTGATGGCTCTAGAGGTTTTCTTCTGAGATCATTTAAGTCCACTCTCTCTCAAATTTCTTCACAGAATCACACTGCCTAAAACAATAAAAGAATATGAATTTTACTCTGTTGTTACTGTTAAAGCACCATACTTTTGAAGGAGCCTTCTTGTACAGATGCCATTGGCACAATCGATGCCGTGTATTTGGCAATGCAATCTCTATTGATAGTTCGTTAGGGATGTTAAACCCTATACACTTAGTCCCAAGCTAACCAAGAGGGGGGGTGAATTGGTATTTTAAAAACTCTTTTCACAAAGAAAGAAAATTGCATAAACCAAATCACACCACAGAAATAAAATGCGGAATTTAAAAAGTGCGGAAGCAAGAAAAAGAACACAGAGATGTATAGTGGTTCGGTCGACTCGACCTACGTCCACTCCTTGGAGACACCCTCCAAGTATTGCACTACAAAACGTGACTCTCCTTTAGCCCCCACGGCTAGGCGGAGAAGCCCTCACAAGAACCTCCTTTTTGCCACCCCAGCAAGGCAGAGAACCTACCTCCTTTTGCTTTCTCCTGAAGCTTACAGAGAACCACAACCAAAAGCAAACTCCTTACCTCTACCGACTCTTCCACGGATGAGAAACTCCTTACGAAAGACAAGCAGAGCGATCCTTGAAGCAACCCTTGTGAATCCCCTCACAAGCTCCCCCTCACAAGATCCTCTCTCTCTTTCTCTCCTCAAGGTCTTCTCAGGTCAAGGCAGTAGCCAAAGGTCTTGAAAAAATGTTGAACAAGAGCTCTTAAATAGAAGAGCTTCAAAGGAGCTCATTAATTGTAAGTTGCCGACATTATCGTCCAGGCCGATATGGACATCGGTCTGGCCGATCAGTACAAATCTCAGAAGATCGGCCTGGGCATCGCCCTGTTTTGGGTGCTGGACGATTGAAATTTGGCTTGATCGTCTTGGCCGATTTCATGATCGTCCTGGCCGATCAGTTCAAATCAGAGGCAAATTGTCCTGAGCATCGCCCTGTTTTTGAGCTGGTCGATATTTATCGTCCTGAAGTAACTTAAGGATTTTGAATGGATCGTCCTGGCCGATCCTGATATCGTCCAGGACGATATGATCGTATCAATCATCCTTAATTACTCCCTTGATTTTATGATCAATTAAGACATAATTTGGTAATTTCATCCAGGCCGATCCTTAGATCGTCATGGCCGATAATTTAAAAATACAGTATGCCTTAAATGTCTAAGGCGGCTACTTCTTTCTATTTTGAGCTTATCATCCTGACCGATACACGTATCATCCAGGCCGATATGTTAATGACGGTTGCCTTAATTAAGAATTCATATTTAGACTTTCTGTTTTAAGCTGATCGTCCAGGACGATATAAATATTGGCCTGGTCGATGTGGGCAAAAATAGAAATTCTAAGTCTCTCAAGTGTGTGTGTATAGGGTTACTTAGAATCAGTCTCTTTGACCATTACAAGTAGACTCAAAAGGTACAAAACAACAGTACAGACTGACTCAACCCTAAACCTATGAAATCTTGAACTGGCTTCCTCTTGATCGTCCGATCTTCAATTCCTGAAAAGTTAGAAGCAACAAGTAGTCCAAGAGAAATAGTATTTGTCAATCATCAAAACATAAGTCAAGAAAATAGGTCTGCAACAATCTCCCCATTTTTGATGATGGCAAAACACTACGAAAATTGTTAATAGCAAAAAATTCAGGATTGATGAAAAAAGGAACCTCATAAACTTCTCCCCCTTTTGACATATCAAAAAGGAGGGTACAAGAAAGCAAAGCAAGGAGATCCCTCTTTCCTTTTTTTTTTTTTTTAAATCAAAGCATGAACATGATATAGTATTCCATGTGATTGATTTAAAAATTTGTGAGTTAATATGTTAATAAGCTCATCAATCTATAGAATAGTAGAATATCCGATCATGGTTACCCTTAGCTCAGACATTTTCTTAGGATAGAATCGTCTTTTGAAATCAATGACCTAACTCAAGAAATTAATTGGATATGAGAAAAGGAATCCACCATTTACTTGGCTTAAGAAAAAAACATCTTTATAAAATAATGAAATAAAATAAATTTGTCACAATCGCAAAATAATCGAAATCAAGCCTCTGATAACCAACACTTCTAAGTTCTAAAAGATTTAAAAAGGGAGAATAGCTTGCTTTTGAGTGGGCTCATTTTATGCCTCTTGTCAATTTCGTGGCGCTTTGCGCATCTTTTTATAGATTTTTCAATTTTTGGCGTCTTTGCGCATCTTTTGTTGGCATCATTGGCCAAATTTTGTTCTTTTTGCAAGCTATATTCTCTTTTATAATCTTTTAAAAATAAAGTTGTGAATATATCTTCTCAGATATTAGAGAATAGGAGCACTCTCTCTAACATAAGAAAGAGTTATCACAAGCATAATTAATAATCAAAGACAAGAGTAACGAGAAATCTTGATGTGACAAAAAGACTTTAAACATTATAAGTATAAGATAGATTTGCTTAAGCAAGCTTTAGAAAAGATCTCAATTCCATAAACAATCTTTAACTTGAGATAGACTTTTGATTAGAAAAGAAAACTTTGTCACTAAAATAGGTTAGAGAAAGAGACCCAATCACAAAATATTCCTACCTATCTAAGAGATTGAGTAGATAAAAACATATTGACTACAAATTTTCAAAAGCAAGGACAAGGAATATAATACCATATTAGCGATAATTTTGAAAACTAAGTAAAGAGAGACAAAAGGAAAAATAAAACACAAAAAAAAAGTTAAAACAACAAATAGGAAACAAAAGTAATAAAAAGCAAAAGAAAATAAAAAAGTTTCATGCATTTATGTCAATCACACCCAATCTGATCCTTAAAGAACTGAAAGTGTCGAAGGCCAGTGGTTTAGTAAAGATGTCCGTCAGTTGGTTTTCAGTTGTCACATGGTGTAACTCAATGTCTCCCTTAGTCACATGATCTCTAATGAAGTGATGCCTAATGTCAATGTGTTTAGTCCTTGAATGTTGGATAGGATTCTTAGAGATGCATATGGCACTGGTGTTGTCATAAAAGATTGAGAAGAAGCTTACATGTAATCCTAAATCCAATACCTGTTGTTTCAACCAAAGGACTTGGGCCACACAACTTCCAAGAGCAATGTATTCAGCTTCAGCAGTGGAAAGTGCAACAGAGTTTTGCTTCCTACTAGACCAAGAGACCAAAAATTGTCCAATGAATTGACAAGTTCCAGAAGTGCTCTTTCTATCCACCTTGCATCCTGCAAAATCAGAGTCAGAAAAACTAATAATCTCAAAAGAAGTGCTATGTCTAGGGTACCAAATCCCTAATCCTTGTGTCCCCAAAAGGTATCTAAAAATCCTCTTAACAGCAGTCATGTGGGATTCCTTAGGGTCAGCTTGAAACCTAGCACAAAGGCAAACACTAAACATGATGTCAGGTCGGCTCACAGTCAAGTAAAGTAAAGATCCAATCATGCCTCTATACTTCTTCTGATCAACAGACTTAGCACTTGGGTCCTTATCCAAGGGAGCACTAGAAGTCATGGGAGTGTTAATTGGCTTGGCTTTGTCCATCTCATATTTATTCAAAATGTCCTTTATGTATTTTGTTTGATTTAGAAAAGTTCCATCCTCCAATTGTTTTATGCTAAAACCCAAAAAATAGGACAATTCTCCCATCAAACTCATCTCAAACTCTCTACTCATTGTTTTAAAAAAATCATCACACAAATTTTTATTAGAAAATCCAAAAAGTATATCATCCACATAGATCTGAACAATGAGTAAATCATCTTCAACTCTTCTAAGAAAAAGGGTGGTGTCTACGCTTCCCTTGACAAACTCCCTCTCTAGTAAGAATGTGCTAAGCCTCTCATACCAAGCTCTTGGTGCCTGCTTTAAACCATATAATGCCTTTTTCAATTTAAACACATGATTTGGAAATTGGGATCTCTCAAAACCTGGAGGTTGTTCTACAAACACATCTTCTTTTATCTCCCCATTTAAAAAGGCACTCTTGACATCCATTTGAAAAAGCTTAAATCCTTTATAACATGCAAAGGCTAATATCACTCTAATGGCTTCCAATCTAGCTACAGGGGCAAAAGTCTCCTCAAAGTCTATCCCTTCTATTTGATTGTACCCCTTAGCCACCAATCTTGCTTTATTCCTCACCACCACTACTGAATCATTCACTTTGTTCTTAAAGACCCACTTTGTTCCAACTACACTTTGTCCTTTAGGTCTTTCCACAAGTTCCCAAACATCATTCCTAACAAATTGATTCAACTCTTCTTGCATTGCTAAAATCCAAAACTCATCAGAAAGGGCTTGGTTAATGGTGGTGGGTTCAGTCATAGAAATAAAGGCAGAGTGGTTCACCTCCTTCCTAAGTCCATGTCTAGTCTTAACTCCACTAGAAGGGTCTCCTAAGATCAAATCCTTGGGGTGACTTGTAGAGTATCTCTAATCTCTAGGCAAAGTGTGTGAAGTTTCTCCCCTTTCAACAAAGTTCTCTACTCCTTAGGCGACTCCTTCTACTCCTCCATTACTTAGGTGCTCACTCCCCATCCCCAAATTTTCTACTCCACTTATAATCTCTCCAACATCATCATCTTCTACTCCATGTTTCTTAGGATCAGACTCATCAAAAACTACATGGGTTGTCTCTTCCACCATCAAAGTTCTCTTGTTAAACACCCTAAAAGACTTCCCAACACTAGAATATCCCAAGAATACTCCTTCATTAGATTTAGGATCAAATTTTCCCAAGTGAGACTTCCCATTGTTGTGAATGAAAACCTTACAACCAAAGACATGAAGGTGGGAAAGATTTGGTGTCCTACCCTTAAGGATCTCATAGGGTGTCTTCTCTAATTTGGCTCTAACATTCACCCTATTCAACACATAACAAGCTGTGTTAACCGCTTCAGCCCAAAAGTATTTTGGAAGTGAATACTCAGCAAGCATGGCTCTAGCGGCTTCCACCAAGGTCCGGTTCTTCCTTTTAGCTACCCCATTCTGCTGAGGGGTCCTAGGGGCTGAAAAATTGTGGCTAATCCCCTTGTCCTCACAAAAATCTCCAAATCTTTCATTTTCAAACTCTCCCCCATGATCACTATGGATGGTCAAAATCTCACAACCTAGCTTCTTTTGAATCCAAGTAGAAAATGTTTTAAACTCCTCAAAAGACTCATTTTTATATGAAATAAAACTCTAGTCCAAGTGAACCTCGAGTAGTCATCAACAATCACAAAACCATAGACTTTCCCTCCCAAACTAGCCGTGCTAATGGGTCCAAACAAATTCATGTGAAGGACTTCTAAAGGTCTAGAGGTGCTAATATCCTTAATGGGGTGAAAAGTGGAGTGGACTTGCTTTCCTAGTTGACATGCATCACAAAGGTGATCTTTTGTAAACTTAAGTTTGGGGACACCTCTAACTAGGTCCTTTTGGGTCACTTTCCTAAGGGTTTTCATACTTGCATGACAAAGTCTTCTGTGCCACAACCAAGAATCATCAATCACAGTTTTTAAGCAAAAAGAAGCAGCACATTCAATGTTATTTAAATCAAGCATGTAGACGTTGTTGATCCTCTTTCCCTACAAAATAGTGTTGTTACTTAAACTTACAATGCATGAATCCGCAAAGAATTGCACGATGAAGCCTTTATCACAGAATTGACTGATGCTGAGCAAGTTATGCTTCAATCCATCTACAAGCAAAACATTTTCGATTATAAGGTTCTTGGAGTTACCAATTATACCTGCTCCTTCCACCTTCCTGGTGGTGTTATCTCCAAGAGTAACCTTGCCTCCCATCCTGGACTCTAGTACAACAAACTGGCTAGCATCACCAGTCATATGTCAAGAGCATCCACTGTCCCGGTACCACATACTCTCACGAGGTCTTTTGTGAGAGCCCTCTTACAAAATTATCAAATGTTAGATTTAGGAACCCAAGCAGGTTTGGGTTCCTTCTTATAAAGAGAAGAATGCAATGCATGTGTGGTATGTTGTGGATCATGCACCATAGGTCTCCATACCCAATGTGTACTATGGTGAATCATGCAAGTGTGTGAGATGTGTCCTAGCATGCCACATGAAAAACATCTAACTCCAGGAAAGGGATTTCTTAAGTGATTTGAGTTATAATGCCTCTTCCTAGGTTTTGACAATTGATCAAAAGTAGATGTCATCTTAGTTTTCTTACATGTTTCTAAATCATTTTGAATATTCAAATTAGTGCTTTTTAAAACTTCATTTTTAATCCTCAAATTTTTCTCAATCTCCTTAGACTTCTCAAAATCAGATTCAAGTGATGTGTGTATGACTTTTAATGCATCAAATTTTTCAACTAGCTCACAATGATTTTTATTTAACTCATCAAATTCATCAAGTAAAGTCATGTGATTTGAATCAATTGTTTGATGGTCTTTAATCAAAATTTCATGCTCTTTTTGTAGATTTAAAAATTCTAATTTCAAGCTAGCATGTGTTTTCTTTAATTTCCTATATGATGCATGGATGTTTTTTGAAACTTCAAGAAGTTGATCGTAGGAAAGTTCACATACTTCTTCTTGATCACTTTGATCTTTTCCCATGAAACACAAGTTTGTAGTTTCTTCCTCTGGTTCAGTCTCAGAGAAGTCAGTACCAGATTCTGCCCAAAAACTCCTTTGGTTTTTCTTCTTGTCCTCCCTAGACTTAGCTTTCTCCTCACCTTTTCCTTTGCTTGATTGATCTCTAAGCATAGGGCAATCAGTTCTCACATGTCCAGGCTTCCTGCATTCAAAACAAATAACATCAGAAGATCCTTTAACATATTTATGATCCTTACCTTTTCTCCAACTTTGATGATGCTTTTGTTTCTTCCTTAGAAAGCTTTTGAATTGCCTTGTGATGAAGGCAATTTCATCGCTTTCAGACCCGGAAGATTCAGAATCCGATTTGTGCGCCTTCAGTGCGATTGTTTTCTCCTTTTTCTTCTCACCTGCATCAAGATTTCTTTGTTTCACCCCTTGCTCGTAAGCAATGAGTGAGCCAAGTAAGTTATCAATGGAATCAGTGTTCAAATCTTTAGATTCAGTGATTGCAGTAATTTTTGCATCATAAGACGAAGGCAAGCATCTCAAAATCTTGTTAACTTTTTCATAATTCGAAAGTTCCTTTCCTAGTGCATGCAATGAAGTAACTATCTGAGTAAACCTAGTGTACATGTCAGAAATCGATTCATGAGGTTTCATACGAAAAAGTTCGTAGTCATGCAAGAGAAAGTTCAAACGGGATTGCTTAACTTCATTAGTACCTTCATAGGTGATGCATAATTTATCCTAAATCTCTTTACCAGTTTTGCAAGTTGAAACACGCATGTAATCCTCAGATTTTAAAGCACAGAAAAAATAGTTCAAACATTTCGCATTTAATTGAGCTAAATCACGTTCATCGAAAGTCTATTCAGTAAAAGAAATTTCAGTTTTAACACCATTAATTTCACGAGAAGGTGGAGAATAACCTTCTTGAATAAGCATCCACATGCGATAATCAGTAGATTGTAAAAACGTTGACATGCGAGTTTTCCAAAAGTCAAAAGGTAGGTTATCGAACAGGGGAGGTCGGGTAATGGAATACCCTTCCGTAGTGTTACGATTCCCAATGTTAGCCATGGATCAAATTCAAAAAGTTTTCAAACTTTAATTTTCGAATCTCGCTCTGATACCACTTGAAAGTTCGTTAGGGATGTTAAGCCCTATGAACTTAGTCCCAAGCTAACCAAGAGGGGGGGTGAATTGGTATTTTAAAAACTCTTTTCACAAATAAAGAAAATTGCATAAACCAAATCACACCGCAGAAATAAAATGCGGAATTTAAAAAGTGCGGAAGTAAGAAAAAGAACACAGAGATTTATAGTGGTTCGGTCGACTCGACCTACGGCCACTCCTTGGAGGCACCCTCCAAGTATTGCACTACAAAACGTGACTCTCCTTTAGCCCCCACGGCTAGGCGGAGAAGTCCTCACAAGAACCTCCTTTTTGCCACCCCGGCAAGGCAGAGAACCTACCTCCTTTTGCTTCCTCCTGAAGCTGGCAAAGAACCACAACCAAAAGCAAACTCCTGACCTCTACCGACTCTTCCACGGACGAGAAACTCTAGACGAAAGACAAGTAGAGCGATCCTTGAAGCAACCCTTGTGAATCCCCTCATAAGCTCCCCCTCACAAGATCCTCTCTCTCTTCCTCTCTCTCTTTCTCTCCTCAAGGTCTTCTCAGGTCAAGGTAGCAGCCAAAGGTCTTGAAAAAATGTTGAACAAGAGCTCTTAAATAGAAGAGCTTCAAAGGAGCTCATTAATTGCAAGTTGCCGACATTATCATCCAGACCGATATGGACATCGGCCTGGCCGATCAGTACAAATCTCAGAAGATCGGCCTGGGCATCGCTCTGTTTTGGGTGCTGGACGATTGAAATTTGGCTTGATCGTCCTGGCCGATTTCACGATCGTCCTGGTCGATCAGTTCAAATCAGGGGAAAATCGTCCTGAGCATCGCTCTATTTTTGAGCTGGCCGATATTTATCGTCCTGAAGTAACTTAAGGATTTTGAATGGATCGTCCTAGCCAATCTTGATATCGTCCAGGACGATATGATCGTATCAATCATCCTTAATTACTCCCTTGATTTCCTGACCAGGGCAAAATGTTCTATTAGGAGTGGCATTTTTATCTTCGATTCCTGAAAAGTTAGAAGCAACAAGTAGTCCAAGAGAAATAGTGTTTATCAATCATCAAAACATAAGTCAAGAAAATAGGTCTGCAACATCTATTGCCCTGGTCATGGCTTGGTCTTGATCAGTAAAAATAGTAATAAGATGTTTGTTATCCATAATTCTTAAAAATGTTCTAAATAGCCAGGTAAAAGACTCAATTGTCTCCTTAGATAAAAATGTCACTCATAATAGAACATTTTGCTAGTGATTATTCACTCCGATAATAGGGGCACATGCTAAGTTATATTTATTTAAACAATAACTTGTATCGAAAATAATTACGTCCCCAAAACAGTCATAATCAATTCTACCAAGACCATAACCCAGAAGAAATTCAACAAACAATCGTCTTCATCAATTTGCACATCCCAGGAAAACATGTTGTCATCAATTGCCCGTTCTTTAAACAACTTGATTTGTGAATTAATGTCTCTACTCTTAATCTTGGCTCTTCTGTCTTTTTGGATGTAGTTGTATGCATCCTGCTTGGTGAACCCTAGATTATCAACACCTCCCACTTCTTCTGATAGGTATGTAAATGCATCAACAGTTCTTATCCCTGCTTCTGACATAAATTTCAGAACAAATGCATTCTCATCACTAATGCTCCTAGAGGACCTGAGTAAATGTTGATCATCTGGCCTAGCCAGTTTGTGATTGTGACTCTCTATAGCTTTATTCACCGCCTAAATCCCATCTTGACTCACCAAAAATCTAACCATGGCTGGACATCCTGTTCTTGTACATGATTTTCGATATTTAACCTTTGTACCTATCTCAGTTTCCTTCTTGAATCCTGCTTTCGAACACACAAAATCCTTTGATTTTATTTTCCTTGAATTTGGCCAAAAAAGGTGATGATCTTTCCGAACACTAAATCCATGTGAATGCGCGTAATGACAATATTTTTCATATGCTCCCTTTTAAGAGTTGTAAACACCCTGTGATAAAAAATTCATATATCCAGTTTAGCTTTATATCTACATAACGATACCGACCTTATGCCGAGCAGGTATAAGCATCGGTACTAGGAAGTAATAAGTTGTATTTGTTCGGTATAAATGTACACGGAGTTTATACTGAGCTATACAAATCAGTACCGAGCTAATACTGACCAGATTTAATGATCGGTACTAGGAAGTAATAAGTTGTGTTTGCTCGGTATAAATGTACTAGGAGTTTATACCGAGGTATACAAATCAGTATCGAGCATATACTGACTAGGTTGAATGATCGGTATTAGGAAGTAATATCTTGTATTTGTTCAGTATAAGTTGTATTTGCTCGGTAATACTTCATAAGTATTTTGTGCAAATAGTTCATACCGAGCAACAATGTCTAGTACCAATCAGTACTGAGTAATGTCAAACTGTACCGAGTGAATCTAATCGAAACATATGATTCTGCTCGGTATAGGGTTTTACATAATCTTCATATACGTTGATACCAATTTCTATCCGTAATGAAGCAGCAAAAATTTTTTTAAAAAAAAATCAAACATTATAGATAAGGAATTACTTGTATTAAATCAGAAAACTCTTCATCAACATTCAACGTCAGAGTTTCGTCGAAATCTTCGAATTCTTCCAAAGCCAAAACTACATTCGTACCTTCCATCTCTTCGAACACTTCACGTTTCTTTATCGCGGTATATGAACCCTAAAGACTGTATAACATCTTAGGTTTAATACCCAAAAGCTTATTATACCTGTGGTAAAAACCGCGTATTTTTTTACTTTTCGCGCCGAATTCATCTACAATGCGACGGACGGGCATACCCGAAATATTTTAAAAAATGTGCAACAGAATATGGGTTGCCATCGGGTCATTCTGGGTTATTGGGTTGCTACGTGGCGCCGCATTAGCACATACCGAATATAGAGCTATGTCAGGAAACCTGACCCAATAAAAATTCCTCTAAGAGAGCCGCCCATTGAAAAAAAACATTATAAACGCATGGGTCGTACGTGCCACAAAAAACATTAACTGCAGCCGATTTTCAAACCGGTTGCTACGCAAACCGCGCGCCCTAAGGGGACGCCTTTCCAAGCTGGTGGTGGCCTGTCGGTTTGGCCGCCCAAGCGTATCTGGGTAGATTTTGTCCTGGAAAGTCAAAATCAAATGTTTTTAAGATCCCTGAGACTTTTTTTGATGTTCTGAAATCAATTTTGGCACTTTTAAAGCTATTTGGGACCATTACATCCAAGATTGAATTATTTTTAAGTTTCAAATTGCACAAAAATTTCCAAAAAAATTATGGTACATCTTACCGAACTTCAGGAGCTTTGACGTCAAAAAATAGGGGGACAACAATTATATCTTAAAAAAAATCATCTTGATCGGGGCACAAATCTCGAGGTAAAATCAAGTTGGAAACTTCCAAAATTTAAATTAGGACCATATGAATTTCAATTTTAACAAACTTAAAGTCAAATTGAACGTCTCAAAAATATGAACCCAATGATACCAAATTAAACTCAATCTGAGCCCAGATGGGTCCAAATTGAAGACCCAAAGTATATTTGGAGAGTTCAAACCCTAAATTGGATGACCAAATGACTTGCAAATGTGACAAGCTTATAGTTGAATCAAGCAGCTCGATGAGACGAATCCAACGAGTATAAGATCGCTGAATTCTGACATACTAAATCATTCAAATGTCTAATAAACAGCCCTCGATCAAGGGAATCAACATCGACCGTCCATTCAAACCACTCCCAACTTACCCATGATCTTCCTCTTGTTTATTGTCCACGCTACTCTCAGAAGATTATAAATAAACTCTTTAATCCTCATGGAAAGGGGTCAAGAAAGAAGGGAAAGAAGAGAGGAGAGAAGATTTAGCTTGCCACCAAGCTCCTCCTTGACCACCTCTCGATCACCGATCTTCGTCGGACTTTCACCAGACTTTTGCCTGGCCACTGACTAACGCCGAAGTTACACCTGGTCGCCAACTGACGTCGTGCTTCTAGCCGGCCATTGACTGACTTTGAATTTCTACCTGGCTACCAAATGAAACCAGATTTCTTCCCGGCCATTAAGTGACGTCGAACTTCTACCTGACCATTGACTAACATCATATGTACTCCCGGCTACCGATTACGATCCTTTTAACCTTTGGTGAAACTGAAAGTCCCTTGTTATTTGAAATTGGTTTAACTTCTATTTTCCTATTTGATAGTAAAACACAGAGGAAAAACTATAACATAAGGATTAAAAGAAAAATTGTTAAAGCAAGAAAAGCTGCTGAATTGAAAACCTTAGTGCAAGTCAAATTTGAGACCGATGAGGAGCTCCCTATTTGAGCTCAAATCGGATACCATTTGATATGTGTCGATGAAAGAGAAACTTAGAGGAGTTTTTTCTTTTCTTAATATACTTAATAAATAAAGTCTGTTATTTTTTAAAACATAAAATAAAAAGATACAAACATTAAAATAATATATAATAAATGAACTTAAAATTAAAATGTGAAATTTACAGTTAATAAATATATGTATGTATACAATACATAAATAGATATAACATACTATTCAAAATAATTTCAGATTTAGTTTAAATACAAAATAATTTTTGCCTGAACCTTTCACTTTTTTTTTTCAAATTAATCAAAAATATATCCTGATGGCTGCGAATAAAATTTCAAGGACAATAAGATGTTTAATCAGAACTATCCAATTAAGGGTTTCATAGGGGTTTAATCTCTACTGTTGGATTAGAGCTTTTGGAGGGCCGCCTCTTTCTATTCTTGAGAGCGGTCGGTTAACTTGGAGTGGTTAAGCAGCCAAATTTCTTAGGAGGTCGAAACATTATTCTGTGTGGATATCGAATATCGTCCGAAGAGGAATAAGAGCGTGTCACATCATCTTTTTATTGTGTACCATAGCTATATACCAGTGTGATGTGGCCCACTCTGATTCTCCTTTGAACTTCATGTCTGCACAAAATAATCTCTTCATGACATAGCTAAGAAGATTTACTTTCTTCTCAGAATAAGCTTCTTCAAAATCTTCAAGCAAATGCCTTGGATATTAAATTGAATGCAGACTTAAAAGAGGTTAATGTTCTTATTTCTCACTATAATTCATTATGGAATTCTTGGATTATTCAACGTTCTACAGCAAGGTGGCTGGCTAATGGTGAGGATGATTTAGGGTTTCTTTACTCCAAAATTTGTTGCAGAAATAATCATAATTTCATTCGTTCTATTTCTTCTTCTGCTGGTTTAATTTCTAATCCTAAGGACATTGCAAATGCTTTTATTCATCATTTTAAGAGTCTTTTTAATTCTCCTAAACCTTCTTTTGCTGATTCTTTAATTTTACTATTCCGAGTGATATTAAAGTTCCTTCAACTGCTATTTATAATCTTACGGCTCCTATTTCTTTAGAGGGAATTAAAAATATTATTTTTTTTGCTCCTTCTTCTGCTCCGGGACTGAATGGTTATACTTTTGCGTTTTTCAAAAATACTTGGGATATTATTGGTCCTTCTTTTTGCGAAGCTATTCGACATTATTTTTCTACTGGTTATATGAGTAAAGCGGCAAAAGCTACGGCTATTGCCCTTATTCCTAAATGTTCTCATGCTTCTCATATTTCTGATTTTAGACATATTTCTTTATGTAATGTTTTTTATAAAACGGTTGCAAAAATTTTGGCTTATTGTATGAAAGCTTGGATGCCTATCATCATTCATCCTAGTCAATCTGATTTTATTAAAAAGAGAATTTCCACTGATAATATTTTGCTAGCATCTGATATTTTGAGAAGTTTTAATTATTGCAAAGAAAAATATTTTTGTCCTAAGTTGGATATTCAAAAAGCTTTTGATACAGTTTCAAAAGATTTTCTTCTTCATAGAATTGCTCAAAAAGGATTCCCAAACAAATTCATAAAATGGGTTAAAGGTTGTATTGATGATACTCATTTTTCTATTATTATTAATGGTTCTTTAGAAAGGTTCTTTATCTCTTCTTCAGGATCGCGACAAGGGTGTCCTCTTTCGCCTTATTTATTTTGTATTATTATGGATGCATTTTCTAACTTAATTTATAACAGTTTTTCTGAATTAATTTTGTGGGTCTTAAAATGGGAAATTCTAATATTTCGCATTTATTATATGCGGATGACATGCTTATTTTTTGTAAAGCTACAATATGTAATGCCAGGATGCTTCAAAATATTCTGGATTATTTTTTTTATCTGCTTTGGTCTTCATGTCAATCAGCATAAAAGTATGGTTATCTTCTCAAAACATACACTGGAAAGAGATGTTATTTGTAATGTTTTAAATTTTCCTTACTCTCAGGATTGTATCACATATTTGGGTATTCCTATTTCTATTAGGAGACTAAAATGCTGTCGATTTTTCTCCTCTTTTTCATAAGGTTACAGATTTATTTTCTGGCTGGAAGGCTAAAATACTTCTTTTTTGCGGGTAGAGTGCAATTTCTCAAGTTTTATATTACTAATTTTATTGCTTATTGGATTAGAGATATGATTCTGCCTAAAAATTGTCTAAAGTTTATTAGAAAAAGTTGTTCTAAGTTTCTCTTTCATGGCAATATTTATTCCAAGAAAATGCATCTTATTGTTGGAAAGATGTGTCTAAGCCGAAATGCTATGGAGGGTTAGGTGTCCTGGATCTTAATGCTCTGTATTATGCTTATAATTGCTCTCTTATTTGGATAATTTTAAATTCTAAAAGTCTTTTGTCTTTTTGGGTTAAATATTATTATATTTATTTATGAAAGATGCCTACTTATAAAGCTTCTAGCTTCTGGAAAGAACTGTGTAAGCTTGCTAATTCTATTATGGATAAGCTCTCTTTTGTAATTACGACTTATAGAAATTTATCCTTATATTGGGATCCTTGGTTGGAAGGCTTTTCAATTCAAGAATTAGTTCCGAGTCTTAATTCTTATTGGCATAATATTGTTATGTAGGAAGTTATCTTAAATGACAGTTGATCTTTACCGGCTGATTTGCAGTTTTTGAATGTCTCTATTTGTATTCAAAGCACTTCTATCTCTTGTCTAAAATGGGAGGGTGAGCTCTATTCGAAATTTAAGAATTATTATATGGCTTACTTTCAGATATTTGTTAAAGTTTCCTGGTATAAATATATTTGGCATAAACGGTATGTCTTGAGGTATTTCTGTTATGCTTGGATGGCTATACTATGTAGACTTAAAACTGTTAATATTCTTTCTAATAGAAATGTTTATATTCCTCCGGTTTGTGTTTTGTTTAATTCTAATTTAGAATCTCATAATCATTTATTTTTTTTATTGTAATTTCTCTTTTTTTATTATTTTTTCTTTAATTCCTAGTCTTAAGCATTTTTTTCTTAAACCTAATCTTCTTCAAGTTTTTTATTTTATTGAGGATCTTAATATTTCTTGTAATATTAAATATTATTATTTTTTAACTACTTAATGTTGTTTATATTTCATTTGGCGTGAAAGAAATGATAGGAGGTTTTTTGGGATTTGTAAAAATCTGGATTCTGTTTCTAGTATTATTAGAAAGGCTATTTTTGTTAAGGCTTCGGTTTGGAAATCTTTTGCTGAGATTTCAAATTTCTCTTCCTAATTGGTTAGTTTATTTTTTTTCTTTTGTCTATTGGTTTATTTTCGGTTAGCTTATCTTACTCTTTATTTATCTTGTTTGTTATTTTGTTTTGCTTATTGATCTTTGTTTGTTGCTATTCATGTCAATCGGTTTTTAATCAGGAAGGACACTGAATAGCTTATTTTAGTTTTATCCTTTATGTGTTTTGTTGTTGAGCCTGGTTGGAAGCTTATTTATTTATTTATTTTTGAATTGGCTGCTGTTGTGCTATCTTTATTTTAGGCTCTCTCTTGTGCAGAGTGGTTGTCTTTTGTTTTTCTTTTTTCTCGTCTTTTCTTTGTTTTTGTTGTTGTTTTTGGCTATTATTGCCAACCGATTCTTAATCTGGATGGACATTAATAGTAATATTTTGTTCTTTTGTTTTGTTCCTCTATTTTTTCTTTATGTTGGTTGTTGGTTGTTTTTATTGGCAGGTACTTGGATCTTGAGGGTTCAGATTGTGGTTCTTATGCAGTTGAAGGCTTGTAGGTGATTGTGGTTTTTGTTGCTGTTGGTTGCTAATTGGTGGTTGCTTCTGTTGGATGCTAGCTGGTGGTAGCTGCCTGTGGTTTCAGAGTGTGGTTTTTGTCTTCTGTAGTTGATCTTGGCTGGTTGGACCTTAGCTGAAAGTGACGTTCTCTCTTATTGCTTCAGATAGTTTCGGTTGCTGTTTCTTATTTATGAGTGATTGGTGTAGTTGCAGTTGCTGATTGACAGTTTTATTTTGTTGCAGCTTTCTTTTGTTAATGTAATCCTTTGGACTTGGATGTTGTTATGCTCCTTCCTTTCACTCTTCTTTTTGAAGGGTGGGTTTTTTTAGCAATTATTCTGCTATTTTTTTTTGCTATGTATATTGTAGCTTTTGTTATTGTGTTGGGTGGTTAGTTTAGTTTCTTTTTGTATTCTTTTCAATGGGTTGTAAATTTTTCTTATTTTTCTTACTTCCTTTTGAATTTGTAATCTTTTTATTCTTTAATGAAAATTGGACATATTTGCCCTTAATTTTCCCAAAAATAAAACATAGCTACCCTTATCCCATCTCATTCACAGGCGACAATAATCTTCTATCCTTGTCTCTCCTTCTCTCAGAGCCTCACACAAATGGGCCATGCCCTCCTCTTGCCCGACTAAACCGCTGGCCAACTAGCCGACCACCTGTTGAAGCTCCCCCCTCTGTTGGGTTCGCACGCTCCAGACTGGGCCTCTCCGCTCGAGCTCTTCACATACAAACAGCCATCAGCTACCGCCAAACTCGTAGACCGACCTAGCCACCTGCTACCGCCAGCCAGTAACCTTAACCACCGTCAACCGTCCTCCATGCCGGCCAAATTCAAGTTCGACCTCGGTCCCCCTTTCCCTGTTGGATATTAACAAACCAAACGACGCGATGCTTACTTTAGTTTTTTCTTTTGGTTTTATTTTATTTGCTTTATTAGACAGTTTTAAAAACTGTTTCGGTTTTTGTTTTTTATTAGTATCCTGTGAAAGGACGCAAGTGTGACTTTAAGTATTTGTCTGTACTGTTTTTGTTTAGTTCCGGTGAAGACGTCTAGTAAGAAAAAAAAAGTTTTCTTTTGAGTTTTTTCTTCCATTTTTTCTCTGTTCCGTTTTACTTCCATCATTGGTATCAGAGCCCAGTTGGAGAATGGCAGCGAGTTCAAGCAGTAACAATTTGCAACCTCAGTTGCCCAAGTTCACGGGGAAGAACTACAATCAATGGAGTATTCAAATGCGGGTGTTGTATCAATCTCAAGAGTTGTAGGAGATTATAGAGAATGGTTTTCAGGAGCCCGAAGTTGAGAGAGATTTGAATCAGAGACTTCTTTAAGAGTTGAAAGAAAATCGGAAGAAGGATCGGAAGGCCCTTTTCTTCATCTATCAAGCGGTAGATGAAATTATTTTTGAGCGGATCTCTACGGCGAAGACCGCAAAGGAGGCTTGGGATACACTACATGCTTCTTACAAAGGAGATGAGAAAGTGAAGATGGTACGTTTACAAACCTTTCGAAGCCAGTTTGATATGTTAAAGATGAAGGAGTCAGAAAGTGTGGAAGAATATTTCAATCGGGTAATCACCATTGTTAACCAATTGAAATTGAATGGAGAACTTGTAGAAGATAAAAGAGTTATTGAGAAGATTTTACGAAGCTTGACAAGAAAATTTGAAGCCACGGTGGTAGCCATAGAAGAAGCGAAGAACATAGAGCAAATGTCTATTGAAGGTTTGCTTGGATCTCTACAATCCCATGAATTAAGAATGAAGCAATATGATTCGACACCACTTGAGGAAGCATTCCAAACTCAAGTGGCATTGCGTGGGAATTTCAAAGGTGGCAGTGGAAGAGGTTTTGGCAGAGGAAGAGGCTCTTTTGGTAGAGGAAGAGACTCTTATGGTACTCGTGGAAGAGGTCGTGCTGGCAGAGGAGAATCTACACAAAGTGATGGAGGTGAAGTTCAAGGTGGAACTCATGGTGATGGAGAAGGTGCACGTGGTCATGGACATGGTTTCAGAGGAAGAGGAAGAAGCAACCTTGCCAATATCAAATGTCACTTTTGCAAAAGGTATGGGCACACTTATCGTTATTGTTGGAAGAGGCAGGAGAGTGAAGAGGCAAATGCAGATTTGGTGCAAGAAAAGGAAGTGGAGAAAAGTGAAGACACAATGTTTCTTACACATAGTAAGGAATATGGTGATTCAGGAGATGTATGGTTTATTGATAGTGGTTGTAGTAATCACATGACTGATAATAGAAGATTGTTTGTTACTTTGGATAACTCAATCTAAAGTGAAGTATGTACGGGAGATGACAACAAACTATTTGTGGAAGGAAAAGGTGACATTTTGGTGCAAAAAAGGAAGGGAGAAAAGAAGATATCAGATGTCTTCTATGTTCCAAATCTTAAGCATAATTTGCTTAGTGTTGGACAACTAAATCAAAAGGGATATGTGTTGACATTTTCTTTTGACACTTGTACCATTAAAGACAAGCATGGATTCTTGATTGCCAAGGTGAAGGTGACTCCAAATAGAATGTATCCCATGAAGATGATTTGCAGTTTAAATGGTTGTTTGAAAACTTCCATAGAAAATCATTCAAGATTATGGCATTGTAGATTTGGTCACTTGAGTTACAAGACACTTTCTTATATGAGCCAGAAGAATATAGTTGATGGGCTTCCACATATTGAAGTTCAAGACAAGATTTATGAAGCATGTGTTGCAGGAAAGCAGAGCAGAGCACCATTTTCAGTTGGAAAATCATGGAGAGCCTTGAAGCCATTAGAGCTTATTCATTCAGATTTATGTGGACCAATGCACACTACTTCTATTGGAGGTAATTGTTATTTTCTCACATTTATTGATGATTATAGCAGAAAAGTCTGGGTATATTTTTTGAAAGAGAAGTCACAAGTATTTGAATACTTAAAAATATTCAAAGCATTTGTGGAGAAGGAGAGTGGTCATTTTATTAAGATGTTGAGGAGTGATAGAGGTGGAGAGTATGTTAGTCATGAGATGCAAAATTATTTGAAGGAGAATGGGATACGCCATCAATTGACAACTAGATACACACCACAACAAAATGGGGTAGCAGAGAGGTTGAATAGAACCATTATGGAATTGGCTAGGAGTATGTTGAAGGAGAGGCAAGTGCCCAATTTGCTTTGGGCTGAAGCTGTGGCTTGTGCTGTATATTTGTTGAATAGGGTGACATCAAAAAGTACTCCATCTCAAACTCCTTTTGAAATTTGGAGTGGTCATAAGCCTACAGTTGATCACTTGAAAGTTTTTGGGAGTATTTCTTATGTTCATGTACCTGATCAAAAGAGAAGGAAGTTGGATGAAAAATCTGAGAAGTGTGTGTTTGTAGGATACAGTGAAAGGTCTAAAGCCTATAAACTATATAATCCTACAACAAAGAAAGTGGTAGTGAGTAGAGATGTGAAATTTGAGGAGAGCTTATCTTGGGATTGGCTTGAAAATGGCAACAAGGAGGATGTCACAGTTGTGGGAAATTCAGAAAAAATTATTGATGATGTAGAGCAACAAAGACCACCACACATTACATTGAGATTGGGAGAATCATCTAGTAGTGGTATTGAAAAGGTGAAGACAAGAAGCTTGCAGGAGATATATGACCCCACAAATTATAATGAGGAGTTATCTCAATTTGCTTTCTATGTAGATGAAGAGCCCTTAACTTTTAATGAAGCAGTTGCAGATAAGAGATGGATTGATGCCATGAAAGAGGAGATTGATGCTATTGAGAGAAATGACACATGGAGTTTGACCTCACTTCTTAAAGGTCAAAAATCCATTGGTGTCAAGTGGGTGTACAAATTGAAGAAAAATGTTGAAGGAGGTGTAAAAAAATTCAAGGCTAGACTTGTAGTCAAAGGGTACAAGCAGAAGCAAGGGATAGATTATGAAGAAGTTTTTGCACCGGTTGCCAGATTTGATACAATCAGATTAATTTTCTCTATTGCTGCTATGAATAGATGGAAGATTCATCAATTAGATGTGAAGTCGGCTTTCTTGAATGGTGTTTTGGAGGAAGAAGTTTATGTAGATCAGCTTGAAGGTTTTATTGTGAAAGGGAAAGAGCATATGGTGTATAGTTTGAAAAAGGCTTTGTATGGCTTGAAGCAAGCCCCGAGGGCTTGAAATTTATGCATTGATAAGCATTTTGGAGAAGAAGGGTTCACTAAATGCCCTTATGAACATGGTGTGTATATGAAGACAGACTCAAATGGCAACAAATTAATCATATGCTTATATGTTGATGATTTGCTTATAACAGGTGATGATGAGCAGATGATTGCAGACTTTAAATCAACTATGTTCAGAAGATTTGATATGACAGATGTTGGCCTCATGTCATTATTTTTGGGTATAGAAGTGCATCAGAAAGAGGATGGCATTTGGATTTGCCAAAAGAGATATGCAAAAGAGTTGCTTGAGAAGTTCAGGATGAATCATTGCAATAGTGTCTCAACACCAATGCAAACTGGAGTTCATTTCACAAAAGAAGGAGAAGGAAAATTGGTTGATTCAACATTGTACAAAAGTTTGATTGGGAGCCTTAGATACTTGACAGTGACGAGACCAGATATTGTGTATAGTGTGGGCATCTTGAGCAGATTCATGGAGAATCCAAGGGAGTCTCATTGGCTTGCAGCGAAGAGGATTCTTAGATATATCAGTGGCACAGTTGAGTTTGGGCTTCATTATCAGTGCAGTGGAGTTATGAGACTACTTGGATATTGTGACAGTGATTGGGCAAATGATCATGAGGAAAGAAAGAGCACAAGTGGATATGCATTTTATGTTGGTGATACAGCTTTTACTTGGTGCACACAGAAGCAGAAAGTTGTAGCATTATCTACATGTGAGGCAGAGTATATAGCAGCGGCGGCAGCGGCTTGTGAAGCAATGTGGTTGAAGAATTTGATGAAGGAATTTTTTGGAGAGATTGATGAAGCTACAACAATTTATGTGGACAACAAGTCGGCGATCGCATTGGCTAAAAACCCAGTACAACATGGCAGGAGCAAGCATATTAATGTGCGTTATCACTTTATCAGAGATGCAGTAAAGATGGGTCACATTAGCAGTGGCGGATCCAGAAAATTTATCAAGGGGGGGCCTAAATTAATTTAGTTAAATTTTCCCTCAACTTTTTTCATCCGGGCATGGGACCGGCATAGGCAGTTTTAAAAATTTTTTATTAATAATTATTCAAAAACATATAATATTAAATATAAGAGAGCAATCAACTTACAATTTATAACATCTACTCTTCATATTCTGAAAGAGTTCAATGATTACTTCATTATCAATAGAATCCAAATTTTCTTTTTCAATATAAGCAAGTAATAAATCATTCATCCATTGATCGCCAATCCTATTTCGCAGTCGATTTTTTATAATATTCATGGCAGAAAATGCTCTTTCAACACCTGCTATAGCAACGGGTAATACCAATGCCAATTCCAATAGTTTAAAAACAATAGGATAAATTATATCCTTCTTGCTTTGAATCATTTTCTCAGCAAGACTTCCAATATCTTTTAATGAGATGAACTGATCATCAGATCGCATATCCATGATATAAGTATCCAATTGATTCTCAAGAACTGCCTGATCAAGAAGACTAAAATCAGCTGGATAAAACTGTGTCATTCGAATCAACTTGTCTTTATTGAATGCATGAAATTTATTATTAGGATTCAAACATGACATGCACAAAAGCAGTTCGGTATTTACTTCTGTAAACCGATTGTTCAACTCCTGAAGCTGCATATCATCAGTTACAGCAAGTTGAATAGCAGGTGCAACTAAAATTGAATAAAACTTTTCTCCAATTTCATCAGTTACAAACTTTGTGATTGCAATAGCGAAACCTCTTGTAATATCTTTTTGAATAGCAGGTGCAATTAATTTCAAATTTTCAGGTGCATTTTTTAACACCACATCGTCTATGTCTTTGTTATGTTCCGCTAGAAATTGCACTAATTCTAAAAAATTACCTTGATTTTTGGATGTAGTAGACTCGTAATGTCCTCGAAAAGCCAGTCCTTGTTTCAAAAGAAATCTTATGCAATCAACAGAAGTATTGAGACGAGTACGATATGCAATTGTTGCTTGATCTGATTGTTTTTGGAAAAGAAATCCAATATGTTGGCTTTGTCTCATTAGGTCTTCACAACTTTGTCTAGCATTATTATGCGTACTGTTATGACTTCCAACATGAAGATCAAATTTGTTTGTTTTTTTCCAATTTGAAAATCCATTTTTATTGAACGCCTCTTCCTCTTCGTTGCCTCTCCCGGATGCTCTGAAAAGATAACAATATAGACAATATGCTTTGTCTTTGCATATGCTATACTCTAGCCAATCAGAATATTTGTCAAACCAAGATGGATTAAAGCGTCTATCTTTCATCCCACATTTACTTTTCGGGAAATCATGGCTACGAGGTTGAAATTGCCCTCTTTGAAAATATGTTCTTCGAATTTCATCTCGAATGTTATGATTAAAATCAGTAATAGGAATTCGTAAACCTGGATCAGATGGAAGATTTTCTACACTTAATTCCACATTGCTTGTTTTTGGTAAATCAACATCCACTCGTATGCGTTTTTCATTTTGCACTTCAATCTTATTGCTATTTTCATCTATAGCATTTGATGTTTTTGAACTCGAAGTTCGCTTGAAATATCTCTCCATAGTGTTCGAACAGGTACTCAAAGATCACTTGAAACAAATTCTGATTGCTAAGAAAAATTTATATATCAAAGAACATCTACAATCATTTTTTGTTCAATACCTAAAATGCTAAAAGATCTACTGTTGCTTTTTTTTTTTCCTAAAATGATCTTTTGCAGTTTTGAAATAAAGTAAGAACTGAAAATCTAAATCAAATCCTGTAAAGATTATTTCAAAAGCCAAAATTATTTCAAAATCCAAAATTTTAAATGATCTTTTGCAGTTCCTTAATCAGTTTATGAACATAAGGTAAGAACTGAAATCAACCAACATAACATAAAATAACTATTTTTACCTCTCGGCGAGTCGCCGTTCGTGTGAAGCACTGAAGCCCGGCGTAGGTGTGAAGCCCGGCACGCGTGAAGCACTGAAATGGCAGCGATAGAGGAAACTGGCGTCGCCGGAGAGGGCCTCCGCTGCCGCTGGCGTAGGCGTGAAGCCCGGCGTCGCAATTCGCAAAAGCACTGTTCAGCGTCCCAAATCCGAAGCAAGAGCGGAAAGAAAACCTAATTCGCGTGACGCCCGTCGCCTCTCGCCTCACGTCACGTGCTGAGATGAGCGGTGGATAAATTTTGCAAACTTATGTTAATATAACATATTTTAACTTGTTTGTATTAATGAGAAATTAAAATTTTAAAAATTTCTGAAATAATTTAATATAAAAATAATATTATATTGTAGCTATATTAATTTTATTTTTATTTTTTTATTGCTGACTAGACTAGTAAACGGGCAACTTTGACTATTTTTAAAATTTTTTTAAATCATGCTTAAGTCTTAATATAATTTATAATCATGCTTAGTCTTAAAATTTTTTGAGAAAAGCAAGAAAGAAAGAGAGGCTATTTTAACTTAATTTATTGACTAATAGGTGAAGATTTTGAATGCTAGTTTTCCTTATTAATTGAAGTCTGGGAAAGGAAAGAAGGCTTCACCCTTTTCTTTTCTCCTCGAGGCAAACAAGAAGTAGAGCTCTACATTTGTGCGGAGTCCGAATCGGAGCTGAGTATGGATTCTACGAGTTTGCACAGTAAAAGCACAATTACTGTGCTCACTGCGCTTTTATTTTGCACATTCATAAAATCCGGACAGTTCTCTCGTCCGTACTCCGCACGTAATAATCTCTCCTACATTAGTTTTGAAAAGAAAAAGAAAAGGAAGACCATAGAGTTCAAACTTGTTTATATATATATATATACACACACACACATGAGTTCTTTTATAAGCTTCCATTTATTGTTCAAGAATGGGAAATCAGTGAATATTTTCCCTTGGAAAAGTTTCCTAGATGTCACTTTTTGTTTAGCTTATTATAGTATTTAATCAGAAAAGTTTTAGAAGTTTATTTCATTTATTGGAAATTGATTTTATTTATTGGAAGTAGATTTCATTTTTTCATGCTAACTTTTGTTGATTATGTGATTCACATATGCTATGAATAAAATATGTTTGTTCACCACTTCATCCTTGCCATTTTATCTTTTAACCATTTTTTATATCGCTTTCATCGTCAATTGTTATATTTCAATTACTCATAGTAGAAGATCAAAAGAGAGAATAAAATTTATGAATCATTGGTTGAAAAATTTAATGAGCATCATTTATTTGTTAGAGAAGAGAAGTTTTGTCATGAAAATACTCTCTACCTCTTCATCTTCCTTCAAATTTAAAAATATGTTTCAACCTTTCTCGTTGGATGTATGTGTATTTCTTTGTTGAGCTAATATTGGAATAATGTGTTGGCATTGATTCTTAACGGATGATATTGTATTTCATGAGGTTTGATTAAAATTGAGGTGATTATATAGAAATGCCTGCAGAGGTTAGTAAGATAAACAGAAGAAGGGAAAGCAGAGAAGATAGAGATAATTGTTTTAGAGAATTTCCATTGATGTGTTCGATATACAGCACATGAGTTTTATAGAGTTGTAGGAGACAATCCGTTGGAGTGTCAGATGGCCGTTAGAGGCCGCCTGCTAGCTCAGAGTTGCAAGAGTTCTTGATGCTGAGCACGATGGTATAATGTGCTGCTAGAGGACATTATGGTGCACTAACATCCCCCTCAAATTGATCTTCTGGTTTACAGATGGTCAATTTGCTGCGTAGTTCAGCAAACCGGCGCCCTGTCAGAGGTTTGGTTAGAATATCCGCTGGTTGATCAATAGAGTTGATGTGAGAAACTTCAATCGCTTGGCGTTGGATGTGATCACTGATGAAATGGTGATATATTTCTATATGTTTGGTCCTTGCATGAAATATGGGGTTATTTGCAAGGGCAATGGCGGATACGTTGTCACAGAGATCGGTGTTGGAGCGTGCTGCTGAGCATGAAAATCTTGGAGGAGACGACGTAGCCATATGACATCGGATGTTGCCGCAGCAAGTGCCTGATACTCAGCTTATGTTGAAGGTTTGGCTACCGTGGATTGTTTCTTAACGCTCCATGAAATGATGTTTGAACCCAGATAGGAACAGAAACCAGTAATGGACTTGCGATCATCTGTGCTGGACGCCCAGTCAGCGTCGTCATAGGTGGTCATGGTAAGTGGACCTGCTATGATTGGCATTCCGTAATTTTGGGTGCCTTTGATGTAGCATAGAAGGTGTTTCAGTCGCTTGAAGTCTGAGATTGTCAGACAATGCATATGTTGACATATGACGTTGGTGGCAAAGGCGATGTCCGGCCTGATCATAGTGAGGTATTGAAGGGAACCAGCTATCTGTCTGTAGAAGGTTGGATGGTCATGGAGTGAGATTTCAGGCACTGTTTTTTATTCCTTTGGGGAGATCAGAGTGTTTACTGGTTGAGAGGAATCCAGGCCGACATAATGGAGGATGTCCCTGGCGTAGTGTGACTGATGAAGAAACAGACCAGTTGAGGTTGATTGTATTTGGATGCCTAGAAACAGATTGACTTTGTCCATCTGCTTGAGTGAGAAGGTTTGCTGGAGGTGAGATAACAGCTTCTATATGGTGGGTTGGTGATTGCCGGTCAAGAGAAGATCATCGACGTATGCCAGCAGATAGAGTTGGACATCCTGGGTGTTTTAGATGAGCATCGATGGATCTGCTTTGCTAAATTGGAAGCCAAAATTGAGCAGGAAGGACATCAGTTTATGAAACCATTGATGCGGTGCTTGCTTAAGACCGTAAATTGCTTTTTGTTGTTTGCACACATGGTTTGGAAACTTCAGATCGATGAAGCCTTGAGGTTGCCTCATGTAAACATCTTCTTGAAGATCGCCGTGTAGAAAGGCGTTATTGATGTCTAGTTGATGAATGGGCCAAACTCTTTGAAGGGAGATGATGAGTAGCACCCGAATGGTTGGCATCTTAGCCACGGGGCTGAAGGTTTGTTGATAATTGATGCTCTGTTGTTGACTGTATCCTTGAGCTACAAGCCTTGCTTTGTAGCGAGCAACACTACCATCTGGATTGAGCTTGGTTTTGTAAGTCCATCTGTAGCCGAGGACTGGTGTGTCTTTGGGTGGTGATGTGAGATACCAGGTGCCCTGTTTTTGAAGGGCCATGAACTCTGTAGACATCGCTTGACGCCAGTGAGGGATCTTGACAGCTTCGGTGTAGCAGGACAGAGTGAGACCTGTATATGTTACAGCAAGTAGATCGAGGAATTTTCTTGGTTTGAGATGTCCGGTTTGTAAGCGAGTTTGCATATGGTGTTTGGGCGCGGGAGGGGGAGAATTTGAAATTTGAATGGGTGAAGACGAAGTGGTTGATGTGTCAGAGGAAGGGATGGGTGATGTGTGAGAGATAGAGGTAGAAGTGTTTGATGTGGGGTTGGGAGTATGAGGAGCTGGCAGGTGTGGGGGCATTGAGGTTGGAATGAGAAGTAGAGGAGGAGTGTTATTGGTGGGAGGTTGAGGGTGAGTGGTGGGGGATAATGTATAGGGAAAGTGTTGTTCATTGAAAGTGACATGTCTAGAAATGTAAAGCTTTTGTTTGTGAGGGTCATAACATCGATATCCCTTATGAGAGCTCGAATAACCTAGGAATATGCAATGGTTGGAGCGGGGTTCCATCTTGTTCGATGTTTGAGGCTTCAGCCAAGGAAAATATGAGCAGCGGAAGACTTTGAGGTGGTTGTAGGAGGGAGGTTTGCCGTGTAGGAGCTGGAACATGATTTGATGATTTAGGGAGGAGGTGGGTAGTCTGTTTATTAAATAGTTGGAGGTTTGAACAGCTTCTGCCCAGAAGGTGGCAGGTAGAGTTGCTACGTGGAGAAGTGTACGTGTGGTTTCTAGGAGATGCTGATGTTTTCTTTCAGAGACGCTGTTTTGCTCTGGTGTGTAGGGGCAGCTGAGCTCATGGCATATACCATGTTTTAGTAGGAATGTTTGAAGATCATGGCCAGTGTACTCACCTCCACCATCTGAGCGTAAGGTTTGGATGGGGAGGTGGTGAATTGGGTTTTTATTAAGTTATAGAAGTGTTGAAATTTTATACTAGATTCATTTTTTGTGTGCATCAGATATAACCAGCAAAAGCGTGTACAATCTTCAATAGTATATAATATCTATAACCAGAGAGGGAAGGGATCAGAGAAGGGCCCCAAACGTCTGTGTATTAAACTGAAAGGGGTAGTTACATGAGTTGCTTGCTTTGGGAAAGGCAGCTTGTGGCTTTTAGCCACTTTACAAGATAAGCAGTTGAAATGTAAAAACTTTGTGCTGATAGTAGGTAAGATCCTAGATAGTTTGGCCATCGAACGATGATGAGGATGACCCAAACGTGCGTGCTAGAGAGCGGTTGAGTCCGGTGTGATGGAGAGAGCATGGACAGGAGTTTGATGTGGAAGGCGGATGGGGTAGATTCCTTCCCGATTACAGCCATGGAGCAGAGTTTTGTTGTCATGAAGATCCTTTAGAATGAAACCATGAAAATCGAATAAGATGGAGCAGTTATTGTCTTTTGTTAGCTTGGAGATAGAGAGTAAATTGTAAGCAAGAGAGGGAACATGGAGAAGGTTTTAAAGTTTAAGCTTACGAGAGGAGTCGGGAAGTGGTAGAAGGCCAGCACCGGTATGATGAATGGGGAGGGAGGAGCCACTTGCTGTAGAGATTGAGTATTGTCCTTAGTAGGGAATAGAATACTTCAGATTGGTAATGTCTGGTGTCAGGTGTGTTGAGGCACCGGAGTCGAGTACCTAGTCTGTAGTAGCAGTTGGTTGCGTCTGAGTGAGCAGAGCGCGATTGGTTGAAGATTACAGAGTGTAGCTGGAATTATACCGGTGCCAGCAAGCCAATGCGAGATGGTCGGTTTTGCCACAAATTTGGAAGATGGGTCGTTCAGCATTCCTGGGTGTGTTGGTGATGATCCTGTTAGATGCAGTGGTCGAACTGAAGGTAGCTCCTCTTCCACGGTTTCCCCTATAGTTGGTGTTACACCCTCGTCCTCTGGAGGCGTATAGAGCCTGAAGCTCAGGACAAGACGTAGTGTCTTATTGGATCTCGATTTAAAGATTGATTTCCTCACTGCAGAGCAGTGAGTATAGAGATTCGAGGGTGATGGGCTGATAGCTTCTTTGAATGGGTTGTATGACGCCGGTAAACCTTTGAGGTTGTATAGTATTATATCTTCGGTTTCAATATGGCTTCCGGCAGCTGCTATATTATCTACCAGGGATTTTATTTTGGCTAAATATTGATGATCTCTCATCTGAGCATTGTGGAGTTCAATTTTCAGCTGAATGACTCTTGATCTGTTGGTGGGTTGCAGCCTTAGTTCCAACGCTGTCCAAATCTCTTGAGACTTCTTGAGGTGCAGGATATAGGGGAGAACGGAGGGAGAGATCGTGGAGAAAAGAGCTGAAATAAGATTTGTATCCACAAGTTTCCAGAGTTTGTAGTCGGCATTGTTGGAGTCGGTGGATTCTGATGGGCAGGGCAGTGAACCAGTGATATATCCTTCGAAGCCATTGGCCGCAAAGGCCTGATAGATCTGTAATCTCCAAATGGCGTAGTTATCTATGGTAAGCTGAGTGTGTTATATTAGTTTGAGTTTCGACATTAGGAATTTCAAAGGAGGCGGGATGACGATGGCTGCCATGGATAAAGACAGTGTGGACGTCGTCCTGGACTGTGTGGAGGAGTCCTGTTCGGCCATCGTTGCTTGAGAGACAAAGGGATCCCAGTCTCACTGCTCTAATACCATATAGAAATGCCTGCAGAGGTTAGTAAGATAAACAGAAGAAGAGAAAGCAGAAGATAGATATAATTGTTTTAGAGAATTTCCATTGATGTGTTCGATATACGGCACATGAGTTTTATAGAGTTAGACAATCCGTTGGAGTGTCAGATGGCCGTTAGAGTCCAGCTGCTAGCTTAGAGTTGCAGGAGTTTGTGCTGCTGAGCACGATGGTATAATGTGCTGCCAAAACACATTATGGTGCGCTAATAAATTATATGTTTATTCATGCTCTTGTATTTAATAAATGGTAATTAGATTGAGGAAGTTTCATGCATACATGTGCATCATTATTGGATAAGATTTTGACCCCAATGAAATGTGGCACCATGTAATTACTAAAGCTCGTCATAATAAGTAATATCTTGTTGATATCCTGCTTTCACTTATGAATAGATCCTACAGTAATGTTAACATAAATTTCCTTTATTCATTAATCTCGATTTATTTGAGGTTTATATATATGGTGATGATAGATTCTTGACGACTTGAGAATCATTCTTATTGGCTTTATCCTTTCATTATGTATTAAATCAATCACCTATTATCAATGATAGAAAAGATGTTTGCATTTTTTAGAGTGTAGTCGGTGTCAAAGATAAATATAATTATAATGACGTGTTTACATTCATGGCTACATTTTAGTATTTTACTTATGTTTGAATGTTATGTGTTTATTAGTTTGTTGGAGGATATATTACCATATCAAATAAAAAATAGGATGATTATGTTAAAAGGAATATAGTTTCTTAGGAGAAAATGAAATAATGTTAGTTTCCCTTCTACCAATTGTATCAAGTATAAATGATGAATGAAAATAGCATTAGGTTGATGTTAAATATTCAAAAGAAATGGGTTTTTGCATGTATGTTAACTCGCCGAATTTCATATGGTTGAGTAATTTTATGTACCTCGTCTATATGTATTTGAAGCAAAATAAAAGGCTACATTGGTCAATTTACATTTTTTATATCTTGTTGATGTATGCATGTGGTATATTTTTTTTATGTATGTATATTGAAAGATTAATGTACATGTTTGACTTGTAATATTAATGTATTAAATGCAAATGTGTGATGAAGTCGGGCCTGTGAGATGGAGGCGGGAACATGCAAGACGAGCAAGATTGGCATGATCAGTTTGGGCAATGATGAACGATGAGCGTGTAGACAAACATATAGGTGAGGTCAAGCAGTGTCGGTTAGGGCATGGTCTAGGAAGGAAATAAAATAAACATCTCTGCTAGTGGTTTAAACCTTTGCTTTTAGTCGTGATTTTAACTGGTAATAATTGTAGTAGTTAAAACTGATGCTATATATAACATATAGCAACGGTTTTAAAACCACTGCTATGCAATACTACGTTTATCCCCTCTTTTTAGTAGTGCTAATTTATATATTTAACATACAAATTTTACTATTTTTGTAATACAAAACCCCGTTCATAAATTTAGCTTGATCTTGCCAGAACTTGCAAGTGAAGGCATCAATAAGGAGAGGAGCTCACATGCACGTGGTTTAATGGGACCACTGAGTTGGATAGTCATGCAAGGCAAGCAAGGTGACAAGCTTACAGGAGATATGTCGAATCTCGTAGGTAGGTTGTGATGACGAAGCTTATAGGTAGGTGCCGGATGAGCTTAGAGGTGAGGGTATTAACATATCTAACGTCGGGCAAATTATTGGGTTCGGACACCGGATGTGTTCGGAGCCTAATAAAAATGTGTCACATCACCTCCTACTCGATACTGAGCAGTACCAAGCTCAGTACTGCTCGTTACTCTACTTCACGGTACCGAGCTCAATACTGCTCGGTACTGTGAAGTACCGAACGTAAGCTATGTCCGGTATCCGAACACAATAATCTCTTCTAATGGCGCGAGTGACAGGACCAACGACCATTGATTGTAGTAGGGCTTTTATCCGATGAAGTGTTATTTTGAGTTAATTTGAGGTTTTGAGTTATATATATATATATATATATATGCCCGAACTTATTTTTTGAGAAAAGTTATATTAAAATATTATGATGCAAAATATGCATCAGAATAAACTTTAAAATTACTCGTTTTGTGTTAAGATTAATGTTGTATATAGTATTACAGATATTATTGAAACTATACATTAAGATGTATTTTGCATTATAACATTTTGAATAAATTTTTTAATATAAAATCTTGAATTCTTGATCTCCTCGTTAAAAGATTAAGCACTAAACAATATGCTAAGCTTCGTGACCGACTGCTTTTTCTTCATTAATGGCTTCCACTGCAAAATCCTGAAGTTGCAAGTGGAGAGCAAGCTCCAGATCTCTTAACACATTACCCATCGCCGGCCGATCGACCCTCTTATCTAACACGCAGCTCTCTGCAGTCCTCATAAATATCTCGAAACAACGCTCTCCCACACTTCCCCTCAAGTCGGGATCCACTATCATCTCCACATCACCCTCACGCCGGCACCGCCGAATCCAATCCACCAAATTCTCCTCCTCCGCGTTCGCCGGATCCAACGCAGGCCGACCCGAAATGACCTCCAGAAGCACTACCCCGAAGGCGTAAACGTCAGATTTCTCCGTCAGCTGCATCAGCATAATGTATTCCGGATCCAGATACCCCATCGTCCCCCTCACCGCCGAGCTCACATGGCTGAGCCCAAGATCCTCCGGCCCGTCTTTGCTCAGCCCAAAGTCCGATATTTTGGCCACCCAATCCTCATCCAGCAATATGTTAGACGTCTTCACATCGCGGTGGATGATCGCCGGCTTCGCTCCCGTGTGGAGATAGTGAATCCCCTTGGCCGCGCCGATGCATATCTCGAGCCGTCGCACCCATGGATTAGCTCTTTCTTCTTCTTTCCGTAAAGGTGGTCGCCTAAATTTCCCAACGGCATGTACTCATAGACTATGATCAACTCTGCGCTGTCATGGCAGTAACCGAGGAGAGAGACGAGGTGATGGTGCGTCAGCTTTGAAAGCGTCTTGATCTCATTGCGAAACTCATCGATCCCTTGACCGGAAAGCGACCCCCCGCGTTTGATGGCAATTATTTTCTTCCCGCCGTCAATGGTTCCCCGATAGACCTTTCCGAATCCGCCTGAACCGATGATCAGGCGTCGTCGAAGCTGTCGGTAGCTTGTACAAGCTCTGCGAACGAGAACTGCCGGCAATAGGTGGAGCTCATCAGGTTCGATTGATCTGGAATGGGGTGATTATGCTTGAAAGAGATTTTTTTTTCTTCGAAGGGGAAAATAAACTAAGGCGAATGCAAGAAGAGCTATTTTTAAAACAAATAGAAACAAAAGTAATTAAAATAGCAAAAAAGAAAGAAAATAGTTTCATGCATTTATTGTCATCACACAACCCCCAATCTGGATCCTTACAAGAACTGCGGAGTGAAGCGTGTCGAACAGGCCAGCTTCCGTAGGCATTAGTAATGCAAAGATGTATCTTTCGTCAGTTGGTTTTCCAGTTGTCACATGGTGTAACTCAATGTCTCCCTTATCACATCTGAATCTCTAATAAGTGATGCCCTAATGTCCATATGTGTTTAGCTCTCTTGGAATGTTGGATATAAGGATTCTTAGAGATGCATACTTGGCACTGGGTACAAGTTGTTCAAACAAAGATTGAGAAGAGAGAAGCTTACATGAAGTCCTAAATCCAATACCTGATGTTTTTATCATCAACCAAAGGACTTGTGCCACACAACTTCCAAAGAGCCAAAGTAATTCACAGCTTTCAGCAGTGGAAATGTGCACCTACAAGGAGTTTTGCTTCCTCACGCAGTACCTAAGGAGACTCTAAAAATTAGAGTCCTATATGAATTGAACAAGTGAAGTGCGACAGAAGTGACTCTTTTACTAGCGTCAACCTTAGCATCCCGTGCAAAACTCGATGCTGTCAGCAAAAACTCCACAACGTCACATCTCACAAAAGACAGTGCTATGCTAGGGTACCAAATCCCTTAATTCCCTTGTAGCCCCAAAAGGTATCTAAAAATCCTCTTAACAGCAGTCATGTGGGATTCTTAGGGTCAGACAGATCTTGAAACTAGCACAAAGGCCAAAACACCTAAACATGATGTCAGGTCGGCTCCAGTCAAGTAAATAAAGATCCCAATCATGCCTCATATATTCTTCTGTCACAGACTTAGCACTTGGGTCCTTATCCAAGGGAGCACTAGAGTATGGAGTGTTAATTGGTCTTGGCCTTTGTCATTCTCATAATTAATTCAATTGTCCTTTATGTATTTTGTTGATTTAGAAAAGTTCCATCCACTCCAATTGTTTTTATCTAAAACCCAACCAAAACTTAGGGACATATTCTCCCATCAAACTCACTCAATACCTCTTACATTGTTTTAAATAAAAATCATCACACAAATTTTTATTAGGAAACCAAAAAGGTATATCATCCACATAGATCTGTAACTAAATGAGTAAATCACTTCAACTCTTTAAAAAAAGGGGGTGTCTACGCTCCCTTACAATCACCTCATCTAGTAAGAATGTGCTAAGCCTCTCAACCCAAGCTCTTGGTGCCCTGCTTTAAACCATGATAATGGCCTTTTTCAATTTAAACACATGATTTGGAAATTGGGATCTATCAAAACCTGGAGGTGTTCATAACAAACACATCTTCTTTTTATCTCCCCATTAATAAGGCACTCATGACATCATTGAAAAAGCTTTAATCCTTTATAACATGCAAAGGCTTCTACTGCATCACTTAATGGCTTCCAATCTAGCTACAAAGGGGCAAAAGTCTCCTCAAGTTCTATCCCTTTCTATTTGATTGCCCTTAGCACAATCTGGCTTTATTCCTCACCACCAATACTGAATCTTTCACTGGTCTTGCCCTCTCTTAGTCACCCACTTTCCAACTAACACTTTGTCTCTTTAGGTCTTTCCAAAGTCCCCAAAATCATTCTAACAAATTGATTCAACTCTTCTTGCATTTGCTAAAATGCCAAAACTCATCAGAAAGGGCTTGGTTTGTGGTGGGTTCAGTATAGTCAAATAAAGGCCAGAAGTGGTTCACCTCCTTCTAAGTCCATGTCTAGTCTTAAGCTCCACTAGAAGGGGTCTCCTAGCATTCAATCCTTGGGGGTGAACTTGTAGATCTAGAGTATCCTCTAAATCTAGGCAAAGTGTGTGAAGTTCTCACCCCTTTCAAACCAAGTGTCTCATACTCCGAGGCGACTCCTGGTCATCGCCCCATTACTGAGTGGTCTCACTCCCCCATCCCCAATAATTTTCCTCTACTCCATTATAATCTCGCTCCAACCATCATCATCTTCTACTCCATGTTTGTTTTAGGATCGATCCTTCTCAAAAACCACACTGGAGTGCCCTGTCTCCTTATCCACCATAAAGTTCTCATGTTAAACACCCTTAAAATAACTAATCCCAAATTCTAGAATAATCCAGAATAAAAAACTACTGACTTGATTAGATTTCGGTCATTTTTGTCTTCCCCAAGTAACTCTCCAATTAGTTTCAGTGAGAATAGATATAGATATACAAAAAAAAATATCCTACTTCATTAATAGGACAATTTCAAGGTTAGTGTTGAGTGACGTGTAATGGTGGAGGCTTTTCTAATTTTTGTATCTGTCTATTGTTGTTGTAGATGTAAATACTTTTAACCCACTATGGGAATGGTGTTTTACCCTTATAGGATCTCATAGGGTGTTGGTTCTCTCTAATTGTTGGCTTCTACACATTCACCCTATTCAACACATAACAATACGTGTGTTAACCCCCTTCACTTCTGCCCAAATCCAAGGTATTTTGGAATGAGAATACTCAGCAAGCAGGGCACTCTAGCGCGGTCTTTCCCACCAAGGTCCGCGGTTCTCCCTTTTCCATCTACCCCCTTCGTCTGAGGGGTCCTAATAGGGGCTGAAAAATTGTGGGCTAAATTCACCTGTGTCCTCACAAAAAATCTCCAAATCTTTCATTTTTCAAACTCCTCCACCCATGATCCTATGGATGGTCATAAATCTCAAACTGCAACTTCTTTATGAATCCAAAAGTGAATGTAGAAATTTGTTTTTTATGTTTTTTAACTCCTCAAAAGATCTCTATTTTTTAGTGATTAGTAAATTAAACTTTACTACTATCCAAGCGAACCTACGGAGGAGGAGTAGTTCATCAACAATTATCAAAACAACATTTAGTACTTGTCCCCTCCCTGAACTAGCCGTCTACGTGGTTATGATCCAAAACATTAATTCAGTGTAGAATGGACCTTCTAGAAGGGTACTAGAGGTGGCTGAATATCCTTAATGGTTAAATGTGTACTTCCTAGTTGCATGATGTAAGTGATCATGGTAAACTAGATTGGGAAACTATCTTTGTACGTCTAGGTTTAATGGGGATGAGCAAAGTTCGTCACAGACAGGTTGGACATCATCAAATGCCATTTCTTTAAGGTTGAAGCAACAAGGAATCACTTATGTTGTTAAATTCAAGCATTTGGGTGGAACCGTTCTTCGTAGTTCCTCTTTCTTTTGGTGTTGTCCTAAACTTATGTCGCAATCTGAAGGAATTGCAAGTAGCTTTATCCAAATTGCATGATTGGATCGTTATGTCAATCCTCTACAGAGAAACTTTCATAGGTCTTGGCCAATTACCATGATCACCTTCTTGTCGTATCTCAAAGTAACCGTTCTGTTGATCAGTCACAATAGATCACCAGTCATGCAGAGCAGATCATGTCCCATTCAATTTTCTCTTGAAATAACAGGATCGTTTGGCATGGTAGACGTGTATCCCTCTCCAATTAATCAAAATGTTAAGATTTTGTTGTCCCTAATTTGGTTACCTTAAATCTTTCTACAAGAAAGAATCGACAAAGCATGTGTGCGATTACGTGATATCACGACGAGGCTCCTTTATACAGCCAATGTTTACTGAATGCGTTGAGCAAGCATAGATGCGTGAGTTTCCAGATCCCATTAAGCTAAAAACATCTACCTCGATAAGATTTCTATAATGGATTTAGTTATAATGCTTGCTAGTTGACATTGACAAAGTAATTCATTATCTGCATGTTTCACTTTAAATTAATAGGCTTACTCATGTTTTGATCCCATTGTTATTCTCTCAAATCTACCTTAGCATCTCTCACATCCATCAGGATGTTTATATTTTATGCATCTATTTTACTTCTTACTAAGCTCAAGATCCTGCTATCTTACTCAGTCAAAATTCACAGTAAGAGATCATTCGGGGGATTTAACATATCTGTCTGAGGTCTTTGTAACAGCTCTTTAACTTAAAAATTATCAATGTTAAGTAAGATGTTGGATCCTTCTTAATTCCAAATGTCATGGATGTCTTTTTGAAACTCAAGAGAGAGATCTGCAAATGTTCGACATACTTCTTTTGATCCACCTTGATAAACCTTTTCACCCAAATGAATCAATCACAGAGGTTTGTAGGTTTCTTCTCGGTATCAGTGTCAGAGAATGTGCACTGTACCAGATTGCTGTCCCAAACTGCCTTGTGGATATTTTCTCCATTGTCCATCCCTTGATTTATGCTTGATGACCCTTGCTCACCCTTGAAGTTCCTTAATGTTAGAGTTGATCTTTCTAGATGCATAGTCCACATGAAATCACTATCTCATATCCAGGAAACAGGATAATCAGATCCTTTAAAATATTTGATGTTAATAATCCTCGTCTCCACTGGATGTCTTTTTTCTGACAAAGCTTTGAATTCTTGAAAAAGGATGGAGTCATCTGTGAGTTGGGAGTTGGGGCAGTTGGCTAATCATTTGAATATTCAAATAGTGCTTTTTAAAACGTGCATTTACCTCAAAATTTTTCCTCAATCTCTAGGTAGCTTCTCAATCAGTAAGTGGATGTGGTTATGACTTTTAATGCATCAAATTTTTCAACTAGCTGCTCAATGCGCATTTTTATTAACTCATCAAATTCATCGTAAGTAAAGTCATGTGATTGAATAATTGTTTGATGTCTTAATCAAAATTTCATGCTCTTTTTGTAGATTTAAAATTCTAATTTCAAGTTTGTATGATGTGTGTTCTTAATTCTATATGAGATGCATGGATGTTTTTTGAAACTTCAAGATATTGAATCGTTTAGGAAAGTTCAACATACTTTCTTCTTTGATCACTTTGATTCTCTTTTATCCAGGAAACACAAGTTTGTAGTTTCAATTCCTCTGGTCTTGTCTCAGAGATATCAAGTACACAGCATTCTGCCAAAAAACTCTTCTTTGGTTTTTTCTTCCTTGTTCCGAGGACTTAGCTTTGCTCCTCACCTTTTCCTATTGCTTGGATGTGATCTCATAAGCTGTAGGGCATCAGTTCTCACATGTCCAGGCTTCTACTCATTCAAAAAAAATAACATCAGAAGATCTTAACATAGGTTTATGATCCTGTACCTTTTCTCAACTTTGATGATGCTTTAGTTTCTTCCTTGAATTAAAGCTTTTGATATTGCCTTGTGATGAAGGCAATTTCATCGCTTTCAGACCCGGAAGAGTTCGAATCCGATTTATGCGCCTTCGAGTTACGATTGTTTTCTCCTTTTTCATCTTCACCTGCATCAAGATTTCTTTGTTTCATCCGCTTGCTCGTAAGCATGAGTGAGCCAAGTAAGTTATCAATGAATCAGTGTTCAAATTTTAGATTTCTGTGATTAGTTACAGTAATAATTTTTGATCATAAGACAGAAGGCAAGCATCTAAATCTTGTTAACTTTACATATTCGAACACGTTCCTTGTTCCTAGGGCATGCACATGAAGCAAGTAACTATCTGTAGTAAACCTAGTGTCAATGTCAGAAACTGATCTCTGAGGTATTCATACGTAAAAAGTTCGTCGTCATGCGGTGGGACAAGAGAAAGTTCTACACGGGTATTGCTCTTAACTTCATTAGTACCTTCATAGGTGATGGCATAATTTATCCTAAAGCTTCTTTACCAGTTTTGCACTTATGGAACAGCAGTAATCCTCGATTTTAAAGCACAGAAAAATAGATTCAAACATTTGCTTTAATTGAGCTAAATCACGATCTTCGAAGTCTTATCAAGTTAAAAGAAAATTTCAGTTTTAATCACCATGTAATTTCACGAGAAGGTGGGAGGAATATCTCTTGAATAAGCATCCACATGCGATAATCAGTGATTTGTATGTTTTTTTGTAAAAACACATGCGAGTTTTCCAAAGTTCAAAGGTAGTTTAGGTTATCGGGTGGGAAACAGGGGAGGTCGGGTAATGGAATACCTTCCGTAGTGTTTCGTTCTTTTCAATGTTAGAACATGGATCAAAATTCAAAAAGTTTTCAAACTTAATTTCGAATATCGCTTGATTACCACTATGAAAGTTGTTAGGGAGTGTTAACCCTTATGACTTATCCCAAGCTAACCAGAGGGGGGAAGTGATGTTATTGGTATTTTAAAAAACTCTTTTTTCACAAATATAAGAAAATTGCATAAACCAAATCACCGCAAAATAAAAGCGGATTTAAAAAGTGCGAAGTAAGAAAAGAAACAGAGATTTATAGTGTTCGGTCGACTCGACCTACGGCCCTCTTGGAGGCACCCTCAAGTATTGCACTACAAAACGTGACTCTCCTTTAGCCCCCACGGCCTAGGCGGAGAAGTCCTCACAAGAACCTCCTTTTTGCCACCCCGGCATAGGCAGAGAAACCTACCTCCTTTTGCTTCCTCTGATGAGCTGGCAAAGAACCACAACCAATAAGCAAACTCCTCTGACCTCTACCGACTCTTCCACGGACGAGAAACTTAGACGAAAGACAAGTAGGCGATCCTTGAAGCAACTTGTGATGCATACCCCTCATAAGCTCCCCCTCACAAGATCCTCTCTCTCTTCCTCTCTCTCTTTCTCTCCTCAAGGTCTTCTCAGGTCAAGGTAGCAGCCAAAGGTCTGTGAAAAAATGTTGAAACAAGAGCTCTTAAATAGAAGAGCTTCAAAGGAGCTCATTAATGCAAGTTTGCCGAGATTATCATCCAGACCGATATATGGACATCGGCCTGGCCGATCAGTACAAATCTCAGAAGATGGCCTGGGCATCGCTCTGTTTTGGGTGCTGGACGATTGAAATTTGGCTTGGATCTCTGGCCGATTTTCACGATCGTCCTGTCGATCGTTCAACTCAGGAAAGGAGAAATCGTCCTGAGCATCGCTCTATTTTTGAGCTGGCCGATATTTATCGTCCTGAAGTAACTTAAGGATTTTGAATGAGATCGTCCTAGCCAATCTTGATATCGTCCAGGACGATATGATCGTATCAATCATCCTTAATTACTCCCTTGATTTCCTGACCAGGGCAAAATGTTCTATTAGGAGTGGCCATTTTATCTTCGATTCCTGAAAAAGTTAGAAGCAACAAGTAGTCCAAGAGAATAGTGTTATCAATCATCATAACATAAGTCAAGAAAATAGGTCTGCAACATCTATTTGCCCTAGGTCATGGCTTGGTCTTGCTCAGTAAAAATAGTAATAAGATGTGTTTATCATAATTCTTTAAAACTGTTCTAAATAGCCAGTAAAGACTCAATTGTCTCCTTAGTAAAAAATGTCATCATAATAGAAACATTTTGCTAGTGATTTATTCATCCGATAATAGGGCACATGCTAATGTTATATTTATTTAAACAATACCTTGTATCGAAAATAATTAGTCCCCAAAACAGTAATAATCAATTCTACCAATGACCATAACCCAGAAGAAATTCAACAAACAATCGTCTTCATCATAATTTGCACATCCCAGGAAAACATGTTGTCATCAATTTGCGTTCTTTTTAAAACAACTTGATTTTGTGAATTTAATGTCTCTACTCTTAATCATTGGCTCTTCTGTCGTTTTGGATGTATTGTTATGCATCCTGCTTGGGAACCCTAGATTTCAACAACCTCCCACTTCTTCTGATAGGTATGTAAATGCATCAACAGTTTTTCCCTGCTTCTGACTAAATTTCAGAACAAATGCATTCTCATCACTAATGCTCCTAGAGGACGAGTAAATGTTGATCACTGGCCTAGCCAGTTTGTGATTGTGACTCTCTATGCTTTATTCACCGACTAAATCCCATCTTGACTCACCAAAAATCTAACCATGGCTGGACATCCTGTTCTTGTACATGATTTTCGATATTTAACCTTTTGTACTATCTCATTTTCCTTCTTGAATCCTGCTTTCGAACACACAAAATCCTTTGATTTTATTTTCTTGAATTTGGCCACAAAAAAGGTGATGATCTTTCCGAACACTAAATCCATGTGAATGCGCGTAATGACAATATTTTTTCATATGCTGCCCTTTTAAGAGTTGTTGTAAACACCCCTGTGTGATTAAAAAATTCATATATCCAGTTTAGCTTTATATCTACATAACGATACCGTACCTTATTGTGCCGAAGCGGATATTAAGCATCGGTACTAGGAAGTAATAAGTTGTATTTGTTCGGATAATATGTACACGAGTTTTATAACTGAGCTATACAAATCAGTACCGAGCTATACTGACCAGATTTAATGATCGCGTACTAGGAAGTAATAAGTTGTGTTTGCTCGGTATAATTGTACTAGGAGTTTATACCGAGGTATACAAATCAGTATCGAGCATATACTACAGGTTGAATGATCGGTATTAGGAAGTAATATCTTGTATTTGTTCAGTATAAGTTGTATTTGCTCGGTAATTACTTCATAAGTAATTTGTGCAATATAGTTCAAAACCGAGCAACAATGTCTAGTACCAATCAGCTAGAGTAATGTCAAACTGTACCGAGTGATACTAATCGAAACATATGATTCTGCTCGGTATAGGGTTTTACATAATCTTCATATACGTTTGATACCAATTTTCTATCCGTAATGAAGCAGCGAAAATTTTTTTAAAAAAAAATCAAACATTATATATAAGGAATTACTTGTATTAAATCAGAAGAAATCTTCATCAACATCATAACGCAGAGTTTCGTCGAAATCTTCGAATTCTCCAAAGCCAAAACTACATTCGTACCTTCCATCTCTTCGAACACTTCACGTTTCTTTATCGCGGTATATTGAACCCTAAAGCTGTATAACATCTTAGTTTAATACCCGAAAGCTTTTATACTGTGGTATAAAAAACGCGTATATTTTTTACTTTTCGCGCCGAATTCATCTACAATGCGACGCACGGTACGGGCATACCCGAATATTTTAAAAAATGTGCAACAGAATATGGGTTGCCATCCGGTCATTCTGGGTTATTGGGTTGCTACGTGGCGCCGCATTAGCACATACCGAAATATAGAGCTATGTCAGGAAACCTGACCCAATAAAAATTCTCTAAGAGAGCCCCGCCATTGAAAAAAAAACATTATAAACGCATGGTTCGTACTTGCCACAAAAAACATTAACTGCAGCCGTTTTCAAACCGTTTGATACGCCAAACCGCTGCGCCCTATGGGGACGCCTTTTCCAAGTGGTGGTGGCCTGCCTGTCGGTTTGGCCCGCCCAAGCGTATCTGGGTAGTTTTTGTCCTGGAAAGTCAAAATCAATTGTTTTTAAAGATCCTGAGACTTTTTTTTGTTCTGAAATCAATTTTGGCACTTTTAAAGCTATTTGGGACCATTACATCCAAGATTGAATTAGTTTTAAGTTTGCAAATTGCACAAAAATTTCCAAAAAAATTGGTACATCTTACGAACTTCAGGAGCTTTGACGTCAAAAAAAGGGGACAACAATTATATCTTAAAAAAAATCATCTTGATCGGGCACAATCTCGAGGTAAAATCAGTTGGAAACTTTCAAAATTAAATTAGGGACCATCATGAAATTTCAATTTTAACAAACTTAAAGTCAAATTGAACGTCTCAAAAATATGAACCCAATGATACAAATTAACTCAATCTGAGCCCAGATGGGTCCAAATTGAAGACCCAAAGTATATTTGGAGAGTTCAAAACCCTAAATTGGATGACAAATGACTTGCAAATGTGTACAAGTTATAGTTTGAATCAAGCAGCTCGATGAGACGAATCCAACGAGTATAAGATCGCTGAATTCTGACATACTAAATCATTCAAATAAGTCTATAAAACAGCCCTCGATAAGGGAATCAACATCGACCGTCCATTCAAACCACTCCCAACTTACCCATATCTTCCTCTTTTATTGTCCACGGTACTCTCAGAAGATTATAAATAAACTCTTTAATCCTCATGGAAACGGGGTCAAGAAAGAAGGGAGAAGAAGAGAGGAGAGAAGATTTAGTCTGCCACCAAGCTCCTCCTTGACCACCTCATCGATCACCGATCTTCGTCGGACTTTCACCCAGACTTTTCCTGGCCACTGACTAACGCCGAAGTTTACACCTGGGTCGCCAACTGACGTCGTGTTCTTAGCCGGCCATTGACTGACTTTGAATTTCTACCTGGCTAACCAAATGAAACCAGATTTCTTCCCGGCCATTAAGTAGACGTCGAACTTCTACCATCTTGACTAACATCATATGTACTCCCGGCTACCGATTAACGATCCTTAAACCTTTGGTGAAACTGAAAGTCCCTTGTTATTTGAAATTGGTTTAACTTCTATTTTCCTATTTGATAGTAAAACACAGAGGAAAAACTATAACATAAGGATTAAAAGAAAAATTGTTAAAGCAAGAAAAGTGCTGAATTGAAACTAGTTTGCAAGTCAAATTTGAGACCGATGAGAGCTCCCTATTTGAGCTCAAATCGGTACCATTTGATATGTGTCGATGAAAGAGAAACTTAGAGGAGTTTTTTCTTTCTAAGATACTTAATAAATAAAGTCTGTTATTTTTAAAACATAAAATAAAAAGATACAAACATTAAAATATATATAATAAATGAACTTAAAATTAAAATGTGAAATTTACAGTTAATAAATATATGTATGTTATGTATACAATATAAATAGATATAACATACTATTCAAAATAATTTCAGATTTAGTTTAAATACAAAATAATTTTTGCCTTGAACCTTTCACTTTTTTTTTTCAAATTAATCAAAAATATATCCTGATGTGCTGCGAAATAAAAATTTCAAGGACAATAAGATGTTTAATCAGAACTATCCAATTAAGGGTTTCATAGGGGTTTAATCTCTACTGTTGGATTAGAGCTTTTGGAGGCCGCCCTCTTTCTATTCTTGAGAGCGGTCGGTTAACTTGGAGTGGTTAAGCAGCCAAATTTCTTAGGAGGTCGAAACATTATTCTGTGTGATATCGAATATCGTCCGAAGAGGAATAAGAGCGTGTCCACATCATCTTTTTATTGTGTACCATAGCTATATACCATGTGATGTGGCCCACTCTGATTCTTTGAACTTCATGTCTGCACAAAATAATCTCTTCATGACATAGCTAAGAAGATTTACCTTTCTTCTCAGAATAGCTTCTTCAAAATCTTCACAGAAATGCCTGGATATTAAATTGAATGCAGACTTAAAAGAGGTTAATGTTCTTTATTTCTCACTAAATTCATTATGGAATTCTTGTTATTCAACGTTCTACAGCAAGGTGGTGGGCTAATGGTGTAGGATGATTTAGGGTTTCTTTACTCCAAAATATTGTTGAAGAGAATTATGATCATAATTTCATTCGTTCTATTTCTTCTTCTGTGCGTTTAATTTCTAATCCTAAGGACATTGCAAATGCTTTTATTCATACATTTTAAGAGTCTTTTTAATTCTCCCTAAACCTTCTTTTGCTGATTCTTTAATTTTACTATTCCGAGTGAATATTAAAGTTCCTTCAACTGCTATTTATAATCTTACGGCTCCTATTCTTTAGAGGGAATTATAAATATTATTTTTTTTGCTCCTTCTTCTGCTCGGACTGAATGGTTATACTTTTGCGTTTTTCAAAAATACTTGGGATATATATTGGTCCTTCTTTTGCGAAGCATTCGACATTATTTTTCTACTGGTTTATATGAGTAAAGCTGGCGCAAAAGCTACGGCTATTGCCCTTATCCTAAATGTTCTCATGCTTACTCATATTTCTGATTTTAGACATATTTCTTTATGTAAATGTTTTTTATAAAACGGTTGCAAAATTTGTGGCTTATGTTGAAAGCTTGGATGCCTATCATCATTCATCCTAGTCAATTGAGTTTTATTAAAAAGAGAATTTCCACTGATATATTTTGCTAGCATCTGATATTTTGAGAAGTTTTAATTATTGCAAAAGAAAATATTTTTGTCCTAAGTTGGATATTTCAAAAAGCTTTTGATCAGTTTCAAAAGATTTTTTCTTCATAGAATTGCTCAAAAAGGATTCCCAACAAATTCATAAAATGGGTTAAAGGTTGTATTGATGATACTCATTTTCTATTTATTATTAATGGTTCTTTAGAAGGTTCTTTATCTCTTCTTCAGGATCGCGAAAAGGGTGTCCTCTTTCGCCTCTTATTTATTTGTATTATTATGGATGCATTTTCTAACTTAATTTATAACAGATTTTTCTTGAATTATTTTGTGGTCTTAAAATGGGAAATTCTAATATTTCGCATTATTATATGCGGATGACATGCTTATTTTTTGTAAAGCTACAATATGTAATGCCAGGATGCTTCAAAATATTCTGGATATTTTTTTATCTGCTTTGGTCTTCATGTCAATCAGCATAAAAGTATGGTTATCTTCTCTAAAACATACACTGGAAAGAGATGTTATTTGTAATGTTTTAAATTTTCCTTACTCTCAGGATTGTATCACATATTTGGTATTCCTTTTCTATTGAGGAGACTAAAATGCTGTCGATTTTCTCTCTTTTCATAAGGTTACAGATTATTTTCTGGCTGGAAGGCCTAAAATATTTCTTTTTTGCTGGGTAGTAAGTGCAATTCTCAAGTTTTATATTACTAATTTTATTGCTTATGGATTAGAGATATGATTCTGCCTAAAAATTGTCTAAAGTTTATTAGAAAAAGTTGTTCTAAGTTTCTCTTTTCATGGCAATATTTATTCCAAGAAAAAATGCATATTATTGTTGGAAAGATGTGTCTAAGCCGAAATGCTATGGAGGGTTAGGTGTCCTGGACCTTAATGCTCTGTATTATGCTTATATTGCTCTCTATTTGGTAATGTTTAAATTCTAAAAGTCTTTTGTCTTTTTGGGTTAAATATTATTATATTTATTATGAAAGATGCCTACTTCATAAAGCTTCTAGCTTCTGGAAAGAACTTGTGTAAAGCTTGCTAATTCTATTATGGATAAGCTCTCTTTTGTAATTACGACTTATAGAAATTTATCCTTATATTGGGATCCTTGTTGAAGGCTTTTCAATTCAAGAATAGTTCCGAGTCTTAATTCTTATTGGCATAATATTGTTATGTAGGAAGTTATCTTAATCGACAGTTATCTTTACCGCTGATTTGCAGTTTTTGAATGTCTCTATTTGTATTCAAAGCACTTCTATCTCTTGTCTAAAATGGGAGGGTGAGCTCTATTCGAAAATTTAAGAATATTATATGGCTTACTTTCAGATATTGTTAAAGTTTCCTGGTATAAATATATTTGGCATAAACGGTATGTCTTGAGGTATTGTCTGTTATGCTTGGATGGCTATACTATGTAGACTTAAAAACTGTTTAATATTCTTTCTAATAGAAATGTTTATATTCCTCCGGTTTGTGTTTTTGTTTAATTGTAATTTAGAATCTCATAATCATTTCATTTTTTTATTGTAATTTCTCTTTTTTTATTATTTTTTCTTTAATTCCTAGTCTTAAGCATTTTTTTTTCTTAAACCTAATCTTCTTCAAGTTTTTTATTTTATTGAGGATCTTAATATTTCTTGTAATATTAATATTATTATTTTTAACTACTTAATGTTGTTTAATATTTCATTGGTCGTGAAAGAAATGATAGGAGGTTTTTTTGGATTTGTAAAAATCTGGATTTCTGTTTCTAGTATTATTAGAAAGGCTATTTTTGTTATTAAGGCTTCGGTGGAAATCTTTTGCTGAGATTTCAAATTTCTCTTCCTAATTGGTTAGTTTATTTTTTTTCTTTTGTCTATTGGTTTATTTCGGTTAGCTTATCTTACTCTTTATTTATCTTGTTTGTTATTTTGTTTTGCTATTGATCTTTGTTTGTTTGCTATTCATGTCAATCTGGTTTTTAATCAGGAGAGAAGGACACTGAATAGCTTATTTAGTTTTATCCTTTATGTGTTTTGTTGTTGAGCCTGGTTGGAAGTTTTTATTTATTTTATTTTTGAATAGGCTGCTGTTGTTGCTAATCTTTATTTTAGGCTCTCTCTTGTGCAGAGTGGTTGTCTTTTTGTTTCTTTTTTCTCGTTTTTCTTTGTTTTTGTTGTTGTTTTTGGCTATTATTGCCAACCGATTCTTAATCTGGATGAGATTTACATAGTAATATTTTGTTCTTATGTTTTGTTCCTCTATTTTTTCTTTATGTTGGTTGTTGGTTGTTTTTATTGGCAGTACTTGGATCTTGAGGGTTCAGATTGTGGTTCTTATCAGATGAAGGCTTGTAGGTGATTGTGGTTTTTGTTGCTGTTGTGTTGCTAATGTGGTTTGCTTCTGTTGGATGCTAGCTGGTGGTAGCTGCCTGTGGTTTCAGAGTGTGGTTTTTGTCTTCTGAGTTGATCTTGGCTGGTTGGCCCTTAGCTGAAAGTGACGTTCTCTCTTATTGCTTCAAGTAGTTTCGGTTGCTGTTTCTTATTTATGAGTGATTGGTGTAGTTGAGTTGTGATTGACAGTTTTATTTTGTTGCAGCTTTCTTTGTTACAGTAATCCTTTGGATTGGATGTTGTTATGCTCTTCCTTTCACTCTTCTTTTTGGAAGGGTGGTTTTTTTAGCAATATTCTGCTATTTTTTTTTGCTATTATATTGTAGCTTTTGTTATTGTGTTTGGGTGGTTAGTTTAGTTTCTTTTTGTATTCTTTTCAATGGGTTGTAAATTTTCTTATTTTCTTACTTCCTTTTTGAATTTGTAATCTTTTTTATTCTTAGATGAAATTTGGACCTATTTGCCCTTAATTTTCCCAAAAATAAAACATAGCTACCCTTATCCCATCTTTATTCACCAGGCGACAATAATCTTCTATCCTTGTCTCTCCTTCTCTCAGAGCCTCACACAAATGGCCATGCCCTCCTCTTGCCCGACTAAACCATCTGCCAACTAGCCGACCACCTGTTGAAGCTCCCCCTTGTTGGGTTCGCACGCTCCAGACTGGGCCTCTCCGCTCGAGCTCTTCACATACAAACAGCCATAGCTACCGCCAACTCGTAGAGCGACCTAGCCACCTGCTACCGCCAGCCGTAACCTTAACCACCGTCAACCGTCTATTATGCCGGCCCCAAATTCAAGTTCGACCTCGGTCTCCCCCCCTTTTCGCTGTTTGATATTAACAAACCCAAACGACGCGATGCTACTTTAGTTTTTTCTTTTTTGTTTTTTTATTTGCTTTATTAGAACATTTTAAAAAAACTGTTTCGGTTTTTGTTTTTTATTAGTATCCCTGTGAAAGACGCAAGTGTGACTTTACTTTAGTATTTGTTGTACTGTTTTTGTTTAGTTCCGGTGAAGACGGCTAGTAAGAAAAAAAAGTTTTCTTTTGAGTTTTTTCTTCCATTTATTTTTCTTGTTCCGTTTTTACTTCCATCATTGGTTAGAGCCCAGTTTGGAGAATGGCAGCGGAGTTCAAGCAGTAACATACAATTTGCAACCTCAGTGCCCAGTTCCGGGGAAGAACTACAATCAATGGAGTATTCAAATGCGGGTGTTGTATCATTAAGTGTTCAAGGAGGTTGAGATTATAGAGAAGTTTTCAGGAGACCGAGGAAGTGAAGAGATTTGAAGGAACTCGAGAGACTTCTTTAAGAGTTTGAAAAGAAAATCGGAAGAAGGATCGGTAAGGCCCTTTTCCCTTTTCTTCATCTATCAAGCGGTAGATGACATTATTTTGAGCGGATCTCTACGGCGAAGACCGCAAAGGAGGCTTGGGATACACTACATGCTTCTTACAGAAGGAGATGAGAAAGTGAAGATGGTAGTTTACAAACCTTTCGAAGCCAGTTTGTTATGTTAAAGATGAAGGGTCGAAAAGTGTGGAAGAATATTTCAATCGGGTTATCACCATTGTTACCAATGAAATTGAATGGAGAACTGTAGAAGATAAAAGAGTTATTGAGAAGATTTTTCGAAGCTTGACAAGAAAATTTGAAGCCACGTGGTAGCCATAGAAGAAGCGAAGAACATAGAGCAAATGTCTATTGAAGGTTGCTTGGATCTCTAACAATCCCATGAATTAAGAATGGAATAAGCATATGATTCGACACCCATTGTGGAAGCATTCCCAACTCAAGTGCATTCTGCGGGAATTTCAAAGGTGGCCGTGGAAGCAGGTTTTGGCAGAGGAAGAGGCTCTTTTTGGGTAGAGGAGAGAGATCTTATGGTACTCGTGGAAGATGTGGTCGTGCTAGGAGAGGAGAATCTACACAAATGATGGAGGTGAAGTTCAAGTGTGGAACTCATGGTGATGGAGAAGGTGCACTGGTCATGGACATGTTTTCAGAGGAAGGGAAGAAGCAACCTTGCCAATATCAAATGTCACTTTTTGCAAAAGGTATGGGCACACTTATCGTTATTGTTGGAAGAGGCAGGAGAGTGAAGAGGGCAAATGCCAGATTGTGGTTAGAAGAAAAGGAGTGGAGAAAAGTGAGAACAAAATGTTCTTACATGTAGTTAAGGATATGGTGATCAGGGATGTATGGTTTTTGATAGTGGTTGTAAGTAATCACATGACTGATACTAGAAGATTGTTTGTTACTTTGGATAACAAATCCTAAAGTGAAGTATGTACGGGAATGAACAACAAACTATTTGTGGAAGGAAAAGGTGACATTTTGGTGCAAAAAAGAAGGGAGAAAAGAGATATCAGATGTCTTCTATGTTCCAAACTCTTTAAGCATAATTGCTTAGTGTTGGACAACTAAATCAAAAGGGATATGTTAGTTGCATTTTCTTTTGACACTTGTACCATATAAAGACAAGCATGGATTCTTGATTGCCAAGGTGAAGGGTGATCCCATAATGAATGTATCCCATGAAGATGATTTGCAGTTTAATGGTTGTTGAAAACTTCCATAGAAAATCATTCAAGATTATGGCATTGCTAGATTTGGTCACCTTGAGTTTACAAGACACTTTCTTATATGCGCTCAGAAGAAATATAGTTGATGGGCTTCACATAATTGAAGTTCAAGACAAGATCTATGAAGCATGTGTTGCAGGAAAGCGAGCAGAGCACCATTTGTTGTGAAAATCATGGAGAGGCCTTGAAGCCATTAGTAGCTTATTCATTCAGATTTGTGGACCATGCACACTACTTCTATTGGAGGTAATTGTTATTTTCTCACATTTATTGATGATTATAGCAGAAAAGTTTATCTGGGTATATTTTTTGAAAGAGAAGTCACAAGTATTTGAATACTTAAAAATATCAAAGATTTGTGTGAGAAGGAGAGTGGTATTTTTAAAGATGTTGAGAGTGTGATAGAGTGTGGATGATAGTTAGTCATGGATGAAAATTATTTGAAGGAGAATGGGTATAGCCAGCATCAATTGACACTAGATACACACCACAGACAAAAATGTACTTGGGGGTATGTTGGTAAGCAGAGAGGTTGAATCAGAACCTTTATGGAATGGCTAGGGTAGATGTTGTATGAAGCAAGAGGCAAAGTGCCCATTTGCTTGGGCCTGCAAAGCTGTGGCTTGCTCGTAATTTGTTGAATAGGTGACATCAAAAAGCTACTCCATCTCAACCATCCTTTTGAAATTTGGGACAGTGGTCATAAGCCTACAGTTGATCACTTGAAAGTTTTTGGGAGTATTTTTATGTTCAATGTACTGATCAAAGAGAAGGAGTTGGATGAAAAATCTGGCTGTGGTGTTTGTAGGATACAGTGAAGTCCAAAGCCTATAAAACTATATAATCCTAAACAAAGAAAGTGGTAGTGAGTAGAGAATGTGAAAAGTTGAGGAGAGCTTATCTGGAATTGGCTTGAAAATGGCAACAAGGAGGATGTCACGTTGTGGGAAATTCAGAAAAAATTATTGATGATGTAGAGCAACAAAGACCACCACAACATTACATGAGATTGGGAGAATCATCTAGTAGTGGTATTGAAAAGGTGAAGACAAGTAAGCTTGCAGGAGATATGATGACCCGACAAATTATAATGAGGAGTTATCTCAATTTGCTTTCTATGTAGATGAAGAGCCCCTTAACTTTTAATGAAGCACGTTGCAGATAAGAGATGGATTGATGCCATGAAAGGGAGATTGATGCTATGGAGTAGAAAATGACCATGGAGTTTAGACCTCACATCTTAAAGTGTCAAAAATCCATTGGTGTCAAGTGGGGTGTACAAATTGAAGAAAAATGTTGAAGGAGGTGTAAAAAAATTCAAGGCATAGACGTTGAGTCAAAGGTACAAGCAAGAAGCAAGGGATAGATTATGATAGAAGTTTTTGCGGTTGCCAGAGTTTGATACAATCAGATTAATTTTCTCTTATTGCTGCTATGAATAGATGGAAGATTCATCAATTAGATGTGAAGTCGGCTTTCTTGAATTGGTGTTTTGGAGGAAGAAGTTTATGTAGATCAGCTTGAAGGTTTTATTGTGAAAGGAAAGAGCATATGGTGTATAGTTTGAAAAAGGGCTTTGTATGGCTTGAAGCAAGCCCCCGAGGGCTTGAAATTTATGCATTGATAAGCATTTTGGAGAGAAGAGGGTTCACTAAATGCCCTTATGACATGTGTGTATATGAAGACAGACTCAAATGGCAAACAAATTAATCATATGCTTATATGTTTGATGATTTGCTTATAACAGGTGATGATGAGCAGATGATTGCAGACTTTCAATCAACTTATGTTCAGAAGATTTGATATGACCGATGTTGGCCTCATGTCATTTATTTTTGGGTATAGAAGTGCATCAGAAAGAGGTGGCATTGGATTTGCCCAAAAGAGATATGCAAAAGAGTTGCTTGAGAAGTTCAGGATGAATCATTGCAATAGTGTCTCATACACCAATGCAACTGCGAGTTCATTTCACAAAAGAAGGAGAAGGAAAATTGGTTGATTCAACATTGTACAAAAGTTTGATTGGAGCCTTAGATCTTTGACAGTGACGAGACCAGATATTGTGTATAGTGTGGGCATCTTGAGCAGATCATGGAGAACTCCAGGGAGTATCATTGGCTTGCAGCGAAAGAGGATTCTTAGATATATCAGTGGCACAGTGAGTTTGGGCTTCTTATCAGTGCAGTTGGAGTTATGAGACTACTTGGATATTGTGACAGTGATTGGGCAAATGATCATGAGGAAAGAAAAGAGCACAAGTGGATATGCATTTTATGTTGGTGTGATACAGCTTTTACTTGGTGCACCGAAGCAGGAAAGTTGTAGATTATCTACAGTGAGGCAGAGTATATAGCAGCGCCGAGGGGGGAGCGGCTTGTGAGCAATGTGTTGAAGAATTGATGAAGGAATTTTTTGGAGAGATTGATGAAGCTACAACAATTTATGTGGACAACAAGTCGGCGATCGCATTGGCTAAAAACCAGTACAACATGGCAGGAGCAAGCACAATTAATGTGCGTTATTCACTTTATCAGTAGATGCAGATAAAGGATGGGTCACATTAGCAGTGGCGGATCCAGGAAAATTTATCAAGGGGGGGCCTAAATTAATTTAGTTAAAATATTTCCCTCAACTTTTTCATCCGGGCATGGGACCTGGCAATAGGCAGTTAGTTTTTAAAAATTTTATTAATAATTATTCAAAAACATATAATATTAAATATAAGAGAGCAATCAACTTACAATTTATAACATTACTCTTCATATTCTGAAGAGTTCAATGATTACTTCATTATCAATAGAATCCAAATTTTCTTTTTCAATATAATGCAAGAATAAATCATTCATCCATTGATCGCCAATCCCTATTTTCGCATGTCGATTTTTTATTAATATTCATGGCAAAGAAAATGACCTTTCAACACCTGCTATAGCAACGGATTACCAAATGCAATTCAATAGTTTAAAAACATATAGATAAAATTATATCCTTCTTGCTTTGAATCATTTTCTCAGCAAAGACTTCCAATAATCTTTTAAATGAGATAGAACTGATCATCAGATCGCAATCGCATATCCATGATATAAGTATCCAATTGATCTCAAGAACTGCCTGATCAAGAAGACTAAAATCAGCTGGATAAAACTGTGTCATTCGAATCAACTTGTCTTTATTGATGCATGAATTTATTTATTAGGATTCAAACATGACATGCACAAAAGCAGTTCTGGTATTTATTCTGTAAACCGAGTTCAACTCTCTGAAGCTGCATATCATTCAGTTACAGCCAAGTTGAATAGCAGTGTGCAACTAAAATTGAATAAAACTTTTGCTCCAATTTCATCAGTTACAAACTATTCGTGATTGCAATAGCGGAAACCTCTATTGTAATATCTTTTTGAATAGCAGGTGCAATTAATTTCAAATTTTCAGGTGCATTTTTTAACACACATCGTCTATGTCTTTGTATTATGTTCCGTAGAAATTGCACTAATTCTAAAAAATTACCTTGATTTTTGTAGATGTAGTAGACTCGTAATGTCCTCGAAAAGCCAGTCCTTGTTTCAAAAGAAAAATCTTATGCATCAACAGAAGTATTGAGACGAGTACGATATGCTATTGTTGCTTGATCTGATTGTTTTTTGAAAAGAAATCCAATATGTTGGCTTTGTCTCTTAGGTCTTCACAACTTTGTCCTAGCATATTTAATCGAACTGTTGTGACTTCCAACATGAAGAGACAAATTGTTTGTTTTTTTCCAATTTGAAATTCCATTTTTATTGAACGCCTCTTCTCTCGTTTGCCTCATCCCGGATGCTCTGAAAAGATATACAATATAGACAATTGCTTTGTCTTTGCTATGCTAATACTCTTAGCCAATCAGAATATTTGTCAAACCAAGATGGTTAAAAGCGTCTAATCTTTCATCCCACATTTACTATTTCGGGACAAAAGCAGAGGCTAAGGGTTTGAAATGCCCTCTTTGAAAATATGTTCCTCGATATTTCATCTCGCATGTTATGATTAAAAATCAGTAATAGTGGAATTCGTAAACCTGGATCAGATGGAAGATTTTCTACACTTAATTCCACATTGCTTGTTTTTGGTAAATCAACATCCACTCGTATGCGTTTTTCATTTTGCACTTCCAATCTTATTGCTATTTTCATCTATAGCATTTGATGTTTTTGAACTCGAAGTTTCGCTTGAAAGTATCCTCCATTAGTGTTCGAACAGTACTCAAAGATCACTTGAAACAAAATTCTGATTGCTAAGAATAAATTTATATATCGAAAGAACATCTACAATCATTTTTGTTCAATACCTAAAATGCTAAACAGATCTACTGTTGCTTTTTTTTTTTCCTAAATGATCTTTTGCAGTTTGGAAATAAGTATAAGAACTGAAAATCTAAATCAATCCTGTAAAGATTATTTCAAAAGCCAAAATTATTTCAAAATCCAAAATTTTAAATGATCTTTTTGCAAGTTCCTTAATCAGTTTATGAACATAAGGTAAGAACTGAAATCACACCCAATATAGAGAAACATCCAATACCCTTATTGATACCTCTCGCCGCACCGCTCTCTATAATTTGGATTTGTACTCTGTGATCGCCAGTTCGTGTGCAGCATTGCAGCCGGCGTAGGTGTAGACGCGGCAAACCTTCGTTATATAGACATAGACTGCCATTTCAGCGTCTCCGCTCTCTCGCTCGCGCACATTCACTAATATTATAGAGCTACGCGTTACCGAGTAATTTATTGTTCCTCCGCATCTTGAGACGCTGTGTGTGTGTGTGTGTGTCTTCTACTCAAAAGCAAAAGCATGTTCATCGTCCCAAATCGAAGCAAGCGCGGAAAGAAAAACCTAATTCGCGTGGACGCCCGACGCCTCTCTCCTCACGTCATAGTGCGATTGGGTTGCGCAAGGTCTCTGTGAAATACTCTGCTACAACAGTCACGAATAGTCCCTCCCATATAAATGTCATCAAACTTATCTTAGTGATATAGAAACAATGTAAGTTCCCAATCAACATTTCTTTACAGAGAGACTGTGTTGTACATAGAAGTGCACTTTAACGCGTCCTACTAAGCCATACTTCTAACACAGTGCTTCGACCATTCTACTTTTCTGGACTCTGTGGTTCACAGTGTGGGCCATGCATATGTTATGATTGTTGATATTCGTTGAGAGAGAATAAAAGAATTGTTGATATGTTAAGAAATGAGGCGTTTCGCAAAGTGTTAATCGTGTCTCTTGCTTATAGGATCATTTTTAGTTTATGTGTTTGCCTCGAGCTTGTGTGACTACCGTGTTATGACTCATGAACGACGTGCATGACGTTAATCTCGCTCTCTAGTGCCAGTGAGTGATATTATCCCCAGAACCTCTCCCTTTAACTGCTTACAATACTCATAGTGTAAGTAAACAGTTACATAGTCATCTCTATTTAGAACAGTCATAACTAAAGTGCCCTGAAAAGTATGCTCACATCTAATATACTTTTAATATGCTCCGAAATATATCCCTGCCAACACCGAAAGTCTCAGTGACTGTGCCGTACTCATTTAACTTCCTTTCCGCGCCGCTACTCTCTCACGTCGCGCCGGCTACAGCTTCTCCCTCCCTGCTCACATCGAGCGACTAGTGCTTCATCCGCGTACGCTCAAAGCACAGTCTGGGAAAGGAAGAAGGCTTCACCCCCTTTTCTTTTCTCCTCGAGGCAAACAAGAAGTAGAGCTCTACATTTGTGCGGAGTCGAATCGGAAGCTGAGTATGGATTTCTACGAGTTTGCACCGTAAAGCACACTTCTGTCGCCCATCACTGCGCATCGTTTGATTTTTGCACATTCATAAAATCCGGACAGTTCTCACCTCGTCCGTACCCCGCATAATAATCTCTCCTACATTAGTTTGAAAAAGAAAAGAAAGGAAGACCTAGCAGTTTCAAACTCTGTTTATATATATTATATATACACACACCACACATGAGTTCTTTTATAAGCTTCCATTTATTGTCAAGAATGGGAAATCAGTGAATATATTCCCTTGGAAAGTTTCCTAGATGACACTTTTTGTTTCAGCTTATTATAGTATTTAATCAGAAAAGTTTTGAAGTTTATTTCATTTATTGGAAATTGATTTTATTTATTGGAAGTAGATTTATTTTTTCATGCTAACTTTTGTTGATTATAGTGATTCACATATGCTATATGAATAAATTATGTTTGTTACCCACTTCATTCCTTGCCATTTATCTTTTAACCATTTATTTATCGCTTTCAATCTTCAAATTGTTATATTTCAATTACTAATAGTAGAAGATAAAAGAGAGAATAAAATTTATGATCATTGGTTGAAAAATTTAATGAGCATCATTTATTTTGTTAGAGAAGAGAAGTTTTTGTCATGAAAATACTCTCTACCTCTTCATCTTCCTTCAACATTTAAAATATGTTTCAACCTTTCTCGTTGGATGTATGTGTATTTCTTTGTTGAGCTAAATATTGGAATTAATGTGTTGGCATTGATTCTTAACGGATGATATTGTATTTTCATTGAGGTTTGATTAAAATTGAGGTGATATTATAGAAATGCCTGCCAGAGGTTAGTAAGATAAACAGAAGAAGGGAAGCAGAGAAGATAGAGATAATTGTTTTAGAGAATTTCCATGGAATGTGTTCGATATACAGCACATGCGTTTTATAGAGTTGTAGGAGGACAATCCGTTGGAAGTGTCAGATGGCCGTTAGAGGCCGCACTGCTAGCTCAGAGTTGCAAGAGTTCTTGATGTGAGCCACGATGGTTGATAATGTGCTGCTAGAGGACATTATGGTGCACTCTAACATCCCCCTCAAATGATCTTCTGGTTTACAGATGGGTCAATTTGCTGGCGTAGTTCAGCAAACCGGCGCCCTGTCAGAGGTTTGGGTTAGAATATCCGCTGGTTGATCAATAGAGTTGATGTGTGAGAAACTTCAATCGCTTGGCCGTTGGATGTGATTCACTGATGAAATGGTGATATATTTCTATATGTTTGGTCCTTGCATGAAATATGGGTTATTTGCAAGGGCAATGGCGGATTACGTTGTCACAGAGGATTCGGTTGTTGGAGCGTGCTGCTGAGCATGAAAATCTTGGAGGAGACGACGTAGCCATATGACATCGGATGTTGCCCGCAGAAGTGCCTGATACTCAGCTTATGTTGAAGGTTTGGTACCGTGTGGATGTTTCTTAACTCTCCATGAAATGATGTTTGAACCCAGATAGGATACAGAAACCAGTAATGGACTTGCGATATCTGTGACTGGACGCCCAGTCAGCGTCGTATAGGTGGTCATGGTAAGTGGACCTGCTATGATTGGCATTCCGTAATTTTGGGTGCTTTGATGTAGCATGAAGGTGTTTCAGTCGCTTGAGTCTGAGATTGTCAGGACAATGCATATGTTGACATATGACGTTGGTGGCAAAGGCGATGTCGGCCTGATCATAGTGAGGTATTGAAGGGAACCAGCTATCTGTCTGTAGAGTTGGATGGTCATGGAGTGAGATTTCAGGCACTGTTTTTTATTCCTTTGGGGAGATCAGAGTGTTTACTGGTTGAGAGGAATCCAGGCCGACATAATGGAGGATGTCCCTGGCGTAGTGTGACTGATGAAAGAACCAGACCAGTTGAGGTTGATTGTATTTGGATGCCTAGAAACAGATTGACTTTGTCCATCTGCTTGAGGTGAGAAGGTTTGCTGGAGGTGAGATACAGCTTCTATATGGTGGGTTGGTGATTGCCGGTCAAGAGAAGATCATCGACGTATGCCAGCAGATAGAGTTGGACATCCTGGGTGTGTTTTAGTTGCTGAGCATCGATGGATCTGCTTTGCTAAATTGGAAGCCAAAATTTGAGCAGGAAGGACATCAGTTATGAAAACCATTGAGTGCGGTGCTTGCTTAACGACCGTAAATTGCTTTTTGTTGTTTGCACACATGGTTTGGAAACTTCAGATCGATGAAGCCTTGAGGTTGCCTATGTAAATATCTTCTTGAAGATCGCCGTGTAGAAAGGCGTTATTGATGTCTAGTTGATGAATGGGCCAAATCTTTGAAGGGAGATGATGAGTAGCACCCGAATGGTGGTGGCATCTTAGCCGCGGGCTGAAGGTTTGTTGATAATTGATGCTCTGTTGTTGACTGTATCCTTGAGCTACAAGCCTTGCTTTGTAGCGAGCAACACTACCATCTGGATTGAGCTTGGTTTTTAAGTCCATCTGTAAGCCGAGGACTGGTGTGTCTTTGGGTGGTGATGTGAGATACCAGGTGCCCTGTTTTGAAGGGCCATGAACTCTGTAGACATCGCTTGACGCCAGTGAGGGATCTTGACAGCTTCGGGTGTAGCAGGACAGTGTGAGACCTGTATATGTTACAGCAAGTAGATCGAGGAATTTTCTTGGTTTGAGATGTCCGGTTTGTAAGGGAGTTTGCATATGGTGTTTGGCGCGGGGAGGGGGGAGAGTTTGAAATTTGAATTGGGTGAAGACGAAGTGGTTGATGTGTCAGAGGAAAGGGATGGGTGATGTGTGAGAGATAGAGGTAGAAGAGTTTTGATGTGGGGTTGGGAGTTTGAGGAGCTGGCAGGTGTGGGGGCATTGAGGTTGGAATGGAAGTAGAGGAGGAGTGTTATTGGTGGGAGGTTGAGGGTGAGTGGTGGGGGATAATGTATAGGGAAAGTGTTGTTCATTGAAAGTGACATGTCTTGAAATGTAAGCTTTTGTTTGTGAGGGTCATAAACATCGATTTCCCTTATGAGAGCTCGAATAGCCTAGGAATATGCAATGGTTGGAGCGGGGTTCCATCTTGTTCGATGTTGAGGCTTCAGCAAGGAAATATGAGCAGCGGAAGACTTTGAGGTGGTTGTAGGAGGGAGTTTGCCGTGTAGGAGCTGGAACATGATTTGATGATTTAGGAGGAGGTGGGTAGTCTGTTTATTAAATAGTTGGAGGTTTTGAACAGCTTTGCCCCATAAGGTGGCAGGTAGAGTTGCTACGTGGAGAAAGTGTTACGGGTGGTTTCTAGGAGATGCTGATGTTTTCTTTCAGAGACGCTGTTTTGCTTGGTGTGTAGGGGCAGCTGAGATCATGGCATATACCATGTTTTAATAGGAATGTTTGAAGATCATGGCCAGTGTACTCACCTCCACCATCTGAGCGTAAGGTTTGGATGGGGAGGTGGTGAATTGGGTTTTTATTAAGTTATAGAAGTGTTTGAAATTTTATACTAGATTCATATTTTGTGTGCATCAGTATTACCAGCAAAAGCGTTTGTACAATCTTCAATAGTATATAATATCTATAAACCAGAGAGGGAAGGGATCAGAGAAGGGCCCCAAAGTCTGTGTAGTTAAACTGGAAGGGGTAGTGGTTACATGGTTGCTTGCTTTGGGAAAGGCAGCTTGTGGTTTTAGCCACTTTACAAGTAAGCAGTTGAAATGTAAAAACTTTGTGCTGATAGTAGGTAAGATCCTAGATAGTTTGGCCATCGAACGATGATGAGGATGACCCAATCGTGCGTGTGCTAGAGAGCGGTTGAGTCGGTTGTGATGGAGGAGGAGAGAGCATGGACAGGAGTTTGATGTGGAAGGCGGATGGGGTAGATTCCTTCCCGATTACAGCCATGGAGCAGCGTTTTGTTGTCATGAAGATCCTTTAGAATGAAACCATGAAAATCGAATAAGATGGAGGCAGTTATTGTTTTTGTTAGCTTGGAGATAGAGAGTAAATTGTAAAGCAAGAGAGGGAACATGGAGAAGGTTTTAAAGTTTAAGCTTACGAGAGGAGTCGGGAAGTGGTAGAAGGCCAGCACCGGTATGATGTAATGGGGAGGGAGGAGCACTTGCTGATAGAGATTGAGTTATTTCTTAGTAGGGAATAATACTTCAGATTGGAATGTCTGGTGGTCAGGTGTGTTGAGGCACGGAGTCGAGTACCTAGTCTGTAGTAGCAGTTGGTTGGTCTGAGTGAGCAGAGCGCGATTGGTGAAGATTACAGAGTGTAGCTGGAATTATACGGTGCCAGCAAGCCAATGCGAGATGGTCGGTTTTGCCACAAAATTTGGAAGATGGTTCGTTCAGCATTCCGGGTGTGTTGGTGATGATCCTGTTAGATGCAGTGGTCGAAATGAAGGTAGCTCCTCTTCCACGGTTTTCCCTATAGTTGGTGTTACACCCATCGTCCTCTGAGGCGTATAGTGCTGAAGCTCAGGACAGACGTAGTGTCTTATTGGATCTCGATTTAAAGATTGATTTCCTCACTGCAGAGCAGTGATGTATAGAGATTCGAGGGGTTGATGGTGCTGATAGCTTCTTTGAATGGGTTGTATGACGCCAGGTAAACCTTTGAGGTTGTTATAGTATTATATCTTCGGTTTCATATGGCTTCCGGCGAGCTGCTATATTATCTACCCAGGGATTTTATTTTGGCTAAATATGATGATCTCTCATCTGAGCATTGTGGAGTTCAATTTTCAGCTGAAATGACTCTTGATCTGTTGGTGGGTTGACAGCCTTAGTTCCAACGCTGTCCAAATTCTTGAGACTTCTTGAGGTGCAGGTTATAGGGCGAGAAGGAGGGAGAGATCGTGGAGAAAAGAGCTGAAATAAGATTTTTTTCACAAGTTTCCAGAGTTGTAGTCGGCATTGTTGGAGTCGGTGGCATTCTGATGGGCAGGGCAGTGAACCAGTGATATATCCTTCGAAGCCTTGGCCGCAAAGGCCTGATAGATCTGTAATCTCAAATGGCGTAGTTATCTATGGTAAGCTGAGTGTGTTATATTAGTTTGAGTTTCGACATTAGGAATTCAAAGGAGGGCGGTATGACGATGGCTGCCATGGATAAAGACGTGTGGACGTCGTCCTGGACTGTGTGGAGGAGTCCTGTTCGGCCATGTTGCTTGAGGACAAAGGGATCCCAGTCTCACTGCTCTAATACCATATAGAAATGCCTGCAGAGGTTAGTAAGATAACAGAAGAAGAGAAAGCAGAATAGATAGATATAATTGTTTTAGAGAATTTCCATTGATGTGTTCGATATACGGCACATGAGTTTATAGAGTAGACAATCCGTTGGAGTGTCAGATGGCCGTTAGAGTCCAGCTGCTAGCTTAGAGTTGCAGGAGTTTGTTGCTGCTGAGCACGATGGTATAATGTGCTGCCAAAACACATTATGGTGCGCTAATAAATTATATGTTTATTCATGCTCTTGTATTTAATAAATGGTAATTAGATTGAGGGAAGTTTCATGCCATTACATGTGCATCATTATTGGATAAGATTTTGACCCACATGGAAATGTGGCACCATGTAATTACTAAAGCTCGTCATAATACGTAATACTTGTTGATATCCTGCTTTCACTTATGAATAGATCCTACAGTAATGTTAAACAACTAAATTTCCTTTATTCATTAATCTCGATTTATTTGAGGTTTATATATATGGTGATTGATAGATTCTTGACGACTTGAGAATCATTCTTATTCGCTTTATCCTTTCATTATGTATATAAATCAATCATCCTATTATCAATGATAGAAAAGATGTTTGCATTTTTTAGAGTGTAGTCGGTGTCAAGATAAATAATTATAATGAGTGTTTACATTCAGGCTACATTTAGCTATTTTACTATATGTTTGAATGTTATGTGTTTATTAGTTTGTTGGAGGATATTTACCATATCAATCAAAAAATAGGTGTTATGTTAAAAGGAATATAGTTTTCATTAGGAGAAAATGAAATAATGTTAGTTTCCCTTCCTACCAATTGTATTCAAGTTGCATAAACCAAATCACACCACAGAAAAAAAAAGCGGAATTTAAAAAGTGCGGAAGCAAGAAAAAGAACACAGAGATGTATAGTGGTTCGGTCGACTCGACCTACGTCCACTCCTTGGAGACACCCTCCAAGTATTGCACTACAAAACGTGACTCTCCTTTAGCCCCACGGCTAGGCGGAGAAGCCCTCACAAGAACCTCCTTTTTGCCACCCCAGCAAGGCAGAGAACCTACCTCCTTTTGCTTTCTCCTGAAGCTTGTAGAGAACCACAACCAAAAGCAAACTCCTTACCTCTACCGACTCTTCCACGGATGAGAAACTCCTTACGAAAGACAAGCAGAGCGATTCTTGAAGCAACCCTTGTGAATCCCCTCACAAGCTCCCCCTCACAAGATCCTCTCTCTCTTTCTCTCCTCAAGGTCTTCTCAGGTCAAGGCAGTAGCCAAAGGTCTTGAAAAAATGTTGAACAAGAGCTCTTAAATAGAAGAGCTTCAAAGGAGCTCATTAATTGTAAGTTGCCGACATTATCGTCCAGGCCGATATGGACATCGGTCTGGCCGATCAGTACAAATCTCAGAAGATCGGCCTGGGCATCGCCCTGTTTTGGGTGCTGGACGATTGAAATTTGGCTTGATCGTCTTGGCCGATTTCACGATCGTCCTGGCCGATCAGTTCAAATCAGAGGCAAATCGTCCTGAGCATCGCCCTGTTTTTGAGCTGGTCGATATTTATCGTCCTGAAGTAACTTAAGGATTTTGAATGGATCGTCCTGGCCGATCCTGATATCGTCCAGGACGATATGATCGTATCAATCATCCTTAATTACTCCCTTGATTTTATGATCAATTAAGACATAATTTGGTAATTTCGTCCAGGCCGATCCTTAGATCGTCCTGGCCGATAATTTAAAAATACAGTATGCCTTAAATGTCTAAGGCGGCTACTTCTTTCTATTTTGAGCTTATCGTCCTGGCCGATACACGTATCGTCCAGGCCGATATGTTAATGACGGTTGCCTTAATTAAGAATTCATATTTAGACTTTCTGTTTTAAGCTGATCGTCCAGGACGATATAAATATTGGCCTGGTCGATGTGGGCAAAAATAAAATTCTAAGTCTCTCAAGTGTGTGTGTATAGGGTTACTTAGAATCAGTCTCTTTGACCATTACAAGTAGACTCAAAAGGTACAAAACAACAGTACAGACTGACTCAACCCTAAACCTATGAAATCTTGAACTGGCTTCCTCTTGATCGTCCGATCTTCAATTCCTGAAAAGTTAGAAGCAACAAGTAGTCCAAGAGAAATAGTATTTGTCAATCATCAAAACATAAGTCAAGAAAATAGGTCTGCAACAATCTCTCCATTTTTGATGATGGCAAAACACTACGAAAACTGTTAATAGCAAAAAATTCAGGATTGATGAAAAAAGGAACCTCATAAACTTCTCCCCCTTTTGACATATCAAAAAGGAGGGTACAAGAAAGCAAAGCAAGGAGATCCCTCTTTCCTTTTTTTTTTTAAATCAAAGCATGAACATGATATAGTATTCCATGTGATTGATTTAAAAATTTGTGAGTTAATATGTTAATAAGCTCATCAATCTATAGAATAGTAGAATATCCGATCATGGTTACCCTTAGCTCAGACATTTTCTTAGGATAGAATCGTCTTTTGAAATCAATGACCTAACTCAAGAAATTAATTGGATATGAGAAAAGGAATCCACCATTTACTTGGCTTAAGAAAAAAACATCTTTATAAAATAATGAAATAAAATAAATTTGTCACAATCACAAAATAATCGAAATCAAGCCTCTGATAACCAACACTTCTAAGTTCTAAAAGATTTAAAAAGGGAGAATAGCTTGCTTTTGAGTGGGCTCATTTTATGCCTCTTGTCAATTTCGTGGCGCTTTGCGCATCTTTTTATAGATTTTTCAATTTTTGGCGTCTTTGCGCATCTTTTGTTGGCATCATTCGCCAAATTTTGTTCTTTTTGCAAGCTATATTCTCTTTTATAATCTTTTAAAAATAAAGTTGTGAATATATCTTCTCAGATATTAGAGAATAGGAGCACTCTCTCTAACATAAGAAAGAGTTACCACAAGCATAATTAATAATCAAAGACAAGAGTAACGAGAAATCTTGATGTGACAAAAAGACTTTAAACATTATAAGTATAAGATAGATTTGCTTAAGCAAGCTTTAGAAAAGATCTCAATTCCATAAACAATCTTTAACTTGAGATAGACTTTTGATTAGAAAAGAAAACTTTGCCACTAAAATAGGTTAGAGAAAGAGACCCAATCACAAAATATTCCTACCTATCTAAGAGATTGAGTAGATAAAAACATATTGACTACAAATTTTCAAAAGCAAGGACAAGGAATATAATACTATATTAGCGATAATTTTGAAAACTAAGTAAAGAGAGACAAAAGGAAAAATAAAACACACAAAAAAAGTTAAAACAACAAATAGGAAACAAAAGTAATAAAAAGCAAAAGAAAATAAAAAAGTTTCATGCATTTATGTCAATCACACCCAATCTGATCCTTAAAGAACTGAAAGTGTCGAAGGCCAGTGGTTTAGTAAAGATGTCCGCCAGTTGGTTTTCAGTTGTCACATGGTGTAACTCAATGTCTCCCTTAGTCACATGATCTCTAATGAAGTGATGCCGAATGTCAATGTGTTTAGTCCTTGAATGTTGGATAGGATTCTTAGAGATGCATATGGCACTGGTGTTGTCATAAAAGATTGAGAAGGTGCTTACATGTAATCCTAAATCCAATACCTGTTGTTTCAACCAAAGGACTTGGGCCACACAACTTCCAAGAGCAATGTATTCAGCTTCAGCAGTGGAAAGTGCAACAGAGTTTTGCTTCCTACTAGACCAAGAGACCAAAAATTGTCCAATGAATTGACAAGTTCCAGAAGAGCTCTTTCTATCCACCTTGCATCCTGCAAAATCAGAGTCAGAAAAACTAATAATCTCAAAAGAAGTGCTATGTCTAGGGTACCAAATCCCTAATCCTTGTGTCCCCAAAAGGTATCTAAAAATCCTCTTAACAGCAGTCATGTGGGATTCCTTAGGGTCAGCTTGAAACCTAGCACAAAGGCAAACACTAAACATGATGTCAGGTCGGCTCACAGTCAAGTAAAGTAAAGATCCAATCATGCCTCTATACTTCTTCTGATCAACAGACTTACCACTTGGGTCCTTATCCAAGGGAGCACTAGAAGTCATGGGAGTGTTAATTGGCTTGGCTTTGTCCATCTCATATTTCTTCAAAATGTCCTTTATGTATTTTGTTTGATTTAGAAAAGTTCCATCCTCCAATTGTTTTATGCTAAAACCCAAAAAATAGGACAATTCTCCCATCAAACTCATCTCAAACTCTCTACTCATTGTTTTAAAAAAATCATCACACAAATTTTTATTAGAAAATCCAAAAAGTATATCATCCACATAGATCTGAACAATGAGTAAATCATCTTCAACTCTTCTAAGAAAAAGGGTGGTGTCTACGCTTCCCTTGACAAACTCCCTCTCTAGTAAGAATGTGCTAAGCCTCTCATACCAAGCTCTTGGTGCATGCTTTAAACCATATAATGCCTTTTTCAATTTAAACACATGATTTGGAAATTGGAAGCTCTCAAAACCTGGAGGTTGTTCTACAAACACATCTTCTTTTATCTCCCCATTTAAAAAGGCACTCTTGACATCCATTTGAAAAAGCTTAAATCCTTTATAACATGCAAAGGCTAATATCACTCTAATGGCTTCCAATCTAGCTACAGGGGCAAAAGTCTCCTCAAAGTCTATCCCTTCTATTTGATTGTACCCCTTAGCCACCAATCTTGCTTTATTCCTCACCACCACTACTGAATCATTCACTTTGTTCTTAAAGACCCACTTTGTTCCAACTACACTTTGTCCTTTAGGTCTTTCCACAAGTTCCCAAACATCATTCCTAACAAATTGATTCAACTCTTCTTGCATTGCTAAAATCCAAAACTCATCAGAAAGGGCTTGGTTAATGGTGGTGGGTTCAGTCATAGAAATAAAGGCAGAGTGGTTCACCTCCTTCCTAAGTCCATGTCTAGTCTTAACTCCACTAGAAGGGTCTCCTAAGATCAAATCCTTGGGGTGACTTGTAGAGTATCTCTAATCTCTAGGCAAAGTGTGTGAAGTTTCTCCCCTTTCAACAAAGTTCTCTACTCCTTAGGCGACTCCTTCTACTCCTCCATTACTTAGGTGCTCACTCCCCATCCCCAAATTTTCTACTCCACTTATAATCTCTCCAACATCATCATCTTCTACTCCATGTTTCTTAGGATCAGACTCATCAAAAACTACATGGGTTGTCTCTTCCACCATCAAAGTTCTCTTGTTAAACACCCTAAAAGACTTCCCAACACTAGAATATCCCAAGAATACTCCTTCATTAGATTTAGGATCAAATTTTCCCAAGTGAGACTTCCCATTGTTGTGAATGAAAACCTTACAACCAAAGACATGAAGGTGGGAAAGATTTGGTGTCCTACCCTTAAGGATCTCATAGGGTGTCTTCTCTAATTTGGCTCTAACATTCACCCTATTCAACACATAACAAGCTGTGTTAACCGCTTCAGCCCAAAAGTATTTTGGAAGTGAATACTCAGCAAGCATGGCTCTAGCGGCTTCCACCAAGGTCCGGTTCTTCCTTTCAGCTACCCCATTCTGCTGAGGGGTCCTAGGGGCTGAAAAATTGTGGCTAATCCCCTTGTCCTCACAAAAATCTCCAAATCTTTCATTTTCAAACTCTCCCCCATGATCACTATGGATGGTCAAAATCTCACAACCTAGCTTCTTTTGAATCCAAGTAGAAAATGTTTTAAACTCCTCAAAAGACTCATTTTTATATGAAATAAAACTCTAGTCCAAGTGAACTTCGAGTAGTCATCAACAATCACAAAACCATAGAATTTCCCTCCCAAACTAGCCGTGCTAATGGGTCCAAACAAATCCATGTGAAGGACTTCTAAAGGTCTAGAGGTGCTAATATCCTTAATGGGGTGAAAAGTGGAGTGGACTTGCTTTCCTAGTTGACATGCATCACAAAGGTGATCTTTTGTAAACTTAAGTTTGGGGACACCTCTAACTAGGTCCTTTTGGGTCACTTTCCTAAGGGTTTTCATACTTGCATGACAAAGTCTCCTGTGCCACAACCAAGAATCATCAATCACAGTTTTTAAGCAAAAAGAAGCAGCACATTCAATGTTATTTAAATCAAGCATGTAGACGTTGTTGATCCTCTTTCCCTACAAAATAGTGTTGTTACTTAAACTTACAATGCATGAATCCGCAAAGAATTGCACGATGAAGCCTTTATCACAGAATTGACTGATGCTGAGCAAGTTATGCTTCAATCCATCTACAAGCAAAACATTTTCGATTATAAGGTTCTTGGAGTTACCAATTATACCTGCTCCTACCACCTTCCTGGTGGTGTTATCTCCAAGAGTAACCTTGCCTCCCGTCCTGGACTCTAGTATAACAAACTGGCTAGCATCACCAGTCATATGTCAGGAGCATCCACTGTCCCGGTACCACATACTCTCACGAGGTCTTTTGTGAGAGCCCTCCTACAAAATTATCAAATGTTAGATTTAGGAACCCAAGCAGGTTTGGGTTCCTTCTTATAAAGAGAAGAATGCAATGCATGTGTGGTATGTTGTGGATCATGCACCATAGGTCTCCATACCCAGAGTGTACTATGGTGAATCATGCAAGTGTGTGAGATGTGTCCTAGCATGCCACATGAAAAACATCTAACTCCAGGAAAGGGATTTCTTAAGTGATTTGAGTTATAATGCCTCTTCCTAGGTTTTGACAATTGATCAAAAGTAGATGTCATCTTAGTTTTCTTACATGTTTCTAAATCATTTTGAATCTTCAAATTAGTGCTTTTTAAAACTTCATTTTTAATCCTCAAATTTTTCTCAATCTCCTTAGACTTCTCAAAATCAGATTCAAGTGATGTGTGTGTGACTTTTAATGCATCAAATTTTTCAACTAGCTCACAATGATTTTTATTTAACTCATCAAATTCATCAAGTAAAGTCATGTGATTTGAATCAATTGTTTGATGGTCTTTAATCAAAATTTTATGCTCTTTTTGTAGATTTAAAAATTCTAATTTCAAGCTAGCATGTGTTTTCTTTAATTTCCTATATGATGCATGGATGTTTTTTGAAACTTCAAGAAGTTGATCGTAGGAAAGTTCACATACTTCTTCTTGATCACTTTGATCTTTTCCCATGAAACACAAGTTTGTAGTTTCTTCCTCTGGTTCAGTCTCAGAGAAGTCAGTACCAGATTCTGCCCAAAAACTCCTTTGGTTTTTCTTCTTGTCCTCCCTAGACTTAGCTTTCTCCTCACCTTTTCCTTTGCTTGATTGATCTCTAAGCATAGGGCAATCAGTTCTCACATGTCCAGGCTTCCTGCATTCAAAACAAATAACATCAGAAGATCCTTTAACATATTTATGATCCTTACCTTTTCTCCAACTTTGATGATGCTTTTGTTTCTTCCTTAGAAAGCTTTTGAATTGCCTTGTGATGAAGGCAATTTCATCGCTTTCAGACCCGGAAGATTCAGAATCCGATTTGTGCGCCTTCAGTGCGATTGTTTTCTCCTTTTTCTTCTCACCTGCATCAAGATTTCTTTGTTTCACCCCTTGCTCGTAAGCAATGAGTGAGCCAAGTAAGTTATCAATGGAATCAGTGTTCAAATCTTTAGATTCAGTGATTGCAGTAATTTTTGCATCATAAGACGAAGGCAAGCATCTCAAAATCTTGTTAACTTTTTCATAATTCGAAAGTTCCTTTCCTAGTGCATGCAATGAAGTAACTATCTGAGTAAACCTAGTGTACATGTCAGAAATCGATTCATGAGGTTTCATACGAAAAAGTTCGTAGTCATGCAAGAGAAAGTTCAAACGGGATTGCTTAACTTCATTAGTACCTTCATAGGTGATGCATAATTTATCCCAAATCTCTTTACCAGTTTTGCAAGTTGAAACACGCATGTAATCCTCAGATTTTAAAGCACAGAAAAAATAGTTCAAACATTTCGCATTTAATTGAGCTAAATCACGTTCATCGAAAGTCCATTCAGTAAAAGAAATTTCAGTTTTAACACCATTAATTTCACGAGAAGGTGGAGAATAACCTTCTTGAATAAGCATCCACATGCGATAATCAGTAGATTGTAAAAACGTTGACATGCGAGTTTTCCAAAAGTCAAAAGGTAGGTTATCGAACAGGGGAGGTCGGGTAATGGAATACCCTTCCGTAGTGTTACGATTCCCAATGTTAGCCATGGATCAAATTCAAAAAGTTTTCAAACTTTAATTTTCGAATCTCGCTCTGATACCACTTGAAAGTTCGTTAGGGATGTTAAGCCCTATGAACTTAGTCCCAAGCTAACCAAGAGGGGGGTGAATTGGTATTTTAAAAACTCTTTTCACAAATAAAGAAAATTGCATAAACCAAATCACACCGCAGAAATAAAATGCGGAATTTAAAAAGTGCGGAAGCAAGAAAAAGAACACAGAGATTTATAGTGGTTCGGTCGACTCGACCTACGGCCACTCCTTGGAGGCACCCTCCAAGTATTGCACTACAAAATGTGACTCTCCTTTAGCCCCCACGGCTAGGCGGAGAAGTCCTCACAAGAACCTCCTTTTTTCCACCCCAGCAAGGCAGAGAACCTACCTCCTTTTGCTTCCTCCTGAAGCTGGCAAAGAACCACAACCAAAAGCAAACTCCTGACCTCTACCGACTCTTCAACGGACGAGAAACTCTAGACGAAAGACAAGTAGAGCGATCCTTGAAGCAACCCTTGTGAATCCCCTCATAAGCTCCCCCTCACAAGATCCTCTCTCTCTTCCTCTCTCTCTTTCTCTCCTCAAGGTCTTCTCAGGTCAAGGTAGCAGCCAAAAGTCTTAAAAAAACGTTGAACAAGAGCTCTTAAATAGAAGAGCTTCAAAGGAGCTCATTAATTGCAAGTTGCCGACATTATCATCCAGACCGATATGGACATCGGCCTGGCCGATCAGTACAAATCTCAGAAGATCGGCCTGGGCATCGCTCTGTTTTGGGTGCTGGACGATTGAAATTTGGCTTGATCGTCCTGGCCGATTTCACGATCGTCCTGGTCGATCAGTTCAAATCAGGGGCAAATCGTCCTGAGCATCGCTCTATTTTTGAGCTGGCCGATATTTATCGTCCTGAAGTAACTTAAGGATTTTGAATGGATCGTCCTAGCCGATCTTGATATCGTCCAGGACGATATGATCGTATCAATCATCCTTAATTACTCCCTTGATTTCCTGACCAGGGCAAAATGTTCTATTAGGAGTAGTATTTTTATCTTTGATTCCTGAAAAGTTAGAAGCAACAAGTAGTCCAAGAGAAATAGTGTTTATCAATCATCAAAACATAAGTCAAGAAAATAGGTCTGCAACATCTATTGCCCTGGTCATGGCTTGGTCTTGATCAGTAAAAATAGTAATAAGATGTTTGTTATCCATAATTCTTAAAAATGTTCTAAATAGCCAGGTAAAAGACTCAATTGTCTCCTTAGATAAAAATGTCACTCCTAATATAACATTTTGCTAGTGATTATTCACTCCGATAATAGGGGCACATGCTAAGTTATATTTATTTAAACAATAACTTGTATCGAAAATAATTACGTCCCCAAAACAGTCATAATCAATTCTACCAAGACCATAACCCAGAAGAAATTCAACAAACAATCGTCTTCATCAATTTGCACATCCCAGGAAAACATGTTGTCATCAATTGCCCGTTCTTTAAACAACTTGATTTGTGAATTAATGTCTCTACTCTTAATCTTGGCTCTTCTGTCTTTTTGGATGTAGTTGTATGCATCCTGCTTGGTGAACCCTAGATTATCAACACCTCCCACTTCTTCTGATAGGTATATAAATGCATCAACAGTTCTTATCCCTGCTTCTGACATAAATTTCAGAACAAATGCATTCTCATCACTAATGCTCCTAGATGACCTGAGTAAATGTTGATCATCTGGCCTAGCCAGTTTGTGATTGTGACTCTCTATAGCTTTATTCACCGCCTAAATCCCATCTTGACTCACCAAAAATCTAACCATGGCTGGACATCCTGTTCTTGTACATGATTTTCGATATTTAACCTTTGTACCCATCTCAGTCTCCTTCTTGAATCCTGCTTTCGAACACACAAAATCCTTTGATTTTATTTTCCTTGAATTTGGCCAAAAAAGGTGATGATCTTTCGGAACACTAAATCCATGTGAATGCGCGTAATGACAATATTTTTCATATGCTCCCTTTTAAGAGTTGTAAACACCCTGTGATAAAAAATTCATATATCCAGTTTAGCTTTATATCTACATAACGATACCGACCTTATGCCGAGCAGGTATAAGCATCGGTACTAGGAAGTAATAAGTTGTATTTGTTCGGTATAAATGTACACTGAGTTTATACTGAGCTATACAAATCAGTACCGAGCTAATACCGACCAGATTTAATGATCGGTACTAGGAAGTAATAAGTTGTATTTGCTCGGTATAAATGTACTAGGAGTTTATACCGAGGTATACAAATCAGTATCGAGCATATACTGACCAGGTTGAATGATCGGTATTAGGAAGTAATATCTTGTATTTGTTCAGTATAAGTTGTATTTGCTCGGTAATACTTCATAAGTATTTTGTGCAAATAGTTCATACCGAGCAACAATGTCTAGTACCAATCAGTACTGAGTAATGTCAAACTGTACCGAGTGAATCTAATCGAAACATATGATTCTGCTCGGTATAGGGTTTTACATAATCTTCATATACGTTGATACCAATTTCTATCCGTAATGAAGCAGCAAAAATTTTTTTTTAAAAAAATCAAACATTATAGATATGGAATTACTTGTATTAAATCAGAAAACTCTTCATCAACATTCAACGTCAGAGTTTCGTCGAAATCTTCGAATTCTTCCAAAGCCAAAACTACATTCGTACCTTCCATCTCTTCGAACACTTCACGTTTCTTTTATCGCGGTATATGAGCCCTAAAGACTGTATAACATCTTAGGTTTAATACCTAAAAGCTTATTATACCTGTGGTAAAAACCGCGTATTTTTTTTACTTTTCGCGCCGAATTCATCTACAATGCGACGGACGGGCATACCCGAAATATTTTAAAAAATGTGCAACAGAATATGGGTTGCCATCGGGTCATTCTGGGTTATTGGGTTGCTACGTGGCGCCGCATTAGCACATACCGAATATAGAGCTATGTCAGGAAACCTGACCCAATAAAAATTCGTCTAAGAGATCCGCCCATTGAAAAAAAACATTATAAACGCATGGGTCGTACGTGCCACAAAAAAACATTAACTGCAGCCAATTTTCAAACCGGTTGCTATGCAAACCGCGCGCCCTAAGGGGACGCCTTTCCAAGCTGGTGGTGGCCTGTCGGTTTGGCCGCCCAAGCGTATCTGGGTAGATTTTGTCCTGGAAAGTCAAAATCAAATGTTTTTAAGACCCCTGAGACTTTTTTTGATGTTCTGAAATCAATTTTGGCGCTTTTAAAGCTATTTGGGACCATTACATCCAAGATTGAATTATTTTTAAGTTTCAAATTGCACAAAAATTTCCAAAAAAATTATGGTACATCTTACCGAACTTCAGGAGCTTTGACGTCAAAAAATAGGGGGACAACAATTATATCTTAAAAAAAATCATCTTGATCGGGGCACAAATCTCGAGGTAAAATCAAGTTGGAAACTTCCAAAATTTAAATTAGGACCATATGAATTTCAATTTTAACAAACTTAAAGTCAAATTGAACGTCTCAAAAATATGAACCCAATGATACCAAATTAAACTCAATCTGAGCCCAGATGGGTCCAAATTGAAGACCCAAAGTATATTTGGAGAGTTCAAACCCTAAATTGGATGACCAAATGACTTGCAAATGTGACAAGCTTATAGTTGAATTAAGCAGCTCGATGAGACGAATCCAACGAGTATAAGATCGCTGAATTCTGACATACTAAATCATTCAAATGTCTAATAAACAGCCCTCGATCAAGGGAATCAACATCGACCGTCCATTCAAACCACTCCCAACTTACCCATGATCTTCCTCTTGTTTATTGTCCACGCTACTCTCAGAAGATTATAAATAAACTCTTTAATCCTCATGGAAAGGGGTCAAGAAAGAAGGGAAAGAAGAGAGGAGAGAAGATTTAGCTTGCCACCAAGCTCCTCCTTGACCACCTCTCGATCACCGATCTTCGTCGGACTTTCACCAGACTTTTGCCTGGCCACTGACTAACGCCGAAGTTACACCTGGTCGCCAACTGACATCGTGCTTCTAGCCGGCCATTGACTGACGTTGAATTTCTACCTGGCTACCAAATGAAACCAGATTTCTTCCCGGCCATTAAGTGACGTCGAACTTCTACCTGACCATTGACTAACATCATATGTACTCCCGGCTACCGATTACGATCCTTTTAACCTTTGGTGAAACTGAAAGTCCCTTATTATTTGAAATTGGTTTAACTTGTATTTTCCTATTTGATAGTAAAACACAGAGGAAAAACTATAACATAAGGATTAAAAGAAAAATTGTTAAAGCAAGAAAAGCTGCTGAATTGAAAACCTTAGTGCAAGTCAAATTTGAGACCGATGAGGAGCTCCCTATTTGAGCTCAAATCGGATACCATTTGATATGTGTCGATGAAAGAGAAACTTAGAGGAGTTTTTTCTTTTCTTAATATACTTAATAAATAAAGTCTGTTATTTTTTAAAACATAAAATAAAAAGATACAAACATTAAAATAATATATAATAAATGAACTTAAAATTAAAATGTGAAATTTACAGTTAATAAATATATGTATGTATACAATAAATAAATAGATATAACATACTATTCAAAATAATTTTAGATTTAGTTTAAATACAAAATAATTTTTGCCTGAACCTTTCACTTTTTTTTTTCAAATTAATCAAAAATATATCCTGATGGCTGCGAATAAAATTTCAAGGACAATAAGATGTTTAATCAGAACTATCCAATTAAGGGTTTCATAGGGGTTTAATCTCTACTGTTGGATTAGATCTTTTGGAGGGCCGCCTCTTTCTATTCTTGAGAGCGGTCGGTTAACTTGGAGTGGTTAAGCAGCCAAATTTCTTAGGAGGTCGAAACATTATTCTGTGTGGATATCGAATATCGTCCGAAGAGGAATAAGAGCGTGTCACATCATCTTTTTATTGTGTACCATAGCTATATACCAGGGTGATGTGGCCCACTCTGATTCTCCTTTGAACTTCATGTCTGCACAAAATAATCTCTTCATGACATAGCTAAGAAGATTTACTTTCTTCTCAGAATAAGCTTCTTCAAAATCTTCAAGCTAATGCCTTGGATATTAAATTGAATGCAAACTTAAAAGAGGTTAATGTTCTTATTTCTCACTATAATTCATTATGGAATTCTTGGATTATTCAACATTCTACAGCAAGGTGGCTGGCTAATGGTGAGGATGATTTAGGGTTTCTTTACTCCAAAATTTGTTGCAGAAATAATCATAATTTCATTCGTTCTATTTCTTCTTTTGCTGGTTTAATTTCTAATCCTAAGGACATTGCAAATGCTTTTATTCATCATTTTAAGAGTCTTTTTAATTCTCCTAAACCTTCTTTTGCTGATTCTTTAATTTTACTATTCCGAGTGATATTAAAGTTCCTTCAACTGCTATTTATATTCTTACGGCTCCTATTTCTTTAGAGGGAATTAAAAATATTATTTTTTTTGCTCCTTCTTCTGCTCCGGGACTGAATGGTTATACTTTTGCGTTTTTCAAAAATACTTGGGATATTATTGGTCCTTCTTTTTGTGAAGCTATTCGACATTATTTTTCTACTGGTTATATGAGTAAAGCGGCAAAAGCTACGGCTATTGCCCTTATTCCTAAATGTTCTCATGCTTCTCATATTTCTGATTTTAGACATATTTCTTTATGTAATGTTTTTTATAAAACAGTTGCAAAAATTTTGGCTTATTGTATGAAAGCTTGGATGCCTATCATCATTCATCCTAGTCAATCTGATTTTATTAAAAAGAGAATTTCCACTGATAATATTTTGCTAGCATCTGATATTTTGAGAAGTTTTAATTATTGCAAAGAAAAATATTTTTGTCCTAAGTTGGATATTCAAAAAGCTTTTGATACAGTTTCAAAAGATTTTCTTCTTCATAGAATTGCTCAAAAAGGATTCCCAAACAAATTCATAAAATGGGTTAAAGGTTGTATTGATGATACTCATTTTTCTATTATTATTAATGGTTCTTTAGAAAGGTTCTTTATCTCTTCTTCAGGATCGCGACAAGGGTGTCCTCTTTCGCCTTATTTATTTTGTATTATTATGGATGCATTTTCTAACTTAATTTATAACAGTTTTTCTGAATTCAATTTTGTGGGTCTTAAAATGGGAAATTCTAATATTTCGCATTTATTATATGCGGATGACATGCTTATTTTTTGTAAAGCTATAATATGTAATGCCAGGATGCTTCAAAATATTCTGGATTATTTTTTTTATCTGCTTTGGTCTTCATGTCAATCAGCATAAAAGTATGGTTATCTTCTCAAAACATACACTGGAAAGAGATGTTATTTGTAATGTTTTAAATTTTCCTTACTCTCAGGATTGTATCACATATTTGGGTATTCCTATTTCTATTAGGAGACTAAAATGCTGTCAATTTTTCTCCTCTTTTTCATAAGGTTACAGATTTATTTTCTGGCTGGAAGGCTAAAATACTTCTTTTTTGCGGGTAGAGTGCAATTTCTCAAGTTTTATATTACTAATTTTATTACTTATTGGATTAGAGATATGATTCTGCCTAAAAATTGTCTAAAGTTTATTAGAAAAAGTTGTTCTAAGTTTCTCTTTCATGGCAATATTTATTCCAAGAAAATGCATCTTATAGTTGGAAAGATGTGTCTAAGCCGAAATGCTATGGAGGGTTAGGTGTCCTGGATCTTAATGCTCTGTATTATGCTTATAATTGCTCTCTTATTTGGATAATTTTAAATTCTAAAAGTCTTTTGTCTTTTTGGGTTAAATATTATTATATTTCTTTATGAAAGATGCCTACTTATAAAGTTTCTAGCTTCTGGAAAGAACTGTGTAAGCTTGCTAATTCTATTATGGATAAGCTCTCTTTTGTAATTACGACTTATAGAAATTTATCCTTATATTGGGATCCTTGGTTGGAAGGCTTTTCAATTCAAGAATTAGTTCCGAGTCTTAATTCTTATTGGCATAATATTGTTATGTAGGAAGTTATCTTAAATGGCAGTTGATCTTTACCGGCTGATTTGCAGTTTTTGAATGTCTCTATTTGTATTCAAAGCACTTCTATCTCTAGTCTAAAATGGGAGGGTGAGCTCTATTCAAAATTTAAGAATTATTATATGGCTTACTTTCAGATATTTGTTAAAGTTTCCTGGTATAAATATATTTGGCATAAACGGTATGTCTTGAGGTATTTCTGTTATGCTTGGATGGCTATACTATGTAGACTTAAAACTGTTAATATTCTTTCTAATAGAAATGTTTATATTCCTCCGGTTTGTGTTTTGTTTAATTCTAATTTAGAATCTCATAATCATTTATTTTTTTTATTGTAATTTCTCTTTTTTTATTATTTTTTCTTTAATTCCTAGTCTTAAGCATTTTTTTCTTAAACCTAATCTTCTTCAAGTTTTTTATTTTATTGAGGATCTTAATATTTCTTGTAATATTAATTATTATTATTTTTTAACTACTTAATGTTGTTTATATTTCATTTGGCGTGAAAGAAATGATAGGAGGTTTTTTGGGATTTGTAAAAATCTGGATTCTGTTTCTAGTATTATTAGAAAGGCTATTTTTGTTAAGGCTTCGGTTTGGAAATCTTTTGCTGAGATTTCAAATTTCTCTTCCTAATTGGTTAGTTTATTTTTTTTCTTTTGTCTATTGGTTTATTTTCGGTTAGCTTATCTTACTCTTTCTTTATCTTGTTTGTTATTTTGTTTTGCTTATTGATCTTTGTTTGTTGCTATTCATGTCAACCGGTTTTTAATCAGGAAGGACACTGAATAGCTTATTTTAGTTTTATCCTTTATGTGTTTTGTTGTTGAGCCTGGTTGGAAGCTTATTTATTTATTTATTTTTGAATTGGCTGCTGTTGTGCTATGTTTATTTTAGGCTCTCTCTTGTGCAGAGTGGTTGTCTTTTGTTTTTCTTTTTTCTCGTCTTTTCTTTGTTTTTGTTGTTGTTTTTGGCTATTATTGCCAACCGATTCTTAATCTGGATGGACATTAATAGTTATATTTTGTTCTTTTGTTTTGTTCCTCTATTTTTTCTTTATGTTGGTTGTTGGTTGTTTTTATTGGCAGGTACTTGGATCTTGAGGGTTCAGATTGTGGTTCTTATGCAGTTGAAGGCTTGTAGGTGATTGTGGTTTTTGTTGCTGTTGGTTGCTAATTGGTGGTTGCTTCTGTTGGATGCTAGCTGGTGGTAGCTGCCTGTGGTTTCAGAGTGTGGTTTTTGTCTTCTGTAGTTGATCTTGGCTGGTTGGACCTTAGCTGAAAGTGACGTTCTCTCTTATTGCTTCAGATAGTTTCGGTTGCTGTTTCTTATTTATGAGTGATTGGTGTAGTTGCAGTTGCTAATTGACAGATTTATTTTGTTGCAGCTTTCTTTTGTTAATGTAATCCTTTGGACTTGGATGTTGTTATGCTCCTTCCTTTCACTCTTCTTTTTGAAGGGTGGGTTTTTTTAGCAATTATTCTGCTATTTTTTTTTTTGCTATGTATATTGTAGTTTTTGTTATTGTGTTGGGTGGTTAGTTTAGTTTCTTTTTGTATTCTTTTCAATGGGTTGTAAATTTTTCTTATTTTTCTTACTTCCTTTTGAATTTGTAATCTTTTTATTCTTTAATGAAAATTGGACATATTTGCCCTTAATTTTCCCAAAAATAAAACATAGCTACCCTTATCCCTTCTCATTCTCAGGCGACAATAATCTTCTATCCTTGTCTCTCCTTCTCTCAGAGCCTCACACAAATGGGCCATGCCCTCCTCTTGCCCGACTAAACCGCTGGCCAACTAGCCGACCACCTGTTGAAGCTCCCCCCTCTGTTGGGTTCGCACGCTCCAGACTGGGCCTCTCCGCTCGAGCTCTTCACATACAAACAGCCATCAGCTACCGCCAAACTCGTAGACCGACCTAGCCACCTGCTACCGCCAGCCAGTAACCTTAACCACCGTCAACCGTCCTCCATGCCGGCCAAATTCAAGTTCGACCTCGGTCCCCCTTTCCCTGTTGGATATTAACAAACCAAACGACGCGATGCTTACTTTAGTTTTTTCTTTTGGTTTTATTTTATTTGCTTTATTAGACAGTTTTAAAAACTGTTTCGGTTTTTGTTTTTTATTAGTATCCCGTGAAAGGACGCAAGTGTGACTTTAAGTATTTGTCTGTACTGTTTTTGTTTAGTTCCGGTGAAGACGTCTAGTAAGAAAAAAAAAGTTTTCTTTTGAGTTTTTTCTTCCATTTTTTCTCTGTTCCGTTTTACTTCCATCATTGGTATCAGAGCCCGGTTGGAGAATGGCAGCGAGTTCAAGCAGTAACAATTTGCAACCTCAGTTGCCCAAGTTCACGGGGAAGAACTACAATCAATGGAGTATTCAAATGCGGGTGTTGTATCAATTTCAAGAGTTGTAGGAGATTATAGAGAATGGTTTTCAGGAGCCCGAAGTTGAGAGAGATTTGAATCAGAGACTTCTTTAAGAGTTGAAAGAAAATCGGAAGAAGGATCGGAAGGCCCTTTTCTTCATCTATCAAGCGGTAGATGAAATTATTTTTGAGCGGATCTCTACGGCGAAGACCGCAAAGGAGGCTTGGGATACACTACATGCTTCTTACAAAGGAGATGAGAAAGTGAAGATGGTACGTTTACAAACCTTTCGAAGCCAGTTTGATATGTTAAAGATGAAGGAGTCAGAAAGTGTGGAAGAATATTTCAATCGGGTAATCACCATTGTTAACCAATTGAAATTGAATGGAGAACTTGTAGAAGATAAAAGAGTTATTGAGAAGATTTTACGAAGCTTGACAAGAAAATTTGAAGCCACGGTGGTAGCCATAGAAGAAGCGAAGAACATAGAGCAAATGTCTATTGAAGGTTTGCTTGGATCTCTACAATCCCATGAATTAAGAATGAAGCAATATGATTCGACACCACTTGAGGAAGCATTCCAAACTCAAGTGGCATTGCGTGGGAATTTCAAAGGTGGCAGTGGAAGAGGTTTTGGCAGAGGAAGAGGCTCTTTTGGTAGAGGAAGAGGCTCTTATGGTACTCGTGGAAGAGGTCGTGCTGGCAGAGGAGAATCTACACAAAGTGATGGAGGTGAAGTTCAAGGTGGAACTCATGGTGATGGAGAAGGTGCACGTGGTCGTGGACATGGTTTCAGAGGAAGAGGAAGAAGCAACCTTGCCAATATCAAATGTCACTTTTGCAAAAGGTATGGGCACACTTATCGTTATTGTTGGAAGAGGCAGGAGAGTGAAGAGGCAAATGCAGATTTGGTGCAAGAAAAGGAAGTGGAGAAAAGTGAAGACACAATGTTTCTTACACATAGTAAGGAATATGGTGATTCAGGAGATGTATGGTTTATTGATAGTGGTTGTAGTAATCACATGACTGATAATAGAAGATTATTTGTTACTTTGGATAACTCAATCTAAAGTGAAGTATGTACGGGAGATGACAACAAACTATTTGTGGAAGGAAAAGGTGACATTTTGGTGCAAACAAGGAAGGGAGAAAAGAAGATATCAGATGTCTTCTATGTTCCAAATCTTAAGCATAATTTGCTTAGTGTTGGACAACTAAATCAAAAGGGATATGTGTTGACATTTTCTTTTGACACTTGTACCATTAAAGACAAGCATGGATTCTTGATTGCCAAGGTGAAGGTGACTCCAAATAGAATGTATCCCATGAAGATGATTTGCAGTTTAAATGGTTGTTTGAAAACTTCCATAGAAAATCATTCAAGATTATGGCATTGTAGATTTGGTCACTTGAGTTACAAGACACTTTCTTATATGAGCCAGAAGAATATAGTTGATGGGCTTCCACATATTGAAGTTCAAGACAAGATCTATGAAGCATGTGTTGCAGGAAAGCAGAGCAGAGCACCATTTTCAGTTGGAAAATCATGGAGAGCCTTGAAGCCATTAGAGCTTATTCATTCAGATTTATGTGGACCGATGCACACTACTTCTATTGGAGGTAATTGTTATTTTCTCACATTTATTGATGATTATAGCAGAAAAGTCTGGGTATATTTTTTGAAAGAGAAGTCACAAGTATTTGAATACTTAAAAATATTCAAAGCACTTGTGGAGAAGGAGAGTGGTCATTTTATTAAGATGTTGAGGAGTGATAGAGGTGGAGAGTATGTTAGTCATGAGATGCAAAATTATTTGAAGGAGAATGGGATACGCCATCAATTGACAACTAGATACACACCACAACAAAATGGGGTAGCAGAGAGGTTGAATAGAACCATTATGGAATTGGCTAGGAGTATGTTGAAGGAGAGGCAAGTGCCCAATTTGCTTTGGGCTGAAGCTGTGGCTTGTGCTGTATATTTGTTGAATAGGGTGACATCAAAAAGTACTCCATCTCAAACTCCTTTTGAATTTGGAGTGGTCATAAGCCTACAGTTGATCACTTGAAAGTTTTTGGGAGTATTTCTTATGTTCATGTACCTGATCAAAAGAGAAGGAAGTTGGATGAAAAATCTGAGAAGTGTGTGTTTGTAGGATACAGTGAAAGGTCTAAAGCCTATAAACTATATAATCCTACAACAAAGAAAGTGGTAGTGAGTAGAGATGTGAAATTTGAGGAGAGCTTATCTTGGGATTGGCTTGAAAATGGCAACAAGGAGGATGTCACAGTTGTGGGAAATTCAGAAAAAATTATTGATGATGTAGAGCAACAAAGACCACCACACATTACATTGAGATTGGGAGAATCATCTAGTAGTGGTATTGAAAAGGTGAAGACAAGAAGCTTGCAGGAGATATATGACATCACAAATTATAATGAGGAGTTATCTCAATTTGCTTTCTATGTAGATGAAGAGCCCTTAACTTTTAATGAAGCAGTTGCAGATAAGAGATGGATTGATGCCATGAAAGAGGAGATTGATGCTATTGAGAGAAATGACACATGGAGTTTGACCTCACTTCTTAAAGGTCAAAAATCCATTGGTGTCAAGTGGGTGTACAAATTGAAGAAAAATGTTGAAGGAGGTATAAAAAAATTCAAGGCTAGACTTGTAGTCAAAGGGTACAAGCAGAAGCAAGGGATAGATTATGAAGAAGTTTTTGCACCGGTTGCCAGATTTGATACAATCAGATTAATTTTCTCTATTGCTGCTATGAATAGATGGAAGATTCATCAATTAGATATGAAGTCGGCTTTCTTGAATGGTGTTTTGGAGGAAGAAGTTTATGTAGATCAGCTTGAAGGTTTTATTGTGAAAGGGAAAGAGCATATGGTGTATAGTTTGAAAAAGGCTTTGTATGGCTTGAAGCAAGCCCCGAGGGCTTGGAATTTATGCATTGATAAGCATTTTAGAGAAGAAGGGTTCACTAAATGCCCTTATGAACATGGTGTGTATATGAAGACAGACTCAAATGGCAACAAATTAATCATATGCTTATATGTTGATGATTTGCTTATAACAGGTGATGATGAGCAGATGATTGCAGACTTTAAATCAACTATGTTCAGAAGATTTGATATGACAGATGTTGGCCTCATGTCATTATTTTTGGGTATAGAAGTGCATCAGAAAGAGGATGGCATTTGGATTTGCCAAAAGAGATATGCAAAAGAGTTGCTTGAGAAGTTCAGGATGAATCATTGCAATAGTGTCTCAACACCAATGCAAACTGGAGTTCATTTCACAAAAGAAGGAGAAGGAAAATTGGTTGATTCAACATTGTACAAAAGTTTGATTGGGAGCCTTAGATACTTGACAGTGACGAGACCAGATATTGTGTATAGTGTGGGCATCTTGAGCAGATTCATGGAGAATCCAAGGGAGTCTCATTGGCTTGCAGCGAAGAGGATTCTTAGATATATCAGTGGCACAGTTGAGTTTGGGCTTCATTATCAGTGCAGTGGAGTTATGAGACTACTTGGATATTGTGACAGTGATTGGGCAAATGATCATGAGGAAAGAAAGAGCACAAGTGGATATGCATTTTATGTTGGTGATACAGCTTTTACTTGGTGCACACAGAAGCAGAAAGTTGTAGTATTATCTACATGTGAGGCAGAGTATATAGCAGCGGCGGCAGCGGCTTGTGAAGCAATGTGGTTGAAGAATTTGATGAAGGAATTTTTTGGAGAGATTGATGAAGCTACAACAATTTATATGGACAACAAGTCGGCGATCGCATTGGCTAAAAACCCAGTACAACATGGCAGGAGCAAGCATATTAATGTGCGTTATCACTTTATCAGAGATGCAGTAAAGATGGGTCACATTAGCAGTGGCGGATCCAGAAAATTTATCAAGGGGGGGCCTAAATTAATTTAGTTAAATTTTCCCTCAACTTTTTTCATCCGGGCTTGGGACCGGCATAGGCAGTTTTAAAAATTTTTTATTAATAATTATTCAAAAACATATAATATTAAATATAAGAGAGCAATCAACTTACAATTTATAACATCTACTCTTCATATTCTGAAAGAGTTCAATGATTACTTCATTATCAATAGAATCCAAAATTTCTTTTTCAATATAAGCAAGTAATAAATCATTCATCCATTGATCGCCAATCCTATTTCACAGTCGATTTTTTATAATATTCATGGCAGAAAATGCTCTTTCAACACCTGCTATAGCAACGGGTAATACCAATGCCAATTCCAATAGTTTAAAAACAATAGGATAAATTATATCCTTCTTGCTTTGAATCATTTTCTCAGCAAGACTTCCAATATCTTTTAATGAGATGAACTGATCATCAGATCGCATATCCATGATATAAGTATCCAATTGATTCTCAAGAACTGCCTGATCAAGAAGACTAAAATCAGCTGGATAAAACTGTGTCATTCGAATCAACTTGTCTTTATTGAATGCATGAAATTTATTATTAGGATTCAAACATGACATGCACAAAAGCAGTTCGGTATTTACTTCTGTAAACTGATTGTTCAACTCCTGAAGCTGCATATCATCAGTTACAGCAAGTTGAATAGCATGTGCAACTAAAATTGAATAAAACTTTTCTCCAATTTCATCAGTTACAAACTTTGTGATTGCAATAGCGAAACCTCTTGTAATATCTTTTTGAATAGCAGGTGCAATTAATTTCAAATTTTCAGGTGCATTTTTTAACACCACATCGTCTATGTCTTTGTTATGTTCCGCTAGAAATTGCACTAATTCTAAAAAATTACCTTGATTTTTGGATGTAGTAGACTCGTAATGTCCTCGAAAAGCCAGTCCTTATTTCAAAAGAAATCTTATGCAATCAACAGAAGTATTGAGACGAGTACGATATGCAATTGTTGCTTGATCTGATTGTTTTTGGAAAAGAAATCCAATATGTTGGCTTTGTCTCATTAGGTCTTCACAACTTTGTCTAGCATTATTATGCGTACTGTTATGACTTCCAACATGAAGATCAAATTTGTTTGTTTTTTTCCAATTTGAAAATCCATTTTTATTGAACGCCTCTTCCTCTTCGTTGCCTCTCCCGGATGCTCTGAAAAGATAACAATATAGACAATATGCTTTGTCTTTGCATATGCTATACTCTAGCCAATCAGAATATTTGTCAAACCAAGATGGATTAAAGCGTCTATCTTTCATCCCACATTTACTTTTCGGGAAATCATGGCTACGAGGTTGAAATTGCCCTCTTTGAAAATATGTTCTTTGAATTTCATCTCGAATGTTATGATTAAAATCAGTAATAGGAATTCGTAAACCTGGATCAGATGGAAGATTTTCTACACTTAATTCCACATTGCTTGTTTTTGGTAAATCAACATCCACTCGTATGCGTTTTTCATTTTGCACTTCAATCTTATTGCTATTTTCATCTATAGCATTTGATGTTTTTGAACTCGAAGTTCGCTTGAAATATCTCTCCATAGTGTTCGAACAGGTACTCAAAGATCACTTGAAACAAATTCTGATTGCTAAGAAAAATTTATATATCAAAGAACATCTACAATCATTTTTTGTTCAATACCTAAAATGCTAAAAGATCTACTGTTGCTTTTTTTTTTTCCTAAAATGATCTTTTGCAGTTTTGAAATAAAGTAAGAACTGAAAATCTAAATCAAATCCTGTAAAGATTATTTCAAAAGCCAAAATTATTTCAAAATCCAAAATTTTAAATGATCTTTTGCAGTTCCTTAATCAGTTTATGAACATAAGGTAAGAACTAAAATCAACCAACATAACATAAAATAACTATTTTTACCTCTCGGCGAGTCGCCGTTCGTGTGAAGCACTGAAGCCCGGCGTAGGTGTGAAGCCCGGCACGCGTGAAGCACTGAAATGGCAGCGATAGAGAAAACTGGCATCGCCGGAGAGGGCCTCCGCTGCCGCTGGCGTAGGCGTGAAGCCCGGCGTCGCAATTCGCAAAAGCACTGTTCGGCGTCCCAAATCCGAAGCAAGAGCGGAAAGAAAACCTAATTCGCGTGACGCCCGTCGCCTCTCGCCTCACGTCACGTGCTGAGATGAGCGGTGGATAAATTTTGCAAACTTATGTTAATATAACATATTTTAACTTGTTTGTATTAATGAGAAATTAAAATTTTAAAAATTTCTGAAATAATTTAATATAAAAATAATATTATATTGTAGCTATATTAATTTTATTTTTATTTTTTTATTGCTGACTAGACTAGTAAACGGGCAACTTTGACTATTTTTAAAATTTTTTTAAATCATGCTTAAGCTCTTAATATAATTTATAATCATGCTTAGTCTTAAAATTTTTTGAGAAAAGCAAGAAAGAAAGAGAGGCTATTTTAACTTAATTTATTGACTAATAGGTGAAGATTTTGAATGCTAGTTTTCCTTATTAATTGAAGTCTGGGAAAGGAAAGAAGGCTTCACCCTTTTCTTTTCTCCTCGAGGCAAACAAGAAGTAGAGCTCTACATTTGTGCGGAGTCCGAATCGGAGCTGAGTATGGATTCTACGAGTTTGCACAGTAAAAGCACAATTACTGTGCTCACTGCGCTTTTATTTTGCACATTCATAAAATCCGGACAGTTCTCTCGTCCGTACTCCGCACGTAATAATCTCTCCTACATTAGTTTTGAAAAGAAAAAAAAAGGAAGACCATAGAGTTCAAACTTGTTTATATATATATATATATATACACACACACACACATGAGTTCTTTTATAAGCTTCCATTTATTGTTCAAGAATGGGAAATCAGTGAATATTTTCCCTTGGAAAAGTTTCCTAGATGTCACTTTTTGTTTAGCTTATTATAGTATTTAATCAGAAAAGTTTTAGAAGTTTATTTCATTTATTGGAAATTGATTTTATTTATTGGAAGTAGATTTTATTTTTTCATGCTAACTTTTGTTGATTATGTGATTCACATATGCTATGAATAAAATATGTTTGTTCACCACTTCATCCTTGCCATTTTATCTTTTAACCATTTTTTATATCGCTTTCATCGTCAATTGTTATATTTCAATTACTCATAGTAGAAGATCAAAAGAGAGAATAAAATTTATGAATCATTGGTTGAAAAATTTAATGAGCATCATTTATTTGTTAGAGAAGAGAAGTTTTGTCATGAAAATACTCTCTACCTCTTCATCTTCCTTCAAATTTAAAAATATGTTTCAACCTTTCTCGTTGGATGTATGTGTATTTCTTTGTTGAGCTAATATTGGAATAATGTGCTGGCATTGATTCTTAACGGATGATATTGTATTTCATGAGGTTTGATTAAAATTGAGGTGATTATATAGAAATGCCTGCAGAGGTTAGTAAGATAAACAGAAGAAGGGAAAGCAGAGAAGATAGAGATAATTGTTTTAGAGAATTTCCATTGATGTGTTCGATATACAGCACATGAGTTTTATAGAGTTGTAGGAGACAATCCGTTGGAGTGTCAGATGGCCGTTAGAGGCCGCCTGCTAGCTCAGAGTTGCAAGAGTTCTTGATGCTGAGCACGATGGTATAATGTGCTGCCAGAGCACATTATGGTGCACTAACATCCCCCTCAAATTGATCTTCTGGTTTACAGATGGTCAATTTGCTGCGTAGTTCAGCAAACCGGCGCCCTGTCAGAGGTTTGGTTAGAATATCCGCTGGTTGATCAATAGAGTTGATGTGAGAAACTTCAATCGCTTGGCGTTGGATGTGATCACTGATGAAATGGTGATATATTTCTATATGTTTGGTCCTTGCATGAAATATGGGGTTATTTGCAAGGGCAATGGCGGATACGTTGTCACAGAGATCGGTGTTGGAGCGTGCTGCTGAGCATGAAAATCTTGGAGGAGACGACGTAGCCATATGACATCGGATGTTGCCGCAGCAAGTGCCTGATACTCAGCTTATGTTGAAGGTTTGGCTACCGTGGATTGTTTCTTAACGCTCCATGAAATGATGTTTGAACCCAGATAGGAACAGAAACCAGTAATGGACTTGCAATCATCTGTGCTGGACGCCCAGTCAGCGTCGTCATAGGTGGTAATGGTAAGTGGACCTGCTATGATTGGCATTCCATAATTTTGGGTGCCTTTGATGTAGCATAGAAGGTGTTTCAGTCGCTTGAAGTCTGAGATTGTCAGACAATGCATATGTTGACATATGACGTTGGTGGCAAAGGCGATGTCCGGCCTGATCATAGTGAGGTATTGAAGGGAACCAGCTATCTGTCTGTAGAAGGTTGGATGGTCATGGAGTGAGATTTCAGGCACTGTTTTTTATTCCTTTGGGGAGATCAGAGTGTTTACTGGTTGAGAGGAATCCAGGCCGACATAATGGAGGATGTCCCTGGCGTAGTGTGACTGATGAAGAAACAGACCAGTTGAGGTTGATTGTATTTGGATGCCTAGAAACAGATTGACTTTGTCCATCTGCTTGAGTGAGAAGGTTTGCTGGAGGTGAGATAATAGCTTCTATATGGTGGGTTGGTGATTGCCGGTCAAGAGAAGATCATCGACGTATGCCAGCAGATAGAGTTGGATATCCTGGGTGTTGTAGATGAGCATCGATGGATCTGCTTTGCTAAATTGGAAGCCAAAATTGAGCAGGAAGGACATCAGTTTATGAAACCATTAATGCGGTGCTTGCTTAAGACCGTAAATTGCTTTTTGTTGTTTGCACACATGGTTTGGAAACTTCAGATCGATGAAGCCTTGAGGTTGCCTCATGTAAACATCTTCTTGAAGATCGCCGTGTAGAAAGGCGTTATTGATGTCTAGTTGATGAATGGGCCAAACTCTTTGAAGGGAGATGATGAGTAGCACCCGAATGGTTGGCATCTTAGCCACAGGGCTGAAGGTTTGTTGATAATTGATGCTCTGTTGTTGACTGTATCCTTGAGCTACAAGCCTTGCTTTGTAGCGAGCAACACTACCATCTGGATTGAGCTTGGTTTTGTAAGTCCATCTGTAGCCGAGGACTGGTGTGTCTTTGGGTGGTGATGTGAGATACCAGGTGCCCTTTTTTTGAAGGGCCATGAACTCTGTAGACATCGCTTGACGCCAGTGAGGGATCTTGACAGCTTCGGTGTAGCAGGACAGAGTGAGACCTGTATATGTTACAGCAAGTAGATCGAGGAATTTTCTTGGTTTGAGATGTCCGGTTTGTAAGCGAGTTTGCATATGGTGTTTGGGCGCGGGAGGGGGAGAATTTGAAATTTGAATGGGTGAAGACGAAGTGGTTGATGTGTCAGAGGAAGGGATGGGTGATGTGTGAGAGATAGAGGTAGAAGTGTTTGATGTGGGGTTGGGAGTATGAGGAGCTGGCAGGTGTGGGGGCATTGAGGTTGGAATGAGAAGTAGAGGAGGAGTGTTATTGGTGGGAGGTTGAGGGTGAGTGGTGGGGGATAATGTATAGGGAAAGTGTTGTTCATTGAAAGTGACATGTCTAGAAATGTAAAGCTTTTGTTTGTGAGGGTCATAACATCGATATCCCTTATGAGAGCTCGAATAACCTAGGAATATGCAATGGTTGGAGCGGGGTTCCATCTTGTTCGATGTTTGAGGCTTCAGCCAAGGAAAATATGAGCAGCGGAAGACTTTGAGGTGGTTGTAGGAGGGAGGTTTGCCGTGTAGGAGCTGGAACATGATTTGATGATTTAGGGAGGAGGTGGGTAGTCTGTTTATTAAATAGTTGGAGGTTTGAACAGCTTCTGCCCAGAAGGTGGCAGGTAGAGTTGCTACGTGGAGAAGTGTACGTGTGGTTTCTAGGAGATGCTGATGTTTTCTTTCAGAGACGCTGTTTTGCTCTGGTGTGTAGGGGCAGCTGAGCTCATGGCATATACCATGTTTTAGTAGGAATGTTTGAAGATCATGGCCAGTGTACTCACCTCCACCATCTGAGCGTAAGGTTTGGATGGGGAGGTGGTGAATTGGGTTTTTATTAAGTTATAGAAGTGTTGAAATTTTATACTAGATTCATTTTTTGTGTGCATCAGATATAACCAGCAAAAGCGTGTACAATCTTCAATAGTATATAATATCTATAACCAGAGAGGGAAGGGATCAGAGAAGGGCCCCAAACGTCTGTGTATTAAACTGAAAGGGGTAGTTACATGAGTTGCTTGCTTTGGGAAAGGCAGCTTGTGGCTTTTAGCCACTTTACAAGATAAGCAGTTGAAATGTAAAAACTTTGTGCTGATAGTAGGTAAGATCCTAGATAGTTTGGCCATCGAACGATGATGAGGATGACCCAAATGTGCGTGCCAGAGAGCGGTTGAGTCCGGTGTGATGGAGAGAGCATGGACAGGAGTTTGATGTGGAAGGCGGATGGGGTAGATTCCTTCCCGATTACAGCCATGTAGCAGAGTTTTGTTGTCATGAAGATCCTTTAGAATGAAACCATGAAAATCGAATAAGATGGAGCAGTTATTGTCTTTTGTTAGCTTGGAGATAGAGAGTAAATTGTAAGCAAGAGAGGGAACATGGAGAAGGTTTTAAAGTTTAAGCTTACGAGAGGAGTCGGGAAGTGGTAGAAGGCCAGCACCGGTATGATGAATGGGGAGGGAGGAGCCACTTGCTGTAGAGATTGAGTATTGTCCTTAGTAGGGAATAGAATACTTCAGATTGGTAATGTCTGGTGTCAGGTGTGTTGAGGCACCGGAGTCGAGTACCTAGTCTGTAGTAGCAGTTGGTTGCGTCTGAGTGAGCAGAGCGCGATTGGTTGAAGATTACAGAGTGTAGCTGGAATTATACCGGTGCCAGCAAGCCAATGCGAGATGGTCGGTTTTGCCACAAATTTGGAAGATGGGTCGTTCAGCATTCCTGGGTGTGTTGGTGATGATCCTGTTAGATGCAGTGGTCGAACTGAAGGTAGCTCCTCTTCCACGGTTTCCCCTATAGTTGGTGTTACACCCTCGTCCTCTGGAGGCATATAGAGCCTGAAGCTCAGGACAAGACGTAGTGTCTTATTGGATCTCGATTTAAAGATTGATTTCCTCACTGCAGAGCAGTGAGTATAGAGATTCGAGGGTGATGGGTAGAGGAGATGTCCTGATAGCTTCTTTGAATGGGTTGTATGACGCCGGTAAACCTTTGAGGTTGTATAGTATTATATCTTCGGTTTCAATATGGCTTCCGACAGCTGCTATATTATCTACCAGGGATTTTATTTTGGCTAAATATTGATGATCTCTCATCTGAGCATTGTGGAGTTCAATTTTCAGCTGAATGACTCTTGATCTGTTGGTGGGTTGCAGCCTTAGTTCCAACGCTGTCCAAATCTCTTGAGACTTCTTGAGGTGCAGGATATAGGGGAGAACGGAGGGAGAGATCGTGGAGAAAAGAGCTGAAATAAGATTCTGATCCACAAGTTTCCAGAGTTTGTAGTCGGCATTGTTGGAGTCGGTGGATTCTGATGGGCAGGGCAGTGAACCAGTGATATATCCTTCGAAGCCATTGGCCGCAAAGGCCTGATAGATCTGTAATCTCCAAATGGCGTAGTTATCTATGGTAAGCTGAGTGTGTTATATTAGTTTGAGTTTCGACATTAGGAATTTCAAAGGAGGCGGGATGACGATGGCTGCCATGGATAAAGACAGTGTGGACGTCATCCTGGACTGTGTGGAGGAGTCCTGTTCGGCCATCGTTGCTTGAGAGACAAAGGGATCCCAGTCTCACTGCTCTAATACCATATAGAAATGCCTGCAGAGGTTAGTAAGATAAACAGAAGAAGAGAAAGCAGAAGATAGATATAATTGTTTTAGAGAATTTCCATTGATGTGTTCGATATACAGCACATGAGTTTTATAGAGTTAGACAATCCGTTGGAGTGTCAGATGGCCGTTAGAGTCCAGCTGCTAGCTCAGAGTTGCAGGAGTTTGTGCTGCTGAGCACGATGGTATAATGTGCTGCCAAAACACATTATGGTGCGCTAATAAATTATATGTTTATTCATGCTCTTGTATTTAATAAATGGTAATTAGATTGAGGAAGTTTCATGCATACATGTGCATCATTATTGGATAAGATTTTGACCCCAATGAAATGTGGCACCATGTAATTACTAAAGCTCGTCATAATAAGTAATATCTTGTTGATATCTTGCTTTCACTTATGAATAGATCCTACAGTAATGTTAACATAAATTTCCTTTATTCATTAATCTCGATTTATTTTAGGTTTATATAGATGGTGATGATAGATTCTTGACGACTTGAGAATCATTCTTATTGGCTTTATCCTTTCATTATGTATTAAATCAATCATCTATTATCAATGATAGAAAAGATGTTTGCATTTTTTAGAGTGTAGTCGGTGTCAAAGATAAATATAATTATAATGACGTGTTTACATTCAGGGCTACATTTTAGTATTTTACTTATGTTTGAATGTTATGTGTTTATTAGTTTGTTGGAGGATATATTACCATATCAAATAAAAAATAGGATGATTATGTTAAAAGGAATATAGTTTCTTAGGAGAAAATGAAATAATGTTAGTTTCCCTTCTACCAATTGTATCAAGTATAAATGATGAATGAAAATAGCATTAGGTTGATGTTAAATATTCAAAAGAAATGGGTTTTTGCATGTATGTTAACTCGCCTAATTTCATATGGTTGAGTAATTTTATGTACCTCGTCTATATGTATTTGAAGCAAAATAAAAGGCTACATTGGTCAATTTACATTTTTTATATCTTGTTGATGTATGCATGTGGTATATTTTTTTGATGTATGTATATTGAAAGATTAATGTACATGTTTGACTTGTAATATTAATGTATTAAATGCAAATGTGTGATGAAGTCGGGCCTGTGAGATGGAAGCAGAACATGCAAGACGAGCAGGATTGGCATGAGTTTGGGCAATGATGAACGATGAGCGTGTAGACAAACATATAGGTGAGGTCAAGCAATGTCGGTTAGGGCATGGTCTAGGAAGGAAATAAAATAAACATCTCTGCTAGTGGTTTAAACCTTTGCTTTTAGTCGTGATTTTAACTGGTAATAATTGTAGTAGTTAAAACTGATGCTATATATAACATATAGCAACGGTTTTAAAACCACTGCTATGCAATACTACGTTTATCCCCTCTTTTTAGTAGTGCTAATTTATATATTTAACATACAAATTTTACTATTTTTGTAATACAAAACCCCGTTCATAAATTTAGCTTGATCTTGCCAGAACTTGCAAGAGAAGACATCAATAAGGAGAGGAGCTCACATGCACGTGGTTTAATGGGACCACTGAGTTGGATAGTCATGCAAGGCAAGCAAGGTGACAAGCTTACAGGAGATATGTCGAATCTCGTAGGTAGGTTGTGATGACGAAGCTTATAGGTAGGTGCCGGATGAGCTTAGAGGTGAGGGTATTAACATATCTAACGTCGGGCAAATTATTGGGTTCGGACACCGGATGTGTTCGGAGCCCAATAAAAATGTGTCACATCACCTCCTACTCGATACTGAGCAGTACCAAGCTCAGTACTGCTCGTTACTCTACTTCACGGTACCGAGCTCAATACTGCTCGGTACTGTGAAGTACCGAACGTAAGCTATGTCCGGTATCCGAACACAATAATCTCTTCTGATGGCGCGAGTGACAGGACCAACGACCATTGATTGTAGTAGGGCTTTTATCGGATGAAGTGTTATTTTGAGTTAATTTGAGGTTTTGAGTTATATATATATATATATATATCCCCGAACTTATTTTTTGAGAAAAGTTATATTAAAATATTATGATGCAAAATATGCATCAGAATAAACTTTAAAATTACTCGTTTTGTGTTAAGATTAATGTTGTATATAGTATTACAGATATTATTGAAGCTATTTTAAAGTATTTTGCATTATACGTTGAAACTCATCTTAATTTATTTTGCATTATAACATTTTGAATAAATTTTTTAATATAAAATCTTGAATTCTTGATCTCCTCATTGAAAGATTAAGCACTAAACAATATGCTAAGCTTCATGACCGACTGCTTTTTCTTCATTAATGGCTTCCTCTGCAAAATCCTGAAGTTGCAAGTGGAGAGCAAGCTCCAGATCTCTTAACACATTACCCATCGCCGGCCGATCGACCCTCTTATCTAACACGCAGCTCTCTGCAGTCCTCATAAATATCTCGAAACAACGCTCTCCCACACTTCCCCTCAAGTCGGGATCCACTATCATCTCCACATCACCCTCACGCCGGCACCGCCGAATCCAATCCACCAAATTCTCCTCCTCCGCGTTCGCCGGATCCAACGCAGGCCGACCCGAAATGACCTCCAGAAGCACTACCCCGAAGGCGTAAACGTCAGATTTCTCCGTCAGCTGCATCAGCATAATGTATTCCGGATCCAGATACCCCATCGTCCCCCTCACCGCCGAGCTCACATGGCTGAGCCCAAGATCCTCCGGCCCGTCTTTGCTCAGCCCAAAGTCCGATATTTTGGCCACCCAATCCTCATCCAGCAATATGTTAGACGTCTTCACATCGCGGTGGATGATCGCCGGCTTCGCTCCCGTGTGGAGATAGTGAATCCCCTTGGCCGCGCCGATGCATATCTCGAGCCGTCGCACCCATGGAATTAGCTCTTTCTTCTTCTTTCCGTAAAGGTGGTCGCCTAAATTTCCCAACGGCATGTACTCATAGACTATGATCAACTCTGCGCTGTCATGGCAGTAACCGAGGAGAGAGACAAGGTGATGGTGCGTCAGCTTTGAAAGCGTCTTGATCTCATTGCGAAACTCATCGATCCCTTGACCGGAAAGCGACCCCCCCGCGCTTGATGGCAATTATTTTCTTCCCGCCGTCAATGGTTCCCCGATAGACCTTTCCGAATCCGCCTGAACCGATGATCAGGGCGTCGTCGAAGCTGTCGGTAGCTTGTACAAGCTCTGCGAACGAGAACTGCCGGCAATAGGTGGAGCTCATCAGGTTCGATTGATCTGAATGGGGTGAATATGATGAAAGAGATTTTTTCTTCTTCGAATGGAGAAGATAAACTAAGGCGAATGCAAGAAGAGCCACAACAGGGCCACCTACACCGATGGCTATTTCTACAATCGATCGAATTTTAACTTTTTTTGAATTGATTATTCTTGTAATTGCGTTGATATTTTGATCGCTGCTTGCTGGTATTGACACCATCGGATTAGGCCCAGCAAGGGTGTCGCCACCTGCTTCCAATTTGAAGACCTCAAGGCCATTCAAGATGGCATCCCAGTACTCTGGTTGGGCGTACAAATCGGGGTGTAGCTCTACGAAGAGATCAACCATATCGTCAGATTCTGCTTGCTTTGGAATCGCAACGACAAAATCTGTGTAGGTAGGAACTCCAATGCCGCCGGATTCTGCAATAACATCGAAGCCTTCAAAGGCTGTATGGTTATATATGAATATATTGAACACTCTCTGGTTCACAAGAGTGATGGGATATTGGATCTCGCAAAAATGAAATCTTAGTAAGTAATAGAAGCCGGAGTCTACGGGTAGGATCCATGTGAGATTATAGTTCGAATTGATTGTTGCGAAAGGACCCATTGATCGGGCGGTGGCGTAAACCTGCAACGGAGCTATGAATTCCGGCAGCTTCGCCGGATACCGAATTGAAACGTTGCTGTCGGCGGCATAGGTTACGCCAAATCCGGCGCCGTATATGTAGATCGAGTCGTCCTCCCAACTTCGAAACAGGCCGGAATCTTCCATCGGTCCGATGAAATTGCCACCGACGTTGAGTCGGTAGACCGTCTCCAGAGTCCAGTCGGGTTCGACGGTGTACGGCTGAGGCATATCGATATTGGTGATGAGAGGGATGCTTCCGTTGAAGATATCCGGCGAGGAGACGACTTCGATGCCATTGATGAAGGCGTAGGAGGACGGGTGGGATGTGGAGGGGATGAAGGTGAGGTTAAGGAGTGGGGAGGAGGAGTTTACGGAATACTCGCGGACGATGTAGGAGATGACTAGGGCTTGGGAGGTTTGCAAAGCGCTGAAGTTGTTAAGGAGGATGTGAGGACCGGATTTGACGGAGAACAGAGCATCGGCGGCGGAGTAGTTACCGTAGTCACCGGCGTAGAAATGGAGGCGGATGAGCTTGCGACCTGGGGGAAAAGGGAAGGAGTAGCTGAAAGGGGAGGATGCGAGTCGCGCGGTTCCGTAGGGAAGGTATGGAACGGAGGAGTCTAGGGTTTTGGCCTGGAGGCTTAACGTGTTCGGCGTGACGGTAAAGCTTGAAGTGGATTCTCCTGTCCAGTTGCGGCCGTCAGGGGCTGTGGATGAGTCTGAGGAGCCGCAGTTGAGGAAGATGAAGTTGAATGCGGCGGCCGGAGTTGAGGAGGAAATAAGTTCGGACATCCAATAAAAATTTGCCGCGTCACCTTGCGCTTTAGTTGCGCTTTTTGACTTGCGCTTTAGTTGCGCTTTGGTTGCGCTTTAGTTGCGCTTTGGTTGCGCTTTAGTTGCGCTTTTTGACTTGCGCTTTAGTTGCGCTTTAGTTGCGCTTTGGTTGCGCTTTAGTTGCGCTTTGGTTGGGCTTTAGTTGCGCTTTAGTTGCGCTAATTTTAAAATAATATTTTATTAATATCCGGACCCATCTCTGCGTTCGGTCACCTGATCCAATAATTTGCCGTTGAGGAGACGCTGAGGAGGAGAAAGAGATAGGAGAGAAGTGGATCGAGTGATAAGTTGGTCATGTTGGCGTTTCAAAGCAGGGCGGCGAGGGAAGAAGATGAAGCCTTCAACGATGGCTTTGGCTTTGAGTGGGCGGGGGCACTAAACTGTGTTCCGGGCTCTTATATACTTACTATTGTTGGGTTGATTACAAATGAATGAAAGTGCAATATAAATATAGTAAGAAAATTTAATGCATGCGAAATACTTTTCTAAAGTACTCCGGTGATCCAACAACTCGAAATTGACCCGAAATTGTTCCGAAATTGACACGAAAACTCATATTTGACCCGGAAACTTGAGATTGACCCGTTTTTACCCGAAAATTGAAGATTGACTTGATTTTTGACCCTAAAACTAGCAATTTTGGGTCAACCCCGGGTCATTCGTGTTGGGTCGGGTTGACCCGAACTCGAATCGGGTCGGGTTCGAGTCCGAGAACCTGAACCGTTTTAAAAATGGGTCGGATTCAGGTTGACCCGAATAGTGCCGGGTCAGTTCCGGGTTCGACCCGAACCTGACAAGTTGACCCGAATTGACACCCCTAGTTGTAGAAAGAATTTAGGAGATTATTTTGATATATTTTGTGTACTCTAAAGAATGAACTTCAAGGCTTGCTCTGGTTTAGAGGAATTATTTATGATGATTGTGGATGTAAATGAGTTGGGTTGAATCTCGTCTCATAGCAAAATTGAGCTCAGGTCATAATCTAATAATATACTTGAGCTCGATTCAAGCTCATAAATTGAGCTTGAATTTCGGTCATATGGCTAATGGCAAATTCAAGCTCAAGTCAATGAGTTTGAGAACAATGACAAACCATTATGGGAAAGTCACAACAAATGCTCATATTGACGATGGCAAGGATGTTGCAAAGTTGCGATGAGAGGTTGTTGGAAAAAGCATTGATGGGACCAATGTTTGATACGGTGCATCTTAGGATTATGATGCATTAGAAATAATATATCCTTATTCAGCTTTAGTTCATGCTTTCTTGAACCTTCTAGAATTTTTTTATTGCATTTATATCTACTAATTGTTGTAAGGAAGAATGTTGATTTAAGAAATATTTTTGAAAAATATAGTATTTTTCAATGTTTGGTTCTTTGAGCTATTTTTCTCTTTTGATATCTTCTTCACGTCGATCTCCCTATATCAATGTTGTTTGAAGAAGAAGAGGAAATTGTAATGGGACTAGCAACATTTAATGAAGAAGTGCAATAGGGAGATGTGATTGGATGAGCAGTGTTTGGAGAAGAAGAAGAGGAGCAAGTTACAAAGGACAACGATGTTTTTAAGAAGAATAGGAAATCATGATCAGATCACGTTATAAGCAGCATGATTCTCGTTGGGCGAGGCATTTGATTCTACTGTCCTAAATCATGCAATCATAAAATAGTGGTAGAAATAAGATGTGGTGCTACATGTAATTTCATCATGTTAGGAGGATTTATTATTCTGTGCAGAGGGCATTTGGAGACCAATACAAATATGCCACATCATCTCATTGGTGGGTACCCAGCTCGGTACCTGCACTCGGTACCACTGGGTACCCACTACTTAACAGGACGGTTCTCTCGTCCGGTGTCCATACAGAATAAAAGCTCTGCGAGGAGGGAGGCTCTAGGTGGCGGTTGTCTTAAGGCATTACATGTGTTTTTGTCATATAATTTTCATTATAATTGACACACTGCACAAAAATCAGCTTGATCATATACTAAGCTTGATGCATATATAAATTGAAATTTTTTAGAAATTAGATACATGATGATCCAAATTTTAATTTTAGGGTTTTTACAATTGAACTGAATGTCGTGATGAGCGTACAAGTTGACACAACACAAAAATTGATTCAATTCAAGTCTAAATGAGCACATATTAAGCACTTAAAGCCTAACTAAAAATTTTGAGTAATTAATTAGATAACTAAATGATCTTAAAATCTCACATGCTTATAGTTAATTGAGTGTTGATAGGGCTATTTTTAGGCATGCATATGAAGAGCTTTGTGCTTTAGCTTATACACACTATTGAGTTATCTAAAGAAGGTTTAATTTTGATATTGTGTAAGTCATATTTAACGTTAGTGCATATGCCATTTCAAGTAATATATTGATGAGAAGAGTGATGTTTGCAATAGAGTGATTTTTAAGTTATTATTTCTGTGAATCAGAGCATAATTACTCATCGTATCTCTAGAGCTTGTTGGAGCTTTAGCTAGGATATTCCCTAGCTACAGTTCTTCTATCTCCTTATGACACCATAATCCTAACCACCATATGTTTATGTTCTTCTTGGACTATATTTTAAAATATTCTTTTGTCGATGCTCTAGATTACATTAGATTTTTAGTTTATGCATGATCTATACATAAATCAAATGAAACATGGAGAAATAAAAAATAGCATGAGTATTATAAAGATTCACCCTACTCTAGGCAATGCATGCTTTTTACATAACACAGATTTAGAGAACATGCTACAACTTTAAACACCAATATTTTATTTCACTTAACTACACATGCACACGATGTTACACAACATAAATATTTTATCTCTTAATAAAATACAAGTTACAACTTTAAACTCCAGATAAACAAGAAATAAAAAGGTTAGAAATGACCAGCATTTAAGATGCAACTTCATAGCAGCTCTCTACACTAATACAATATGCCAATCATAGATACAAAACAACTCCCTCTCGAGAATAGCCCCTCACACTCACTCACACACGAAAAATTATTAGGTGCGGAGTGCGCACCGTCCGCACAATCATTGGGGGGGTGCTCGGTACCGCTCGGTACCGAGCGGTACCGAGCACCCGCCAATGCTTGTTGCGGACGATTCTCCCCGTCCGCACTCCGCACCTAATAATCTCTCCTGACACACACACTCATGACTCCACAAGGTGCCAACCCCTAAAAATGAAGACGAAGGCTACTGGAGCAGACATTTTTTCATCATTTGTCGCATTGGTTCACCCGTTCAACCATCTCCCGCCACTGAGATGGGCAATTTGGGGCTACACGCTTCATATGGCCCTGACGTGCTTCCTCGATAGCGCCTCAGCACTAAGCTTTTCAGTTGGTTTTCTTAGAACTCTTTGCTGCGGCACTATGATGCTGGAATGAGCTTTGGTGCTCGTTTAATTTTCATGATTTTTTTTACTATTTTTCTGCACAAAACACATGGATTAAAAATACAAATAACATAATATTCATAATTTTGAATTAACAAATTAATATTATCAAAATTTCCCAAACTTTAAGCTATTATACATATCTCCAATTTTATCTACACTAATATAATACGTCAAATATAGATATAAATGCCACTTACTCTCAAAAATAGCCTCTCACACTTACACATACACTCAGGACTCCATAAGGCCTTCTCCAGCCGATCGGCATACGCGTGAATGGCGTTCGGCGTTTGTCCCAATCGGACGGCAATTTCCCCGGCATTTACATGCCAATGAACAGTGCGACGCCAAATTTGGCGTCGCACTGTTCATCCGCCATTTTTTTTTATAATTTATTTTTAATTGTAAATGTCCAAATATAAATTTATATTATAAATAATTAAAAAATAAAATATTGGTAGCAGGATTACATTAAAGATATTAAAATAATTCAAAAATTAAAATATTTTTTATGTTATTATTTTTTAAAAGATAAACATTAACATAAAATTTACAATAATTTTCATATCATACATATTTATAATAAAAAACATTGAGTACAATACTAAAAAAAAAACTGGAATCAAAATACAAAATAAGTTCGGATATAAAATAAAATAAAATAGCAAGTTATGTGTTCTAATGTAATTTTAATTGTATCAAATATATATTTGCTTATTTAGAACATATTAATATCCCAATTTTTTTATATCGAGAAAAGAAACATAATTTTTAAAATTATAATAGGTTTAAAATTGATAAATATAAATATATGATTAAAAAAATTTAAAATAAAATCAGAAAAAGAACATGCTAGGAATATTCCTTTTTGTATGTTAGAAAATGAAGTTCGATTGGAGTCAAGTTACTGCATTTTGGAGTTTTACTGCATTTTGGAGTGAAAAATGAGTTTTTCGGTTGGAGATGCCCTAAGGCTACTGCGGCACTGCAGTGCTGGAATGAGCTTTGGCGCTGCAGCGATGACTTCATGGCAAGTCACTGCGATGCTCATTTTGTGGCACTGCGGTGCTTACTTTGTGGTTCTAGGCACTAATTCAATTTTCATGATTTTTCTCCATTTTCCTGCACAAAACACAAAGATTAACCATAGTCGGATGACTACTGTTGGACTGCCACCATCTAACTGTCATTGTCAAGTCACCTCTGCTCAACCATTGTTGTTGGATTGCCCTCAATTGATCATCATCATATGACCATTGTAGTTGAACCCAATAACTGGACGGCCACGATTGTCGATCCACCACAATCGAACAACCGCCATCCAACCGTACTTGTCGGATTGACTTCACAAGATCATTGTCATTGGACTACCACCATCCGATCACCACTAATGGATTTTCAACACTTTATTGTTAGTTTTTTATCATCATTGCATGACTACTATTGTCAGATTGCAACCCAACTACCACCATTTGACCGTCGCCGCAAGACCACTGTTGTTGGACCGCCATCACTCAACCACCATGGTCGAATTGCGATATTGGACCATCATCATTAGACCATTGCTATCTAACTAAAACTGTTGGACCACAATCACTTTTCCATAAATGTTCAAATGCTTCTCACCCATAGTGATGTGATATTTTCTAGTAGCTGCTCATATATTTTTAATCTCGTCTTCTTCAAATTAGGGAACAAGCAAATCTCTATAATTAATGGACACAAAGGAGAATTATTTCAGCTAGATAAGACCCATTGGTTTTTCTCCTTTTGGGATTTTCTATGTAAAAAACTTTGATGTCTATCATGCTCTTTTCATTAAATAATTTGTGTGTGAGATCTTCATACATAATTAAGATGCAAAACTATCTCATTTTGTAATTGTAAAATTTCTAATATATAACAACAATATTTTTTTTAATAATAATATATGCTAAAAAATGAAAATCAATGAAATGTGGACCCGTTTGCCTGCACCTACTCTTCCACTAAAGTAGATCAGTTATAATGATTAGATTTATTTTTATATATAAAAAAATAATATTATAAATAAAGCAAAGGAAGAGCAAAAAATTGGGAGTCTTAGTCTTTGGTTGACTACTTTAGTAGAACTATTCAAATATGATTTATGACCAAATGCGCTATCTTACAAAATTATTGTGCTCGATGTTGATGTTCAGGAAATAAATGCAACAGTGGCTAAGCCAACCATATCAAGACTAATGAGGAGTCATTGATTAAGACTAGCTTGTGTGGCCCAGACTTTGTTGTATGATAAGGCACACTTCCTCCTTTGAATTGAAGCTTGGATTTTAACTAGCATGTGAATTATATGAGAGATGATTTAGAACCGATGTGAGAATGGAGAGAAAATAATTTACTAAATAAATCATAGAGAAATGCTTAAGCGGGTCATAATCTTACTCAATCAAAATGATGTAAAATGCTCATTTTCACATTTTTAAAGAGATCTAAAAGCAATAAAAAAAGGCTACATCACAAAAGAATTTTATATATATATATATATATATATATATATATATATATATATATTAAGGGGTGGAGATAAATCATTTTTTAAGGATTTATCTTCGGGGCGAGTTCATCAGTGCAGAGCAAGTTTAGGCAAGTATGTTTGGGCGAGTCCATTGGTGAGTGCGGAGATGAGCAAGCCTGTGGCTGGCGAGCTTACTGTGGTTGCACGTGACATGTGATGAGGGCCTTTGGATTGACTAGGAATAGAGAGGTAAGTGAGTTGTTGTTGTTGTGGGATGGGAGAGATCTTGGTTGGAATATCACAAGAGGATGAATTGAGACTCCATGAGTAGGCTAAATAGGCACTTTTTCTTAGTCGAGTTTTATGTGCATGAGTGATGATACGCTCTCTAGGGGGGGAGTGATCATTAGGGTTGTTAATTTCAGGTCACGGGTCGAATTCGGAACTGACCTGGGTTCAAACGGGTCGACCATAACCCGACCCTGTTAGGTAAACGGTCGGAAATCTGAACCCGGACACGACCCAGCGGGTTGCCGGGTTGACTCGACCCGACACGGGAAGGCTAGCTGCTGGCAACTTAGACGCGGGTGGCGGGTTGCTGGCGACTCGAACGAGGGCGTGGACACGGTCGACCTGGCTCGGACGTGAGCGGGATGGTGCGACCAAGCGAGCGGGTGCAGGCACGGACGCGCGGCAACCCCACGGGCAGCCTCGGGCGCACAGTCGCGTGTTGGCAGCGCGGGCAGCTTAGGCGGGCGCAGGGGCAGCTGCGCAGGCAGGGCACAAGCAGGGAACGGGAAGGCTCAGGTAGGTCCGCGGGCAGCCGCGATGGTAGCGGGCAGGCTAGGACATGTCTCCGGGCAGCCATTTTAAACGGGTTTTCAGGTTGACCTGGCAACCCGTCGGGTCAACCCGAACACGACCAATTTTTTAAACGGGTCGAATCCGGGAACTCAAACACGTCCCGTTTTGAAAACGGGTCGGGTCTAACCCAAAATTTCTCAGTCGGGTTCGGGTCGGATTTTCGTCTCGTGCCAAATATTAACACCCCTAGTATTCATAACGGTTGTTTTTTGAATGTGACGAGTGACAACATGTTTGCTCTACTAGAAGCCATGACTGCCTCTTATGAAGAACGACCTCCTTTTTTAGTTCTGAGTTGGTGCACCTTTTGATAATTTGGTTGAGTTCTCTTGTGCATCCTAGGCGAGTAGTTCCTACTAATTCGTAAGGCAAGTTCAATTGGAGTCCCACTGGGGGTGAGTTCCTTCATCGCGACCCACCGACTACCTATTAGGCACTTGTGATGGTATATATGAATATAAAGAGGCTTGGTTTGAATTTGAGCTTGAATGATTAGTCGAGTTTGTGTTAAAGTTTGAACTCGCTTCTACAGACTCAAATTGACTTAAAAAGCCAACTCATTTATTATGAATGAGAGAATAATTCTCAGTCAATAATTTATTGTAATAAAATAACTAAAAGACATAAATTATATAAGAAATAAGAAGTAATCATTTGATATAAGGAATCGATATATCATTTTTAACTATTTTGTACCAATATTTAAGTGTTTTTTATATTAATAATTATTAAATTATTTGGTTCATAATCTAATGCGACAAGTCAGGGTTGGCTCAAATTCAGCTCGTTAGCTCATAAAGCTAAGCTCACTAGACATTTATCGAGTGAGGCCAAGTCCCAAACACATTTATGAGTCGGCTTGATTCAGCTACACCCCTTGGCCCACCTATGAACTTTCATTAGATGCTTGAATATGATGGTTGGGAGGGTAAATAATTTATTCGAAAAATATACATGGTTTGATAACTATTCAAGATTAGGCATGCAATTTATATGTTAATTTTAACTAATATTTAAATCTTAAGAAAATGATTATGCATAATCTTTGATGCAAGATAGGTACCTCAAAACAATATTTTGGATAAAATTAGTGTTTGATTTTTATTCAATTTCTACCCAATTAAAGAACAATAAATGCATAAAAAAAATGATGACAGCCTTTGATCATATTAAGTGTGCTACTTTTAGTGGATATTTGGATCACTCAAATTATAGCCTCAATGGTCCTGATTCTCATATGTTGGTTTAAGCCTTTAAGGTGACTTGATTTGGTCCAATCGGGTCTTTATGGTTTCGTTTGAGACAACTTTCTTACTGCTTTCTAAAGTAGCTTTTTAGTACAAAAAATTATTGTTTAAAAATTTTTTATACTAAAAAATTGCTTTAAAAAGCAATAATAAAGCTGTCACGAACGAAGCCTATATCTTCCTTCAAGTGACTTAGGTTTTGTTTGTGACGACTTTCTTACTTTTTCTTAAAGCGGCTTTCTAGTATAAATTATTAAAAATTTTGTACTAGATTTACTTGCATATTTCTTTGATGAATCTTTAAGATATTAATGACATCGAATTGCCTGATGAAACATTGGTTCAGCGACATTAACCAACTCATATAGTCATTGTGTATTATGTGAAATATGTACGTCTTCAATATGGAAAATTGACAATCATGATTGAAGTTGTTTCATCAGAGTAGCGATTTTAACTTGCATTTTATTGATCCAACGAGTCCAAATTATTGTGAGTTTAATTTTGATGATCATATATATGTATATATTTGTTTAAAAATAATTAAATATTTAGTTAAGCTTAGCTCTTGTAATTAATATAAAATCATCGTATCACATCTTATATATGTAGGCTAGCTGCTGGCAAATTATTGGGTTGGACCCATACCCAACCCGAAACTGATTGTCCCTCAATTTTTCTAATCCGAATCCAACCCGATTACACAAACGGGTTAGAATATGGAGCATACCCGACCTGATCCAAAATCCGGTCAACCCAATCCGACATGCTAACCTGACCAAGTGTAGAGCAGAAGAGGATAGCGAGCATCGAGCGTGGGCCGAGGGGCATGTGGGTTAGTGCGGGAGCAACTGTGAGAGGATAAGGATGAGTGCGAGGCTTCGAGTAGATGAGGGTGAGGTCGTAAGCGGGCAAGCGGGCTAATAGGAGCTAGTGCGAGGGGTGGTTTGAGGCTGCCAACGCAGGGGGTCGAGGCAAGGCAGACCATAGGTGAGGTTCAAGCGTAACACGGTGCAGGTGGGACTTTGACACGCATAGGGTTACATGCGTGTCATTTTATGTTAGCGGGTTGACCCTGTCATAATCCAAATTTTCAAACGGTTAGGGGAATTAGAATTGGAATATGACTCGTTTCTTAAACAGTCGACCCAAAACCTGATTTTATATGTCAGGTATTCATATCAGGTCAAAAATTGACACCCCTACTTACATGTACGTGTAGCCACTCAAAATTTAGTAAATTTTTTTATTATTTTTTTCTTCACATAAAATGTTGTTCAAACTTCTAAAAGATTATAACACCTTATTATTTTGTAATTAGTAAAAATATTAAATACATGTAATGACTATTTTTAACAAAAAAAAATTAATATTTTTAATTAAATATAACAAATATTTAATAATAACATGTAAAATATTTTTACTTCACATATAATGACTATTTTTTATAGATGTCGTTGCTTGATAAGCTGCATATTTGATGCCACATTATTTTGGGTCATAATGCTCCAATTTTAGGTTTTGTTTGGGATTGCTTTCTTATTGCTTCGTAAAATAGCTTTTTAGTACAAAATTTTAATTTTTTAAAATTTTTATGCTAAAAAGATGATTTAAAAAGAAGCAAGAAAGTCGTCCCAAACGAAGTCTTAGTTGTCGTAGGATCCTATGTCTTCCTTTGGCTCTCCAACATATATAACACATTCCTAACCTAAAAGTTGAGAGAGGATCAAAGGGAAAAAGCTACATTTAAATAGGATTTAGGACTCCTATTAGAAAAGAAACAAAGAACTACAGTTAAAAATATTTTATTCTCCATACAAACTAAGAGCTTGAGGGTCATCTTTAGTCTGAACTTGTTTAAAAAATGTGCAATCTTCGTGCTTGAAATTTTGTGTAAAGGCATTTTTTTTTCGTAATTTTAAAGTTACTCAAAAAAATTCTCTTTTTTATGAAGGCTTTGTTTGAGGCTATTTTTTAAATACTTTCTAAAGCAGCATTTCATCACACAAATTTTTTGAATTAAAAATTTTTGTATTATTTTTTTTTATGAAATAATAAAAAGTTATCTCAAATGAAGCATAAGATTTTATTTGGGGTAGATTTCTTACTATTTCTTAAGCATATTTTTAATACAAAATTTTTATTTTTTATACTAAAAAGATATTTTAAGAAACAGTAAGAATTCCGTCACAAACGAAACCTAATTCTCTTGTATGAGGTTTTGAGAGGCACCCTTATACATAAAAAATGTGAATGATTTATCTATGAGATTATAAGTGCAGAACTAATTTGAATTATAGAATCCTAAGTGTATAGGTACTTGAGCTTGATTTATGAGCTTGAGATGCCCCCAAAATTTTGAAACCCTCATGATAGGAATGTGGGCTCCTAAAATTCGTGCCCGGCTACTCTGCGGACCCTTTTCTTTCTTTGGGTCATCGAGGAGAGTTTTGAGGCTTAAGTTAAGAGGTAAATTTGCAAAAGGCGAATTGGATTTTGAAGCGGATAACATTCAATCATAGTATTTGAAGGAAAGTCTATCCATCCACCATCCTGTATAGATTAGTTAGTATCTAACTAATGTCAATAAATCACCACTAGCCTTAGCTTATCTTCACATATATTATTATCAGAGTATTATAACAGTAAAAATAATGAATTATGATCCAATCACATGCTCATACTCATTCATAATGCTTGTATCACCAATATGCTTATAATAAAATACTAAAATTGCTATTTTATGCAAATCATAAAAAAAAATATAATAATTTCTATTTTACCCCATGAAATTATAAAATTAATCATTCAAAATATTTAAATAATTAATCAGTACTACAACATATTAGAAGTTGCATATTGGAAGTTCATTAAACAAGAAGAAAATACAATAAAATCAATTTGGAAGAAATCAAACAGTCGAAATTAAAATCTTTGAAAACATAAATATGATAAAATCATCTAGCACAATATGAGCAATTTTCACAAAAGTGATGAAATGGATTGGCCTAAAATTGATTCTCTTCATCTCTCTCTCTCTCTCTCTCTCTCTCTCTCTCTCTCTCTCTCTCTCTCTCTCTCTCTCTCTCTCTCTCTCTCTCTCTCTCCCTCCTTCTCTTCCTTCCATAGCAAGCTACAGTATGAGTGGTGAGGGAGGTGAGTGGAGAAAAAAAATACAAACTCATTTGAGTGTGTAGTACTACAACGCCACTACCCAACGTCGTAGTGGTGTATGTTGAATCCAAAACTAATGTAAAACATAGCCTTTAATCGCACGATGAAAACTTCTAGCACCACTATACTCACAGGCCTAGCACCACAATGTTAACAAGCTCAATGACATAGTATTAATAAGTTTTACGCTGCAGTGCTCCAGTTTAAACAAAACTTTAGATTCTCATTTTTATTTTATCATACTTTCAATGATTTCAAGCTGTTATAGAACCATTAGCACGAATACAACTGTTAGACAACTTAGGCTTGTTTCACTGTATAACACAGTTTGTTATCGATTGATAATCTTTTACTAATTTTTTGTTTAGATTGATAGACATTTTTTGCTTGTTGAAATAATCTGGTTACATTTATTATGTTAGTTATGCTATTGATTGATATTGTTTGAAATTAAAGAAGGCATATTTTTTTCTTTTGTCTTGCATTAAAAGCAATGATAAATTTTGGTTACTTTATGGGTTATGTGCTTTCAGGTAAGGTAAGGAGCCTACAGAATGGGGCTAATTAGTGGGTGATGGCTTTGGTTTTAAATCTTACATTTAATTTTATATATTATTTTATAACCATTGTTGTCTATTGTATATATGTAATTTTAGAAGCTTATATATATAAATATTCAATGAAATATGATGTAATAATAATTTTTGCTTTTATTGAATATTGCAAACTATGGTTGATGCATAAAAGATAGAAGCATGTGTAATTTTTTCAATTTAGATCTTAGGATGATACAATAGATGTGTTATCATAACCTATTTGCCCTAATAAACATGAACATTTTATAATGAAAGCAACTCAAAGAAGTTGAGCTACTCATCTTATAAGAATAAAGATGCATATTTTAACTTTTTATTTTAATTATCAATATATTCTTATTTTTGATCAATTATACTATATCTAACAACAAACCTTATAAGGGAACTCATGAGTTAACCTTGATTGGAAGCTAGTAGTAGACATGATCCTTGCTAGGAAGATCCTATGATGGCTAATGGAATATAAGATCTCCACTCAGAACCTCGAGAAGACACACCAATGAAATAGCTACAATGGGAAGCTAGAAGTGGGCTAGCAAGGTTCTATGAGAGCAAGTGGTTATTAGGCTCTCCATTGATCCTAAAATCTTAGGAGATAAAAGTCTTAGTAGGTATAAGATCGTAAAAAGGCTTAGAAGACATAAGCCATATAAGGTTCATGTATACTAAAAATCTCATAATATATAAGCTCTAAAAGATATAGGCAAATCAAACATCTCATAATTTATAAGCCTCATAAGGTATATGGCTATCTAAAAATTCCATAAGATATAAGCTTCAAAAGGTACAAGTATTCCAAAAATCATAAAAGATATAAGTCTTAGAAGACAAAGTTTTTTTTAGTTCTCCAAAAAGTTCAAAACGTTAAAAACTTAAGAAAGGATAATTTTTTATATTCTTAAAAAATTTGAGCAGATGTATTTCTCAAGAGGTCTTAAAAATTTTTTATCATTATGCTCAATTAGGGAGCAATATTTTGATGATTTTTTAAGTATATCTCAAAGACATATAAAGGAGTTAGTTTATGTTGTTTACAAATATTTGTCAATTTTGTACTTGAGGAAATATACATTTCAAAATTGCATACAAAACTATCGAATTTAAAAGTCAAAACTCTTACACAACCTTCCAACATGCATTATCTTTCTCTTAACGTTTGATGCAAGGAGGCCAATTTTATCTACAACAAATGGTTTCAATGCCAACACTAGTGCTTAGTATCACCAATGCTAATATTAAAATTTGATACCAACTTGAAATTTAAACTCCATGAATTATACTACTTCCTTCAACATCATATTCATATCATCACTTATGGATCAAATTTTGACAACAATTATCTTCCATTAAATAAAATTTAAACTTCAAATTGGGATAAAAAACTTTTCAAATTCAAATCCCTCAAAATAGAATAGTCAAAAGTCCCTTCAAGAGGAATATGAAAGCTCCACCACAAAGATTGAAATCTTGGGTGTCACTGACAACTTTGCTTGTAGGGTGATTCAATACTCCCAAAAAACAAAACACAAGAGCATGGAAGGGGGATATCACATATTCATGATAGTATTTTACTAGAGTAAGTGAAAGGAGAATTATGAATAATCTATGCAAGATAGTGTTGAGCCTCTTTTAGGAGGTGAGACTAAAATCTACAAAGAAAAAATCGAGATATTTAGATTTTTCTAATAACTTTGAAGGATAATTTGTTACTCATGAAGAAAGATAACCAGAGCTTGTAAGGGTGATATACAATATCTATATGGAGCAATATTTTACTGAGGCTTGAAAAGGGAAAATTATTTACCAATTATTCTAGATAATGAAGCCTCTCCTAAGAAAAAAGAATTTGAGCCTCAATGCAAGGAGCAAATTTTCTGCACCTATGAGGGTGTATTTATACTTGAAGAATGGAAGAGAAAGCTATACAAAATTAAATAATAATAATAATAGTAATAATAATAATAATTGTTATTATTATTATCATATTCATATTCATATTCTCTCCTAGGAAAAAAAAAGAAGAAAAAACCCAAAAATAATAATAATAAATGAATAAAAATACAACTAAAAAGGCACCTCATTAGAAGGCACCAAATGGTGCCTATGTTGAGGTCCATTATGAATCGTATGTGTCACTGATGGCTGGTTGATCGAGTGGATACAACCCAGTTTGGGCCAAATGTTGGTCCCAATTAGGTCCCTTCCATAATTATTTTTAGTCTTCATGGGTATTTTTAAATATTCTAGATTAAATTTTGATATGAGCCAACTTAAAGACTTCGAAGAAAAACTTCTTAATAATTTTGGTTCCAAATCGACAAACTGACCTCAAAAAAAGATGAAATTATAATTATGAAGATTTATTTGGTTGACGGCTTTAAAGGGTTGCCCTTGTTGATGTCCAGGGAGTAGTTATATCTCATAACTTTTTTGAAATTATAATTTTGCATCGTAAATTCTTTTTGAAGTTTTAATAAATATAAATTAATAACATAGACTTTGATGCTTGAAAATAAGGATGGAAAGACAGATTCGACAAATTTCACATGCCGTGAGACAAAAATTCTGCCAGATTCATGATGAAAGAATAGATATCCTTTTGTGTGTAGAGGATACCCGATGAAGATGCACGATAGAGATTTTGGATGAAACTTTGAATGGATTTGGGATGGAAGATATGGATAACAAAGACATCCAAATGTCTTAAAGCTATTGTAATCTGGAATTTTGTGGAAAAGAAGTTGGAAAGGAGAAGCAGTTTTCCGAGAGAGGGAAGGTAAGCAGTTTATAAGGAAAACTGCAGTTTGAACAGCATGAACCCAAAATATGGTGGGTAATTTGGCTTCAAACAGTAAAGCTCTAGCTGTCTCGGTGATATGTCTATGTTTCCGTTCAGAGATTCCATTCTGCTCGGGGGTATGAGGACATGTTTGTTGATGAATGATGCCAGATTGGTGAAGAAATTGTTGAAACTGTTTGGAGTTATATTCTCCACCACCATCAGACCTTAGGCATTTTATTTTGGCATCAAATTGATTTTCAGCAAGAGTTTTAAAATTATAGAATGTAACGGCAACTTCAGATTTTGTTTTTAATGGATACAATCAGCAAAAACGAGAGAAATCATCTATGAAAATAACATAATATTTGAACCCTTGCAAGGATAATTTGGGAGAAGGTCCCCATACATCACTATGTATTAACTGAAGAGGAGAACTAGAGCGAGAAAAAGACGGAGAGAAACGTAGCTTGTGACTTTTTGAAATGTCACACGCTTTACATTCTATAGAAGACAAACTAGTAGACTGAGAAGGAGAAATAAACTTTTGTAGCTTGAGTAAAATTTTTGAAGATGGATGTCCCAAGCGACGATGCCAAAGCGTAGTTGATGACGAACTTGCAACAAGAGCCAGCTGAGGAGATTGAACGGAAGTCTTAATAGGAATTCGGTACAGACCGTGACGAGAGGGGCCGCGAAGGAGAATACGATTGGTCGTCGGCTCCTTTATAGTATAACCATGAGCATCAAAGAGAACATAACAGGAGTTGTCAGTAGTGAGTTTATTGATAGAAAGAAGGTTATGACGAAGCTTTGGAACAAGATGCAAAGAATTTAGATGGAGCTTACGCGCAGGAGTAGGTAACAAGCCTTTACCAGTATGAGTAATTAGGAGAAGATCACCATTGCCGATTTGAACTTGTTGATTTCCAGTGTATGGTTGAGCTTGCTGCAGCTGTGAGGAGTCGCTGGTTAGGTGCGAAGTTGCACCCGTGTCAAGCAGCCAGTCAGACGAAGCCGATGCAGTGTCTGTTGCATAAGCTTGGACAGGAGGTTGAAATGAGAAATCGCCACGATACCAGCACTTAAAAGCAGAATGACCAAGTTTCCTACAAATCTGGCATTTGACGGGCGGAGATGAACGCGGAGAGGCAGAGCGACCACGGCCGCGAGGTGGAAACCGTCCACGAGACGAGCGACCCCGTCCACGACCTCGTTGAGCATACATTGCAGGAATTGGGTCTGATGGGGACGCAAAGGATAAGTCACGAATTGAATCGGCGGCAAGATTCAATTCTTCACTACACAATAGTGAATAGAAGTCATCGAGACTTATTGGATTCAAATTTGTCCTGACTGTAGTTTTGAAGGCCTGATAAATATTTGGCAAACCGTTTAAGGTATACATTATGATATCCTCGGTTGGCAGGGGAACACCAGAGGAACCGATGGCATCAACCTTACTTTTGATTTCGGACAAATACTGCATCATCGACTTATCCTTCATCTTAACGTGATGCAACTCGTTCTTAAGCTGTAGAATCCTTGAACGATTTGTAGACTGTAAGCGGCGTTCAATAGTTTGCCAGATGTCCGAACAGGTGTCCAGATTCAAAACATAGGGAAGAAATGTAGCAGAAATTGTGGAGTAAAGCACCGCAGCAAGGTTCTGATCTACTAAAAGCCAAGTAGAATATTCCGGATTAGCTTGAAGCTCACCGGAAGGGGAAGAAATAAGCTTCGGAGGTTTGGCAATGGAGCCATCTAAATAGCCATCAAATCCATTAGCTGTGAAAAGTTTTTGAATCTTAGATTTCCATAGAGGAAAGTTGTCTGTAGTAAGCTGAAGATTGAGAATAGACTTCACATTTGTCATAAGGAACTTTAGTTGGGACGGAATGGTGATTTCCGCCATTTTTACCACAGAAGAAGAAGCTGGAGACGAGGTAGAAGATGATGCAGCCGACGCCATTAGCGAAAAAGAAGGTAGCACCGATCACGCCGTAAGGCAGAAAAAATGCTCTGATACCATGTTGAAGTTCAGCTTCGAATACCTGTAAACGAAGACAACGGGAAAACAAACAGGAACAGGGAAGGAAAGCATTACAGAAAACTAAGAGATTAAACTTCTCTGTAATTCCTTGCATTGCATTTACTGTAGCATGCCATACATATACTCAGTAATACGAAAAGTAGAAAATGACATGAACGGTTGAGATAAACCGTTAATGATCAACGGTTCAGAATAGGTATCAGGGTACTGCTGCGCATGCTAATACAGAGAGTAGTGGCGTAGTGGATTATATCCGGTAATCATGATTCTATATCTGATTTACTTAGGCTCATTAATACATCTCTTGAAAACTTGCTTATTCAATATGAACCCTATGGTAATATTTAAATTGAAACTTTCAGAATATAATTCAGGATCATCTTATAACAATTCAAAGATATGAAAAATATTTTAAAATAAAAAAAAAACATAAAAACTTGAATTTTTGTTCTAACAATAGCATTGCGGCATTAAGCATGTGAACACTATGGTGTTGTACCCATGAGTGTGGCGACGCTAGAAATAGCATTCACGATATTTGAGGCTCTTTTTAACATTAATTTTGAATTTAGCATGCGGCGCCGAATTAGCCGCTAATAATATTTTTATATACATTAAATTCAATACCCTAAGCACTAAGTACCATAACAATCCTATTCATGGCTTGCCGTAAAAGGAAGAAGAGAAGGAAAGGAGAAGAGGAGGAAGAGAAGAGGAAAGAGTAAAGAGAAAGGGGACCTTCAGGGCTTTTTCATCTATCATTTATGTTAGGAAAATTGTTCTACTCGTAGTAAGTAACATTTACTGTACATCTTTTTTCAATAATTCTTAATTTGGCATATTTTTTTCTCTCCTAAAAGTGATAAAAAGCTTATATCTCTCATTTAAGTCAACTTTTACTACATAACTTTTGATATGTGATAGATGTCACAATATGAATAATATGAATGAAATATTTCTAAATTTCACTAGGTAAAATGATAATTATGAATTTATGAAGATATTAAATATTTTAGATTTTTTTATTTTTATACATCATTGCACTTATATATGAAATGATATTATTGCTACATGATGAATATTAAATTTACATAAAAGCAAAGAAGAATATCTATTAATACTATAATTATTATGGGTTGGTTGCTGAAAATAATAACCTAGCTATGCATGAGTGTGGGCCGACGACCTTTTCATTAAAGAAAGATTGTGGTGTTATTGTGATTATAACCTATAATTGATTGATCAAATTATGCCAATGGGTAGAGGGTGACGACTCATAAATGATTATTGAAAGCCACATATAATGAATAATGATGGACAGATAAAGAGTGATGACCAACTAGTCGATAGGTGGATTTGACTGATGACTAATGACCAACTAGCAGACAATTGGGCTGGAAGGATAAAAACACCGTATTTAGAAGCTTGATATATTGTCTTATTGAATCTTACATAGATCCATGCATATATAGATAGCATTGATAGATAAACCATATAACATTGATGTGCATGCATATATAACATATATATGGATAAATGTATTGATAGTATATGATATTTAAGAGGAATAATATTGTAGATTGTTATTTGGCATAATATTATAGATAAAACTGACTAATTACTTATGACAACTATGTTTAAATGCTAAATTTATATATGATGGATTGACGTGAAACTAAAATACCACTATATTATTTAATATACTATTGATATGATTGAGTATATGCTATCCATTAATTTTAGTTGTAGATATTAGTGACTTGTTGGGTTATAATGCACATTATAACATTTTTATATATTTTAAAGAAAAGTTAAGAAAGCTTGAGGATGATCTATGTATTGACTTCTAAAAGTCTCTCTAATTTGTAGTCATGTTTTCATTGAGATGAGTTAGTTTATTTTATGCCATAACTATTGTGCATATATCATTTTGGGCTTATACTAATTGTACATATTGAATAAATATAAATGAAATATTATTTTTTCTATTGTTTCTATAAAATTTGTAAGTTATGGTTAAATGGTTAAATGATTGTAAATACAAATATAAAAGATACAATTCTTCCAACTTAGATCCCGAGCGTGACACATCAAAATTTTGATTTCAACTAATTTTTTTGTTAAACAGAATATATCGACAAATGATCTATTAACACTATAGATGATTTAAGATATGAGTCAATGAATATGTATCAAATACTTGAAGCATATTTCAAAAATTTTAAATAACCTCAAAATCATTTATGCTTATAATCAGATTGAGCGGCTCGATGAGTCTAATTTAAAGAGCCTAAGATGATTTGATTAAGATATTGTATTAAGGCATTAAAATTTTGAATAAATGATCTTTGATCAAGGGATGAGTCAAAATATATCATTTGATGGAATGTCTTGAATTTCTATCAAATTTATCAAAATTCATCTCAAAAAGATATAAATATGACCTCATTTCCTATAAGGTGAACTTTATTGTGTTTTCAGGAAATCATCATTGACAACCACTATCATCAATCACCACTACCTTTATTAGACTTTCATCATCCAGTTATTGTCACTTAACATTAACATATAATCTTTTTGTTGGGCTTTAATTTTTTCATTATGAGGAAAGAGATTGCAGAAATTGGCATAAAATGAAATCGTTATTCTTATCTTCTTTAATTATGAGGAAAGAAAGATTCTCATATTTTATATTATTTATTGAATTATTGCAATCAAATTATATTTCATTACTTTTTTTTCTTTCTTGATTTTTCTAAGGGGCTATTTGGTTTCCGATAATTATGTGCATTTATAATTTTTTCACATTTGGTTCAATGTAAATTAAATGTACAATAAAAAAGTGAAGTATTTGAAACTCATTATTTTGTGTATTTGCAGTGTATTTGAAATCCGATGAGATCGAGCAAGTTCCAAATACATCGCTTCTCTCTCTAGCATGAAAAAGAGTGGAATCCCTAACTATATGGCTCTCAATGGTGTCCATCCTTCTCTCTCACGAAACCATCTTGTCATCCAATCTAGCTATGACAATCGTTCTTCGCAGCCTGCATCATTACCGCCCATGAAACTCACTCTTTTTTGTGTGAAATCCAAGTTGCAACCTAGCTTTATATTCGACTTTATGTTCATTGTAGTTGTCTTTTCCCTCTTAATTTGTTGCTTTTTTTTAGCCAGGGTGTTTGGTTTTTTGATAGATGCTTGGGTTAAAGCTACATCCTAACTTAGGGTTTAGTGTTGGTTATTATAGAGATGGGTAAACGATTGCAAGATCTTGAAGAGAGATCATCTACTTTGAATGAGTATTGGAATGTTGCAAATGTATAACAATGTCAAGATCATTTAACTATTCATAAAATGATAGTTGTAGTATTGAGCATTTTATTCACTTTATTGCATGAGATAAGCATGGACAAAAAAAGGTGTAATCTTAAAAAAATATTCAATGTGAAACATATCTCTTTAGGTTATATTATGGATATGATTCTAACTGTGTTGACATGGTGAGGATGGGAGGGAACCTTTCTTCAAATTATGTAGTTTAATGTGCACAAGAAGATTACTTACATACACATTTAATGTAAGGGTTGAAAAACAAATTGTTATGCTATTGCATGCACTCTGGCATAATGTTCATAATCAATTCATTTGATTCAACTTTCAACACTCCGGGGAAATAATTAATTGGTATTTTAGAGTTGTTAGAGAGTTATACCATGTCCACATTATGCCTCCACTTCTCCAAACTCATGTAAGATTCAATCCAACAGTAAGTTCATGCCTTTTTTCAGGGTATACTTTATTTATATATGTGGAACTTATATGTTTTGTGCTGCTATTTTTTATATACTTTACATAAAAATGGGATTATGTTAGATCTGTAGATGGAACACACATCAAACCTAAGGAGTTCAAGTTTGCATTTTGTTGACGAAAATCATATCTAACCCAAAATGTGTTATCAATAGTTGGCTTTGATTTGAGGTTCACATATGTTCTTACTGGTTGGGAAGGTTCAACACATGATGCAATAGTCCTTAGCAATGCATTAGAAAGACATAATGGTTTAGGTGTTCAAGAAGGTATTAGGGCTAACTCTCATTTTGAGTTCCATACATATCGTTTATATTTACCCAATAAAAAAATGTGTAAGTTATATGTTTTATTTTATAATGACATTTATAATGTTTAGGTTAATGGATCCTTCATAAATAAATATTGCATCTCATTCTAAAACTAAGTGAAAAAAGAAAAAAAAAAATTTGTGGAGCTTAAAACTAGAGTGGATTGTTGGATTACTCCAAATTATGACTAAATATGTAAATGCAAATATGCAAAGTGCCCATGGCTTTAAAAAATTTATGTATCAAGGCGCCACTCATAAATTTAAAGAAAATTTTGGAATAGAGATCACAGTTGAGCAATGCAAGAATCAAATACGACATCAACGATCGATATGGACTCACATTCAAGAGTTGGAAAAAAAAAATCAATGGTAACTTTGGACGAAGCTAAGAATTTGATAGTGATGGACCATGAGGAGTATGCATCTAATATTCAGGTAGTACTTCCATCACATGTTTAAAAATAATAATATTATGTTAATATTGTGTAGTTTACTATGTTACAAGATTTCAAAGGATGCTACTTATTTAAATATTCTAATTGCAAATTATGTTGCGTTTGAGATGGTATATGGTAAAGGACATGCTAATGGAGAGTGGACTAAATTTAAAAATTCTCAACTCCACTTGAGACTCAATAAATATATTTAGAAGATGACAAGGCCTTATGATTTATGGATGCAGGTGTAGATGCATCATAAGTAAGTAATTGGGTTGATGTGGAAGTTAAAGAAGATTCCATAGGAATGACAAAGAGACCATCATCTTCATCAGTCATAGGAGATGCCGCCAAAAAAAGAGGAGTAAAGTGCAAGCTATTGATTGAACACTTCGTGAGTATATTGTTATGATGGCCAATAGTGTTACTCAAGTTGCTAACACTATCCAAAGCACATCAAGAGGCTCATATGAAAGAAAATGTTCACTGAACTCATGCATGAGCTTACAAGTACTCTTGGCTTTTTTGAGTAAGAGATTGATATGATATACAACAACTTATCGAAGAACCCTACACTGATACAATCTTTCCTCTGAAAACCTATGGATTCGAAGGCTAGACGGATGCGTAAAGAGCTGGAAAAATGATTTATGTTGTGGAAAATGTTATAACTTTGAGTTGTAATAGCTAGATATTTTTGGAGTTATACTATATTAGATATATAAACTTTTTTAGTTGTGATTCCTTGACATTATTTATTTATTTATTTATTTATGAAATAGTAATATTCATGTGAGTATATCCATAGCAATGTTAAATTTAATTTGGATATGATTATTCATTTTTATTATTGAATTAGTATAAAAAAACAATTGATTTATATGTCTGGTTTCTATTTTCAAGTGCTCCAATATATGAAAGCTTTACATTTGTTAAAATAATAAATATCTTATATTAAAACATTGAATGATATTATTGTCATAGCATTTCAATATTATACTGCATACCATATCAAACAACACCAAAGTATTCAAAATACATTGTTTTTACTTTGCTCTATACTTACCTCACTAAACCAAAAAAAAAGAAAAAAAAGCTATATTGCTTTATTTTACAGACAACCAAACAACCTCAAAGTATTCATAATACGCTTCATTTACTTTACACTGTATTCATAATACACTACATTTCATTTTTGGCAACCAAATAGCCCCTAAGTAACTTTTATGATCCCACTAATGAGGGAAATATGTGGGACTCTTTAGATTTTACATATCTTCGTCACAAAGAGCTGATGAATTTGAGATCTTTCCTTATTTGAACAATGTCACATTGAATCGGATGCCCACCGCCCCTTACGTTGAATATAGAAAGTCTCAATTTCTACTGATTTTCTTACTTCAAAAAAAAAAAAAAATCAACATATTTTAGTACTTAAAACATAAAAATTTCTCATATTTATCTTAAACTTCTTAACCTTCGAACTCTTCAAATTTCAATATTTAGAAAAAGCCTTCAGTTGCAGCCTTTCGCCGACATAAACAGGAGAGACCATTCGTCAACAAAATATGAAAAATATTTTATTTCGCAAAATAAAAAAAAACGCTATTTTTAATTAAATAAATTATTTTAAAATAAAATTAATTAATAATATCATATAATTGATTAATTCCCTAAATATGGAGTTGTTTTTCAACATTTCAATGTCGTTTTTCAAAGAGTAGATATAGCTTTACGAATGAAACGTTAGCAAATTATAATTTTTTTAATAGATTATTAGCTGTGAATGAATAACACGAAGATTATATAGCAAGACTTTGAAGATTGACTTGACTGGGAAGATCACTGGCAAGAGAGTGAGAGATAGCGCTCTTACTTTGTCAAGAATGACTTTGAAGGAGGATAAATATTTCAAATTAATGGATGAAATTCTCTAATTGAGTTGTTATGCATATGTGATAGGATTTGTCAAAGACATTACGGCTTCGTTTGGGACGACTTTCTTGCCGCTTCTTAAAGCAGATTTTTAGTACAAAATTTTTAATTTTTGTACTAGAAAGCAGCTTTAAGAAGCAATAAGAAAGCCGTCCCAAATGAAGCCTACATTTCACATGTTATTAAAAATTGATTGATTAGGCATGAATTCCGATGTAGATGGAGTATTTTGAACTTTGGCTATATTTACTAGGCTTGTTACTCTATAAAATCTTCAAGTATGCTCTAGCTCTATGCATAAAACGGAGCTTGGACCACTGTCGTGAGATTAAAGAGGGCATAGGACTAGAAGAATCCAAAAACTCTAGTAGACTACCATTTGAACACGATCAACGAACCACCACTCACCAATCATTATCGCTTCAGTATGGTTCTCTAACGACCATCGCCTGACTAAGAATCTCTAACTGCCGTCACTGATATGGTCCTTCGATCACCATCACCTCACTATGATCACTTGATCATTATTGCCTGACTACGATCCTCTGACCATCACCCAACTATGATTGTTCGACCACCGTTGTCTAAGTACAGTCATCTAATTACCATCCCCCAACTACGGTTCTCTAACATCAATATCCTAACTACATTTAGTTTTATCATTATCACTTAGCCACACCAACACTTGCTGAAATAATGTCAACAGAAGCCCATCCAATATGGTCGATGTGTGCCTTCCGCACCAACTTTGAATCCCAACATCAACACCAAGAGTTATGATAAATGTCTTGGTCTATGGTCACTCCTACTTAAATGATAATATAATGACAAAAAAATATCAAATTATTTCTATTAAATAGAACTAATGTGCATTACTCTTTCAACTTCCAATATGAAATAAATTATATACATTACAGTATATCAACACCTTCCTCAATCTTGAAGAAGAGAATCATTTATAATCAAAGGCAAAACACTAGTTGAATCATTTCATTGGTCTAGACCTTATGATTTTTTTCCTTTTTTATAGATTTTTTTAAATTAAAACTTTGATCTCTTTTATAACTCTTCTCTAATCTATTTATGATGGATTGTCATACAATGCTAAAACATTAAACTCTCCAACTTTATCGCCACAAGTTTTCTAAAACACAATAGTTTGGTGTCATATGTGAGAAGTAATTTTTGGATGGGGCTAAACTTCCTACAACCTCAAAAGGTTGTACACATCAATATCATAGTCATGGTTGTAGTAGAGCAATCCCTTTGTCATATGCTATCTTTGTAGTCTTAAAAAAGTCAAGATTTCGGGGCAACTTTAATTCCAACATCAAATGGACAATGTCCTAGGCGCGGTTGTAATTGAAAAATCTCCTCCCATCCATCATGTATTTCCATAGTAATTCCATGGGAAGGAGATCAAGATTTTTGGGGGACTTTGGCTCAACTTTGAAGGGATGTTCATGTTAAAATCTTGGGCATGATTGTAGTTAAGCAAGTCCTTCCACACAAAATTTTTCATCCATCTATGATAACTATGTTAACAACTATACTTCTAAAGGCTTTCCATAAATATGAAGATTTTTTTTTTAATGAAGCTTAATGAATTTTAAATTCTAGTCCTCAGCTAGACTTCTACTCTTTGGGCAAGGTTACATACATTACCTCAAAAGGATAGTAACGATCCAAATATCTAGAAATTTTCAATTTCAATTAGAAATTTATGTGGCATTTACCCCCTCACAATCAATGTATAATTGGTCCACTGGTGGAATTCAGTTCAACTTCTTCCACATGTTAAAATCATCAAGCAATATAACAAGTAATCTCAAATAATTAGTCCTGGTGAATTTTTTTTCGCCCATTTTCAAAAAGGTTAATGATATCTAACCAAACTCCGAAAAATAATCTCAAATAACTCGAACATCATTGATGAATTTCTCTTGACCTATTTTCCATAGGTTAACTCCATTGAGAAACATTTTAATAAATAATATTTGATAGAGCCTCCATGGTGGATTTCTCTGTCTTTTCTACACAAATTAATGTCATCAAGTAATACTCTAATAAAAAATCAGATTTCTATCTATAGATTCTATATAGGTTAACATTATTAAGTAATAATCTAATCAGGCGGGTCAAGTACCTTTAGTGGGTTTCACCTAATATCTTTCACCATAGATTAAGATTTAAGATGCCATCTCATATTAATGGCCTAAGGAAGATAATTTCTTAAAAGAATTCTTCATGACCCTCTTTAGCCTAGATAATGAGATTTGTTAAACTTATCTCATTGATAAAACTTATCACTATCATGCCAAAATATCAATCATACTCAATGAAACAAGCAGTCCAAAGGGCTTAGTCTCATCGTGAGCAAGTTTTCAGAAATTTGGATCACTATTAGACAATTAATTCAGACTCCATCAATTATAATTACTTATATATATATATATATATATATGAATAAATTAAAGTCAAAATATTCTATGTTAATAGACATGCAAGCCTCCTAACCTTGAAGGGGTGTTCGTGTTAACATCTTGATCTCATTTTCATATGTTAATGTCATCAAGTAATGCTCTGATAAATTATCACAGATAAATCAACTCTCATTAGTGAATTTCTCTCTGCATCTTTTATAGAGATTAACATTAATGAGCAATAATCTAACCAACAATTTTAGACATATCAAAAATATCTTTAGTGGATTTCTCTTAACATCTTTTACTATAAATTAAAATTTATGGTGTTATCTCATGCTAATGACCTAAGTAAGATAAATTCTTAAAAGAATTTAGCATGAACTTCTTTAGCATATATCAAAGACCCCCTATACTTTTTAATTTAGTTTAATTTAGCAAAATTATATGTGACATTACATTAATAAAGAAGAAAATAAGACCTATAAAAATTAAATACATATATAAGAGCGAGGAGAGATATAAAATTCATCACGACGAGTATCAAAGTTTTTAAATTTATATTGAAATTAGTGTTGTATATGATATACTAAAATTTACTAATCTCAATACAAATTTAAAGATTTTGAAGCCCATATATCTTGATACATTTTACATCAGAATATTCTGACATAAATTTTCTCCAATTTAATACCATACGAGAGATCAATATTAAATACACTTTAGACAAGCTCGAGGAAGTTGCAATTCTTTATAAATAATAATAATAATAATTTTTAGGAGATTCCTAAGAATATTATTAGAATATAAAAAATATTAATTGTAAAAAATATTTTTAATCATAAAATTAAAAGAAATAAAATAACAAAAATGCCACCAAGGCACCAAATATACTCTTAACTCACTTAAAGTATCTGTAGAAATGAAGTGCAAATTGCCCATATGTTGGAATTTTTATTCGGTTCGGTGAACGGACGTAGAGCTACGTTCGGCCGGCACTGAGATCGCTCCACGTAGCAAGCACAAAATCACGTATTTGTCGATTTTGCTTGGCAATAACGAGAAATACCATTATTTGAAGACAAATACCGAGTAAATACCAAGTAATACCGAGTAATACCGAGCAACACAGAGCAATACCGAGTTTTTTCTAGAAAAACTCGGCATTACTCGGTATTGCTCGGTATTTACTCGGTATTGGTCTTCACAGAATTTCTCGTTATTGCCCAGCAATACCTAGCAATACCGAGCAAATACCGAGTAACTCAGTGGTGACCGAACGTAGAGCTATGTTCGGCCACCGGACATAATAATTGTTCCATATGTTGGGTGCTGATTGGTGACAGTACAGTCAACATGAGAAACTTAGGAAAAGCATTGGAGCCAGCTAAGGTTTTCCATATCATGGAAAATAATGTGAGGCTTAGTTTGACTATCAAGAGAAAATAACATAAATTTAATTAAATTAAAATATAAATCATAATTTTTATTTAGATAAATTTCATTAATTGTTACATTATGTTATTGATTGTGTAAATTTAATTATGAAGGTGAAATTTTACAACCCTAATTTTGCAATTATGCCCATAATTAACGATGATGCTCCCCTTTTATTTTATTATAGAATTATTTCTCATATATTTTATAAAATAGGCTTATGATCAGATCAATTCAATGAAGACGTCCTCTACTTTTATATTGAGAAAAAATATGATGAAATTTCCGAAATGTTCTTAATGAAATAACTCATAAATAATTAGTGTTTATTTGGGGTAACTTTTTTTTCTTTTTTGCTTTCTTTGGAGAGAGCAACCAAAATTTCGTTTTTCTACTACTTTCTTGTTTTCTCTTCACTACTATTCATAAGTTTATGTGTTGAATAGGGGTGTAAATGAGTCTAGCTAGTTGAGTCGAGTAGTGCATTATCAAGTTGAGCTCATTTACCTTACAGTGTGAACTTGAACTCAAGCTCATTTAATGAGCTCGAACACGACTAGCTGTATTAAATTCAAGCTTAAGCTCGGCTCGATTACTTGATTGAAGCTAGTTTTATGAAAGGTTATTGGGAAAATGCAAAATGCCACGAGAACTTTCGGGAGCTGTCGATGAACAAGAAAAAGGGCTGAAGTCACAATGGTCTGAAATGTAGGTAATGGGAAGAAAAAGAAGAAGAAGACAATGGGAAGAAAAAGACAGGGGTCTAAATTCGGGTCAACAGGTCGGGTTCGTGTAGATCCCGGAACTGACCCGGCACTGTTCGGGTCAACCCGAACCTGACCTGTTTTTAAAAACGGGTCAGGTTTCTAGACCCGAACTTGACCCGACTCGGGTCCGGGTCAACCCGACTCGACACGAATGATCCAAAGTTCACCTAAAATTGCTAGTTTTTGGGTCAAAAATCAGGTCAATCTTCGATTTTTGGGTCAAAATCAGGTAAAAAATGGGTCAATCTCAGGTTTCGTGTCAAATAGAAGTTTTCGTGTCAATTTCGAGTCATTTTCTGGTTGCTGGGTCAACCCGAACCCGACCTGATTTTTAAAACGAGTTGATTTGTTGAACCCGAACCCGACCCGTTTCGGGTCCGGCTTGACCCTAACCCGAATTTTTCTGGCTCAAATTCGGATCGCTTTTCAGGTCGTGTCAAAAATTGACGCACCTAGAAAAAGAAGAAGAAGACAACGTTGTTGATGGAACAATTATTATGTCCTCTGACCGGACGTAGAGCTACGTTCGGCCGCCAATAACATGTCGCCACGTGCTCTTACTCTTTACCGCGCGGCTCGACGACTTGACTCGTAGCGGAACCCGGGAATACTATGTTCGCGATTTTCTCGGTATTGATCGGTATTTGCTCGGTATTGCAAGGTATTGCTTTGCAAAAATGAGAAATACCGCTCTGTGAAGACCAAAACCATGCAAATACCGAGTTGTACCGAGTTTTTCTACAACTCGGTACAACTTGATATTTGCTCAGGATTTGCTCGGTATTGCTAGGGATTTGCTTGGTATTGCTAGGTATTTGCTCGGTATTGCCAGAAAAAACTCGGTACAACTCAGTATTTGCTCAGGATTTGCTCGGTATTGCTAGGGATTTGCTCGGTATTGCTAGTTATTTGCTCGGTATTGCTAGAAAAAACTAGGTACAACTCCGTATTTGCTCGGCATTGCTAGGTATTTGAAATATATCCAAAAGGTGATGGGATGTTGTTCGGCTCGTCAAGGATTTAAAAAAACGCACGTGTGAGAACCCAAAAAACAGCGGGTCGGGTCGGCGACTTTTCTTCATGCTACGTGGCGCTAAAATATTGGTGGCCGAACGTAAAGGAGCGTACGTTCACCGGACCGAATAAAAGTTCTTGTTGATGACACAATAAAGCCGTAGAAGAAGCTTGTTGCGGTTTTTCCTAGGCCTTTAATTAATTAATTGGAACAAATTATGTAGCTTTTTATCATTTCCAATTGATAGCTGTAGTTTTTTTTTTTTTTTTTGAAACATATCTTTAATGGTAAATAGCAGTTCCTGCATCTCTTGGAAATATTACTGCTCCTTCAGCATTTATTAAGGCTGCAGCTTTAGCCATTAATTTTTTAAACATTCAAATTTAATTAAAATAATAATTATTTAAAAAAGTCTAACAGTCATTCAAGGCTTCTCACGAGCTCGCAAGTCCAGCCTCATCAAGTTTAAACTCGAGCTCATTTAACAGACGAGCTATAGTTTAAGCTCAAGCTCATGCTCGCAGCTCGATACACCCCTTAGCATTGAAAAGATGTCCTTTACAACTCGAGTATTAAGTTGTTTTCCTCACAACAACTTTACAATTAACTTTATAAGAAACTGCAGCTGTTCCAAACATATATTTAATTTATAATTAACAACTTCGTCCCCTTCCAACTATCATGATAATTTTATCATGAATTTCAATTTACAATTAAAATATGTTTTGGATGATTGCAGTTTTTTATAAAGGTGGTTGTAAAATTACTGTAGAGAATAATTTTTTTTATTGAAGCTGTTATAAAAATAGCGTTCTAATATGAAATTTTTTTGAAAATAGTGATCAAATAAAAATAATGGTTATGACAGTCTACATAAGATATTTTCTATAAAATATTTATCAGCTCTACAACTTGATAATTTCAGCATAAAAATACAATAGAATGAATTTATTGAATGACAAATATCTCCCTTTATATTTCTCTTATAAATTCTCTCTTTTACATTTTTATTAAATATATTTTTTAAAAATAATGAATGATAAATTATAAAATATATGATTTAAATTTATAATAATAAAAAATAATAATAATGTTCTCCTCCTGTGAAAACTCACTGAAGTCAAATGATGCGGAGCATCTTTAGAAGCTTGGGTTGAAGGAACATCTTACCCGCACATGTTCCGTTATTACGGAACATGTTCGATTATTACGGAACATGTTCGGTTATTACGGAATGTGCTCCAATATCCTGCTACTTAATTTCCTGTTTTAATTAGTTGGCGCTTGAGTTTAGTGTTTTCTTTTTATCCTAATTCTAGTATATGAGGGTTTTACAGCAAGGATATATGTCATAGGAAGAAGAAATGCAAGTTAGTTTTTTAATACAAAATTACAAAAACTTAGTTTTCTACACTGTTCCATTGCTCTCACTATTTGCTAAGTTCATTCTGTGCAGGATCCCTTACATCAGTTTTGGTATCAGAGCCAGATGGCGGAGAGCAGCAAACAGGTGGCTCTCAAAGATGAACGAAGCCTTGAAGCCTTGTGGGCAGAACAACGAGGTCTTGCGCAATGCCTAGAGGAGATAGTCGCAGATGCCCATCGTTTTCAAAATGAGGTGAGACAGGATTTGCGAGCAATCTACGCTCGTCTGGAGCGCAATGTCCCGCAGCGGACAATGGCGACAACGAATGTCCCAAACTGCAGGCGTGTACCAGACGGAATGTGGAATCAAGTGAGGGGCACACCAGTTCCTGAAGCATCTGATTCGGATGAAGAAGCAGAACAATTCATAGAGTTGGAATTGTCTAATTCAGATGAGGAGATCCACCGAAGACGCCCGAGGGAGAATGATCGACACCACAGTGAATTTCGCGTCAAAATGGACATTCCATTATTCGATGTGAAATTACACATTGAACTACCTAGATTGGGAAAGGGTGGTGGAGACCTTTGAATATATGGAAATCGAATTAGAGAAACAGGTAAAATATGTTGTATGTCGGCTCAAATCAGGAGCTAGTGCTTGGTGGTTACAGCTGCTACAGTCAAGAAGGCGAGAAGGACGGAGACTGTGCACAGTTGGTAGAGAATGAAACAATTGTTGCGTGGTCATTTTATGCCTACAGACTATGAACAAATGTTGTATCTTCAATACCAACATTGCAATCATGGAGGCCAAACCGTCAATGACTACACCGAGGAATTCTTTCGGTTAAGTGCAAGGAATAATCTCAATGAATCTACAAACCAACTGGTTGCAAGGTATGTTGGTGGATTGAAAGAGGCGATTCAAGATAAACTTGAATTGAACACTGTGTGGTCCTTGTCGCAAGCGATCAATTATGCACTAAAGGAGGAACTTCAACTAGCAAGACACAGTAGAAGTAGCCAGGGGAAATGGGCATCCGAGCAAGGAGTTGATAGGCAGCTATCAAACAAGTTTAGTCAACGCAAGCAAGCAAAATGCAATCTCCAGCCACCAATAATTTGGCTCCTGCTGGCACGAGAAGCATGAATGTTGAAGGAAAATTAGCTCCAAAAGGGAGAGGGCATCCCAAAGAAAATTTGTAAGCTAATCCAATGAATATCAAGTGTTTCATATGCTTCCAACAAGGACATAAGTCTAATGAGTGTCCAACAAGGCCCCAATTGTAGTTATTGGAGGTGGAAGGTGATGATGCTATCGTTGATGCCGAGGGTGAGCAAGAAGATTCGCTTGAAGAGGTGGGTGGAGACGAAGGCGAACCTCTTACTTGTGTAATTCATAAACTACTGTTGGCTCCCCGACAACCCACCAACTCTAAGAGGAATGTCTTGTTTAAGACTAAATGCACCATCAATGAATATGCGATCTATTGATAGACAACGGATGCACCGAAAAGGTGATGTCTAAGGCGGCGGTGCAGGCACTACAACTCAAAACTTCAAAAAACTCAACCCGTACAAGATCAGTTGGGTAAAAAAAGAGTAGGAAATGGCGGTCACAGAGTTGTGCCGAGTTCCCTTTTCCATTGGAAAACACTACGCAAGCGAAGTTGTATGCGACGTAATCGACATGGACGTGTGCCACATAATCCTCGGGCGCCCGTGGCAATTTGATGTGGGAGCCACACATGATTGCAAGGCCAATACGTACACATTTGATTGGAAAGGAAAAAAATTCGTCTGGTGTCAACTAGCTAAGGTATTGATTATACAGCTGATAAAAATAAAACTCTCATGCTTGTGGTTTCAGGTAATCAGGTACTGCATGCTTGGAGGGATCCATTCCATATCTTGGCATTAGTTGTGAAAAAGAAAACCATATCTAATGATCACCAAACCCTTCCAGAATCCAATAATTCTTTGATATTGGGCTGGAGAACCTTCCGACGGAGCTACCACTCTTGCAAAGCATTCAGCACCAAATTGACTTAACCCCTGGAGCCACATTACCTAACTTACCGTATTACAAATTGAGCCCAAATGAGCACCGAATTCTACAACATATAGTAGATGAACTCTTGGAGAAGCAGCTTATACAAAATAGCCTCAGCCCATGCGCTATTCCGGCTTTGTTGGTACCAAAAAAAGATGGTAGTTGGAGGATGTATGTGGACATTATGGCCATTAATAAAATAACAGTTAAATTTAGGTTCCCCATGCTGAGGATGGATGAAATGTTGGAAAGCATGGGGGGCTCCCAAATCTTCTCCAAACTCGATCTCTGTAGTGGGTATCACAAAATTCGCATCCGGCCCGGAGATGAATGGAAGACAGCATTCAAAATGCACAAAGGTCTCTACGAGCGATGTGATATGCCATTTGGCTTATGCAATGCACCATCCATGTTCATGGGGCTAATGAACGAAATTTTAAAGCAATTTCTCAATAAATGTTGCGTGGCATATTTCAACGATGTTTTGGTGTTTAGCAACAGTTTGGAAGCTCACACGCACCACTTGCTAGAGATCTTTGAAACCTTTCGACAGCACAAGCTATATTTGAATTTGTCAAAGTGTGAATTTGCAATGGGCGTTGTGTCATTTCTAGGCTTCAAAATTTCAGCCGCAAGCGTTAGCGCGGATCCAAGGAAAGTAACGTCGATAGTAGAGTGGTCAACGCCAGTCATTCATGGATATATTTAGTTTTCATGGGCCGGCAAACTTTTACAGAAAATTTATAAAATGCTTTAGTATCATTCTAGCTACCATAACTGACATGTTGAAAAGAAGCAATTCAATTGGAAAATAGAGCATCAAGTAAGCTTTGATGCCATAAAGACTGCATTATCTTCTGCCCCAGTTCTTGCCCTACCGAATTTTGACAAGCCATTTTCTATGGAGATTGACGCCTCTACAGTGGGAATCAGGCCTGTGTTGACACAAGAGGGTAGACCCATTGAATATTTTAGCGAGAAATTATGTCCATCTCGGCAACGATGGTCTGTATACGAGCAAGAGTTGTATGCGGTTATTAGAGCCTTAAAATAATGGGAACATTATTTGTTACATCAACATTTTATCCTTTGCAGCGACCATAAGGCCCTTTAATACATAAACACTCAGAAAAAAATCAATCGGATTCATGCGAGGTGGATTTTGTTCTTACAAAAATTCACCTTTGTGTTAAAATATAAAAGTGGAGCTCAAAATAGAGTTGCAGATGCCTTAAGCCACAGGTCCGCCCTCATAACTCAATTGCAAACAGAATTTATAGGTTTGGAATGTTAACAAGGGTTGTATGCTGATGAAAAGGACTTTACCAAGGCCTGGATAAAGTGTCTCAATATAGAATCATCTAAAGACTTTATTATTATATATGGTTTATGTGGGTCTCCAAAAGGGTTTTGCTCACGGGGAACAAAATGCAAAGGGTACGACCGCACTATCCCGTATGACAAAATGATCGTAGACCTTTACACTCTACGCAAGTAGGCCAATGGAAGAGCAGATGGAGTCATACATACGATTAGCCATGAAAAATAGCGGCTTTCACCTACACACCTCGATGGATAATAATATATATGACCTGATCAAAGTCACGAGATTTCCCTTATTCGATATATCAGCTTGAATAGGGTTTATTTGATGTGTGGATCGATTTCCTAAGAGTTAATTACATTATAGGCTTAGAACCTAGAAAAACTCTCGATTAAGGATGTTGTATTATTCTCTTCTTAATTTGGTGCACAGAGAAAGTTCCTAAATTCTATTCCAAAAAAGATAAATTCTTCTATTTATCCTTAGTGATAATTAGACATTTTTATATGAATAAAAATATGTTTAAAATTTTGAGTTTAAAAGATCAAAGATCGAATTTGTTATCCTAGGAGAAATGACATATTAAGAATCCATCAGAAGTGAAGAGAGACACACTGAGGGGTGTACAACCTGGGCTTATGCTTGCCTATAGTGAGCTTCCAGCTAACATCCTAAACACAATCAATCGCTCTATATGTATACAAGATAAGAAGATTCTATCCTAAAGAATCAAGAATTTGAAGTTTAGAGGTTTAAATCAGGGATTCTGTAATATGCAAATGAATCTATCTAGTGTCATATATGATTCATGAAATAGATGCATAAATAAGAGAATCTTAGGTCTACTAAAAGATAAGGTGGCCAAGCTACACAACAATATGCTTAGATTTCTACACCTATGAATGAAACAGACTTAAATGTGACTATTTGTTATCTTCTGACTCCAAGTCTATACTATAGAATTCCAAAAGAGAACATCTTCTAAAGAAGAAAGTATTATCTTTTGGAGCCCTATATGTGTACATAAATAGTCACATTTAACCTTTTACAAATCTTTGAAATTAAGACATGCATAAATACTATCAACACTTTACATGAAATCCTAGATACATTATATATTGAATCTTCTCTTTTACAAGTAACATAGATACATTCTATTTTGGCATTTCACTTGAGCAACGCTGATGTAATGCATATATGTAGATAAGGTGCACTATGAAGTAAATTGTGTAAAAATGCATGCATAATATCCAGAATACATAAAATAAATAAACACACCAATGATATCCTCCAAGCAAGGTACCTGCATCACACCATAATAGAAAATCATTCTAACGGTGCCCACTTCGTGTGAAAAGTAGTGATGCACATGACACAAGTAGGTGGCCTACACTATAAGTCTAAAATAACCTTAATGATCTTTAGGGCTCATAGAAGGTAGGGGGTATCATACCCAAAATAGAAAAAAAGGAACATCCTAATAGTACCCACTTTTTGTGGGAAAATAACAATGAATATAACACAAGTATGTGGGCATACACTACAGATTTAAGGTGACTGTAAGATTCTCTAAGGCTCACAAAAAGGGGGCAAGCCTTGACCCACAAGGTCAAGGCTTCGTCAGTGCACTAACCTATGACCAACTAATTAAACATGTTATAATATATATTAAACTAAAAATAGTTAACAAAGCATGTGTGATGTATAATAATTTTAGCATATAATTAAAGGTTTTTTATAAGTTGCAGGGATTATACCTGACCGTGGCGTGCCCACTTAAAAGCTCCCAAGTAAATGATCTCAGTGATTCGCCTATGCATGACACATTATACCTCGCAAACAATAAGATAAGAGCAAATATAGGGTGAACGTAGAGGATATTCAAAAAAAAAATGCATGTAAATAAAAAATATAACAAACAGGAAATTTAAGGTTAACATTTATAAAGCATGTGCATGTTATTGCTGAAACACAAAACAATATAAGAGTTCTCTAATTTGGAGAGAAAATTTGACATTGAATAAAAAACAAAACACTGGCGTAACCTAGAGCTAAATGTTGTGTCTTAACAAACAAGCCTAGGTGTGTGTAATAAGCTGTGTAATTTTGAATATGTCCTATGTTAGATAATTTATTTAAGTTATTTGTGTTTTGATTTATTAAATTAAGGGAGAATTTTAGTTTAAATTTAAGTATTAATGTTTTAAGATTAATTTTAAGAATTTTATTTTATTATTTAGTTGATTACCACCTTTGTTGTTTATCGAAGCCGTGAGATTTATTTCACCCTCCTTGGGGTAAATTTAATAGCCTCATAGGCCTGGGTTACCTAGTGGGATCCAATCTTGTTAAGTTAATTTAGTTGGTTGTAAATTAAAAGAAAGGTGAATTAAGTAATTTATTATCAATTAAGAGATTAAATTAATTAAGTTTGCTATCAGCCGGTTTGTAGCATTGTGCCAGTAAGCTCGAGGAACCAGGCCTCCTTATAACACTTAGCCCCGCAACCCAGAGTAGTTTATCCTAAAAACTAATTTGATATAGATATATTAAGAGTTTTATTTAGTTTAAATCATTAATAATCAATTAATTTTAATGTTTTAACACTCTATTCAATTCATTCATGGAGTTATGCCACCAAGCTCGAGGAACTAGGCCTCCTTAGGACACTTAGCCCCGCAACCCTGAGTAGTCCATTCAATAAACTTCATCTTTGAAGCAGTTGTTATGTATTAAATGGTTTGTTGATTGATTTTAAAATGTTAACTTAAGGTTTGATTAAGTTTTGAGTTTTAGAAGTCTTTTATTCTAGCAAGTTTTAGTTTAGATTTGCTCTCCTGAGTTAGTCCACATCTTTTAAGTTTTAAGTTGGTTAGAGGTTGATTAATAGATTGGTTACACTTGGTTTGAGTTTTGCTTTTTTTTAGTAGTTAAATATATTAATTATGGTTTGATTAAAAGTAAAGTGTTTAGTACATTTTAGGAGTTAGATTATGATTGATTTGTTGGTTGATTATTAGTACATTAAGACACACTAAATCTAGGAAAATGTGTCACTAAATTTTTTATGTTCAATGTCTCTATCCTATATGGAGCATGCATCCTAAGTCTATGTTATCTAAGACTCGATCATTATTTTTTTTTTTTTAGGTGTCACTAGTGTTATAGGGGACAAAATGAAGTTCATTTCTAACCCTTTGGACATAGTACGTGTATCAATAGGTTTAGGGAACTATAAATAAAATAAGACAATAAGTAGAAAAATAATAAAAGGGAGAGAGGTAAAGAGAAAGACGACAAAATGCCAAAAGAAAGGAGTCAAAATCGATAAAAATATGTAAACATCTCACTATTGGGCATGCTTCTTCAAAGCTAAACATACCTCTAAAACACCATTCACTCCAATTCAATGATCAAGGCAAACATTAATAAAAGAAAAGGGGCTTTGATGTTATTTTACTCTTTCCATGTTCCAAAAACAAGCACTCGAAACACCCGACTCAATTACATACACAATATCCTATACGAAACTCAAAGTAGCGAAGGGGAAACAAGCTCCCAAAACTAAAACCCAAACAAGCTTTTACTCCACATTTATCCAAACTCATTTTTATAAGTAAATACAAATAAAAGAAAGATAACTCACACATGAAAAATCATTTCATTCTAAGAAGACTTAAAGAACCGTTCGACACAAAGCCATTCACAAAATTATCAATCCCAAAATAACTTGTAGGACCTCCCAAATGAAACGACATGAAACCTTTCTCATAAGAAATCCACCAAATTTTTTTCTAAAACAAAACAACCGTGTGCTTTTCCTTTTGGCGTGGGATTAATTCATGAAAATCTTCTAACAACAGGGCTTTATGAGGCTCTCTATTATAAAATATTCACAAAGCACATAATAGAACTTCTCAAGGCAAAACAATTCACAAAGTCTTTCGTAAAGTTTCCAACAATAAAGGAACTCGTGAAACTCTCCAACAAGAAAAATTTTTAAAGATTTTTTTTGTGTCATAAAGCATTCGCAAAGATTTTTCAATAAATACAACTCATGAAACTCTCTAATTATAAAACAACTTTTAACAAGTCAAGAAACCATCACCTTTTCCGAAACAAACACATAACCTAAGCTAACATAAAACATTCTATCCAAAAATCCATAATTATCAATTGGTTGAAGTATGAGAAAAGATATTCTTGAAAATTGTAAATGAAATTCTTGGATATAAGATGATGCATCTCCTTCCACTTTCACTCTAGCCATTTTTAATGAAACCACAAACATTTTAGAACAAGAGACTATAATCTTTCATGCCAAGCAATGAAATGAATGATCTAATAGAAGTTTGAAACTTGACATCTATTAAAATACAATAATGAAAGAAGGGGTTTGATGCAAATATGTTCTTCCCGCATTTTAAGAGAATATCCCAACCCTTCAACACGCTCACCAATACTATCTTTTGCATAAACTCAAGCAAATAGAGAAGGAACAAGTTTCAGAAAAACATGGAAATATTTCGTCATCCACCGTAATCTCATAAAGCCAAATGGTCTCCAACCCAATCATTTATCTCATTATACAATGTGCATCACTTTCCATCATACATGAATCACTTCATGTCAAACCCATAGTATATTCAAAATTGAAACACAAGGTACATATAAGCTTTCCAAACTTCATGAATGAAATAACTTAAAACATATACTCATGTATACATTTTTTTTATCAAATATGAATGATAGAATCATTTTTTCGATCAATTATGAACAATGCAATCATGAGATTGTATGGCTGCTAATTAGATGAATGCTTCGTACATAATCGTTACTTATGGCATCGTTAAAGCATGGGGGCGTATTAACTTCTTTACATTAATCATGAAGTGAATGATGTATAAACATGAGAGTATGAAATAGAGATATATATTCCATCTACTAGAACCATGAATCTCTACGTGGAGTATATGATTTGATGGTTCAAACATGTACACAATTCCTCTAGCTCCATCATACTTTACAATCTTTTGTTACCCAACGTACTTCTAAACATCCTTTACAAAGTCATAACACAATACTAATAAATGAATTTCAACACGAATGATTTTTCCATATCAAAATTCTTTCACACAATACATTGTACTCAAACATGACCTTGATTGTAACATATCATTTCTTACATTGAACTTCACTAAACACGCTCATATTGGTGAAACCATGGCAAATTTTCGACATTGAGATTCAACTAACACATTCAAATTATTGGGATTATAATTAAACTCTACCAAGCATATTCACATCAATGTAATTATAAAACAAGCCATTACTCTTCAATGCTGACATAATCTCATTATTGAATAAGCGAAAAAGTAACATGTAAAATCCTATTGATAAGGTTAAGAGCAACCACATCACCTCCTTCCAATCAAAACTCATAACCATGTGACCACATATGTATATATTTCTTTAAAATCTAATTTGAACATTTCAACCCATACATAAAACATATATAAACTAAGGTGCTCATATATGCTATACAAGGTTTTCCTCGACTTATTTAAGCAATCTAATTTTTGGCATACATTTCACTCTCCAACATTCACATTAAAAAAAGAAACAGAGATCTACAAAGAATGGCATCTCAGTTTATAAGAACATATTTCACACCCTTCCTTCAACAATAGTTCATCAATCATTTGATGTGAGACATCTACAAAATTATACAAACTAGCATGGGAACCATAACATATACACATGTTTGAGTGAAATCATCCAAATGATTCATACAAGATCCTTCATGATTGGCACAATAGTCTCCTCAAAGATACTTAACAATCTTGTTAGTAACAATAATAGCAAGGGCTTTCTCAAATCTCTTAACAAAGTGATTCAAAGTATATACTCATTTACTTGCAAAACATGAACTAATTTTATTTCAGAACTAATACAAGTAAAATAAAGGCTTGTAGTCATCATCCATTATTGTCCACTACACAAACTATAATGAAAGGAATATGGAAGAAATGAGATGTAACTATGCTTGCTCAATATCTTTGCTTGGTTAAAGTGTATAACATTTCCTAATAAACATTACTACAAACACATTGCATGCGTTTGGTAGGGGACATCATGACTTTCTTTAATCTATACAATTACACATTTCATAATACAAATCATCAATGAATACAACATCCTATGGATCTCACACACAAGGAACTCCATTTCAAACAACAGTGGCTTCGCTATAAAGCCCATTCATGCTTCATAAGACTTCTCTAGTTAAATCGTCAAGAGGAAATATTCACGAATAGGAAAATATCTAATCCAAGCAATTACAGAAATTTAATCACAGCAAGAAATTAATTACTTGTTGAATGATCTCACTTAGTAGGCTGACTACTCAACAATGTCATCCACAAGAGCAAGGATAAGAAGAAGTAGGAGAAGGAAAGGAAGAAGGATAAGAAGAGTAAGAAGAAGGGGAGGAACAAGAAGAAATATACCTGCTGGAGATGGATTCGGGCAGGGTAGGAGAGGTTGAATGGGCGTATGTAGCCGTTGCAGCTAACGGATGGGGCGAGAGAAACTGGTGTCGGGTCCCTTCATCTGGGCTCACTGGACCAGAGGAGAAGGGGCGGTGGCTTCGAATAGGGGAGGCCGAAGGAGTCCAGCGACGGTGTCGTCTAGGGCTGTGCGAACGAGAGAGATCACGAGAGAGGAAGGGAGGATCCCGCTCTGCTTTAGCTTCCTAATATGCGAAACAAAGAGGTCCTTATGCATCTGCTACCGCCAAAGCCGTTTGATTCTATTTCGAAATAGAAGATCACGAGACTGGGAAGCTTTGGCGATGGCAGAGGTCGTGGAGAAATCAGGATCGTCAGACCTGACTTCTTGATTTAGGCATGGATTCAGATCGCTCATAGAGTCAATTAAGCCTCAATTGGAATTAGGTTGAACCAATTCGGCTAAAACCAAGTTCAAATCAAACCCAAATTTGACTCAATTCAAGCTAGCTTAGGCTCGACTTGACTCGAACAAATTAATTCAATAAAAATCAAACCCAAATCAACACCGATTCGAATTAAATCGAGCTCAACGAGGCCCGATCAACTCAATCAAATGCGCTCGAGGGAAAATCAAAATTAAAATGAGGTCAACGGTTTCTGTTTAAAAAAAAACCTTTTTTATGTACCGAATTCGTCATGGCGTTAGCTTCTCATTCAAGAAATTCATGGCGAAGGATTCATAGCTCATGTTGGGCAAGACAAAACACTGTCACAACTACGAAATAAATTTAATTGGCCGCATATCATGAGAGATGTTAGGAGGTATGTGGAAAGGTACTTGATCTATCAAAACTACAAAGCAGGCAGACAGAACACTGGGTTATACCAATCTCTGTCGGTGCCAAACTCTTTTTGGGAGGATCTGAGCCTTGTTCTTGTACTTTGTTTGCCACGTTCAAAGCGGGAAAATGATTTCATTATGGTTGTCGTAGATCATTTTCTCCAAGATTGCACACTTCATAGCCTACAAGAAAACTTTTAATGCGTTGAATATAGCAAAGCTGTTCTTCCACGAGATTGTTAGATTGCATGGGGTGTCAAGAAGCCTCACATCCGATCGAAATGTTAAATTCCTCAGTCATTTTTTGCGAGAGTTGTGGAAAAGGTTCAAGACACGACTTCAATTTAGCTCCTCTTACCACCCGCAAACCGACAGGCAAACGAAAGTTGTGAACAAGACTTTGGGGAATCTACTTTGCTGCTTAGTCTAGGAACAACCAAAGTTGTGGGATGAAGTGTTGGGCCAAGCTAAGTTTGCATTTAACTCAATGTCGAATCGATCTACTAGTATGTGCCCATTTAGTATTGTATATACTAAAATACCCAACAATGTTCTCGATGTTGCAGTCATCCCGAACTGCAAAAGCAAGGCGGCATCGACATGGGTCGATCAGTTTTTAGAAATGCTGGCCTAAGTTCGCCTCAAGTTGCAAGAAACAAATGAGAAATATAAGTTAGATGCGGACCACCATAGGAGGAAATTTTTTAATCCAGGTGACTTAGTTTGGATGCGAATGAAGAAGGAGCGACTGTCGGCGGGAGCTTATAACAAACTTAGTCAAAGGTAGTTCGGCCATTCCCGATCACGCACCGAATTAACGATAACGCATATGTTATCCAACTGCCCACTGAATTCAACACTTCAAGTACTTTCAACGTTTCAGATCTATACCCTTATTTTCCTCCAGATGACATCCCAGTTAGTGGGGAGAACTCACATAACAGTTCTTTTGTGGAGGGGGTACATGATGCGGAGCATCTTTAGAAGCTTGGGTTGAAGGAACATCTTACCCGCACATGTTCGATTATTACGGAATGTGCTCCACTATCCTGCTACTTTATTTCCTATTTTAATTAGTTGATGCTTGAGTATAGTGTTTTCTTTTTATCCTAATTCTAGTATATGAGGGTTTTATAGCAAGGATATATGTCATAGGAAGAAGAAACACAAGTTAGTTTTTCAATACATAATTACATAAACTTAGTTTCTCCACTGCTCCATTGCTCTCACTGTTTGCTAAGTTCATTATGTGCAGGATCCCTTACATCGCCAAATAGTCTTCAACCCTACTGTAATAAGATTCTTCGCATCTCTCAACTCTATTTAAATTTAGGTCCTTTCATATAAAAATGAAGGAGCATTTAAAACATTTTTAGAGTAACACATTTTGATTATTTTTAACTAAAATCTCCAACATTTAATCCGACGACATATGTTGACCGTTTTGATCATATAATATCTTTTAGGCAATGAAGCGTCTTAATGATATCAAAATTGAGTGAACTCGGGATCATTAGATTTCTCTTGTCAAGACACTCGTTTTTATTGTAAGCTTTTAAGTTTCGAAGATTGTTTACTCCCCAAATAGTATCATAAAGATTCCATCGACACATTGAGTGCTTGATTTAGATAATTTTGGTTCATATTAAGACTTCATTTGAGACAGCTTTCTTACTACTTCTTAAAGCAGTTTTTAAGTAAAAAAATTTTAATTTTTGTATTAGAAAGAAGCAGCTTTCTAGTATAAAAGTTTTAATTTAGGCACTAAAATACTGTTTTAAGAAGCATTGAGAAAGTCATCACAAAGAAAGCCTAAGACACTGTTAGTGTACTGGGTTCGTCCCATAAACATGCTCGTTTCAACTATAATGTTATTTAAAATAGAGTGCGCATGTTCATGAAGTGATCCTAGAAGGGTTTTTTTTTCACCTAATTGCATCAAGGTCTGTACTTGATAGAATAACTATTCATTGAGAAATATCTAAATTCAGTTTTCAAACATTTTATGACCAATATCAAGTCTTTCATATAATTTCAAACCTTTCATCATATAACTTGGTCCTCATGCCAGCTTCCACCTCTGCTTCTGAAGAACAGTGCTGCAACCCTCTTACATAGAAAAATTACAGCATAAATGGCCTACAAACGCTACAATCAGAAACCTGGAAGCAAATGGTTGCAGAATTAAGACCAATTTCTATCTTATCTGCTGTATTTTAGCATGAGTTTTATTGCAGCAGCAAGAGAACCCATTCTAGTTTGAAGTTAAGGTTAACAAAGAAAAGAATATTGAGAATAGATGATTTGAATTGACATCGCTAAGAATGCCTTGTTATATAAGAGAGAGACTTTCTTCAAATTAAAAAAAAAAAAAAAATCTTTCTCAATCCAATTGTCAAAAAAATTTATGACAAAAAGCTACTTTCGACAACCGTAGTAGTTAAGCTGTTTTCCCCACAACAACTTCGCAGCTTTATAAAGTGTTCTCGCTGCCCCAAACAAACCCTTAGGCTTCAATTGAGACAGTTTTTTTACTGCATTATAAAACATCTTCTAGTACAAAAATTTTTAGTTCAAAAAGTTTATGTACTAAAAAGTATTGAAATAGAAGAAAGAAAATTATCTCAAATGAAACTTTAGTTAAAAAATTTGTAATTAAATAGCACATAAACATATATATTTAAAGTTATATTTCATATATTGTTTGATCTCAAGAAAATAAAAAAGTGGATATAGAGAATAGATTGCACCACCTTCTCAATTATTTTCATGCAGAAGTACCACCTTTTAGTGGGGATAAGAATTATGAACAACTGCACTGTAGAATCTGTCATCTTACATTTAGCTGACTTTAACAATTTTGTGTGATGTGATAATTTAGAAAATCATGCATTTATAACTTTTTTTAAAGATAGTTAGCAAATGAGGCTGCCTTCTTGAGTTTTTTCAAGTGAAAACATGGTTGCTTGATCAGATAAAAAATTTATGAACAACACCTTAAAAAAATTAGCTTGCGTCATGATTATATAATAAAAAATTTTCCATAATTCATGCTTTTGTAGACAGCTTTTGAACTTTTTTGATAGATGTAGTAGACATCTAATTTAATTTGTAATACCCACTTATACAATAATTAAAGTATCTATTAACCCGAATAAGACTTGATAAGAATTTTAAGTATGATTAGACATATTGATATTTAGAAGACTAAAACATAGGCTTAAGAATTGAATATACAAAGAAAATTTGATAAGGATAGGATTACCCTTGAGGGTGTTGCGACATTGGTGTCGGGAGTATTGTGGCATAAAGTTCTTTGTATAATAGAGAAAAATAAATACTTTTGGGAGCATTGTGGCACTAGTTATACAGCGTTGCAGTGATACCTACTCTGTTTGGTGGATGATGCTTGAGAGCACCGTGGCCCTAAGGGACGGGCATTGTGGCCTTGGGTTAAGGGAAGTTTCTAGAGATTGAGAAATGTTTTGTAGTGCATTGGTGTTGGATGATGTTTCATCGCAGCGCCAAGCACTTTTAAGTATTTTTATGTAAATATCTTAAACTACCTCCCCTAAGTCCCATACCCTCATTCAATTGGCTGGGAGAGGAAGAAGAAGCAAAGAAGAGAGGATAAGGAAGAGAGAGAGATAAAAGAGTTTGAGGTCGTATAATTGATTTTGTCAGTCAAGCCAGTTAGCAAAAGTGTTCCTCTCCAGGTAGGTGATTCTTTCCCTACAACTGTTTTTTGTGGTTTTTAATAAGATTTTTTTATTTTAATTTGATTTGAATAGAAAAATGAGTAATAACCTTGAATTGATTTTTTCCTGAATTCAAGGAATTTTGTCAGCTGAGCACTGCAGCGCTGGGTGGTTAGCACCATGGCATTGAGCTCTCTAGCAGATTTTTGAAAAATGAACTAACACTATGGTGCTAAGGTTGGCGTTGTGACATTGTGCTATCTCGTGGGAAGTGTTGCGTCACTAGGTTAGAAAATTTATTTTTGAAAATAAAAATATCCAAAACCATTAGTTAAACTCTCAAACACCACTCTACCCTGCCCCATTTTCATCTTAGTTGGGTGAGAGAAAAAAAATAGAAAGGGAGAGAAAAAAAATAGAAAGGGAGAAAAAGGTAAATAGAATATGACAATGGAGGAGAGAGAAAGCAGGGTTTGTCCATTATTTTTTATTGCTACATTTGGGAAGTGCTTCGATTGTGGTAGGTAACCTTAATCATATATCTATAACCCTCCCAAAATTGATTAAAGTGTATTATTTCTTATTTTAATGATTTTCCACCGTGTATAGGACTAAAATTATTATTTTGAGTGGGTAATATTTAAATTTCATCATGTGATTTTCTTTATATGTCATTTTAACTGAAATAGGTAGCATAATGTTGGGTATAAAATGATTAGAAGCTATTTTATCAACTTTTTATTTAAAATACATTATATGTATACATTTATTGTTTAATTAGTCAAACATGTATTTTTGGCATATTCCAGGGCATACTAAAGAATATAGTGATAATTACGTTAGTTATATATGATGTTTGATAATCTATTTTGTGTTAAATGTGTTTAAAGGCAAGAAAGGCTTGTTAAAATTATTTGACTAATCTATGTTGGCTGGGGATATGTTACCAGATATAGGAGGGTGGGTCAATTGACTTTCCTTTAAATAAGATTTATGGTGTAATTCTCAGGAATATAAAAAGTGTGGTATAAAGAGACTGAATGATATGATATGATATGCCGACAGACAAGAAGTGATGACTTCATACATGAAAGCACCTGACCTGTGACTTATGACATGTGATATGAGATTGATTCATGGTGACATGATTGAGACTTTTTCCTGTAGGATTGGCTTATAAGATGTGATATGTAAAAAAATAGCATAGGTAGCCAGGTGTCCTATCTTGCTTGTAAATGCATAGGATATGAGTATATATGATAAATCACATAAGTAACATGATATGATATGTACGTGCTACAGGAAATGATTGATACAATAACATGACTGATAGAATTTATATAGGGGCACATGATATATATAAACTATTTGATATATATATATATATATATATATATATATATATATATATATAATATATATATATATATATATATATATATATATATATATATATATATATATATATATATATATATATATATATATATATATATATATATATATATATATATATATATATATTTATATATGTGATATATATTATATATAATATTGATGTTATACGACATACATACTCATACAGTCATATGATACTATATATAAGATTAATATGATTAATCTAACTAATAATTGATACATTGCATTAAATAGGAATATGATATATAGATATATGATGCAGATGGATATAATAGACATGTGTATTGATTTATATGAAATAAAACGATAGCTATTTTGTAATGGATTTGTATAGGACATGATAGAACATATTGATCCTTTGTAGGGCTACTGATAACTAATTATGAATCACACTACTTACATTTACTGTTATATGTATTTATAGTTGTATATTCATTCTGATATTTATTGGATGATTATATGCATACTATTTCAAATACCTTGCATGATTGCAGTTATAGGTTCTTATAACCTACTAAGTTGTTATCCCACTCTCCAGTTTTTATATACTTTCAAGAAGGGGTCAAGATCCAGTGGAGCGAGACATATCAAGCTTTTCCAGTTCTTTGATTTTAGGTATTTGGTCTATCTTTTTATAATCAAGAATTGAGAAAGATAGACTGATATATGGTGATTGACCTTCTAACTAATGTATTTAGAATTTTGATGAATAAATGAAATGTGAATATGCTTTTTATGTATATGATTTATAAATGCTTCTATTAGTTTTTATTTATTGAAATGAGATTATTGGCTCTAATAGATTAATTAAGGGATTAAAATATATAATCCTTCCAAAATTTGATCCGAAGCCATGATAAAAGAACTGATAATTTGATTTCTAGCAAACCTTTATTGTATAGTTTCTGATATGTCATAAATTTGATCCTTTTGCACATTTTAATGTTATCATATTGATATTTTATAAATTACTTTCATATTTGATGCATACTCACTAAGGATAATGTGATAAATATGCACCTGAAACTAATATAATTAATTAGTGCATTAAGATTGTGTAAAATGATTTATATGTATAGTAGATTGACATGACATGCATAGATAATGATAACACATACATAAATAATATGACATGTACAATAGACATAATATGATTTAACTATCTACAACATGCATAATATAATTTAATTAGCTACAACATATATAATATATTTATTTACCTGCTAAAAAAGTATATATAAAAATGAGCACATTGTATTGATTAATGAACACTATTATTAGAATTTACATGATGGTGGCTATGTATAAAAAATATGAGATATATGCATATCTATCATGAATTGTGTGCATGCAGGAAATGTTGAATATTGAATAAGATTGTTTCAAGTTGGCAAACACATGCTATGATATCTTACGCAGGAGAGTGGGTCAACGAACTTTTCTTAAAATGAACATAATATGATAAGAGGCATAAGGGGATATAATATGATTTATAGGATTGACTATTTCTATATGAAGCAACCTGACTATAATCGAGATTGATATGATATGATTAGCCAAAATATAGATATCTATAGATGAATGATGCATAAATATGATGTCACTATTGATATAATATGGATTGAGAGATTTATATAAGGAATACACCTTATGATTCACATGAGATTGTTGTACAAATTCTATTATGCATATGATTGATAAATACATGATGATTTCATATGATACATAGTACTAATATGCATTATAATGATATATAAGAACACATCATAAATCTAATAGTTCTGTTCTACATATTCTGATCACATACATGATACTTGCACTTGATTAATGTTCTACCATATATAATAATGATGTTTCAAATGTAATAGAAAGCATAGTATATATAAACATGAATTTTATACGTTGATGTTATTAAACATGATAATACAACATATAATATTGATATATAGAGGATGAAGTTACACATAAATATGATAATAAGCATAGCATTGATACATATGAACTAGATATATAAAAATATGATACATATGATGATTTATTAACATATATAATGATGCCAGTGTGATACAAGTACTAATATAATAATATAATATATACATTGATATACATGCATATTTAATTATAAAAGATGATCATCAGAACATGCATGGACATATGATTCCAACATGATGAATATATATATATATATATATATATAAGCATATAATGATATTGACTCAATATAGATTATGATTCAATTGATACCAACATTCATTTTTATCTACCTTTCTTGCATTGAATATCATTGTATGTGACAGCAATACAACACGATGCTAAGAGGATCGGAAGTGATAAGCTAAAAATTATTTATTTTTATTGTATATTATTATGTTCAATTGTGCTTGTAATCCTTATATTTTATATAAGAAATCAGTGAAAAATAAGAAAAATTAGACCAACTTTGTAGCGTTAGAACTCAATCCAGCACTGTAGTAAATAGCTTACTAAAAATCTGCACGGAAGCTTAGCACTGAAGAGCTATCCAATCAACAACACATCATTGGATTGAGCGCCATAGCTCCAAATCACTCAGCATCGAGGTGGAAGTTAGTTGGACCATTGAACCGAAGTAACTAATAGTGAATAGATGCGCTAGTTCAACAACATTGTAGTGCCACCAAACGAGCACGGTAGCACTGGTTCAAAAAAATTGAAATATTATAATTAGTGTCACAACCCAACGTGATATGACTCGCAGATACATGTCACATAGTATTGGATGGTGGAAAAATAGAAGTAGAACCATATAGACCAAGACATTTTTTTTGGAGAAATATCATATTCATTTTTAATTTTTATCCCGTATTTTTAATTTGTATTTATGGATAACCAAGTATAATAAAATGTTTATTATATTTGTTATATGTAATAATGCCTCCATGTGTAGCTAATCAACTTATTGTAATTTGGGATGAATTGAAAGGCAAGTATTGCTTAGAGTATAGTTTAATGTTAATTATATCCATGAAGTTTTTAATTTCTACGCACTTTAATTGATTTATGTATAAGTTGTACATAAATTAAAAACTTAGTGTGATTCTGAGCCTCGATAGAGAAATAAAAGAACAACTAGGGAGCTTAAAACATAGTTAGGCCATAACAAAGACATATGATGGTTAGGATTATGAGATCTTAAGGAGTTAGTTTAACTATAGATAGTGAGGATCCTAGCTTATGCTCCCACGAGATTGACATATTTGAGGAGCTAAATTGCTCTGATTCTTTAAGCAATTATGTTCTTTTGAAGAATCATAAGTTCCGATTTCATAAAAATTAGAAAACTATATCTTTGCAATTTGAAGTTTTTATTTTAAACTTGTAAACCTTTTTAAAATTGCTCACTTGATAAACTTAGTAGTCCAGTAACTAGCAGTAAAGTGAACTTAGGATATTTCTATATGTTTCCTCATGGGATCGACACTTTGTTCATCATTTTATTACTTGATATAATAGGTGTGCTTACATTATAACAATATTTACATCGTTGAAAATTTGAACTTTCCTTTGTCATTTGAGTAGTGTGTATAAACATAAATATCTTGTCCCATCAGGGGGTCACCACTGTAGTATTGAAGGAATCATTGTGGCTTAGGGGTCACCATCACAGCGCCGAGTCCTTTATTTGAAGAAATATGGGAGAATCTATAATACTTGGGTTATTGTGCATGTGAGAGTGCCATAGCACTATCCAATAAAATATATTTTTATGTAGGAAGAGGAAAAAAAGAAAGAGAAGCAGAGGAGAGAGACTCAGAGGTTGAGAAGTGAGATTCATCTGTGGCACTTTTCACAAAATTATTTTATTTAAGGTAGTCTTTTAATAATCTATTTTTTATTTTAATTTTAAGATTCTTAAAAAAGTTATGAGATAAAATATGATTAAAATGAGTCTTACTAACTTTTCATTGTGTATCTTTCAATGTTTTATAGAATATTTTATTCTGATCATTTTGACAATAAGAAGTTAAATTTCGTCAGTGAGGTTTAGTCTATATAAATTTCCAAGTAATTTGTATTAAATATGTTATTTTTTAAATTTTCAATAATTCTATAAAAGTCTTAAAATGTTTTTTTCCAAATAAATTTATGAATGGTTTGTGAAATAGAAAATTTTAAGGGGGGAAGTAAATCATACATTTGTAAAGTTCAACTTTTTACATATATGAGACAACTCATGCAATTCATGCTCGTATTTAATGTTATGCAAGCACATTAATTTTGTCATCATCTAAATCTTCATATCATATCATTGGAGGAGTTCTAATGTGATGAAATGTAAAGTGTGTTATATGTTCTGTTATACAAGCCTAACTCTATTATATTATTAATCTATTTACCATTAGTGTGTGGATGTGGGAGGGTCTTAACTCTATCTATTGCTGACCTCATTTTTATGTGAGGTTAAGAACATCAAATCAAATTTAATCTTGAACCAATCAAATTTAATCTTGAATCAATCCAAATAAGAAATTTTAGTCAAAATCCAAAACCTCAAAATTAAATGCTCAAATCCAAATACAAAACCCTTTAGTCTAAAACTAATTTAAAAAAATTCAAAACCTTCAAAACCCTATCAAATTACATTTGATTCATGATCAATTTTTTGGATTGAAACTTTAAAAATGGGATTTTTGGAAAATTTATTTTTCTTTGGATGTTTTAATTCAAGATTTCAGTCTCAAAATCAAACATGCCATTATGAATGATATGTCGCCTCGGGAGGTAAATATATCATTCCTTAATGGGTTTAGATACTGAAGCTGAAAATCTTATCTGGATTGTTATAGCTAAATTCAAGGAAGGATGACATAAAACCCTGAAGGGTTAACATGATGTTCTATCAAGCATCTAATAATAATAGTCTGGATGGGAGATCATTAATTTTATATTCAGGGTCCTGATGAGAAATGATATATCTTCTCAAGAAAAGAAAATATCACTTACTAATCAATCGTTTGAATATGACGATAATGATTATTATTGATTTAATCTTCCTAAAAAAGAACATTTAAGTTTTAATTTTTTTTTAAATGTACGTGGATGTGGATTCTAAAACTCCTATGAGTGCAAGCTCTCATTTTTAATTACATCATAGGGATGTTGAATTCCCTATGAATACTCACAATTAAAATAACGTCAGAAATTCAGTTTAGGGATTTTTTAGGAATGATATTAATGAAATGAATTTAGAGTTTTAGTAGGGATTAAATCAAATTTTGAACACTTATTTTTAGAGGTCAAGGTGGAAGGGTAAGAGGCACTTTGGGATCTTGAAATAATTCAGAAGTACCCCAACCTAAGCTAAGTATTGGGCTTTAAGGTTTAGATTGAGAGAATCTTTAATTTAAGTTGATCATTTTATTAGAAATTGGGAATATATTCCCAAAAAATGAGGTCATAAGCCCTAAACCTGCCTCAAAACCTAAATCTAAATTTAGCACTGGACAATAGTGACCTGAACCTAGCTAATGTATTATAAAATTTGGACTTACCTCAGCCTAAATTAGGGAGCCAGCTAACCACCTAGTTGATTTAAAATCTATGAATTTAGACATTTTATTGAAATAGTGATAAGCTATTGTTAATTAAAGTTTTAGAGAACTAGGACTAATGTCTAGAGTAGATCTTAATTGGTCCCTTGACTTATGTAAGTTGAAAATGCTTAAATCAAATGCAATTAAAATTTTAGAATCTTTTAAATAAGTTTACAACTGATACTAATTGACTCGATTACATGCATAAAATGATATGTAGCACTTTTAAAAAGGCTTTAAAATAATTTTTTTCCTAGAGATTACATAATATCCCCTTGATAGGACTACACCCTAATAGGTTAGGTAGCCTACCAGAACCCACATGTAGGGACATACCTGACAAGGAAGAGAAGTAAATTAATATGGTTATGCAGACTTTTAGCGGTTATGATCTTACTTCTTAGATTGTTAGAGTTTCTATATTAGCCTAATAATTTTAATTAATTTAAGTATAAAAGATTTTTAGTGTACCCTCATGAGCCTCCTCATATCCAGGCTAAAATAAAAGAAGGCATGAAAATCACTAAAAAACTATTAAAATAGACAATCATATGCACAAGCAAAATAAATCAATCAAATTAAATAAAAAAATTAAATGTTCATAGGCAAATTTCTTGTTTATTACAACCCAAAATTTATAGAAATTAAAAGTGGTCAGGCACCATTGATGACAAACTCAAATTCTAATCCTTATATAGATGTAAGCGACTTTGAGTGGGATAGGCTCTATCTCCAACTCCTCATTTTTCTTCTCTTCGGGCTCTTTGGACTCATCATATATGGGTACCCAAATGGAAAGAAAACTCTCCCTCTAAGGGGATGTTATTATTTCCTCTTTGGGTATTAAAATAATCCAAATTTGGCCTTCCAAATGGAAAAGAACTATCCCTTAAGGGATATCGTTTCCTCTTCGGAATCCAACTTTAGATTTATGTATCCTAACTCAAAGGCCAACTTTCACAACTCTATTACAACTCAATTAAATAACATTGAATAAAAAAAAACTTGACTCTCTTGCAAAATTATCCTAAGCAATTAAATAAAATAATCCACATCCCAAGCAATTTATATATGTGCATTAAATTGAAAACTCAGCCACACTCTTCTAATTTCAAGGGGGACTTAGGCATTTTTGGGTATATGCATAAAATTAAACCCTACTCATATGTTTAAAACTTTATTTTTTCCCCTTAATTTACAACCCTATATAAGCGTGACCACCTACAGAAAATTTAGTGAGCGACCAGGTTGTTCCTAACCTAAGGGTAATCTATCACCCATCACATCAATTCACTTATTATAAAGTAAGTAAAGACTCACATCAATCAATTTTCAAGCATGATATGTAGTGAAAATTCAGAAAACCTGGCACACAATAATAAAAAGTAAGGGAGATTTACATACATACCACTCTATACTATTCTATTTACATATTTAACACTTAAAACTTTAATATTACATACATGCCACCCATAGTTCATTTTTATATCAAATATGAGTGGTATAAATGAAATATATGAGTGGTAGGAAGGAAATATGAGTGGCATATTTGATATTAAAATAATATAGGGTGGTATGTATGTAAATTTCCCAAAAAGTAAATACTGACCTAGCCTAAATTAAAGTTAGTTGTCATAGCAAATCATCTAAAGTGTGTGAGATAAGCTGTGTGGCTTAGATATGTCCTAAACTGGGCAATTTTGTTTAAGTTATCTAGTATTAGGGTTTATCAAAGGTCAAAGGGGATATTTATGTTTGAGTTTAAATATTATTATATTAAAGTTTATTTTAGGTATATTTTAATTATTAAATGGTTATTACCTTTATTGCTTATCAGAATCATAAATTTATTTCTCCTTCCTTAGGGCTAAGCTAATAGCCTTATAGGCCCAAGTTACTTAGTAGTAACCGATGTTGATTAAGCTAATTTAATTAGTTATGAGCCAAGGATTAAGAAAATTGAATTATATATATTGATCACTGGTTTGAAAGGCTAAATTAAAAGTTCTAGAATTTTTAGTGAATTATCAAATTTTAGAGGTTTTGGAATTATTTTAATGTATTAAATGAAGGGTCAAAAATTGACTTTTAGAATTAAAGTGATTTTTGGATTATTAATACTTTTCTTAAATATTAGACCTTAAGATGAGTAATTAAACTCTATGTTTACTTAATTTGGAATTTTTTACATTAATTTATGAATTTTTGCTCTAGTTTTGAACTATGATTGACTAGAGAGTTGACTTTTTGACTTTGACTTAAATTTAGGGATTTGACTTTTTCAAAACATACTAGATTTTAATTAAAGTTGAATTGCTTTGAGTTTGGTTAAATTGATTTTTTTTAAAATTAATGGTGATTTTAAAAGTTTGAGCATTTTTTAAATTTTAAAAATTGTTCAATTAGAGGGGTTTTTAGATTTTGATCCAAATAGTCTCAAATCTCTTGGAATCACCCCCAAATATCAGAAATAACCTAAGGGGATGTTTCCAAGCATTTAAAATTTTTTAGAATATTTAATTATTTTTAAGTAATTACTTTAATTAATTATGGATTTTCCTTAAAATTAAATTAATTCTAAATTAGAGATATGATCATGGGGCTTTTATTTTTCATGGATTAAGGGATCGGTTATGAGAAATTAAGAACTTATATGAAGTTTTATGATTTTATATGAATTAATTATGATTTAATTTAGGCTTTAGGCTAAATCTAGGGATATTTTGGGTTCTCTAGTTGGTGGACCAAATGGGCACCAATTCTAGTGAAACTTGAGCCAAATTAGTTCAAATCAAAGAGGACGACAAGAGGATTACTCAGGTATAATTATTTTCAAATGAATCCCTCTCAATCTCTAGATTTTTGAGAATGAATTTCTAGGGTTTTTCTAGAAAGTTCTTTTCTTCCAAAAATCTCTTTAAGAAACCTTTAAGGAATGATTAGGGAAACATTTTAAGAGTAGAAACGATGTTTTTGGAAGAATTTTTGGAGACTTAAAAATTAGGATTTTTGACCTAAAGTTTAATTTCGTAAAATACCTTTACGACAATGATTTCTAAGGATTTTGGGAATGATTTTAAAGCGAAGATTTTGATTTTTAGTGGAAAAGTCATTTTGGTAATTTTCCTAATTTAATTAATCCAAAAATTTATAATATAATTATAATTATATGTTTAGGAATATTTTTAAAACATTACATTGATAAAATTGTAACTTATGACTTTCCAAAAATTTAGATTTAATTTAAATTTGAAAATTGATATTAATTTAATAAAAAATTCATTAAGCATATTAAGAAATAGTTGAGGGGAAATGAAAGATTGAAACTTAGGATTTAGATTATTAAACATATGACACGTTTATTTTATAAATTTCTTAGGTTGTGATCATCGAAGTGTAAGGTGAATGAACTGTGTCGAAACGATATACTATGCTTAAGAGAGGTAGGTGTTCATACCTCATTTAAATTTATAAGTGCTAAAAATTTTATGCTTAAATAAATTTTTATGTATTTATTTTATCATTAATTAATGTTTTAGATTCAATGATTTTGCAAGTTCATGGTTTTATATTATGCATTAATTATTAAAAAGCATATGAATCATATGAAAAATATTTGAGCATGAAAATATATGAGACTTATGAAAGGAAATTGAACATAAATGAAAAGATTTAAATTGAATAACAATTTCATGTTACATGTTGATCCGCATGTGCCAAAATGATAATGATAAAGGGGCTTACAAAAGCCAAATGATAACAGGGTTCTTCGGAGCCAAATGATAAAGGAAATGACCAAAACTTAACCGCGTACCTGATCAGTACGAATAAGGGTACTTCCGAGACAGGTGTTACATGTAGCATACGCATTTTTGCATTTGCATTGCATATGAAAAAGGTGAAAATAAAGAATGAAAGGAATGAAATGTTAAAGAAAGGAAAAAAGGAAAGTAAGAATAGAAATTCAAATGTTTTTTATTTTCTAATGTTATGAAATGATTTCAATTATAAATATTTTTGTTATATGCATCTTATAAAATTAACTAAGGCATGAATTACCTGCTGAGCGTTGGCTCATTCCATGTTTGAAATATTTTTAAGGAGATAAGTGATGGCTGCACGACGATCGTACACGTATTGTCGTAGGGGACCTCATGAGGAAAGATTCTCTTTTATGATTTCAATTTGAGTCTTTATTATGTATATGTGTAGTTTGTGAGTTTAAGCTTGAGTATGTACATATGTTTGATCATTAATATGGAGTTTATGTAATTGATGGATTAAAAAGTTTTAGTAGTTGTGAGACTGTTGAATAATTTAAAATATTTCAGTTTGATATCTTTTAGTGGCTCTTTCTTTTAAAATTGGATGACATTTATGTATTAATGTTAAATTTATAATGAATTTGATTATGTTTTATATGCTTTTCCGTACGACCTACTGTTTCTACCCGTTATCAACGGGCTAGACGGGCCGGGTCATGACAAGAGTGGTATCAGAGCAAAGGTTTAGTAATGATCAATGAAAGAGCCTATAGGTTGATTGATTGAGTCTTAGAATGTGTAAAAAGTGTAATTTATGAATTATTTTACCTTATGATTGATGTGTTTTATCTCAGGAATATGAATCCTGAGCAGAATGCCACTGATGGCATTAATATTGAGGAAGGGAGGGAGCTACCATAAGTAACATAACTTTAGAGGAACAATACTATGGAGTCATTCACTTAGATGATGAAATCGATGACTCAGATGATTAAGACTTCCCAAAATCAGGGCAGTGGCAGTGGCAGTGGCAGTGGAAGTGGAAGGAGACCTATGGATAAGAACCTGAAACTATTTCAGGATATGAAGCCTCCATTGTTCTTAAGTGGCGGACCTATAAAAGCTGAGGACTGGCTGATGCGGATTGAGAAGATCCTTGAGGGCATGTCTTGCCTAGAGGATATGAGAGTGACATTGGCGGCTTATGCCTTTGATGGCGAGGCTGAGAGGTGGTGGAGGAGTTAGTTAGAAGAAACTTTTGGAGGAAGACCAAGCAGCCAAGTCTCCTAGGAAGAATTTGTGAATGTATTCAGAGGCTGGTATGTACCTATGACAGCTAGGAGACAGATGTAGGATAAATTCAACAGATTGATTTAGGGAGATTGATCTGTTTCTCATTATGAGACGGAGTTTACAATGTTATCCAGGTATGCCCCTCACCTGATTCTCAATGCTGAGGAGAAGTGCCACCGCTTTCTGAATGGGTTGAACGATGTGATAAGGCAGCCTCTTGTACCTTTTAAAATTGAGGATTATCCCACTTTGGTGGAAAGAGCCAGAAGGATCGAGATGGACATGCAAGTAACTCAGAAGAGGAGAGATTTTCAAAAAAGGAAGATAGAGGGCATGTCAAAGCCTTCCCAGATGACCCAGTCTTCTCAGTCAGGGGTTTCTACTTAGAAGAAACTCAGATCCAGTGGTTCTAATAGCAGTGCTTCAACTGCTACTTTGTGCAGTAAGTGTGGTTGAGTGCCTTTCGGGCACTAATACTTGTTATTGGTGCCATCAGCCTGGGCACATGGTGAAGTCTTGTCCTCTTTTGGGACAGAGATTTCCTACAGAGGTGAGGTCAGGCAACAACACTCAGAGGACAACTAGTAGACTAAGAACTGTGGAGTCTACAGCTTCTGTGTATTCTCAAGGTCAAACTCATCAGAATGTTCAACCACGAGTCTATGGACTGTCCTAGCAAGAAGTTAAGGGGTCTCCTGATGTGGTTACAGGTGCTGTTGACCTCGTTTTTGTCCTTATTTGCCCTCGAACACATTTGATCGAGTTGATTGGGCCTCGTCGAGCTCGACACAATTCAAATCGGTGTCGATTCGAGTTTGATTTTATTATTATTGTTATTACTATTATTATCATTATTATCATTATTATTATTATTATTATTATTACTATTATTATTATGGAATTAATTTGACCGAATTGGGCCGAATTTGAATTAACTTAAATTGAACCAGCTCGATGCCGATGCCTGCAGTTCCGGTCGTCAACTCCTGAGCCCAAACCGCCCTGTCCGAAGTTGAAGCTACTCTCGTACAGGTGATCCCTTTCTTTCCTTAAGAGAGAAATATGTAAGATTTGGAATGTATTATTTGAAGTAATCTTTCCTTGATGTGACAAGATTATTGTGGTAAAAGGAAAGTCGATGATTTTTGTCTTTACATATACGTATATATATTTAGTACAGCTTGCAGCCAGTGGAGAAAATGAGTGGCTGTTTTAAAAAAAGAGTTTAGTCAGACTAAATGTCAAGGAAATACTTGTTTCCATTGCAAATTAGATTTGTTGTCGCATGAAGTGCAAAGGTTATCTTAATTCATGGCATTTGTTGTGAAGTGAGGAGGTTGTTATTTAGCATGCTTAAATACACATCGATTATGCTTAGATGTCATATTTATGGCTTCGTTTGGGACGGCTTCTTTATTGCTTTCTAAAACGGAGTTTTAATACAAAAATAGAAAATTTTGTATTAAAATTCCATTTTAGAAAGCAGTAAAAAAGCTGTCCCAAACGAAGCCTATGTCTCCAATGAGAACGTTGATAGCTTTGTTGAATGCTAGTAGTGATTTTCTCTTAAAAGTAGGCTCCTGGTAGGCTTGTTTGAATTAAGTTCCTGGTAGAAATGACTTAAATTTGATTCATGGTGGAAGTATCCAAGCCTGATTATCCATTTGGAATTATATATAATAAAAAAAATTCTCCGAAAGAGAATGAAACTTATGTGAGTTTGCTTTAGAATTATGTGAGTTTACTTTCATTCTATAAGTGACTGTTCATGGTTATAAATTAAGTTTGGCATAAAAGCATATTTAAACATTTAAACTAAGGCTTTCTTTGAAACTTTTGGTGGCACATAGTATGGAAGTTGGAAACTTTTTGGAAATGATCATGTGTCTTATAGATTCGAAGCAGTTTTCTTCTATCATTGGAAGCATTGTTGGCTGTAAACTTGTGACAAAATATGAAAGCAAATTTATAATTTTGAGTTAAGTGGTTTCTTGAATATTTGTTGGCATGCAATGAGAAAGGTTGGAATTTTGTTGGCAAATTTTAAGAGTTTTTTTTATATCAAATATTTGTTGGTGGACTTTGAGAGTTGTGGCAAAACGCTTTGTGGTAAAAAAGAGGCTTTATGTATGACGCTCTTCTATTTTCTTGCATAGATCTTGATGGATTGAGATTTTTTTTTTTAACGTTTGAGGGCATATAGTATATAAATTGGAAACAAAACAATGTGTAGATTTTTCACTGTTTTGGGCTCCAAACTGTTTTGGGAATCAATTGGCTATGTATTTTCATTTGTTTCGTCTCATAGCTGTTGTAAAAATGAGATGTTCGCATTCCTAGCGATGTGAGTAAATTGGAAATTTTGAGATCCTTGCATCCCTGCTACTTCACTTGCACTCAATTTATTAGTATCGTTATGAGAATTTGTTAGAGAGCCTTTATGCAGATTCATGTCATAGCACTTGTGGATAATAAAAAAAAAAAAGAATTTAAGTTATGTTGAGAAATCTTTTATGTGTTTAAGTTTGGACACCGCATTGGCACTTGATACAAGGGTTTGTGGATTTCCTGGGGTGATTATACTCATGCCCATATGGGGAAATCATGTGCTTTCTTTTCTCTATTATTGAAGAATGAAAATGTTATGCCGGATGTCTTTTCTCACTTGTTATGCCGAGTCATTGGGGGATGAAACATATGTTGAATATTGGACTTATCAAATAATCAGAGAGGGAATCTTTTATATTATGCTTAGGATGGAGTGGCCAAATTTAGAAATATTGTTGGAAAAGATTTATGAGTTGTTTTATTTTGAAAAATTCTATAGTTTTGCTTTATGTTGGAAAGGCTTTAACAGTTGATATATATTTAATGTATTCATATATGTGTCTTATATTGGAAAATTTTAGAAATATTGTCATTGTTGAAAAAATCATTTTTTTTTTGTTGGAGAAATTTCAAGAGCTGCTGCTTGTTAAAAAATACTTTGAGATGGAAAATTTTATTATAAGCGGTCTTATGTTGGAAAGATCATGCTCATGTTTATATAGCAAAAATCATGTATTTGGAGAAATTCATATATTCTATTGTGTTTTAACATTGAATATAAATGTGATTTTCTTTTGGATATTTTGATGTCATGAACCATAAATGATGTTGAAAAGCACTATGGATTGCTTCGTGGTGAGAAAGTTCTATGAGTTGTCTCATGTTCGAGAGAGTGATGACTTGTTCTATATTTGAAAGACTTATGATTTGTTTTACGCTGAAAAGATTTTGGTCTATTTCGTGTTTTGAAAAAATCATGATTTGTTTTGTGATTGAAAAAATGCCATGATTTATTTTATGCTAGAAGATCGTGCTTCTTGTATTTCTTTTAGTTGAAAGACTTTATGAGTGGTTTTTGTGATAAGTTTTATTGCCCCACACTAAATGTAAATAAAGTACTTGACGATTTTCTTTGTGTCAAAGATGTTTTCTTTTGCTAGATTTCTTACGAAAAGCCTTTTTATGTGTTGTTTCATTCAAGGATTTTCTTGAGTAGATTTTGGAATTGGGAACTTTATGGGAAGTTTTGTGTAGCAAGTTCTCTTTGTGAAACGAATAATCTTTTTTTTTTTTGAATTGGCTTTTCTTTTACTAGTATTTGTCTCTAAAAGTTGAATTTTGAAAGATATAAAAAAAAGAGAAGCTTGTTTTCGGGTTCTAATCTTGGGAAGCTATTTCCCTTATGTTATTTTGAGTTTTAGTTAGAGGATAATTAAGTTGTTTAAGTTGGGTTTTCTCGAGTGCTTTACTTGGAATGTGGGGATAGTAAAGGGCATCAAAAACACCTTCCCCCCATTCATATTATATTAAATAGGAGTGAAGGGTTAGTGACATGCTTGGCTTCGAAGAAGTATGTCCAATAACAAAATGCCTATATTCCTTTATCATTTTGTTTTCTCACTCCTTTCTTCTTAGCATTCTTGTCATTTTTGCTCCTTACTTCTCGCATTTATATTAATTTCCTACTTGTCATTTTATTCATAGATTCCTAAGCTTATTAACACATACAGATGTCTAAAAGGGTTAGAAAAACATCTCCTTTCGTTCCATATAACACTAGTGACACCTAAGTACAAAAATTAAGGATTGAGTCTTAGATAACATAGACTTAGGATGCATGCTCCCTATAGGATATAGACATCAGAATATAAATTCAGTGACACATTTTCCTAGGTTTAGTTTTTCTTAATCTATTAATGATCAACCAATGAATCAACCTTAATTTAACTCTAAAAAATGTACTAAAACACTTAATTTATACTCAAACCATAACTAATATCTCATAATCACTTAAAATTCAGAATCTAAACCAAATCTAACTAATCTAATAATCAACCTCTAACCAACCTAAAATTTAAAAGATATAGATTAAATTAGGAGAAAGAACCTAAACTAAGATTCATTAAGCTAGAAGTCTTCTAAAATCCAAAATTCACTAACTCATCTAAAACTCAATCAAACTTTAAGCTAATCTTTAAGAATAAATCAACAAATCTCTTAATATAACTATATCGACTTGGTTTTTAGGATGGAATACTCCGGGCTGCGGGGCTAAGTGTCCTAAGGAGGCCTGGTTTCTCGAGCCTGGTGGCACAACGCCACGAATCAGTTGATAGCAAACTTAATTAATCTAACCCCTTAATTGATAATAAATTGCCTAATTTTCTTTTTTTTTTAATTTATAACCAACTAAAATAATTCAACAAAAATTGATTGCCACTGGGTAACTCAGGCCTACGAGGCTATTAAGTTAGCCCCAATGAGGATGAAATAAACCTCACGGCCTCGGTGTGAAACAAATGTGGTAATCAATCAAATACTAAAATAAAATATCTGAAAATCAATCCTAAAGTACTAATATTTAAACTTAAACCAAAATATCTCTTTTGCCCTTTAACAAATTAAATGAAATCAACTATAATTAAATTATCCTACATAGGACCTATCCAAAACTATACACCGTTACACACACCTAGGCTTGTTTGGTTAGGAAACGACTTCTAGCCCTAGGTTAGGCTGATATTTTTTCTTATTATTTAATGTTTACTACATGTACATGTTCTATAAATGCAATTCTTAAATTTCCTGTTAGTTATATTTCTATTATTTATTTGAATTTCTTTTCTAGATGGCATCTACACTCATTTGCATATTTCTCTGTTATCTTATTTTGCGAGGTACATTGAAATGACTTGCTCACTTTAAGCTCTTAAGTGGCTGCACCATGGGCTTTGCGTGATCAAGAATAATTTATTTGCTTGGAGCTATTAAGTGGCAGCGCCACAGTCAGGTATAATTTCTGTAACTTGTAAAGTAAATTCTTAATTGTATATCGAAACTGCTACATATCACACATATTTTGTTGATAGGTATTCTAGCATGTTTAGATAGCCAGCCATAGGTTAGTGCACTAACGAAGCCTTGGCCCTATAGGTCAAAGCTTGCCCCCTTCTGTGAGCCCTAGAGACCATTAGGGTCATTTAAGCCTGTAGTGTAGGCCACCTATTATGTCATGGGCATCGTTGTTTTTTCACATGAAGTGGGCATCGCTAGGATTTTGGCCTTTTTCTGATTTTGGGTATGATACCCCCCCCACCTTCTGTGAACCCTAGAGACTATTAGGGTCATTTAGGCTTGTAGAGTAGGCCACCTATTGTGCCATGGGCATCGTTATTTTCCCACACGAAGTGGGCATCGCTAAGATAATTTTCTATTGTGATATGATGCAGATACCTTGCCTGGAGGGTATTTGGTGTGTTTATTTATTTTTTCTGTACTCTAGATGTCATGCATGTATTTGCTGTTACACACCTTACTTCACATTGCACTTCACTCACATGCATACATTACATAAGTAGACATAGGAATATTTTGTATCTGTTTCATGCATCATACAGCGATAGATATATTCTTTTGCATATCATAGAGTCCCGGATTGAAACCATTTTTGAACTACAAATCCTTGATTACCTAGGATAGAGCCTTTCTATCTTGTATACATATAGGGCGATTGATTGTGTTTAGGATGTTAGCTGACAGCTCACTCCAGGTAAGCATAAGCCCAGGTTGTACATCCTTCCTACATTTATGTTAAAGTCGCTATCAGTTTTAATGCCTAATGGAAATCATATAGAAGCTAAGCAGAGATGTCTAGTGAATTTGAGGATTTATGATAAGAGCTTCAAGGTGGATCTGATTGTCTTACCTCTATCTGAGTTTAATACAATCTTAGGCATGGATTGGTTATCTTATCATTTTATGACTATATATTATAATAAAAAGGAGGTTAAGTTTTGTATGCCAAGAGAGGAAAAGTTCAAATTTCAAGGGGATAAAGGAGTAACTGCAGTGATTATATCATCCTTGAAGGTTTTTCAGATGTTAAAGAAAGATTGTGAAGGCTTCTTGGCCTATGTTAAGGAGGAGAAGTAAGAAGAAAGAGAGCTAAAGGACATCCCAATTATTCAAGAATTCCCAAAAGTGTTTTTAGATGATTTACCTAGCTTACCTCCAAGTAGAGAAATAGATTTCTCTATTGAGTTAGTGGCAGGAACTGAACCTGTTGCTAAGGCTCCTTATAGAATGACAATTAAGGAGCTTAAGGAGTTGAAGGAGCAACTTCAAGAGTTGCTTGAGAAGGGTTTTATCAAACCTAGTACCTCCCCTTGGAGTGCTCCTATACTATTTGTGAAGAAGAAGGATGGAAGCCTAAAGCTTTGTATAGATTACAGAGAGCTAAACAAATTGACAGTGAAGAATAAATATCATCTTCCAAGGATAGATGATTTGTTTGATCAGTTGGAGGGTGCTTCAATATTTTCCAAGATTGATTTGAGGTCAGGGTATCACCAGCACAGGATTAGAGAGGAAGACATTGCAAAGATTACTTTCAGTACCTGATACGGGCATTTTGAGTTTGTAGTTATGCCCTTTGCTTTGACAAATGCCCCTGTAGTGTTTATGAATCTCATAAATAGAATCTTTAAGCCTTCTTTAGATCTCTTCGTGATTGTATTCATAGATGACATACTTGTTTACTCCCCAGATGAAAGGATGCATGCAAATCATTTAAGGTTAATATTGTATACCTTAAAAGATAATGACTTGTACGCTAAGTTCTCCAAATGTGAATTTTGGTTGAAGAGTGTGAAATTTTTGGGGCATATGATCATTGATGGGAAGATATTTGTAGATCAGCATAAGGTGCAAGCAATATCAGACTGGCCAAGACCTGCTACAGTGACTGAGGTTAGGAGCTTTTTGGGATTGGCAGGCTACTACAGGAGGTTTGTTAAGGGGTTTTCTCATATAGCTATGCCACTATCCAGATTGACTCAGAAAGTAGTGAAGTTTGATTGGACAGCTCAGTGTGAAGAAGCTTTTCAGAGGTTGAAGCAGTGTTTGATAACTGCTCTAGTGCTGATTATTTCCTTAAGGACAGATGGGTTTCAGCTTTATAGTGATGCCTCACATAAAGGGTTGGGTTGTGTACTGATGCAGAATGGAAGAGTCATTGTCTATGCTTCTAGGCAATTGAAGAATCATGAAAGAAACTATCCAACCCATGTTCTGGAGTTAGTTGCAGTGGTTTTTACCTTAAAAATCTAGAGGCATTACTTGTATGGAGTTTGGTGTGAAGTTTTTATTAACCACCAGAGTTTGAAGTATATCTTCACCAAGAAGAAACTGAATCTAAGGCAGAGGAGATGACTAGAACTCATTAAGGATTATGAGTTGGACATTCAGTATCACCCGGGCGAAGCAAATGTGGTTGCTGATGCTTTGAGCAGGAAGAATTCAGGTAGTGCAAACTGGATGATTACACAATAGCAGGAGTTGATAAGGGATTTGGAGAAGTTGGAGATTTCAGTGGTTCAGTCCAATGATACAGAAATTATAAGGTTGAATAAGACTACTATTATGTTAACCTTTTTAGAAAGGGTACGAAAAGCTTTGCCACTTGATGTAGATTTTAAGAAGATACTGGATATGCTTAGTGTGGGACACATTGAAGATTTTGAGCTTGATGGTGAAGGATTGGTTCGATATAAGGGTAGATTATGCATTCCAGATGTGGATGATTTGAGGAAAGAAGTCCTTCAAGAAGCTCACAATTCCAGTTACACCATTCATCCAGGCAGTAATAAGATGTATCAGGATTTGAAAGAGGTGTTTTGGTAGCCAGAAATGAAGAGAAGTGTAGCAGATACAATATCCAAATGTATTTCATGTCATATGATTAAGGCTAAACATCGGAAGCAAGGAGGATTTTTGCAGCCCTTACCCATACCAAAGTGGAAATGAGAAGACATTGCTATGGATTTTGTGGTTAGTTTACCCAGATCCAGAAGAGGATGTGATACCTGCACACTTTATACCTATAAAATAGTCTAATCCAGTTGAAAAATTGGCAAGTCTGTATGTTGATCAGATTGTTAGATTGCACGGGGTACCTAAGACTATAGTGTCAGACCGAGATGGGAGATTCACTTCCAGATTTTGGAAGAAGGTTCAGAAAGCTTTGGGTACCAGCTTACTTTTAGTACAGCTTTCCACCCTCAGACAGATGGGCAGTCAAAAAGAACAATCAAGACCTTAGAAGATTTGCTCAGGTTATGTGTTCTAAATTTTGGTGGTAAGTGGGAGGCATATGTACCTTTGATTGAGTTTGCCTACAACAACAGTTTTCAAGCAAGTATTGGTATGGCTCCTTATGAGGCTTTGTATGGGAGAAGGTGTATGACACCTTTAAACTAGGCTGAGACAGGAGAAAGGAAGATTTTTGGTACTGATCTGGTTGATGATGCTACATAAAAGATTAGATTGATCAGAGATAGATTGAGGGCAATGCAAGACAAAAAAAATATTATGATGCCAAACACCGGCTAGTTGAGTTTGATGTAGAAGAGTTTGTATTCCTCAAAGTCAGTCCAATGAAGCGAGTGAAGAGATTTAGCAAAATAGGAAAGTTGAGTCCAAGATTTGTAGGACCTTTTGAGATTTTAGAAAGAATTGGAAACGTAGCTTATAGGTTGATTCTACTATCACACATGAGTGGAGTGCATAATGTGTTTCATATTTCCTCTTTAAGGAAATATATTTCAGATGAGGCTCAGAGGATTAGTACTGAAGTGGTAGACATTCAACTTAATTTGACATTTGTGAATGAACTAGAGAAAATCCTTGAGTATGATGTTAAGCAGTTGAGGAACAAAGCAATTCCTTTTGTTAAAGTGCTTCAGAAACATAGTTCAGAGAAGGATGCAACTTAGGAGAAGGAATCAGAAATGAGGGAGAACCACCCTCATTTGTTTGGCTAAGGTATGACTTTACTGTTAAGTTTTTCCTTTAAATTTTGAGGACAAAATTTTTATTAGGAGGAGAGAATTATAAAACCCAAAAAAAACATTAGTAAGTGGTCGCACGCTTTTCAAAGCGCCGTGACGAGATTTAAGTGAAATTTTCAACATTAACGGAATTCAACGAAAATAATTTTAGAAAATTTCTTACAAAATTTTCATCGTTTTGGTATATAAAACTTGTATCCAATTTTGCCTAATTTTGGAGTTATTAATTTTAGAAGCCTAAAATACCGAAACTATTCTTAACCTTTTATTATGCCGAAATTACTTAATTGGGGCTAGTATGGTAAATTAGCAAACCCTTTCTCCCTTATCTACAATACCCGAACCCCCTCCCTCTTCATTTTGCGTGAACCGAGCGGAACGAGAGAGGGGCGGACGGGAGGCGTCGGGCAAGGGGCTACGGACTTCTTTCCGGCGGCGATTTTCTGGCGAACAAATTAATCCAAATCGAAGAGGACGACAAGAGGATTACTCAGGTATAATTATTTTCAAATGAATCCCTCTAAATCTCTAGATTTTTTAGAATGAATTTCTAGGTTTTTTCTAGAAAGTGCTTTCTTCCAAAAATCTCTTTAAGAAACCTTTAAAGAATGATTAGGGAAACATTTTAAGAGTAGAAACTATGTTTTTGGAAGAATTTTTGGAGATTTAAAAATTAGGATTTTTGACCTAAAGTTTAATTTCGTAAAATACCTTTACGAAAATGATTTCTAAGGATTTTGGAAATAATTTTAAAGCGAAGATTTTGATTTTTAGTGGAAAACTCATTTTTGTAATTTTCCTAATTTAATTAATCCGAAAATTTATAATATAATTATAAGTATGTGTTTAGGAATTTTTTTAAAGCATTACATTGATAAAATTGTAACTTATGACTTTCCAAAAATTTAAATTTAATTTAAATCTAAAAATTGATATTAATTTAATAAAAATTTCATTAAGCATATTAAGAAATAGTTAAGGGAAAATGAAAGATTGAAACTTAGGATTTAGATTATTAAATATATGACACGTTTATTTTATATATTTCTTAGGTTGTGATCGTCGAAGTGTAAGGTGAAGGAACTGTGTCGAAACGACATACTATGCTTAAGAGAAGTAGGTGTTCATACCTCATTTAAATTTATAAGAGCTTATAATTTTTATACTTAAATGAAATTTCATGTATTTATTTTATCATTTATTAATGTTTTCGATTCAATAATTTTGTAAGTTTATGCTTTTATATTATGCATTAATTATTGGAAAGCATATGAATTATATGAACAACATTTGAGCATGAAAATATATAAGACTTATGAAAGGAAACTGAACATAAATGAAAAGATTTAAATTGAATAACAATTTCATGTTGCATGTTGATCCGGAAGTGCCAAAATGGTAATGGTAAAGGGGCTCACAAAATCCAAATGGTAACGGGGTTCTTCAGAGCCAAATGGTAAAGGAAATGACCAAGATTTGACTGCGTACCTGATCAGTACGAATAAGGGTACTTCCGGGATGGGTGTTACATTTAGCATAAGCATTTTTGCATTTGCATTTCATATGAAAAAGGTGAAAGGAAAGAATGAAAGGAATGAAATGTTAAAGAAAGGAAAAAGAAAAGTAAGAATGGAAATTCAAATGTTTTTGATTTGCTAATGTTATGAAATAATTTCAATTATAAATATTTTTATTATATGTATTATATGCATCTTATAAAATTAATTGAGCCATTAATTACTTGCTAAGCGTTGGCTCATTCCACGTTTGAAATGTTTTTCAGGAGATAAGTGATGGATGCACGACGACCGTACACGTATCATCGTAAGGGACCTCAGAAGGAAAGGTTCTCTTTTATGATTTCAATTTGAGTCTTTATTATGTACGTATGTAGTTTGTGAGTTTAAGTTTGAGTATGTACTTGTGTTTGATCGTTAATATGGAGTTTATGTAATTGATGGATTAAAAAGTTTTAGTTGTACAATTTGAAACATTTCAGTTTGATATCTTTTAGTGGCTCTTTCTTTTAAAGTTGGATGAGATTTATGTACTGATGTTAAATTTATAATGAATTTGATTATATTTTATATACTCTTACGTACGACCGATTGTTCCCGCCACGTTATCAACGGGCTAACTGGGCCGGGTCGTGACAATGATTCTTGAATCATCCCATACGATTAGTTCAAAATCAGGGATTATCATTTAGCACATCGTTCTGGTCATCCTAGTGATACACCTAGATGATGGAGAATTTCAACTAATTATCCAACATATTGTTCGGGTCATCCAGGTGATCCAGGAGAAGACTAAGATTTTTTTAACTGATCGTCCAAGATGATATAATCAATCAATCAAACCTTAATTACATGACTAATTTAGGCATGATTGTAATAAATCGTCCAGGATGACATGGGATCATCCTGTATGGTTTTTAAAAATAAAATCATACCTAAAAGAGTTTGGCAGTTAATTCTTTTTTATTTGAGCCTATCGTCCAGGAGGATACTAATATCATCCAGGATGATTTACTTAATTTGGGTGTCTTAATAAAGATACCTTAATTAGGGTTTCTAATTTTAATAGATCGTTCAGGATAATTTTTGGATCATCCTGTATGATGTGATCAAAAATAGAAAAACTCTTAGGCCTACAAAATTTCTCCCATTAAGTGTGTGTGTGCAAGGTTACTTAGCATCATAAACCACCTTATTATATTTGACTCAAGAAAAAATAAAAACACTAAAATTATACTTACACACTGACTAAATCATAATCTACCCAATCTTGAGCTTACTTGATTTGTAATTGACCTTATGGACTTAAAAAATTAGTAGGCATGACAATAATAGAGAAATAAAAATATCATAAATATTTACTATCATCAAAATTATAACTTTTGAATCCAAGTTTGCAACATAGGTCACCCAATACAAGTGTTGATTGGGTTTTGGTGAGGCATAGGTTGAGAAATGACTCAACTCTTTAGTGATTTTGACCACTTTGGGCTAGCCCAATTTCTAACCTAAGTTGACCCAAGGGCTAGAATAACTAGGTTAGGTGTGTTAGGTCAAGGGATACCTAATGCAACCATTAGTTTGATCCAATTTGGCTTAGAGTGAAATTTGGCTCAAGAGTGATCTTTTTGGGCACTTGAGTCAAGCCAAATGGCTAACCCAAGTGAGCCCAAGAACTTGTGATCTCAAGGGGGCTTCCCTAGAGACCTAATGGGTGATTCCATAAGTTTTAATAGGTTTGGAGAAGCCTTGGTCAACCAAGGGATGTAAGTGTATGTGTGTTTGGTCAAACTTGGTTAACTTGGTCAACCAAATTGACCTAAGGTCAAGGGTTAGGTTCATTAAATTCAAATTGATCATATGAACCTAATAGAAGTGGTCTCAAGTTAAGGGGAGTTCTTTTAGTTTAGAATGGGTGTTTAAACCCTTAAGAGACACTTTGGTAAACCATGGTCAATTTAGTTTATAGGGCTAGGAGCCTCAGATTGAGCTCAAATTTGGTGGGTTGATCTTAAAGAAATATCTAAAAAATATGTAAGTGATAGATCATGATTCATAGGTCAATTGATTGGGCTTCAAGGTGATAGAAAAATCACCCAGAAAGAGTTCCATGACGTAGGTCCTTAACCATGGGATTTGGTTTGTGATATTAGATTTTGGATCTAGATGGTTGAGTTTGAACTATCTACATGAATGTTAATCAAATAAATGGCTGAGATTAATTGGATATAATTTGAAGGTTGGTTGAAAATAGGACTGGAGATTGAATTAAAAAGTGGAATTGAATTTGATTAGAATTGGATTGGATTTTTGATTGAGACCTATATGATTGATAAGGGTACATCTTTCAATCACTAAGTCACCATAAAGAAACTCAAGTAAGTCCTAGTGACCTCATAAAGAAATAAGGACAACATCAATCAATTGCATTTAATTAGACATGTCCCTAGGGGTCAACCATATCAATTTGGAAGCATTTCAAACCTCCTAACCTCAAAACTAAATGAATTCTTAATTGCTACAAAACCTTCAAATATTTATAACCTATATCACTTAACCATACATCTTATGGAAAATCAACTTAGAAACACCCCTAAATTATTGGTCATGTTCATAATAATTGATATGATGCATTGAACCAAATCTTAAGCCATGATCAACTATGGTTGACCAAGTCAATCTAGGTTGACTAAAAAGCCCCTTAAGCCTTTAAAATTATATTTCATGCATGAAAACCCCACCAAATCTTGTAATTACTTCCAATAATCCCAAAATGTCATTTGAAATAGATTAGACCCCACTTTGACTCCTGATCAAACCTAGTTGACCAAGTCAACCTAGGTTGACCAAAACCACCTAAACACCTAAAAAATTCAAAACTCGTGATTTTAATCAAATCAATCAACCAAATTTATATGGACTATCCATGGGGTCACCATGAGTATCCTAAAAAAAATAGCTCAGGGGCCCACATGGTTTAGCCAAATTGGTTGAACCAAGTGGAACCAAAGTGGTTTTCTTGAGCCAAATTCCCATCCTTATGAAATTAAATTACACAATGGTTGTAGTATGTATCCCTTGGCCTATTGCATCAAACCCAATAAGCTCATCCCATGGTTTGACTTAGTCAACTAATTGGGTTGAACCAAGCCCTCCAAAGCCCAAATTCATCGACCCAAACTCAACCCAACCCAAATTGGTTGTTATAGGAACCTTCATTGCACTATAAAAGCTTTTTTCCACCTCCCCCAAGCATTCCATAGTTCAATTTGGCTCCATTTGGGAAAAACTGCAAAAAAAATCCTTTTTAGCTCATATGTTTTGCCTTGTCCTTGCATTATCTTTCAACTATCCAAAAGGGCTACTCCCTAACAACCCCATATGTAGAAAACATCTAGGGAAGCCTCCAAACATATCCTAGTTCTTAGTTTAGGCTCCAAAGCTTGAATAGGGGAGAAAAGGGAAAAAGCATTCATTCAAGCAATTCTCTCTTTTCAAAGCCTCCCATACTCCAATTCTTCTTGCTCTATGCTCAAAACATCTCCCTAAGTCTCCCTATACCTTCTCTTAGTCTCCCTAACTCCATAAACCATCAATTAAGAAGAGAGAGAGAGAGAGAGAGAGAGAGAGAGAGAGAGAGAGAGAGAGAGAGAGAGAGAGAGTCCTTCAACAACTTTCAATGTAGTTGAAATCAAGGCTTGAGGTCATCAGAGAAGTTGTAGAGGACATTTATAAGAATTAATAATGTTCAAAATCTAAGAATTTTTCCATCTAGATTGAGGTATTTTTTCCATTTTAGTTTTTTATATTCAATATGCTATTATTCTAAAATTTCAATGCATGGAGCCCCCAAACTCCTTGGATTGGAAGATTAGGGTACCATGAAGCTATGTTTGAAATTTTGCTATATTTGAAGCATCCTACACAAAATTATGTTAATTGATTACGGTTTGTGTCCTACATGCCCTAACTTTCTTGGGCCCAAATGAGCACAATATTTTGGTGGATTGAATTTTCAAAGTTTTGGTTCATATTTTGACCCCAAAACTTTAGAATTTTATACCTCACACAACACTTAGAAATATATCTTGGATTTTCTGTGGTTTGTACATATTAGTTTAAGGGTTATAATGCCTGTGATTTCACCCTAATCCAAATAGCATGAATCCTAAATTAAATCCCTAACTATATATAAGTATTTACCTTTGGGGATCAATTATGAAACCTAGGGAGACCTTGGTGGATTCAAATTTGGTGTGTTTGAAGTATATGTTCTAGTGATTTCACAAGATTTGAAATTCATTTGGTCAGTCAATTACTGATCCCAAGATTGATGCACATAATTGACCTAAGAATTTTAAAAATTCATAATAAATCTAAATTAAATTTAAAAATACAAATTGAGAATCAAGTTGCTCATAATTAAGAGCTTAATAAATGAAAATTAAAATCACCTAAAAATGTAATTAAAAATAAAAAAATAATTTGAAAATCAATAAATTTTAATAATTAATTAAATTAAATAATTAAAAAATAAATTTCAAAATAATTTTAAATATTTGTAATCATCCATATGAGTCATCTAAGATATTTGGAAAAGATTTCAAGAGGTTTTGAGTTTTTTTTTTGTGGTTTGGAGTTTTGGAGCTGATTTGATAAAAAAATAAAAAAAAAAATCCTCTCTAATTAAAGAACTAAATAATTTATTAAAATGGTCAAACTTGTAAAAATCATAACTAATTACAAAAACTTCAAATTACTCAAACTCAAATGTTTTAGAATTATCTTTATGTCTAGTATTATGAAATTATTAAATCTCCCAAAATCATTATAAATAAAAAAATCAATAATGGGTCAAATTTAGTTCATTAAAATACGTTGAACTTGTAAAAATTATATTAATTGTAGAAAATTTCAAATGAGAGAAAGTCAAAGACCGAAAAATTAGAAACTTTCAAAAACTAAAGTAAACTTAAAAGTCAAAATTTGGTCAATTTAATTAATAAAATAATCAAGGAAAATTCATAAATTCAATTAAATCTTTTTTTTTTGAACCTAACCAACTTAATGAATTAAATCAAATGAACAACACTCATACTACCACCTGCATCAATAAATATTTTAAGTTTTAGTACATCGAGCTTTAGGGCTACGTGTCTTACAAAAGCCTTAGTCCTCATGCCTATTGTGATAATGCCACAAATCAACTCATGGAATATAGTTATTAAACTACAAAGCTTATATTAGTAATCAAAAAATTAGAATTAATTAAAAATTAATACTTCATCAACAAAACTTTTAGGTTGGACTACCTCGAGCTGCAGAGCTACATATCCTAAAGAGGCAATAGGAGTACTTGTCCTACTATGTATGTTAACTGTTATAATCAATTATGCTATAAGTTTATTAATTGAATTAAGTGGTGGTTTTATTAATTAAATTATGTGATGAATTCATTAATTTGACTGAAAATCTGAATTTTTATAAATGAATTATGTTATTTTGAATCAATTTTAATTATGTTTTTTTTATATTAGTTGAGAAAAGTTATTATTTGTTCATTGACTTATGTTCTTATTTTGTTAAATGAATGATGTTATTTTTTAAATGAATGATGTTATTTTATTTTATTATTATTATGTTATGAATGTATTAATTGATTTTATTAATTGCAGAACATTGTTAATATGTTATTTGAATTAGGTTCTAGATTTGTTATTTCTATGTTCATTTCAACTATTTTATTTTTCAGCAAAATAAATTAAGTTATTATTTTGTTAAGTGAGTTATCTTATTTATTTTTGTTATTGATTGCACTAACTTATTATTTTGTTAATTAGATTTCATGGCAATTGATCAAGATAGCTCACGCAGGTACCGCAAGTGCCCATCACGTATGGAGGAATCCATACAACCACTTGTACAACCCATTCATCCCAATATCGCTTCACTTTATGGCAGCAACTGAGCAACTCATCCTGATCATGTTTGATTGATTATTTATTTGATTATTTAAATTCTTAAATTATATTCTCTTAACCTCATTTACTATTTATTCAAGGGACTATACTAGAAACTGCTTCACATTTGCTCATGGTTAATTATTCGCTAGTTAACTGCCCCAGATTTATGGATACTTTGAGATTTATTGGACTAGATTGTGTGAGCCAAATAAGGTACATTAGGATGGACCACCATTTGTTGATTGCTTTGGTTGAGAGGTTGTTATTGGAATGAAAATTATGTTACATGATGTATCAATGATTCTTGGGGTACAAGTTAGTGGGCTTGCATTTGTTGGAAACCCCAAATTTGGTTCTGGTAGATGATGGCAGAGCTGGCTAGCAAAGTCCTACAAGGGGTCCTAGTTGGGTACCCATTGGGATACAATGCTTTGCTTGGACAGGCTTCGCCTCCCCCCCCCCCCCCATGGTGACTTTCGGGATGACATACCCACCTATACCCACCCACTTTCCATGCTTTTTGAATGTAGTCTACCATAGACTTATGGCCTCGAGGCTTGTTGCCCTTTGCTCTGATTGCAAATTTTCAAGCTGCATATCAAAATTTATCGTAATCGCGACGTGGTTTTGCACACTACGTAGTGAGGATTCTAGTAATATAAGATATATGATGATTAGTAATATAGATTGATTTATCCCTTGATATTGAGTACCCACCCATACCTACACTCAAGACCATGAGCGTAACCATACCCACCCATACCCATTGGGTATATGGGCGGGGGTGAGTATGGGTACCCAATGTAGGGCTCTATTAGCTAGATTGTTATGATGATTTGCTTGAAAGGCATCTAAAGGAAGATGTTCTTTATCAGGACCATTTCAACCTTTACATCACATCTAAGTTCCGGATGGGCTAGGAAAATGCTCAGACATGTGTCTGATTGACATGGTTAAGATGGACTTTTTGGTGTGACTCTTACTTAGACCTTTTAGAGATTGGTTTTTGGAGGGATATACAGGCATACATTTTATTCATTTTAGGTTTCCACATGCTACCAGATATGTTATGCTAAAAAATTCATTTGTAATATCTATTTTTTATGGAGGATATAGCGATATTCAAGATATTTTCAATTGGAGGAGCAGTGTTGTTCCATTTGTACAAAGAGATTTCTAAAGCTACACGATCAAAAAGAGCCAACATAGTAGGTTGCATCCATTTATTATAGATATGAGTATTGGAGCATTTACATATTGGTAGACCGCTGCTTCACATTCCATACCCAGTTCACCTCGATGGAATAAGTGTTGGATTCAAGTATACTGACAATTTCAACATTTATTTATCACATTTAGCTTAGTTTATAATTCATATGATGAGAATAAGTGGAACTAGGAACACTTATAAGAGATACTAGTTAGAAATGTTGCGACGTACAGAGATGAGCTAGATTGGTTAATTGATATTCAGGTACTTTATATATATATATATATATATATATATATATATATATATATATATATATATATATATATATATATATATATATATATATATATATATATATTATATATATATTATATATATATATATTATATATATATATCACTTTACTTAAACACCTCATCTCTATAACAATAATGCATGTTATATGGGAGCTCTACACGAAAGAGATTCGCTCATACGTTCCCCAGCTTTGCTTAGCATATGAGGAGATATGGCTTTGTAGAGTTCTAGTGATCAATTGGAAGAGAGTCGAATGGCACCTTCTAGATAGAGTGCTATGCCCCCCCCACCAATATTTCATCAATGGATCCCAGCTTTATTAGAGTTGATGGGCATGGAAAGGCTGACACAAATTGGGCATTGTACCACCAGCCCTATATTGCTATATAGGAGAGCATGAGAGCATACATAGTTATAGGAGAGGTTCATTATCCTAACTATGACTATAAAGTGACTTAATACTTGAGCTGATTCAGATCATGCGCAACACTAGTCATGCTTGAGGCACTAGTGGACTCGCCTAGAATATACAATCTCAGAGCTCTAGTAGAACGACATATGGTGAGTCTCCTTTTATTAAATTACACTATCTACTGTTGAACTTAATAAAATTTGCAAATATGTGCAATATGATTTCTTTCTGAACATGTATAGGAGATTACAATCATACTTTGGAGGGATTAAGGATACAACCATGCAACGTGATATTAACATTGTAGGTGGCTTATGCCACAAATTGTGCAAATATATATACATTGATGATGATCAATATTTTGATGAGATAGTTAATGAGCACACACCATTCATCCAGGCCTCTTCTACTTTAGATCCATACGGTGCTAGGCCATCATCTTACCCCTATGAGGGTCCTTCTCAAAGCCACCTTTAGATACTAACGCCCCCAGATATTCCCACCGCCTTTACACCGGATTTCCTACCTTCATCACTAGAAGAGCCTTTAGCTGCACACCCTGATGTCAATTTTGAGGACCAACACCATCTACACAGCAAGCCAGTGCGTGCACCATAACATTTTACTCCAAACACTACTACAATATCACATCGGCATAAGAGGAGGCATTAGTGATATCTACTATATACTTTTTGGATGTTTTGCTATTTTGAGATGTTAACATTGTACTCCTTATATATATGTATTATGTACCACATTTTATTATATTTTGATGTTATTATGCTAATATACATGTTTGTAGATGACTAATTTGAAGTTAAAGATTAAAAAAAACAAACAACTTTCTTACTCCTAATCAAATCTTTCCAAATCACACCAAACTAACATTCATTCAACAACAGTTACAAAACTGAGTAAAATACGACATAACACAGACTAAACAGTTGAAGGAAAATAAATAACTAGTAACTTCAACTGAAATCAGCACATAAACAATATGTTGCATATTTTTAATCATTATGTACATGCGAGTTTGGAGATGGGTCTTTGTTGGACAATAATTGAAGTGGTACTTAAACTCTTATTGAATATATTATCAGTCTGCTTCATTCAAAAACTCTATCTTCTTTCGTAATATAACATTTTCAATAAGCATGTTATAGGATTCTAACATGAATTCATCGTGTTTAGGATACTATTTATTGTAAAGAATAAAGTGATCTATATCGACTATTGACCTTTTAATGATCACCTCAGCAGAACCTTCTCTATCACGACTGATTTCATGAACTTGACCCCTGAGAAAGTCCGACGAAACCAAATGCCCATCATATTTTATAAACATTTGTACCCCACATATCTAAGAACATCACCGATCATGTATAGCTTTACTTTCATAACTTCATCATTTGTATGCCATAATAAGCAATATTTATCTTTGCTCCAACAATGTATAACATAGAAAAAAAATTATTACATTTGGCCTTCTCTTCAAGGCTTTCATCATAGCTTAGTGTATAACTTTATTTCAAATGAGTGCTTTCCTCTTTAATCATCTACTTGGTGGAAATTCTTATAATCTTATCCATCTCCCGCAAATACTTTGTGGAGTAAGGTATGAGAGATTGGACAACTCTAACAAATAAACTTAAGGCTATAAGATTCAGATATTGCTCATCAAATAAACCTATGGACCTACAACTTATATAGACAAAGAAGCACACCTAAGATATGACAACTAAAATATTAAAAATATTTAATAAAATTTATTGCTACATGACAAGGCAATTCATGCCAACAAATTGATTTGATAATACACCCTGATTTGATAAGACAATTTTACGTCTCATCTAATATGACTACTCCCCGCAACTTAACAACTCAAAGAATAACACATTTAGTAAATCATATCTGAAAATTTAACATTGAATGATTAATGTTTTATATTAAAAAAATAAAAAAATTACTCAAAGCACGACTTTGACGATTCCATTTTTTTTTTGTTTCCAATGGGTTAACTCGCTAATTAGATTAATAAAATAATTAGTTTAAAGTTTTGTCTTACATAAATAAGAGGATTATGTACATATGAATTCTAATGTAATTGAGGAAGCTTGGGCATCTGGGCTGCCTTGCCCTCGGGTGTTCCGTAATCGACGTCGTCTCTGCACCCACACGTCAACCGTTTACCTCGTCCTCGGTCGGCAGTGTTCCCTCGCTACCACTAAAATAGCAAATCAAACAGCGCGTGGCAACGTGCTCGAATATTTTCTTCTTCTCCGCTTCCTTCTCTCACCTAGGCTTGGATCTGTTCGAACCTCCTTTGATCCGCTATCAATTGATCGATTGATCGATAGGTCGATCTCTTACATTCAAGCATCGGAATTGCGGTTGAGTCATGGGTGTTTGATATATCTCGCAAACGGAGTTTTGAGCACTCAACCGATTTCCGCTCTCCGACTGGATCTCATCAATCGTTTGTGTTTTCAGGGATTGGAATCTCTAGGCGACGACTCGTTGCATCGGGCTTCAATCAAATTTTGTTCCTAGATTTCCAGACATCTGTTAGGGATTCTTGATCGGGTGCGGAATCGGCTTTTCCATCGGCTGTTGTAAGGAAATTTTATCATCTCTGAATTGGCTTGGTGAAGCGATGGTGGATTGCCGAAGCCTGATCGAGTTTTGCCGGGCTTTTGAGCGGCACCAGCAGACGGCAAACTTACAGTCTTCCCTGGAGAATCGGAATTACCAAGCTCATGCTCGGATTAAAAGATTCAAATCATTCAACCCCCTTTCACATCCTTTCTGCGAGCAGTCCCCTCAAGCCGCCATCGACGTCTTCATGCTGATTCTTGTTCTCGGGTCGATCGGTGTTTTAACGGTGCCCTGTTTCAAAATAATCTACGATGAAGCTTTTGAGATGTTACCTGTGGCGGTTGATCTTATGGGCGAGGTCGTCTGTCCTACATACGTAGCCTACGCCACCGGGATTATCCTGATGTTAGTCACGGGCTTTGCGCTTTATGAGATCATCAATCAACAATTTAGGAAATGCGGGAATCCAAATTGTAGAGGACTCCGAAAAGCCGTAGAGTTTGATATCCAGCTTGAATCTGAAGAGTGTGTGAGGTTTATGCCGCCCTTGCCGAAGGATGCATTTGGTGCTCAACCACTGGAGCTGGGGCAGGATCACAAGGAGTTGGAAGCTGAGTTAAAGAAGATGGCGCCACTGAATGGTCGTACTGTTCTCATATTTCGCTCACCCTGTGGATGCCCAGCTGGCAGAATGGAAGTTTGGGGGCAAAAGAAAGTCAGGCGTATTAAGAAGTAGACTTCTACTAAATCTTTTATGTTTTAGAAATTTAGTTCTTTTATACTAATAAGTTATACATCCCACAGAATAAAGATAGTAATTAGTCTATGTTCCCCATTACTGATTAAGTAGTGCTCTGTCAGCTCCTAGAAAAGAATATATGTTACGGCGAATATGGGGTTACCTATGTTGCTTCACATGTAAAAGAACAACCTCTATTATATTATCAAATACTTCTTGATTTTCTTCAAGTTAACCTTGCTTTCTAGAATTCTTTATATAGTTAAGTTGTTGGAAATGAAACTATTTCTTCAAGGCGGCAGAGTTATCCTGTTTAATTTTATATATAGTGTGATTCCCTTGTACTATTTCTCTTTCTATTAGAAAACAATTCTTTTTGAAAGGTAGTGATGATGTGAGAAGTTTGAATCCTGTTAAATGGAAGTCTTTCTATAGACTGGAAAAAATTGGTGGACTTGAAATTCTTGATCTAAGGAGCTTCAAAATTTCTTTAAATGAAAGGTGAATTTTGAAATCTATTCAAGGTGCTGACTTCCATTGGTGGGAAAATCATTCTTGTTAAGTACTTTAGAAGGAACAATATTGGAATTTTGTATGTTGAAATCTTACAAAGATTCTAATATCATTAAAGGAGTGTATATAGCATCTAAACCTTGTTTTATTATCGTTTACTGAAAGGTCAACAATGGCAATGTGGTCAGATTTTGGAAAACAAATGGATTGACAAAGTTTCTTATTTTATTAAATTCAACAAATTGGTAGACTTTACTTTAGATATGGATTATAGCATTAATTTTAAATTTGTTGATAATACTAGTTGGGGTTCATAGGAAACTAAGGAAAGGGATAATTCCTACTTACCTAAGTAATGATTTAAATGCTTTGCTTGATGGTGTTTCTCTTAGCCCTTCCATGGATGAGCCTATTTGGAGCCCTGGGGGTCATAAATTTTCTATTAAATCTTACTATTATTTTCCTATGAATGGTCACATAAAGCTGTGACTTTGGATTGGATCTATAAACCTATTGCTCTTCTCAAAGTTGTTATTATTGGCTGCTTACTTATTGGAGAAAAATTTCCAAGTAAGATGTATCTTCGCAAATCGGGGATTGTCACTTCTATGACATGCAATGTGTTTAAACACCTATCTAGAGGTTGACTTTCATCTTTTCATTAATACTTGGAGAAAGACCCTTGAATATCTTTGAAGCCAAAGAGTTTGTTGGGAGAAACAAGAGAGTGTTGCAACGCTGCGGGTTTGAGCGCTGCAGCATCATGTGACAGAGGCTTGAGTGCTGCAATGCTCCAAACTGGTGCCGCAATGTTGCGAGGTGGACTAGACAGTTTTCTTTCTCTTTATTTTGAAGGGTGGCGTCCCTTGGAGTTATTAACTTATTTTTCTCTTTTTGTTTTATGTATGAGCATGTTATAACAGAGAAGAGAAGCAAGGAGAGAGCAAGAGAGAAGAGAGATCTGTACTTATTTCTCCCCATTTTCATAGTGGATTTCTTGGTGTCACACTCCATGATTTTTTTCATAATTTCATACGTTAAATCCTGCTGTCATTTACTTTCCGCTGTTTGATACTATTATTCTTGTTTGTTTCATCGTGGTGTTTACTTCCATCCCCAACATTTAATTGCATTTTTAATTGTGTCATGCTTCTGATCAGCAGACAATAACATCCTTGAGCTACATTTTCAAAACTATTGATGATATTGTTTCTATTAAATTCTTGATCCATTTCCTTACTTTCATGAGATGTTCTGCCAGTTACAGTGGAGTAGTATCCAATAAGATTCTTTAAATTTCTACTTAGCTAGCAATGGCGTTCATTTAAAATCCCCAAGAGCATGATGATGCTGCTTTAACTTAACAGATGGAAGGAAATCATTGAATTAGTCCGTCTTATGCATACTAGAGCGGTTGCAGATTTTGCCAGAGAATTTCGTTGAAATTCTGTAGTGTCTGTTTGGCAATGCTGTTGCTACAAGTGGTTTTAATCGAGCTTGGGTAGGGATGATATTTTATTGTGGCATATTTTCCATTATTCATTTCTTTTGCAATTTTTTTTATTTAGACAGACTAATTGAAGGAAGATTAATGAAATGATCTTAGTAACTAGGGTTTTTAATAGGATTGGGGATTTTTGAATTTAAATTGAACCATTCTCTAATATTTGTGCTTCTGTTTTTGGCTTTGAATTATTTGCTAATTGCAATTTGATATGCTGAATGGAGGTCTTTTTTCTTAGCAAATGTAATCTTTCATGCACAAGCTGATACCACAACAGATTGCCTTGCGTCGAAACTTTTGAAGCGAGGTGGCTGTGATTCTAGCTTGTGATATAGGTTTACTTTACCCTGAGCAGGGCAAGTCGTCCTCTCTTTTGCAATTTCAACAGTGAAGTTGCTCATCCAGGTATGACTCCTGCAGCCATCTGAGTTAAGTTTTTCAAATTTTCTTACTATCTATAACTTATACTGGAAATATAAATTACTTGTTATTTCCAATTTAGTGATTTTACATGCTTTCTTGTTGATTGTAGTTGTTATTATTTTCCTTTCCTGCATTAGTTCATTAGCTGCTACTTGTTTATGCGCTTTTTTTGTGTTTATGAATATGAGTCATCATAATATTCTGCTTCTCGCTGAATGTAGAGATTTACTTGTTTCTCCATTCCGTTTCTACAGCAGTTCGTTTCTGGTGGCTGTTCACACCAGCCTATGCCCTTGGCTTATTTACTAAAATTTCTGTCATGCAATGCCCTCTGAAAAAAGAATTATTTCTTTAGTCAGTTTTTCTTGATGAACTGAACTTGGAATATTGACTTGTTACAAACAGTTGGCCAGCTCAAGAAGACTACAGTAATGTAAATGAAAAGGATAAACGGTGCTTGAAGCAAACTCGGATCTTTTAAATGCAAAAAAATTAAAATACTAACTGTGGTGTGGATGTTAAAATGCCAACTGCTTTAGTGTTTTCTTTTCTTCCCTTTTCCAATAGCTTTTGTTTAAGAATATATAGCGTTGCTAGGGCGTTATTAATTTTTATGTTTTTTTTTTCTTTTGGAGTCTTTTTTTCTCTTTTGGCCTAATCTTTTAATAGGCGTGGTATAGTAATTAGTGTTTTAAGAGCTATTAAGTATTTTCCTATAAATATCAAATTATCATGCTAGGAAAGGAAGTTTTTTTTGGAGAATTAGTTTCAGGTTAGTTTTGAGAGAGGGGAGGGAATTTCTTTTATTGTGGTAGATTTTTACTAAATTTCGAAACTGATACACCTTGGAGATAAAAACAGCAGCCAAACAATGAAAAAACTACAAAAAATATTAATATCAATAGCTGATTTTGAATTATAACTTCAATATGAAAAACAAGATACATATGATCTACAATTCGAGAGGTAGATCAGCTCTCCCAAAAACCTAGATGTCACTAGGAAGTCCTCACACAAAAAAAAAACTACAACTCTCAGATAAAATTATCCATACCAAACATAACATAAACCCTACTACTTATAGCAAATAATAAACAACAAATATCAAAACAGCCCTCCCCCAATCAGTCCCCAAATTTCTCCTCTTCAATTAGGAAACATCTCATAATTGATCTCCTCCAAATCAACCCCCAAATCTACCCTCTTCAATTAGGAAACATCTCCTAATTAATCTCCTCCAAATCAGCCCCTAAATGAGCCCCCTAATCTACCATATGTAATTATGAAATATCTCATAATTAATCTCCTACAAATTAGCCCCCAAATCAACCTTCTTTATTTATTAATATCCCTATCCTATTTGAATTCAAATAGGAGATCTTTCCGTAATTAATTTCCTCCTTAATTACCCTCCTAACATAATAAATTATTGCTTTCTTGGGCCTCATAAGAGGAGTCGAAATCTCCCTAGATTTGATTCTAGGTTTTGCCCCTCCATTGCCTGTTGGGCCGGCCGGTCCAGCCTCCCTTGGCTTGCAACCATAATAGAAAGGTGAATAGGAGAGGGGCTATAGTGGAGTCCAAGATTACTCCAGTTGTTATCGGAGGAATCCGACAGTGAAATCTTGTTGTGTGGCCAATTGATAAATTTTTTTATCTCAAGGTAGCTTATTGATGCTCTGCTTTTGATTTCAATTATAGCATTTGTGTGAGTATTTTTTGAATTTTATTCAATTTTGGTTGACATAAACAAAGATTCAAAAAGATATAGAATGTTGTAATTGTGTAACTTTTAATATTTTGTAAATATAAATTTTCATTAAGTGATTTGGTTTGAATATTTTCTCAGGGATTCTATAATTATGTTGTTATTTCTAGAAATTGTTACAATTCAATAAATGTTTCAAAATAGTGCTATGAATGTTCCTCATGAATAAAATTTTGATTTTTAACTATTGTTGTGTGTGATAGTTTACTCCATATGTACTCCTGAAATAGTCGTGTATGTGCTAATTTCATGTATTAAATAAAATGTGGTGTATGCATATTGACATTGTCAATATTTCCATGTTCGCATATTCATGTATCATACGAAATGTAACTCTTACAAATTAAAAATGTTTAAGTTATCAAGTTCATATATCCAGGCGCCATACTAAATGTGATTTATACATGTGGAAAAATGTGAAAGTTGTCATATTCATGTGTTGGCGGATATGTAGGGAGAAAGGAAAGTATTATAAGTTGCACCTATCTTGTGTTCTGTGCATGCTTGTACACCCATGCATATGTAAATGTTCATGTTTTCCTTCATCTGTCCTTCTCATCAATATTTTGGAGCTTTTATTCTTCTATAGCAGCTTTCTATTAGAATTCATATTGATGTAACCAAAAATTTGGGAAGGGACCCAAAATTTTGATCACAAAAACAATCTCTTTCTAAGATCTAAAAACTTACAAAAACTGGACAAATTAAACAAAACAAACTTTAATATTATAAAATGAAAGACTTACAAACTTGACTCAAACAAACTTGACTCAAACAAGACATCCTAAACTTGCTTACTTTGAGAAGAAGGATACAGGTGGGGTGTAAACTTGTGGAGAGACGAAAAAGATTAGAAACCAAGAAGAAGGGTGGAAAGAGCTCGCAAGATTTCCAGAGGAGGTGAGAAGGAGTGTACAAAGCTCACAAGCTTTTCCAACGAAACCCGCAGGTTTACATTTTCAAAAATCATTCACATCACATAACTAAAACAACCACAAAAGAACTCTATTTATAGGCACAAAGAAGGAATACAAACAACCACCTAAAAGCAATATTTAAAGCCATTAAAATAGAGAAATAGAAGGCCATAAGTCACTAAGAAGAAGACCAGAAGACTGCAGGAATTCTGTAGGAAGATTGCATAGAAAATAGTGGAAAGGCTCATGGAAATCCTCCCAAACAACCACCAAACCAGTCCCCAAAAAGTTGTCTAAATTCTGTCCAAAAACAGCCCAAAAAATTCTTCAAATACTTCATTAAATGAGGGAAATGAAAGGCCAACAACCACCATACAATAGTCCTTAATTTGCACAGGAAACAGAGCACCAAAAGCCACAGGAAAAGAACCCATCAGTCACGAAAAATAGCCTAGCCTGCGAACCGAAGAGCCACTCGCAGATACCAAGGAGCCAGCCGTGAAAACCAAGGAGTCAAGGCACGAAAATCCAAGAGCCAACCATGGGAAACGAATAGACAAAAAGGGGGAAAGGAGAATAGACAAGATCAAAGAAATAATGAGCTAATTTTTAGCTCCATAAATGAACTAAAAACCAGCTCATAATGAGCTAACCTTCCACTTGACATTAATGAGCTGGAGAAGTCAAAAATCAAATTTTTTGTGTTTGATTTGACCCCCCCTCCTTGTCTACATCAGACTCCCCTTATTGAGAACTCATCTCCCTATGAGTTAACTTTATTCTGAAGGCGTTGCACCAAGAGACACCAGGACTCAACTGACAACATGACTCAAAACTCACAAGACTCTTAAGACTCACAAGACTTACAAGACTCACATGACTCACAAACAAAACTTACGAGACTTGCAAGACTCACAAAATAAGACTTCCATGACACCAAGACATACAACTTGACTCAAAACAAAACTAACATGACACTAAGACTCATACAACAACTACTATGACTCACCAAGACTTACAAGACTTACAAAACTTGACTTGACTTGACAAACTGACTCACAAACCTAGAACTTCCTAACTTGCTCTGATACCAACTGACGTAACCAAAAATTTGGGAAGGGACCCAAATTTTTTATCACAAAAATAATCTCTTTCTAAGATCTAGAAACTTACAAAAACTCATAAAAACTGGACAAATTAAACAAAACAAACTTTAATATTATAAAATGAAAGGCTTACAAACTTGACTCAAATAAGATACCCTAAACTTGCTTACTTTGAGAAGAATGATACAGGTGGGGTGTAAACTTGCGGAGAGACGAAAGAGGTTAGAAGCCGAGAAGAAGGGTGGAAAGAGCTCGCAAGATTTCCAGAGGAGGTGAGAAGGAGTGGACAAAGCTCGCAAGCTTTTCACCCAAAACCCGCAGGTTTACATTTCCAAAAATCATTCACATCACATAACTAAAACAACCACAAAAGAACTCTATTTATAGACACAAAGAAGGAATATCACTAATAAGAAGACCAAAAGACTGCAAGAATTCTGTAGGAAGATTGCATAGAAAACAGTGGAAAGGCTCATGGAAATCCTCCCAAACAGTGACCAAACTAGTCCCTAAAAAACTGTCCAAATTCTGTCCAAAAACAGCCCCAAAAACTCTTCAAATACTTCATTAAATGAGGGAAATGAAAGGCCAACATCCACCATACAGCAGTCCTTAATTTGCACAGGAAACAGAGCACCAAAAGCCATAAGAAAAGCCCCCCATCAGTCACGGAAAACAGCCCAGCCTGGGAACCGAAGAGCCACCCGCAGATACCAAGGAGCCACCCGTGGAAACCAAGGAGTCGAGGCACGAAAATCCAAGAGCCAACCAGGGGAAACGAATAGACAAAAAGGGGGTAAGGAGAATAGACAAGATCAAAGAAATAATGAGCTAATTTTTAGCTCCATAAATGAACTAAAAATCAGCTCATAATGAGTTAACCTTCCACTTGACATTAATGAGCTGGATAAGTCAAAAATCAAATTTTTTTGGGTTTGATTTGACCCCCCCTGTCTACATCACGTATGCACATCAAAATATTCAAAATTGTGTAAAATAAAAAATACCCTAATAAATTTTAGAAGAAATTTGTCAAAACGTGTCGAATAGCAAACACAATAATATACACAAAAGTTACATGGTGAAAGTTTTTTTAGATTTTAGAATATCTTTACCGTTGTGTCATTAAAAAGCCAGAACTCTCCTAAACCTCATAAAAATAAAGATAAAATAAATGTATCCTACGTCGATGTGAATAACTTTCCCGATTGGTCTAATATAAAAAAAATAGCCCGAAGACCCCATAATCAATTTTTCTCTCTAGGAAAATCTCCTCCCTCTCTCTCTAAGCTGGCAATCAAACGATTGAAAATGAAATGAGATAGTGGAATTTCATATTTATAAAAATTATGATCACAATGCCGCTGCGCTCGGAACCCAGCTTCGCAGCGCCAAAAATTTTGCACTGCAGCACTCCTAAAAGATTTTCACACACATGCCGATTTTCATATGAAAGACCCTTAGGGCTTAATCTAATGTAGAAAATACAATCAGAAATGTTCACATAAGATATAAAATTGAACATGTCAACTTATCAAATCAATTCAGGTTATCACAGTTATTTTGATTACTGTTACAGTGGTCCTCATAGGAGAACCTTTATCAATTTTGGTCAATGCCAATACGTGCAGTGTATTGGGGGTCATTCTGTTTACTCAAATTTTTAATCGAGCTGGGTCGATTTCATAAAAATAAGTTTTGACTCAATTTTGACCAAAGGCAATTTAATTTAAGTAAATTTGATTAATTGATTCAATTTTGGCTCAATTTTTTCACTCGATTGAGCAATTGATTGAATTTAATCAATTTTCTTGTTCAATTTAACATTAATTCCATTGAATTGACTCAATTATGTCAAATGATCAAATCAAGTCAGTTGAATTGAATCAAAGTCAAATTTACTCAAATCAAGTTGAATTGAGTTATTTTGTGTCAAATTAATGTAAAGTTAAACCGAGTCGAATGAAATCAAATCGAATTGAGAACTCACCCAAGAGTCATCAAGCCTTAACTCGACAGAATTGTCAGAGGGGAGTCATCTCCCACATAAAATGCTAAAGGTTCACATAGAAAACTCAACTCGAAACTCGTCCCCCAACAAAAAATGCCAACATTAGCATTGCTCGTCATCCAAGTTATAGGAAAAGGTCTTCTCAAGAGGATTACAGCTCGCTCCTTCACAATCAAATGACCGTGGAGCCCATTACTCCTACAACTTGAATATATTTGTCTCCCAAGTTGAAGCAATCTAGTAGTGCTCCATCAAAAGGTCGCCAATGACTTCAGAGCGCTCACCATCCACAGTCCTCTCACTTCGACCCTCACCAGCAAACTCACTTATTCATACTTGTACAAACTCGGCACAAAGAAATTCTGCTTGAGTCAAAGGATAAACAAATGAGAGATGCAATCATCTATCAAGCTAACTAGAGTATGACACGTATGTAAAGTAGTCTGTAACATCATTTGATGTACTTTCATTCTTTTTTTTTTATTTAGCTCTTTCTATACCTCTCAGATTCCTAATAATGAAGAGGAACATTTTAGATATGTTGGCATTTTCCATAGACACTTTAGCTAATAGACAATTTTTCACAATTTACTCCCTTTTCTCTCAATTCATGCATAGTTTATCAAGTCATACTTGTCAAAGCTAGCCTGCTAGTAAGGCCGGGTGTCACCCATGAACAAATTAGATCCAACAATATTAGTGTTTTTTAACCATGTGATTCACGAAATATAGATGTATTGTTTTCCATAACCTGCAGTTTTTCATGCTAGTGTAATTCAATATTTGAATCAATGCTTACTTCCCATGATGTCACAAAATATGCGAAGAAATTTATTCCACGTGGCACCTTGTTCACAGTCAATTTATTTCATTGTTTTTGACAGTTTTTACAATTGGCGATCATCCTAACATCAACCCTCATTCCCATACAATCCACTTTTGGGATAAAAAATTGCGGTTTCAAAATTGTCTTTTTTATTTGTTAACTACATTGTACACGCCAAATGGTCTAATTTTTATTTTATTAGCTATATCATAATAAAGTACAAATGGTCAACTTTTGCTATTCGACTATTTCTTAATTACTCATATTGCTTAAATGGGCTTTATAGCAGTCTATTACAACTATACCAGATGCCCATGGAATGACCACGGTTCTGCATATTCCGTTCTTTCTTTTTTTCTTTCTTTTTTTTTAACTTTAATTGAAACCATTCAAATCAAACTGCTTGCAACCTTCTAAATCTTCGTTATTATCATTTATGTTTAAGTCTAGTTGTGTAATTCGGCTTGAAAACCCAAACTGACTTGACTGCTTCCCTATGTCTTGCAGAATTTCCAAAGTTTTGCTATTTTGGATTCCGAGGTAAGGGTACTCTATTTCTGTCTCTTTCCTGCTTGCATCTGCAATGCTGTTGTTTTCATTTAGCCCATGAGTTGTATTCAGTGAAAATAAAGCAGAACCTCCTTCAATCATGAAAATTGCATCCACTTCACTTGGTAATGATGAACGGACTAGCTCTTTATGATTCACTTCCCCACGTCTTGCTGTTGGAGTCTCTTCAAACATAGCAATATCACAACTCTTATTATTCTGAACGAATAAATCGCTGTGGTATGTTCTGAAGAACATACCAACATCATCCTTTCCTATGTCTTCATTTGATGTCAAACAACTACCCGTTGAACCATCATATACATGAGTAGTTTGTGCGTGTTGTCTTGGTAAATGGGCCGTTTCTTTAAAACATGGAAACTCAGTAGGTAAGCACTTATTAAACGCATTGGAAACGTGTTCAGAGAGTTGAAATTTGGCATCCTCCGGCCCCATGGAAGTAAAGTTCTGCTTGCCAAGAGTCTCTTCAGTTTTCTCTAGAACGGACTGTAAATATTTTCCCTGTGCTTCTATGCGAAGCTGTAATTGCCTTTGTACCTACACACAAAATTTTCAGTTTAGAGGATATTCAACTGTCCATTAGTTGTGTTATGAAAGAATTAGTTGAAAAGGAAGTAAAGCATTCTCCTTTTGTAGAATACTCTAGTCCAGATGAAAACATTACCACCTCACAACAACCATGGATGTGAGGCATATTTAGCAGATAATTTATCACCAATCTGATATGCCAACGGGGAGGGGCAGTAGCGGCAGGAGGGGCAGTAGCGGCAGGAAAGGCAGCAACACTAGCAGGAGAAGACCTGGACCAACCCAGCTGGCCAGTCCAGTGGGAGCTGAACCAGAAGGTTGAGCGGAAGCAGAAGGGGAGCCAGAGGGGAAATTCGGCTAGCTTTGTGGGGCCTAGGAGAGCTGTCATGCAAAGAGGAGTAATCAAGAAAGAGGTGTTTTGGGAAGGTTTTTATCATGAAGGTTTTAAATTAGAAAGGTTCCAAATATGTTTATTGTGTGTTAGAAAAGATTTAATGAGGGAGGATTTGATTAGGAAAGGTCTATTTAATTAATAAGATTTCTTAAATTATATTTATGTTGATCAGGAAAAGTTCTATTTATTTGAAAATGTTTCCTATAGTATATTTAATTATTTAGGAAGGTTTCCTAAATTATGTTTAATTTATTTAGGAAAGTTTCCTAAATTATGTTTAATTGTTTAAAAATGTTTTCTAAATTACGTTTATTTGTTCAGGAAGATTTCCTAAATTGTATTTAAATTATTTAGGAAAGTTCTATTTAGGTTCTTATGTTCTGGGGCTATTTAAGGGGGAGTTGTCTAGGGTTTAGGATCATGTTATTAATGAGTTTTGTAAGTATTTTATGTTCACTGTTTTTGTGAGAGATTCTAACGGCGTCTAGAATTTGGGAGAGAATGTGCTCCTCTCGAAAGAGAACATTGTAGGGGTGTCAATTTCGGGTCACGGGTCGAACTCGAAATTGTTCTGGCACTATTCGGGTCCAACCCGAACTCGACGGGTTTGGGTCAACTTGAAGCCCACCCGCTTCGGGTCTGGGTCAACCCGACACGACCCGAATGACCCAGGGTCGTGAAAAAATTGCTAGTTTTTTGATAAAAAATGGGTCAATTTCCGCTTTTCGAGTAAACAATGGGCCAATCTCGGGTTTTTGGGTCAAAAATGGGTTTTCAGGTAAAAAATGGGTCAATTTCGAGTCAAAGAGCCAACCCGAACCCTACCCAATTTTTGAAATGGGTCAAATTTTTCATCCCGAACCCAACCTTTTTCGGGTCCGGGTTAACCCTAACCCGAAATTTATTGGGTCGGGTTTGAGTCGGGTTTTCGGGTTGTGTCAATTATTGACACCCCAGACCATTGTTTCTTGCTTGTTCGTATTTCGTTTCATATCAATAACAATTTACAGTGTACTGAATTTTTCTTAATTTGTTGGTTGTTTTTTATTCTAAGGCGTATCAAATTAGTATCAGAGTAATTTATTGGGATCAATGGTGGGTGAAAAGTTGATGTTTTGGAAGAAAAGTTGGAGAGTGAAGTATGGAAGCTGAGAATGGATATGAGATCATTGAATGAACATTTTTCAGCGATGGAAAGAAGGTTTGAGAATTTGGAAAATATGATGAAGAAAATAATCAAGATGTAGTTGAAAGCTTCATCGACAATCCCTAGTGCCGAACTGAAGGGAAAAATAATTCTAGAGGAGATGATGAGAACGCTCATGGATGCGATCAAAAACCATGCCGATGGCTCTACCTGCTAATCATAATCAAGATTTGATCAGAATTCCCTTGGTTGAATTTAATGGGAAAGAAATCGGACGGGAAGAGTTAAACGAAGAGAGCTCTTTTCATCAAGAGCCATCTCCTAGGGCTTTGATAAGGGACAAAATAGGATTTCTGGATGGGGGAACAACAAAGAGGGAATTTTATGGTGGAGGTGGTGGTGCCAACCATTATGGGAGGCATTTCAGACAAGGGGATTAGGTGATCGGAGATGGAGGAGGTCGAGATGAGTCATGGGGATTGGGTCATGCAAGGCGGATGGATAGAGGGTGGGATGCCCACCCTTGATACACGAGGGAGACATGGAGGGATCACGACATCCGCTACACAGAAGGAGGAAGAAGTTATTGGGGTGGTGGCGATCCTAGGGTGTGAAAGATAAAAGATGTTATTCAGGTTCATCAAGATGAGGAAGCATTTGTTGAAACGGTGCTAGTTAAGGCCAGATCTCCTCCCCCAGATATGCTTCTAAAAGTTGAAAGAGAAGCTAAATATATGGAAGAGGCTGAAGGGACCAACCATTTTGTTTACAATCTTGAGCTATCTATCCTGCATTGCTATCTTTTGCTAAATAGTCTTGTACATGAGCCCATTGAAGATTTCTCTCTAAGTGCTATGAATGAAGAGCTTCCTACGATTCAGGAGCAAGTTTACTATGGACAAATAATCTCAACTACAGATGTTTTAGAGAAGTTTCTCTCTGAAAGTGGTTATCACCACTATAACCCCCAGGTCATTGATGACGAGAAATAAATAAACAAATTTATTTCACTTTTCAAATCATACATTGCAAAGGAATCTATGCTATATGACTACTCCTAGAACTGGAAAGGGGCCGGAACAAGGGTGGGGCCCAAGCATTGATGGGAGCTTGGATTTAGTGGGGAAAATTCAAATGTGGGGGGTTGTTTAGGGATTAATCATTTAGTAATTGTATTGTTGCTTTAAGTATTCTCCTTTTTGGCTTGGGTTAGGGTTATCTTGAATTCGGGCTGAAGTTTGAGATCTCTTGTGTTTGCTTTTGGGGCTATAATCTTAGACTAGAGATTTGGAGAGTGGAATCTTCCTCTTGAATTGAAGATTCATTGTTTCAGATTATTTCCTTTCAACTATTAGTGAATTTCAAATGCTGTTTTTGGGATTTCCCTAGAGGTTTTCATCAAAATTTGCTCAAACTTGCTATTTTTCTCTAAATTTCTGCAAGTTTTCCCTGTTTTGGTGGTTTTTTTCTATCAAATTGGTGTCAGAGCACATCGATCTAAGGGGAACCAATGGTCGAAAGGAAAGTGAAAGTTATGCAGGGAGAACTTGGGCAACTCAAATCAGATTTTGAGAAGAAGATTTCTAATTTTCAAAATTAGGTCACATCTGTCAATGAAAAGATGGAAGAAAAGTTCACAATGGTGGAAGACATGTTGAAGAAATTGCTTGAAGCCAATCCACATCCGGCGACATCGGAAGCGAAGGAAACCATCGGCAGCCATGGGAGAGGTGGAAACCCTAATCCGTTTAGGGGAAGGGGAAATTCGGAAGTGGAAATTTTGAAGGGAGAAGATGGGATGCCTCTGCTAGAGCCACTTTGTATGGAGGAGAGAAGCGTGGAGTACGAAGGAAGAGGTGTTGATTTTGCAAGGGGAAGGGAGGATTACGATTGCTGGGGTGCTAATTTTGAAAGGAGGGGATTTTTAAGAAGGTTTTGGGTATGAACGTCGAAGGGAAGAGCATGAAAATTGGGGAGCACCTCCTCTTCGAGGAACAGGGGGCTACGGAGGATTCAAGGGAAACAGGGGTAACATGAGGGTAAGGAAGCTGAAGATGCCCATCTTTGAGGGCGAGAATGTACATGGGTGGATATACAAGGTAGAGCGATACTTTGCAGTCATTGGGCTTATGGAGGAGGAGAAATGAATAACAACTAGATTGTATTTGGAAGGGAAAGGGCTAGCCTAGTATCAGTGGAGGGATATGAGGTGACTCATTTCGGAGTTGGAGAGAGTTCAAGGACTGCTTACTAGAGCATTTCCAAACCAGTAAGCGAGGGATCTTCTATGAGCAGTTCTTCTTCCTGACGTAGGAGGCTACCGTGGCAGAGTACCGTGATCGGTTTGAGTACCTAGCTAGTAGGCTAGATTGGCTTTCTGAGATCGTGTTAGAGGGGAACATCATGAAGGGGCTCAAACCAAAGATTAGAGTGGATGTTAGAGTGATGAGGCCACATGACTTGGGGGAAGCCATGGAGTTGGTATTGGTCGAGGACCAAAAGCATCTGGAGAGGGGGGCTAGAGGTAATAACTTGGGGGGATCATACAGGATGGCTACCGCTTTTCTAGCTTCCAAAGGAGCTACACCGAGAGTTTTGCGTAAAGTACCAAAGGAGAAGTCTGGAGAAGGGGGATTTGGAAGAAATTTCAAGAAGCTCACTGAGGAGTTGCAGGAGAAGCAGGCAAGGGGTTATGCTTCGGATGTGATGAAAAGTACATGCCAGGGCATAGGTGTAAAGATTGAACTCTTTAGGTTCTCATCATCTGCGATGATGAAAAAACTAAACAGGGAGGAGAGAGCAGGCAAGTGGTGGAGGAAGAGAAGTTGCATTTGAATGTGGCGAAAGTCTCTATAAACTCAATGGTGGAATTCACCCTGAATCACACAATGAAAGTGAATGGAGAAATAGCTGACTGAGAGGTGGTGGTGTTGATAGACAGTGGGGCAACTCACAATTTCTTCTACAATTAGATTATTGATCTGTTAGGGGTGAAATTAATGGATATTGGGGGCTGCGGGTTGATGATGAGTACAGAAAAAGTGGAGATGGCTAGAGGAGTATGTAGGGGAGTAGTGTTGACTATTTAGGGGATCCAGGTGAGGGAGAAATTTCTGCCATTGGACTTGGGAAGCACTGATGTCATCCTGGGAATGAAGTGGCTACAGACTTTGGGTGATACTAAGATCAATTGGGGAGCACTGCAGATGGAGTTGGTGGTAGGGGGAGGATGGTGATTTAGGGCGACCCCGAGCTGTCAAAGACTGGGGTACTCTCAAGTCTCAGATCAGGACCATATAGGAGGTGGGAGGAGAATTTTTGGTGGAATTGCAGCGCTTGGAAGGGGTCTGACTGGAGGATGTGGAAGGTATTCCTACTCCAGTTCATCCGCTCATATATCAGTTCAGTGAGGTCTTTCAATCTTCCTAGGGCCTACCTCCATAGAGAGAGCTTGAAGGAAGGGGTGTCACCGATTAGTGTTCGATTGTATCGCTATCCTTTGATTTAGAAGGATGAGATTGAAAAGTTAATCTGTGAGATGTTAGAGGCGCAGATTATCAGGTCAAGTGTGAGTCCTTTCTCTAACCCAGTATTACTGGTCAAGAAGAAGGATGAGAGCTGGATATTTTGTGTGGATTAAGAGCTGTGAACAAAGAAACTGTGCCAGATAAGTTCCTTATTCTTGTGATTGATGAGCACTTGGATGAATTGCATGGAGCAGTGGTGTTCTCCAAGTTTGATTTGAAGTCAGGTTATCATCAAATCAAAATGAAGGAGGTAAATGCTCAGAAGACGGCTTTTAGGACACAAGAGGGGCACTACGAGTTTCTAGTGATGCCGTTTGGGCTGACTAATACCCCTGCTACTTTCTAGTCCTTATTCAACAGGGTGTTCCGGTTGTACCTCCAGAAGTACGTCCTAATTTTCTTTGATGACATACTGGTGTACAGTAAGTCCGAAGAGGAGCATCTAAAGCACTTGAGGGTACTTTTAGGAATTCTACAGGAGCATCACCTAAAGAAGTGCAGCTTCGTACAGGCTAGTGTATAGTACTTGGGGCATACGGTGTCCAAGGAAGGAGTGGCGACTGATCAAATCAAAATTGAGGCAATGTAGAAGTAGCCTTTGCCTAAGAACCTGAGGGAGTTGAGGGGTTTCCTATGATTAACTGGTTACTACTGGAAATTTGTGAGGGATACAGTACCATAGCTTGGCTCTTGGCGGAGCAACTGAAGAAGGATAGCTTCTTATGAAGAGAGGTAGCGACACAAGCTTTTGAGAGACTGAAGAAAGCCATGACTACAGTCCTTGTTTTAGCTCTCCCAGATTTTAGTCAGGTTTTAATGTTGGAGACCGATGTGTCCAGATATGGGTTGGGGTTGTACTCATGCAAAACAACAGGTCTATAGCATACTACAATCAAGTACTATCAGCCAGAGGTAGGCTGAAATCAATATATGAGAGGAAATTGATGGCCATTGTGTTGGCTATTCTGAAGTGGTGTCCTTACCTACTGGGTTAGTATTTCATTGTTAGGACATATCAGAGGAGTTTGAACTACTTATTAGAGCAAAAGATGGTGACTGAGGAGCATTAGAGGTGGTTGTCCAAACTACTAGGCTATAATTTTTTAGATCCCCAATACATGCCAGGTTTTGAAAATAAGATGACGGATGTTTTATCAAGATGTGCTGGGGGGCTCTAGGAGATGGCAATTTTAGTACCACTGATGGTAGATTGGGGGGTTATCAAAGAAAAGAGTATGCAGGATGAGGAGTTGAGAATGATTAGGGAGGATTTGATGAAAGATAAGAGTAGTCATTCTGGGTACTCAATTGAGGGGAAGAGGCTCTAATATCAAGGATGGTTTGTGATGTCGTGAACTTCCATCCATATTCCCCACCTACTGTAGGAGTTCCATGGGAATGCAATTGGAGGCCATTCTGGGATACAAAAGACATACATGAGATTGGTTGCTGAGTTGTACTAGAGGGGATGCATAAGGATGTGGAGGAGATAGTGATGAGGTGTGTGGTGTGCCAGAGGAACAAGTACATGGCTATGACTCCAAGGGGTTACTACAATCCTTAGCACTTCCAAACTGGGTATGGGAGGAAGTATCCATGAATTTTATAGATGGCCTACCACGATCGGAGAGATTCACAGTCATTATGGTGGTGGTGGACAAGATGAGTATGTACGCATATTTAATCCCCTTACGAAACCCCTACACCATAGTGACATTGGCAGTAACATTCATCAGGGAGGTGGTTAAACTGACTGAGATTCCTAAGTCGATAGTTTCTAATCGAGGCAATGTATTTCTCAGCCAATTTTGGAGGGATCTGTTCAGGGTACTGGGAATAATTTTTAAGAGAAGCACTGCTTAACACTCGCAGACGGACGGATAAGCGGAGGTTGTCAATAGAAGCCTGTAGACTTACTTGAGGTGTTGTGCTTCCATTAGACAAGATTGGAGCAGTGGCATATCATTTAAAATTTCCCCCATCCGCCACCATACACCCAATCTTTCATGTGTCACAGTTGAGGAGAGCTCTTGGTGAGCATGCAGTTAGTGTAGATTTACCAGCAACATTGACAGAGGAATTGGAAGTGGTATTAGAACCACTGAAGCTAAAAGGGGTGCGATCAGATGAATAGGGGTATAAAGAACTGCTTATTAAATGGAGGGACCTTCCTGACTTTGACACTACTTGGGAACCATATGAGAGGGTGAAGCATCAATTTTCCTCATTTCACCTTGAGGACAATGTGAGTCATTGGGAGAGGGGTACTGGGAAGGGGATGGAATAAGGGTGGGACGCAAGCATTTTTTAGAGGGGGGGGGGGGGGTTATAATACCCGAATATTCGAAATAAATGTAAGTATATACTTTCTCTAAATGTATATTGATTTTTATTAAATTCTACTTTAAAAAAAATATATAAAATCAACTAGTTTGACGTTTGGAAGTATGCATAGAATAGTAATCTAATTATCTAATTTAATAAAGTGTACTAATGGTACAGCTAATGTATTTAACTGTTTATAATTAACTTATTATGATTTAAACAGTTGAGTCAAATCCACGTATTATGTATATGAAGAATTAATGCAATTCAGATTCTAAATTCCAGGATTCCACTTAGGTTAGCATGCATTGGCTGATCTTTTCTTTAGTCCATCCAACGGTTAGCATTAAAGCTTAGTGGAATGCAAGAGTTAGTGAAATTAAGAATATCTATATTATAATGTATGGTGTGTACGGCTGAGAGAGTTTATTTATTTATTTATTTGTTTAAGTAATAACCGAGTAGTGGATGTTAGGGATTATACAATGCTCAGTATTTATTTCCTACCCACCGTTCTTTGAAGTTGGACGTTGTGGGTGAGCAGGAGAAAGGATTCAGCGGAGCTGTTGGGAGGGAATGCAGAGGAGAAATAGGTTGCTGCGTGTTTATGCTTTCTAAGGTAAATATTTAGGAGCATGTATAATTATTGATTTGATAAAGTGATTTAAAAGTCAAGCATATGTGTTATCTGAAATCAGAAAACTCTTTGTACAAGCATATGTTTTACAAGCATTTGTGTTATCCGATAAATAGTATTGAAGTTAGTTGTTAGGGATTACTGAATTTTAGAAGGAAAGAGGAGAAAGAAGAGTAAAAAGAAAAAGAAATGATTTAGGAGTTCAAATAAATTGTGGATGGTTTTATATAATAAAAATCAGATTTAAATTGTTGGATTAAGGATTAATTTATATAACTGAAATCATCAATTTGATGGCTGAATTCAGATGTTAATAATTTATGTATTCAGGAGGGGAATTGCAAAAAGTCTAGGAAAAGAATTTGGTCGAATGAAGAATTCAATTGAGGTGGTGTATAAAAGGAGGAAACAAGACCAAGAAGAACGAATTTCAAGGGAGGTGAGATACCTTACAATGCTATAGAAATTAATAATTGTTTTCTTTGATTGCAATTCATATCTATTATGGTTGATAGCATTTATTTCAATTTTTCTTCAATTTATTTTAGCTTATTCATGACTATGATTATTTGTAAAGTATTTTGTATACTAGCATATGTCATAAAAAAATGATTACTATTAGGAAGGTGATTTAAGCCATATGTTGGGGGATAAGCCCGCACAAGTAAAGGCGAAAAACCTGACGAGGTAAGCCTATACTCTCAAGTCTAGAAATTGGGAATTGGACCCAACTCTGAATTGAGAGAACATCTTTAATTCTAAAAGTTGGGAATCTAGACACAACCTTGAATTGGAAAGCTAAAAAGGTGCAAAAGCTTATAGCCATCATATGATAAGTTAATAAGGGTGTTGAACAATTAGCAAAAATGAAAGTGTACTGTTATATTCTTTTTGGTGATCCATGTGAATGGTGCTCTAACCATATTATTATTTGGTCATAAATTGTATTTCTTTCTAAATGGTTAAAATGCTATTATTATTTTTATACATTGCTTGTGTATTTCATTGAGCCATAGCTCATTTGTAGTGGTTATACTGCAGGTAAGGGAAAGGAGCCCGTAGGGCGCTAGGCGAGAAAGAGGTGACCGTTCCTTTTTGGTGTATATATGTTTTGATGTACAAAGGGATCTTAGAGGAGATCTGAAGGATAGCTGTATAAATCTTTTGGTATGTAAGTAAATTTCAAAAGTGTGAGTAGAGCTCTGTATTTGTTTTAATTCTGTTGATGTTCAGTAAAGTACATTATATGCTTCCATTATGATGTTCGGAGTTGATAGGTTGACATGTTAAGAGAGCCTAGTTAGATTTATTTCCTTCTCTGTTATACTCTAGTTTGTTTGTTAGAGAGTAAGCCAAACTGGAGTGTGACAGGGGGAATTCAATTTCGGGGGAGGGGGGAGGGGTGGTGGGTGGGGTGGGGATTTTGTTTAGGGATTAAGCATTAAGTAATTGCATTGTTGCTTTAAGTATTTTTCCTTTTTGGCTATGGTTAGGGTTATCTTGAATTTGGGCTGAAGTTTAAGATCTATTGTATTTGCTTTTGGGGCTCTAATCTTAGGCTAGGGATTTGGAGAGTGAAATCTTCCTCTTGAATTGAAGATTATTGTATTGGATTGTTTTCTTTCAACTATTATTGAATTTTGTGGGCTCCAAAAATTCGGCCCCGGCCTCCGCCCGCACTGATGTGCTTTTTTCTTCGGCGAGGGAGTTTTAACAGATTTAAATCGGGGTAAATCTTGGAAGGAAGATGAGTTTGTAGATAAGACACTACTCATTTTGCGAGGACTTTATGATCTGAGTTCTGGTTTCCTATAGGCGCAAGCCCCTATAGTTAATTACCCCTTCCGATAACGAGAGAGAACTTTCGATTAAGGCTAGTCGTCAATCAAATACGTAGAAATACGTAGTATCTGGCATATAGTAGCAGCATGGATTTGAGATGTTAGAATGGTTGGAGAATTTGGTAATTTTGATATTTAAAATGGAAATTTCATCATCTAACACTTAAAGCGGATGGTGGGGGAATGGATGATGGACCCGATCAAGATCCCATGGTTCCGTCGTCCCGGGCCATCGTGGTCCCTGGTCTACTTAGTCAGAGGAGGTAGTCGACCCAACTTGATAGAAGGATCCTTGTCGGCAGCCATGGGTTGCTTTGTCCAAGGGGACTTTGTAGACCTGGGGTGAATATTTGTTTAAGGGAATAAATTTGAATCCACCTTAGCTAACAGAGGGCTTTGTGCCCTATTGATCATATCCTATTGATTCATATCTCAAGGATTTGATGCCAATAAGGAGCATATCAGCTCTGACCATAACCGCTATTTATGGTGTCATTTGGCGGCAAAAACACTCTGTTCAGAGAGCCTTGGGTCATAACCGTTTATCCTGCGGTGCTATTTGGCGGCAAACTGCCGGTTAGAGGACACGTACCACATCCTTATTGGCAGGAGATTGTCTGAGAATGGATCCTAGTGATATTTTCGACTAGGCACTTAGCTCTATGTGAGCTAAAGTAAATTTTAATTTGTCCACCCCAGCAAACTGTTGCGGAGGGTGGAAGGATTTAGTTTTAAGTGTTTCGTGGTTGGATTTCAATTTTAAATACTTTGGAGTTTTGAGATTTTTGGATTTTTGTGGGTATTTGGGTGGAGCTTTAAAGACATTTGAAATGGTTTGTGAACCCCTTCGGTTGAGATTTTCATTCAACACAGCCATCATCAGGGTGGGACGGGGTTATTTCCATTTAAAGCTTGAACCTTGTCGACCCTATCAACTTGTTGATAGGGGATCAGGTTTCGTAGGTTTTATGCCTTTGTTAGTGAATTCTCAATGTTATAGGCCTTGAAGGCCTAATATGAATGTATTAAAATAAATACACCGGTCGTTATAACTGTATATTTGTTTGAGGGTTCGAACCCTATCAACTCCTATTTATCCGCATAGAAGGATCGGGTTCGAACTTGAATTCAATTATCAACCCGCACAACATCCCTAGGCGTCACATGTGTATCCATAACACACTTGCCGGGGCCCATGCGGGTGTTTGAGGTCATTTTCATTTATGGACTGAACCTTGTCGACTCCTATTTATCTGCTTAGGAGGATCGGGTTCAGATTTACTGACCCTCGCAGCATCCCTAGACGTCACGTGTGTACCAATAATGCGCTCGCCGGGGCCCATGCAGGTGTTTAGGAATTTCATTTATTTGACATACCCCTTTGTGTACCTATGTGTATACAAGCTACGGTGTACGTGCAGGGGTATTCTTGGAATATTTAGAGACGCCTTCTGTCCGCTTGCATAGATGTTGCGGATCTGGTGACGTGGCGTAGCAGCTTCTGTATTGAATTATTTGCTGCTTTATACAGGTAGACTGTCGTGCACTATTTATTGCTTTCTGCAAGTGAATCATAGTGCACTAACGAATCTCCTGCTTTACTTATATGATCTTGTGTTTGCCAAAGGCCTTATGTATTTGCTTGCATATGGCACTTTGCATACATGAGAGGCTTTCTACGATAGTTCGTAGGTATTTGAATTTGCTATAAATCATATGCTTTTGCTTATGAATGGACTTCGCAGCCTATTCTCCACCTTTGCTTATAGGAGGGGGTATAATTCTTGTATATTTGTGTTCCTTGCTTGTGGATAGTATGATACATTCATATGAAGAAATCATTATGACCACTGTAAGTTTGCCCTTATTATTCATAGAGAACTATTACATTCTTCCACAAGTGGTTAATATTAATTGTAAGGGACTTACACATCCTCTTGCATGGTCCCTACAAATCCCACACATCAAAATCAAGTGAGGTTGGTTGCATGAGAACTGCATTTGCTTTGACCTTTTGATTATATCTTTCATCAACAATTTATCATATGATGAATCACTCTATTGCCTGTAAATGTTGACTAGAGAGGCATCATAATGCTCGTTGTCCATTAACTTCCTTCACCTGCGAGGGACTTCTGCATTTTTTTTAATACTTAATTGGTAAGGACGTCTTTGTAGTCGTTGTATGCCTATTGTCGTCATTTGCAAGAGCCTAGTACACTGGTATGCAGCTAAGTGGCGTCGTTTGTTCGTAGACTACTACATTTGCTACATATCTGCCACATTCCATCTGCAAGCATATCCCCGTATATTCTCTTATTGTTACTCGCATGTGACTTGTTGTATGTTACCTTTCATCATATATAGATAATAGTATTATTTATCTATAAACTGCATCTTCCCTACAATCATTGATTGGATGCGAGCATAACATTTATCATTCATAGCCCCATAGATTATTTGTTGTCCATTGGTATCTACCATTTATTGCAGGAGTTTGACATGTCATTTCGTAAATACATGCCTGAAAGCAAATTCTTTTGTTCCCCTTTGAAAATAATTCATAGCATGTATAATGGTCTTGATAATATTTATGTTGATACTTGCTTACAAAACCCACCATTATGCATATCAACTTCCTTCAATTTGCAAAAAGGGTAATCTTGTTCGCCCATGTGATTGATATATAAATCAATCACCTTCATCTTTATGTAATTTATAAGATGCTCTTTTGGATGCTTTTGAATGATCATGCCTTTGACATCTTCATTTAGATCTTGTATTTGTTGAGTTAAGACTAAGTGCCTTATTGTTGTGAGTTCAAGTCCTTGTAGTCACAAATTTGCTTGTTCAAATGAGCACATTCAGTTTGAACACTTAGTATTCAAGTTTGATCATTTAAACTTGTTTGCACATTGTTCAAGTTCAAGTTAGGTTTGAATCAAGTTCTCTTAGTTGAGCTTTGATTCAAGTCCTCATTGGCTAAATTACAAGTCCTCATTATTGTTCAAGTCATAAGGTTCAAATTATAGCATAGCTCTTTATATGACTTTCAAGTTCATAAGTCCCTCTCACTTGGTTCAAACCAAGTTCATAATTCCCAAGTGACCTTGTTCAATTCAAGTTCAAATGCATGTCCACAATTAAGGGTGCCAATTTTAGACCTGACCCGAAACCCGACCCGGAAAAATCCGGGTTCGGGTCGACCCGTTTATGAAAAGGGTCGGGTTCGGGTTGACCCGGCTACCCGAAATTGACCTGGAAATCCTCTGCCCGGTCTGCTACCCGCCCTGCCCGAAGCATCGAGTGCTCTGCCCGAAGCGTCAGCAGTCTGTCAATTCGCGACGACGCCTGCGCAATGCGCATCCCGAAGAGCCGGACGGTCGAGTCTCGCGCAGCAGAGGCGAAGTGGCGAACCCGAAGTGGCGAAGTAGCGAACCTGAACCGGCGAAGTAGCGAACCCGAAGCGGCGAACCTGTCCCACGCGCGTGCGTATCGACTCGTGCTATCGCTGCTCCGCCTGCGAGGCTGCGACGCGTGCTACCGCTGCCATCTGCCGCTGCTACTGCTGCTGCGCCGCCGGGAGTATTTCAAAAGTCCGGGTTGGGTCCTGTCAACCCGGCAACCTGAGCGGGTCGGGTCCGGGTTGAAAAAGCCAAACCGTTTACAAAAACTGGTCAGGTTTGGATTGACCCGTTTAAAGCTGGGTCAATTCGGGTTCGACCCGAACCTAGCCCGCTGACCCGAATTGACACCCCTATCCACAAGTCCTCTGTTTGAGTTCAAGTCCAGGTTTAGTTCAAGTTCATGTTCGTACCCACCATGCTTGATTCCAATCAAAGTCCAAGCTTGCAAGTTCTTGTGTTTGTGTTCAAATCAACTTAGTCCTTGTTGAAGTTCAAATTCGAGTTCATGTGTGAGTCCAAGCTCACTTGAGTTCAAGTTCATTTTTTTGTTCAAGTCCTCAATATTTTCAAATAAAATTTCCGCAACCTCCCGGCTTCTCCCCCGTTTAGGGGAAAAATCAAGAGACAACCTTCCCCTAGACACTACGTGAGTGCTTCAGGTAGGTGTCAAAATGACACCACGGTTGCATTTTATTTTATTTAAAATCCCCGCCCGCTACGTGAGCATTTAAGGGTTTGGAGCACAAGTTAAAAAAAAGCATAGATTTCCCCCCTCTGCACTACGCGAGCATTTGGAGATGCACTACGCGAGCATTTGGAGATATATATATATATATATATATATATATATTATATATATATATATATATATCATCTTGCCTCAAGCGTCGCACTGGTTTCCCTCCCTACAACGCTACGTGAGCGCGTAGGGGGTTTGCCGGCTCGTTGCTAGCATTGAAGAAGGATTTTAGGTCGCCGCGAGCACCGCGCCGGTTTCCCTCCCTACCACGCTACGTGAGCGCGTAGGGGGTTTGCCGGCTCGTTGCAAGCCACGAGAGATTTTATTTTAATAATAAAAATAATAATATTATTATTATTCATAATAATATTACTAATGATAGTATTATTATTATTTATAATAATAATATTAGAATAATAGGAATTATATTATTATTATTATAATATTATTATTATTAACATTAATATTAATATTAGCATTAATATTAATATTAATGTTAAATGCACTTAGCATCAAAACATTGAAGTGAGGGAGAGAGAGACCTTGAGCTGATTTGGGTTTGTGAGTGTATTGGGTTGAGTTGGAGTGAGTTGAGTGAGTGAGCTGAATTGAGCTTAGTGGGTTAGGGCTCGGGTAGACTAGGTCAAATGGCTTGAGGTTATATGGAGCTCAGGTCAGGAGGATAGGGAAGAGATTCAACTTGGAGGAGAGTAGAGGGGGCGACGGCTTAAGAACCAGAGGGGGAGGTCAGTGCTTGGCTTCGGACTGGATGGAGGAGTTCGGGATTGAGGTAAGGAACTCTCCTCTCCCTCTCTCTCTCTCTCTCTCTCTCTCTCTCTCTCTCTCTCTCTGAGATCGAGATCAGGCCCGATGGGAAGAGGCGAGCTCGCCTGGGTAAGGTCGGAGGTTGGGAGGATTTCGGCTAGGGCAGAGGAAATCGCGTGGGAGAAGTTTGCTGGTGTGGAGTCGAAGGGTGAAGCAGGAGGAGATCGGGAAGAGGTCGTGGAAGCAGAGGGAGGATGTGTTCGGAGGAGCTGAGTGGATCGTGAATGGAAGCCCAAGCTTCAGGGCTTCAGGCGGCTTTTAAAGGCGTAAAAAATCAGCAATCGAGGCCAAATTCGTGAGATTTGCGGGAAGAGATCGACTCGGCTCCGATATCAGTGGGATTTGCGGGGATTCGAGCGGGATTTGCAGAGATTCAAGCGGTTTCTCGACGGATACGAGGTTAGTCTGATTTCCATTTTTTTCTTTTACACATAGGTCAACAAATTTCAAGTGCTGTTTTTTTATTTCCCTACAGTTTTTCATCAAAATCTGCTCATACTTGCTGTTTTTCTCTGAATTTCTACAAGTTTTTCCTGTTTTGGTGGCTATTTTCTATCAGAATTATAGTGTTAAGTTGCACTTTGTTGAGATAATAATCAATGATTATAATAGATATTTTAGCCCGGGAAGACGGATATTTGATGTTTACATACTAGGGAAACTTGTCTTAAAGAATTTCAATATCAGAGATATTGCTAATGGTTCAAACAAGGCAATTGTTAAAACCTTTCGTGTAGTTGTTACAAGGAAGAGATTGGAGATTCGATTCCATTGGGCTGGGAAAGGAACAACAACTATTCCTGTAACTGGAACATATGGAGGACTTTTAGATGGACAATACCTTCATTCCACCTTTAGGACAATGTGACTTTTTGGGCAAGGAGTTTTAATACTCTAGCGGAGGGGGGGCGAGCAACAACAGCTGGAGCGGCAACAAGATGGACAGCAATAGTAGGAGCGCAACAATAGGAGAAGGCCTAGACCAACTCATCCGACAGTCCAACAGGTGCCGAACCAGCCAAGGCTGAGCGGAAGCAAGAGGGGAGCTAGAGGGGAAATTCGACCAACTTTGTGGGGCCTAGGAGAGTTGTTATGCAAAGAGAAGTAATCAAGAGAGAGGTGTTTCGGGAAGGTTTTTATCATCAAGGTTTTAAATTAGGAAGGTTCCTGTTATAATTCATAGAATTTGAGAAGGGTAAAAATACCTTTTAGTTATTATACAAAATTATCCCTATTTATAGATTTATACAAGATGTCTTAATAAAGAAATAAATAACTTCTAATTGATACGTAATTGCCTCAATATAATCCATCATAATTCAGCTACCCAAATATAGAAGGATATTGGCATGATCCAGGTGAGCCTCCCACGGATTCTCATCTTGACCGTGGGATCAAATGCCATGGGATGACTGAGATTTTGACACTCCCCCTCAAGATGGAGACCAGCTTACAATTACTCGCTCAGAGGTAGAGCTGCATTGGTTATGGATAGGATATCAACCATCAGAGAAAGTCGGCAATGAAGGTCGATGATGGAAAACTATCCTCAAAATTCCGACAATTAAGGCCGGTTGTGGGAACTTGTATTCCTCAGAATCCCAGCAATAAAGCCCAGTAGTTGGAACTTGTATTTCTCATAATTCCAGCAATGAAGGCCGGTAGTGGAAACTTTGTATTCCTCAGAAATTCAGCAATGAAGGCTTCTCAAAGAAAATTTCCCTCGTCGACAATAAAGGTCGATGATAAAGATTTTATCTCCCTTTTTTTTCTGTCCGACAATGAAGGTCGATTTTTTTTCTGGTTTACTAAACCAAACCATCTGAGCCCTTTAAAATGCTCGAATCGGGACTAGGGCATGGTGTCGGGTTCCAGAGAAGTCCCGTTCGGCTTCACGGTCGCACCTTCCGCTCGTTCCTGGATGTTCGACTCGTCGACTCCGGCCTTCCTCTCGGATTGAAGTTCCTTCAGTTCGTTCGTGGCTGTTCGACTATCCTCCTTCGACGACTTTTCCTTCCTGTATGATCGAAAGTTTAGATCGGAGCTTCGACTCCGTCTCAGCTTCCGTCTTCGGCGTACACGGAGTCGGCAGCGATCAAGCCTCGGATGCTTCGGGCTTTTTTCTCTTACTCTTCCGACGATCTAAGATCGTTCTTCGACGGCAATTAAGGCTGTTGGCTCTGATACCATGTTATAATTCATAGAATTTGAGAAGGGTAAAAATACCTTCTAATTATAATACAAAATTATCCCTATTTATAGATCTATACAAGATGTCTTAATAAAGAAATAAATAACTTCTAATTGATACATAATTGCCTCAATATAATCCTTCCTAATTCATCTACCCAAATATAGAAGGATATTGGCGTGATCCAGGTGAGCCTCTCACAGATTCTCATCCTGACCGTGGGATCAAATGCCAAGAGATGACTGAGATTTTGACAGTTCCAAATATGTTTATTGTGTGTTAAGAAAAATTTAATGAGGGTGGATTTGATTAGGAAAGTTCTATTTAATTAAAATGGTTTCCTAAATTATGTTTATATTGATTAGGAAGGTTCTATTTATTTAGAAATATTTTTTAAATTATGTTTAATTGTTTAGGAAGGTTTCATAAATTATATTTAATTGTTTAGGAAGGTTTCCTAAATTATGTTTAATTTTCTTAGGAATGTTTTCTAAATTATGTTTTATTGTTTATGAAGGTTCCTAAATTATGTTTATTTGTTTAGGAATGTTTCCTAAATTTTGCTTAATTGTTTAGGAAGGTTCTATTTAGGTTATGGTTATTGTGTTATAGGGCTATTTAAGGGGGAGTTGTCTAGGGTTTTAGGATTATGCTATTGATGAGTTTTGAAGTGTTTGTTGTCCACTATTTTTGTAAGGGATTCTAGTGGAGTCTAGAATTTGGGAGAGAAGGTCCTCTCGAAAGAGGACCATTGCATCTTGCTCGTTGGTATTTCATTTATCTGTAAAAATTTACTATTGCTTAATATCTCTTGGTTTGTTGATTGTTTTTTATACCAAGGCATATCTCAGCCAAACAAGTTAGGGGTCCTTAGATTCAGAAATCTTTTTCTGTACTATTTTTTTTATTGAACAAAATGTTGAAGAAGAGTAGGGCAAACTGTGCGAAATACATACCTACATTTCCTTAAAAATTACTTTATTTCCCCATTTTCATTGACATTTACTGCTTAAATCAAACATAACTGAAACTGGCCAAATGGAATGACAATATTAATGAGGAATTAGTTACTTGCAAGTATAGGATACAAGTTTTCTATTAAGGTTAACAAATGAAAAGCATTTGCATTGAACTTATTGAAGTATCAAGGATTTGTTCATGAAGTTAGGAAGGAATGATTAAGGCATGCATTCGTTCCAGGCATACCTTAAAAGGAAAGCCTGGAAAAATAACTAAACTAGGTTTTATATACAAATTTGTTAAAAAGAATATTTAATGCATATTTTACAAGTCATATCATCAAAAATCATTTCTGTATTATTGAATTACTGTTTATAATGATGTAACTGCTTGAATGGAAGGCTCATGCGACGTTACAGGGGTAAATAAGAGTTGTCTGAAATGATAAAAAAAATGATAAATTGACCAATTAATGCTTCAATTAATCTCATAATTGTGGCAGGGAAAAAGTTAGAATTAAAGAGATGTGAAACATAAGGTATTATTTATTTAACAATTTACAAAGATTACGTTGTCTAATATGAGTTGCTATGCTTGTTAAGGAAGCAATTTTTTATAGACGAGTTGGCAGTCCAAACACAACTACAAGTGAACTGTTTCAATCACACAACATGACAAAATTTCGTGGCTTCATAGCTCCACCGATGTGATAGGAAAAACTTGTAGAAATTTAGAAAAAGTCTTGGCTGAAATCTGATTTCAGCAATTTCATAAAACCAACGACAAGAAAATTAAGAATAAAACACACAAACTTTTTTATTGAAAGTTTTATGAAAGAAAAGACAAGATGCAAGTGGATCTTTAATTGGAGAGGAAGATCCGGCTCTCCCAAATCTCTAGCCACCGGCTAGAGCCCAAACACCCTAAGAACAGTTTAATTTTAGCCAAATTCAAGATGTCCTAACCCTAGAAAAACAAACTATTTAATACATACAATTCAAATGGAAATCTCTAAACAATCCCTACATTCAAATTTCCTTCCTAAACTTCTCCTAAAACCTTCATAATCTGCTCTTTTGAACTAGGTGGTTTGATCGGCATATGCAGGAGGTGGACTTCTCCGCCTCTGTTGTCCATAAGCCGGTCCCATATAAACCGGTTGGACCGGTCTAACAATATTCCCCTCTCAAAGACCCACCTTGTCCGCAAGGTGGAAAGACGATACCCTCCTCCATTCCCTCTTCATCACAAATAGTAAGAACCTGAAGAGTTCGGTCCTTATACCTGTGCCTCGTCATATACCTCGTCACGTCTGAAATAGAGCCCCTTCACCCCTCTTCTTCTGTAATTTCATTTCTATGAGCTTCTTGAAGTTGTCCCCAAGTCTTCCTCCTACAGTCTTTTCCTTCGAAGTCCCCTGAAGATTATTCGGTGTTGGCTCCTTGAATGCTATAAGGTGGTGGTCATCATGTACGAGCCTTCTAAGCTGCTACCTCCCATTCCTCTCTCCAGGTGCCTATGATCCTCCACCAACTTACCTAGCTCCATAGCCTCTCCCAATCACGAGGCCTCATCACTCTAACTGTTGCTTGGGTCTTTAGTGTCAATCCTTTCATGAAGTTCCCCACTAGCACTCTCTCAGAAAGGCAGTCCAATCGGCTAGCAAGGTACTCGAACCTCTCTCGGTACTCTATCACTAAACCATGCTGTGTTAAGGAGAAGAACTGCTCATAGAAGTCTCATTCCCTGCCGGTCGGAAACATTCTACCAAACAATCCTTGAACTCCCTCTAACTCCGTATGGGTCATCGCATGTCCCTCCACTCATACCAAGCCAAAGACTTTCCTTCCAAACATAGGCCCGCTGCTGTCAGTCTCTCCTCCATCAACCAATTGACGGAGAAATATCTTTCAACTTATAGATCCACCTATGCGCATCCTCCACCTCAAAGATTGGCATCTTCAATTTTCTCACCCTCGGATTACCTTTGTTTCCTCTGTTTCCTCCATAATTTCCTATTCCCTAATGGGGTGGTTCTCGCCAAGTGTCACAATCATCCCTTCTACGCTCATACCCAAACTTTTCATAAACTTCTCACCTTCTCCTTTCAAATTCAGCACCACTTAAATCATAATAAACCCATCTCCTTTCAAATTTAGCCCCCTTTTGGTCATAATATCCTCTTTTCCTTTCAAAATACACCCTTCCTCTCAAATTCAACACCCCTTCATTCTTGTCCTACCTCATGCCTATTTCCATATCGTCTACCCGATTCCTCCTTAGGAAATGGTTATAGGGGAGGTATTCTCTCTTCCGAGTCTCCACCTCCTGATCTTCCCTTTGCCTTATGGGATTAGAGTTTTCCCTTCTTCCTAAGTTTCCAGAGGTTTCCCTCTCCTCTGACGACGCCTTGGATTGGCCCTCGAGCAAATTTTTCAACATCTCTCTCAGGTTAGAAAAATTCTCATTCATCATCTCGTGGATGGCTGAAATTTGACTTTTGACATCGGAAAGTTGAGTGTGGAGATATGAAATTTTAGTTTTAAATTGTCCGATCTCCCCTTCCAAGACTTCTATCTTTTTTCCTGCTATGGGAACCTGAATTTAGGTTCCAATAGCAAAGAGCAACAAGTTTGATGCGACTTATGGCCTCCAATCAGCAAAAATAATAAGATTAGTTACGGAATGCAGCAAAATTCAGCGAGGAAGACTTCTATTTCAGCCCAGGAAATTGCTCTGATACTAATTTGATAGGAAACACTTGTAGAAATTTAGGAAAAGCCTTGGCTGAAATTTGATTTCAGCATTTTCAGAAAACCAATGACAAGAAAATCATGAATAAAACACACGAACACTTTTTTATTGAAAGTTTTTTGAAAGAAAAGACAAGATACTAGTGTATCTTCAATTGGAGAGGAAGACCCGGCTCTCCTAAATCTATTTAATGCATACAATCCAAAAGGAAATCTTTAAATAGTCCCTACATTCAAATATCCCTCCTAAACTTCTCCTTAAACCTTGCTAATATACTCTTTTGAACGGGGCGGTTTGATCAGCATATGCAGGAGGCGGACTTCTCCGCCTCTGTTGTTTGTAATACGGTCTCGTATGGACTAGCTGGACCAGTCCAGTGGACCAGTCTTACATGTAATTTAAACTAAGCTACAGAGGTGTTCAAATGAGTGGTTAGAGTGAAATGGTATGTGTTGCAATTCAAGTGCGCAAAATATCTTTGGGCTAATTTGGTCACTTAAAGTTAGAAATCATTTTTTTTAAAATGAAGAGTGATAATGAAATTATCAACAACAACAATAACATCAACATCAAGTCTTAATCAAACTACGTGAGGTCAGCTACATGAATTATTTTTCTTCATTATATTCTATTAAGAGTTAAATTCTTATTTAAATATAATAAAAAATGTTATTTCTAATAATTTCTAACCAAGTCTTTTTTAGGTCTACATTTACCTTTCCTAACATAGGTCAAATCTAATATATCAACTCTCTTAACCAAGTCATTTGAAGGCCGACATTTTATGTAACCAAACCACCTAAGATGACTCTTTCTAATCATACTTGCCATTGAAGCTACTCCAACTTTTTCACGTCAATACTTGTTTCACATTTTGTCTCTTTGAGTAAAGTTACTCATCCACCTGAACATTCTCATCTCTGCAACACTTAACTCAATGTTATGCTTTCTTTTAATGGCCAACATTCTATGTCATAAAGAATTGCAGGTCTCACCACCATATTATAGAACATTCCCTTAAGTTTTGAGGTGTACATTTCTATCGCATAACTAGCCATGCATTCCACTTTATTCATCAAACCTGAATTCTATTTATAAAATCCCCATCTATTTCATCATCACTTTGAGCATTAAACCCAAGATATTTAAAATGTGTACTCTTTTTAATGACTTGATAACCCAAAATCACAATCCCCTACTAGATCTACTACTACTAAAATTACACTCAATATATTCGGTTTTAGATCTACTCAAACGATAACCTTTAAACCCTAAGGTCAACCTCTATAATTCAAGTTTTCGTTCAACTCCCTCTCTATTTTTATCAACAAGAAGAATATCATCAGCAAAAAGCATACACCAAGGTACATGTAACAGCCTAAACTCTTAACTATCGAGGTATTGTCCGTTTTAGCTTAGTAGTCTCATGGTTTTGTTTGGTTAGTGTAACTTCCCAGATCTCAGTATTGCTCCTGTATAAGCGCGCTTAACCTTGGAGTTTCTTAATGAAATTCTAACAATTACACTAAAAAACACATTGATGTTTAAGAGTTTAACTTCTTTTTACTTAAAGGATTTCACGATATCCCCAGATTAAGCAAATGACATCCTCATTAGTATCTTTATTCCAGAATCATCTACGAGGCAAATAGGATTTTAGCGGTGGCCCCTACAAGTTCAAGTGATGGCTCCCACCATGTAGCACTTTGTCCTATATAGGCTTCAATAGGGTGGCCTCCATGGCGTCTCCGGCTAGTGTATTGCTCTAATACCATTTGTAGCACAACCTAAACTCTTAATTATCAATGTATTGTCTCCTTAGGCCTAGTGGATTCACAGTTTTGTCTCGTTAGTGCAACTTTCAGGAGGTTACCCATCTTAAGAGTGGTCTCATATGAGCATGCTTAACTTTTGAATTTCTTAATAAAATTTTAACTATTCCACCAAAAGGCATCTCAATATTTAAAAATTTAACTGTTTCTACCTACGAGGTTTCACAATTTAATGTAACAGATCAAACTCTTAACTATTGAGGTATTGTCTATGATGACTTGAAGGCCTCACAATTTTGTCCCGTTAGTGTAACTTCTCAGGAGATCATCTATCCCAGAATTACTCCCGCATGAGCACGCTTAACCTTAGAGTTTTTTAATGAAATTTCAATCGTTATACCAAAAAATGTCTCGATATTTAAGAGTTTAGTTTCTTTTTTTACTTTAAAGGTTTCACAATATCTCCCACTTATTTTACTGACATCTTTGTTAGTATTCTTATCCTAAAATCATCCCCCAGGCAAATAGAATCCTAAATGTGGCCCCAACAAGTTCAAGTGGTAGCTCCCATCATGTAGCATTTTATTTTATATAAGGTGACTCTCATGGCGTAGCACTTTGTCCGTGTATTGATCTGATACTATTTTGTAACAACTTAAACTCTTAACTATCGAGATAGTGTCCACTTTGGCCTGATGGCCTCACGGTTATTTCCCATTAATATAATTTTCAGGTGGTCCCCATCCCATGATTGCTTCCACACGATCACCTTTAACCTTGGAGTTTCTTTATAAAATTTTAACTATTACACCAAAAGGAGTGTCAATATTTAAGACTTAGCTTCTTTTACTTAAAAAGTTACATAATATTAAAAATAATTTTGGTCCATTTCTCAATTTATATGTGTCATCCTTACAGAGGGGTTGTGCTGATTTTCTTTGTATCATTCCAATTTTATCGGGCGTCTCCAAAGAGTTTGGGTTATTGCAAAATGGTATCAAAGCAATACATCAGCTGAAAGATGGAAATTAAGTATCATACAGGACAAATTGCTACATCTGTTGACCTGCTATGTAACAAAAAAAAAAATTTCCATACCTCTCTGCCATCGCACGTCGTTCGCACGTCGCAGCCACGACCAAAGTCGCATCCTTGCACGTCGTCGACACGACTCGATCGCGTCGATAAAGGGCCGAAGAAACGAAGCCGCGCGGTCTTCCTCTCATCCCGACATCTCTCTCTCTCTCGCTCTCGCTCTCTCTTCTCCCAAACGGATCGGAAGTTACAGCAGTTAGATCGGAAGCAAGGACACGAGCTCGCCGGCTGTGAAGCAACTCTCTCCCGCTCTCTCCCTCTCTCGATCGACGCCGCTCCTTCCTCGACTTTCCCTTCCAGAAGGATTGGAAGTTACGACGTTTTAATCGGGAGCAGCAACAAGAGCTCGCCGGCTGTGAAGATAGGCTTCTCCCTTTCGCGCGGCTTCTCCGACTCCTCAGTCGCCGTTCGACTTTGCTCTGTCGACGACTTTCCCTGCCTGACGGACTGGAAGTGCCAACATTTTGATCGGAAGCCGCACAGGGAGCTCGCCCGCAGTGAAGGTTCCTTTCTCCTTTGCGTACACTTCTTCGACTCCTTTTGGTTGTCCGACTTACCTCATTCGACGGCATTCCCTTCCTGTTGAATCGAAAGTTACGACATTTTGATCAGAGTCGAGAGCAGTAGCTCGCCGACAGTGAAGGTAACTTTCTCCCTTGCCCAAGCTTCCACGGCCAAATCCCCTAAATCCGTCGACCGAGAAGATTTTAGGGATTATAGGGATTTTAAATTATTGTTATTTTATATATAATTAATTAAAAAATAATATTAGTTATAATTAATTTGATTTAATTATAATTAATCATGCTAATTTTAATTAATTATTATTAATTATATTTAATTATAATTAATTAATTATTTGCTAATTATTTTTACTTATAATTAATTAATAATAATTATAATCACTTATAATTAATTAATTTTAATTGTAAATGATTATTTTTTATTTTTAATTAATTATTGATTATTAATAATTAAATATAAATAATCAAATTAATTATAAATTAAATATTTTTAATTATAATTAGTTAATATCAGAAGTAATTAGTTATAATTAAATTTAATTATAATTAATTATTTATTTCTAATTAATTATGTATAAAAAAAATGTCTGCCCCTTGCCTCGATCCACGAGCCGACAGTCGTCGACGACTCTTCCCCGCCGGCCCCAAGGTATAATTTCTAACTTAAATCCCGTCCTCGACATTTGCAGCGGACCGGGGAACCACCTATACGCGCTCTTGTAGCACGGTAGGAGGGAGCCCGGTGCGAAGCATACGACGAGGCGGGTAAGCCCTATACACGCTCTTGTAGCGTGGTGGGGACGGTCCTCGACCTCGACACCGACACCGACATCGCCGACACTGCTACGCAAAGGTATGATGGTCCAAAATCTCATTCTCGACGTTTGCAGCGGACCGGAGAACCACCTATACGCGCTCTTGTAGCACGGTAGGAGGGAGCCCGGTGCGACGCATACGACGAGGTGGGAGAGCCCTATACACGCTCTTGTAGCGTGGTGGGGAGTCACTGCTGTTCTGGTACGTCACTGCTGTTCTGGTACGGGTACTGCTGAAGGCCCCATACACGCTCTTGTAGCGTGGTGGGATGAAATTTTGTACGGCCGCGGTGTCTTAGGACACCTACCATACACGCTCTAGTAGCGTGGTGGGAAGGCCCAGCTCCCCTATTTTCCCCCAAACGGGGGATATGCCGGATTGCTGCCGAAATTTTCACTGAAATGTATAAAGACTTAAACAATTCGAAGGTCTTCTTGGACAACAATATAGAAGACCTGTACTCGAACAAAAATACACAGAACTTGAACTAAATGTGCAGAGGACTTATATGAACAACAGGGGACTTGGACCTGAACAAAAATTTAAATGATTTCTAAAGATCAAAACCAAATGAGATAAAATCAAACTGAAGTCAAAATCAAGTCAATACGAACATACAATTGAACTCAAAAGGACTCCAAAAGACTTTGAACAAAATGTGAGCATGCAATTGAATTCAAAGGACTGCAGGGGACTTGAACAAGACTAGAACATCAAACAAAGACTTTGATTTGGACTGGATCCGGATCCGAATAAAGCAGTTGAACTCGCACTTGAACTCAGGCTATACAACATCAAGTGGGGACTTGTGAACTTGATGAATTCAAGTCTAAATGAAACTTAATTCGAACTCGAACATAAACAAAGGAAAAGCTTGAATCATGTGTGAGCGAGTTCAAATTACAACAATATTCATACAGTCGATAGTGACTCAGGGTACATTATAAGACCTCGATGCACGAACTCTTACGACAATCCCTACAAATGCCTGTTGATTGAGAAGGCAACACTACTACTAGATAGTCAAAGACCCGTTCTCTATAAACAAATCCAGACATCAAACCACCCGAGATTGGTGAAAGGGTGGATATGATGCAGAAAGAATGAATCTCCTGCGAACATTTTCTAGAAGCTCGTAGTGGATATAGCGGTCCCTTATAAATGCATACGAATACTTGTGGATAACAACAGTGTATTGAAAGAACAACGAATCACTGTGGACACAAGTACAGATATCACCTACGACAGCGGTGATCAAAATCTATAAGTACACCGGGTACAAAGGCAGCCCGATGTACGAAAAGTACACTCCCCTGCAGAATCAAAAAGGAAGTTTGAACAAATTAGAACCAAACTTCCTGGTGTTCCAAAGCTTCTTCTTGGTTCTACACATTAGAAGAAAAGCAATCCGGAGGCCCACAAACACCAAAAATAACAAATCCATTATGCCGAAAAGCCTAAAAGGAGTTCTTTCCAAATCAAGCAGTCTTTGACTCCATAGTTCAGAAAATTCTTCCCCGGTGAATGAGAAAAGGGGAGCCAATATCAAAACGCCACCGGATCTGCAACACTGATCAGAAGGCGTGTATAAGCTTTTCAAGGAAATACTGTGCGTTCAAATAACAAATACATGCACGACTACAAATATTTCAAAATACCCCTACACGTGCACCGTAGTTTGTATACACATAGGTACACAAGAGGTAAATACAATCTCAACCCGCATGGGCCCTGGCGAGCGTGTTATTGGTACACACGTGACGCCTATGGTTGCTACGCGGGTTGACAAGTGAATTCAAGTTCAAATTCGATCCTTCTATACGGATCAATAGAAGTCGACAAGATTCGAACTACCTAACGAAATACACGGTTGTAGCGACCGGTGTATTTGTTTAAATACATTCTTTTTAGGCCTTCAAGGCCTAAAATCAAGAAAATTCATAAACAAAGGCACAAAGCCTACGAGAAACCCGATCCTCTATCGATAAGTTGATAGGGTCGACAAGATTCAATCAAATGGAAATGACCCCCAAACACCCCGATGATGGCCGTGTTGAATGCTAATCTCAACCGGAGGGGTTCACACATATTTTCAAATGTCACCCAAATACTCCAAAATCAATCCCAAAATTCCAAATATTTAAAATTGAAATTATCCATCCATACTTAAAGCAAAATCCATCCATCCTCCGCAACAGTTTGCCGAGGTGGACAAATTTGAAAATTACTTCAGCTCACAAAGAGCGAAATGCCTAGTCGAAAATATCACTAGGATCCATTCTCAAATAATCTCCTGCCAGTAAGGACGTGGTACGTGTCCTCTAACCGACGGTCTGCCGCCAAATGGCACCGCAGGATAAACGGTTATGACGACCCGGGGCCCTCTGAACCGAGTGGTTTTGCCGCCAAATGGCACCACAGATAGCGGTTATGGCCAGAGCCAATACGCTCCTTATTGGCATCAAATCCTTGAGATATGAATCAATAGGATATGATCGACAGGACACAAAGCCCTCTGTTAGCTAAGGTGGTTCAAATTTGTCCCCTTAGACAAATATTCCCCCCCAGGTCTACAAGGTCCCCTTGGACGAAGCAACCCATGGCTGCCGACAAGGATCCTTCTGTCAGGTTGGGTCGACTACCTCCACTGACTAAGTAGACCAGGGACCACGATGGCCCGGGACGACGGAACCATGGGATCTTGATCGGGTCCATCATTCATTCCCCCACCATCCGCTTTAAGTGCAAGATGGCGCAATTTCTATTTTAAATATCAAATCTCAACTTCAAACTATCCAAATTTTCAAGTTTCCAAACCATTCAAATGTCCAATTTCAAATCCTTTGCTGCTACTATATGCCAGATAACACGTATTCTATACGTATCTGATTGATGACTAGCCTTAATCGAAAGTTCTCTCTCGTGATCGGGAGGGGTAATTAACTATAGGGGCTTGCGCCTATAGGAAACCAGAACTCAGATCATAAAGTCCTCACAAAATGAGGGCGAAATCTCTGGGTAGTGTCTTATCTACAAACCCATCTGCCTTCCAAAATTTACCTCGGAACTTATTTTGTTAAAACTCCCCCTCGCCGAATAAAAACAAAAGAAATCGCGCGGCGGAGAGGCCGGGGCCGAATTTTCGGAGCCCACAACATCATAGTTATCATCTCTTGAACTCTATATGGGACAAAGTACTACATAGTGAGAACCACCACTTGAACTTGTAGGTGTCACATCTCTAATCCTATCTGCCTGATGGATGATTCTGCAATAAGGATACTGACGAGGACGTAAGTTATTTAAGTGTGGGTGACTGTGACACCCCTTAAGTAAAATGAAGTTAAACTTTTGATCATCGAGGTGCCTTTTGATGTAATAGTTAAAATTTTATTAAGAAATTTCAATGTTAAGCGTGCTCATGTGGGAGCAATCCTGGGGTGGGTGACCTCCTAAAAAGTTATATTAACGGGACAAAACCATGAGGTTATCTGGCCAAAGAGGACTATATCCCGATAGTTAAAAGTTTGGCTATTACAGTACATCCTCTTATAAATATCTAGTAAGAACATCTATGACTAAAGCAAAAGTTTATTGGCTTAAAGCTGATCCTTGATGTAATCCAATCAAAATAGGAAAATACTTTGTCAAACCACCTTGTGTTTGAATACAAGTAATAGCTCCTGCATACATATCCTTAATGACTTGAATATAAATATTATTAACTTTTTTTTCTAGAACTTTTCAGAGCACTTTTCTTGAAATTTTATCATATGTTTTCTCTAAATCAACAAATATCACATGTATATCCTCCTTATTCTCTCTATACTTCTCCATCAAACATATCATTAAATATATAGCTTCCATAGTAGACCTATCCGGTATGAATCCAAATTGATTTTGAGAAACATTAGTATCATGTCGTAACCTATGCTCAATAATAACTCCCATAGTTTTAATGTATAAAACATGAACTGAATTCCTCTATAATTTGCACACTCTTGTGCATCACTTTTATTTTTAAAAATAGGAACCAACACATTCCTTCATTCATCTGGCATCTTCTTAGTCTTTAAAATAATTTTAAAAATTTTTGTAAGTCAAAAATTCTTTCGTCTCTTAACTATTTTCAAACCTCTATTGGAATATCATCAGGTCTAACAACATTTTTTCTGTTCATTTTCTTTAAAGTCTCTCTAACTTTGGTTTTATTAATACAATGATAAAAAAGATCTTTATTTTTATTTACAGTGCTCAAGTCACTAAAGTCAATCGTATTCTCACAATCTTGATTGAAAAACTTAATGAAATATTTCATTCAACAATGTTGAATATCATTTTCTAATAAAAACACTAATTTATCTTCATTCTTAAAAATATTTTTGTTTGTATTTTTAAATGCCTTAATATAATCCTAAGACTATTTTATTTTGTTTTTCAAATTTTGCCCCTTTCATCTTAAAGTCCAAAATTAATAAACGATGTTGGATGCATAAACTTTCACTCGAAATAATTTTATAATCGTTGCAATCTAAATGATCTTTTTTTATATAAGAAAATAATTAATTTGAGTTTTACTATATTATTCTTATAAGTGATGGATGCATCTCTCTTTTGTTAAATAAGGTATTAGAAATTATAAAATCATAAGCTATAACAAAATCTAATAGGGTCTTATCACATTTATTAGTCATTCCAAATCCATAGCCATCATGAATGCATTTAAAATCTCCTACCACTCTACCAACAACTTTATTTCAATCTCATCCAATGGAAACTTTTTCTTCAAGAGATATCCTTTGTATTAATTCTTCTAAGTTATTCTAAAATTTTAAGTTGAAGTTACTTGAATTTACTAAAGTCAGGTGGAAATTTTTAGAGCCCACATGCATCTATAAACTAAAAGTGCTTCTAAATTCTTGTCACTTTAATAGCCTTCTTGGTAAGTTGGGCATATTGCTAATACATCCATGTTATCTTTTAAAGATTCCTAAGTCATAAATGTGCTAAAGTACAGAAGGATTCTACTTGCCTTAATAAATTATGCCAATATATTAAGTACTTATAAATTCAACTTGAAAAAGGGCCAAGGAACTATTACCATTATCAAGTTTGATATAAACCACACATATAAAAATGCCTTGGTATCAAACCCAGCTTTTCACCATATGGGATGATAAGAAATCACCTATGCCAAACTATGTGTCTAGGAATTGTTGCATCCTGAAGGGAATTAATCTCAACACAGAAACAAGACATGAAAGATCCAGATCTTATTCTTAGAGGATTTCCTTGGATGAGGAAGCCCATGACTGTTATTATGGCACCCAATAGTAGTCACTACAAAAGATCATTAGCAATCTTAGAGGATTTCCGTAGGAAGTGCAAACTTTAAAGTTAAATAAACTGTTAATGATATAAACAAAATTGAATTATAACATCAATGTCTTTTCAAGGGAAATATATTTAGTTCCTTGCAGAAATTATTGGGAGCTTTTTTTTTTCAACAGCTCACATGATTATCTCCTTCAACGCCATTCCTCAGGTGGAAAAATTTTCAGTGTTTTACCTTTAACTCATATATCATTAGATGGTTTAAGCTTCACCAGAAATCGATTGGTTATTGCAACCATAAACATTATCTGTATGTTCTTTTAGGTTTGAACCCTACCTCAAGTTGTTCATTCAACTGTCTCTGCACTTCGATCTGTATCATAAAAGACTCACTGATCTTCATGGATCTGAACTTTTTAAAAAACACGATTTTAGTGTAAAACTTTTGACCCGAAGTATTTCTGAGAGAGTTGAATTAAAACTAACTTGTTTGTCTGAGACCCCACTTCTGGTTGGCTTTCTGTTGATCCACTAGCCTCAGTTCTTCGATCCAGTAGTGCTGCAGAGCCTGTGAATGATATTTAATGAATATATTCTCACATGATTATGAAGAAACATATCTAGTTCAGGTTAAGGTCCGGGAACGTCCTCTTACCAATCATGACACCTCCGCAATTTGTTTGAGCTTGTAAGTTTTTACTTAGTCTATACTTCTGTAAGCCCAAAGATTTAGCTAGTCACTTTCATGGAATCAAAAGCTTCTTGAATAATATGAATTTTTTTGTTACCTGAAGATGACTTTTTAGGTGATACAAGGTTAATCCAGGAATGCCCATTATTCTCATTACTGTTTTAGGGGTAGCCTCTGCATGATCAATCAGCCTGAGTGAGCTCTTTTTTCCTTTGCATGAAAATATAGATTGAGTAGACGATGCTGATATATTCTGCTTGGTCCATTTTAAATTTCTACTTACTATCTGCTCCTCCAAGTTGATTCACCGCCTCAATGAAACGCTCATGGAGCTCTGGAGTCCATTTCAACCTGGGCTTAGCATCCGTTGAGAGAACTAGTCCTGAATCTCCCAGAGCATTTCCTCCTTGCAAAAGTAATGTTTTTTCTGGAGGAAATGTTGGTCTTGATGAAAGGATGTCAGACTTACCTAAACGATGCATCTACACATGAAAGGCTGTCAGGTTGAAGATACTTATGAAAGAAGAAATCTTATGCTAAATAGTATCAATAATTATATATGAATTCTTACCTCTATTTCTCCCTTTTTTCCCTCTTTTATGTCTTCACATCCATGTGAAAGCCCAATTTTTTTATGCTTGTTTGCTTCTGTTATCAGTTGCCTTCTTCTGGAAAGCTAGAACTTAGACATCTTGTGTTCGAAACCCCCTTATTAGACGAATATGAACCTCTTCAGTCCCTTCTCAATGCAAGGAGAAAAGGCCATCAGCACTCGCCTTATAAGGAGAAGGGATTATGGAATTTTAGGAATAAAGTATAACCATCTAATCTTTCCATCAACTTATGGTAGATATTGTGCTTATTGCTTCAGTAAACTGTGGACCCTACTCTGCAACTTTTACCATCAATTCTCAGGCCAGCACTTTCCAAATTCTGTCCTAACAACTTTCTGCACAAGTTTCACTTGTGAGGCAGTGAGGATTAGAAACATAATATTCTGTGTCTTAATAAATAGGTGTAAATAGAAAAGGCACTGACCTTATTCCGTGCTATGAAATTGCCTTGGACCAGATTAAATAATTTTTAGGAGTTCCAAAATTCTTCAATTTTTTGCAGCAAGTTTAAAGCGTTGGGTTATGTTTCAGGGCTCTTGTTTCATTGCAACATGAAGAGATTGATTTACTTGTTTATGTTGATGCTTTTAGATTCGATTTATATATTATGTGAGAAGAGTATATTTGATGGACATATCCTCCATGATCTTTTAATTCTAAATTAGAGAAAAAAAAATGGGACGATGTTTGAAAATTCTTTTGACCATAGCACAGCAAGGTTTGCTGTTTTTTTTTTTGCAAATCTCGGCTTCATATGTGTATTCTATTGAGTTAATTACAAGGAAAGAGTGGAATATGGAATCAGCATGTAATTCCGTTTTGCCTTGCCTATTATTAGCTTGCTTTGTTCTGTTGCAGAAAAGGTGAAGGGAACCTGGGATTGTTTCCAATTACTTGTTACTAATTGCCACATTTTAATCACATAGTTGTGGGAAAATTGTTTTGCATTGTATAAGTATTTTTTTCTTTTTACAGTTCATAGCAATATTTTTCTATTTTGCAATAGATTAAGGAATCAGTTGAGGCAGCTATGGCTTTTCATAAAGATAGTTATAAAATTGATATGGGTAAAACAACTTTTTTTAAAAACTATTGTATTCTACATATAACAACATCACTATGTGGGGTTGGTTAAATGAATCTTTTTTTCTTGATTATGTCCTATTAAGGGTCGAATTCTCATTTAAATCTAATAAAAAAGTTATTTCTAATACTTTATAACCAAATCTTTTTAGGTCTACCTCTACCTTTTGCCATTGTGTCCTGTTGAATTATAAATATTAAAAAAAAATACAACTTTCTTAAATCTACCATGCAGTGGTAGATCTAGTTATAAAAGCAGCTTCCTGCATAGAAATTTTGAATGCAACAAGAAAGCACTAGCTAAATAAAAGTGTGGTAGTGATCTGAAAAACAAAGCCATGAAAAAGGTGCTCCAAACATACTCTAAATATCCACAATTTTTTCTAATAATGCTTAGATGAAGTGATCTTGATAATTTTTTAAGTATCTAAACACATGCATGCATATATGTAGGGCTGTCAATTTCGAATCACTTGTTTACAACTAACTCGACACTTTTCGGGTCAACCCGAACCCAACCTGTTTTTAAAAATGGGTTATTTTCTAGGACCCGAACCCGAACCGCTTCGAGTTCAGGTCAACTCAACCTGACCCGCCAAGAGCCAGCCATGTGCGTGCATTTGCAGTTCGTCGTCGAAGACTCGAAGGAGGCGTTGCAGCCGACAGCCGTTGTTGTCGCCGACCAGACCAAAAGGAACGTCGTTGAAGGAGGCGTTGGCTAATTCCACAATTGACGGTGGCGAGCATCTTCAGACGGCTGTGAGCTGCCAAATGATAGCGGTGGAGAGCTACTTCAGGTAGCGGCGAGCTGCCAAATGACATCAACGACGAATGGAGCAGAGGCCGCATCGACAGAGGGAGGGGGGGCCAGGGGGCACGTGCCCCCCCCCCCCCCCCAAAAAAAATTTGCATTAACCTTGTAGCTTTCATTTTATTCATTACAGGTTTTTCCATTTTAATTATGTCTTCAATCCAACTTCACCCGGACAATGCAATGCTTCAGGTATAGAGAAAGAAAGATTTATGGGGTAAAATATTGAGAGAGAGGGGAATGACTTTTCATTGTGGATGGAATGATGAAAAGAGATTTTGATGCATAGTTGTAGTGGTATTTAATTAATTATTATTTAAAATATTTAATCATTTAAATATGATTTTATTAAAAAAAATTATAAGTTAATTAACTATTTATTTTCTAATAATAATTATTAAATATTAAATTACCACCCAATTATTTAATTATTTTTGCACTTCTAATGATTTAATTAATTAATGTGAAGGGTAGGTTTTGCTTTTCCTCATTCTTTTTTGCGCAACGAAAATGCTGCGGCCGCACCCCTTATGACATAGTACGAGAGATCTCTTCTAAAGGATTTGACTAAAGCTAAAACTGAAATCCTAAAGGGACTTAAAGCTGATTGTTTTAGTGGCTTAATAGAGCAACAAGCTCGCCAACGAGAAAAGCTGTTCTAATTTTTTTAATTGTTCTTTTTAAAGTTATTTATTAATCCAGAGAAGCCACCAACATTTTTTTTTCTGGACACATGAAAAATCAATGGTTTATTTTCCCTTTTACTCCTCTCTCGTAACTCATGAGTCACGACATCAAGCACGGCTTTTGTTTTTCCTTTTGCTCATCTTTCGCCCCCAAATAAAGACCGTCTGTGACAGATGTTTATGTCTTCTAAGCTTCTAAGCTCTAAGGGCCATGTTATTCGCATTCTTAATTTTGATATTGCATCGCCTCTTGGCCTGATAATGAGATGGAAAACAGAACTTTTTTAATATATTCTAACCTTCCAAATGAAACAACAAACATAACTATTTTAATTTAGGCCCCCCCTGAATAAAATTTCTGGCTCCGCCACTGGGAGGCCTGTCTGGTGGGCGGGAATGACGGAGCGAAGGTCGTCCGATTTGAGCTGCCAAATGGCGGCGACGGACGATTCGACTGAGCGGGATGATGCGATAGATGACGCAACCGACAACTGAGTGGGAAATTTGGGTCAAATCAAGTTAATTTTGAGTTTCTGGATCAACCTAAACCCGAAATTTTCGGGTCGGATTTTTGTGTCGTGTTAAATATTGACACCCCTACATATATGTGATTTTGCATAAAAGGTCTAAAACTTTATTCATCATGCAATCACAAATCACGACTTTAGCAAATAATTTTATGTGAAGTTCTATATTACTTTTTTAGGTGATCACTCGCATCATATTTTATGCAATATTCTCTAAGGATCTTTACGTCTACCTTCATCAATTAGCCAGTGTGATTGTGTGCATTCTCTTATGTTTTATTATCTTTTTTTTCTGAAGGATTGAAACTTATCTCAAATATTTTATTAATTAAAAGTAGGAAGCAAAACTAACTACAGGTAAGTAGGCACAATACTTGTTATAGATAAGGAGCGAACAAATAACAACAACAATAAATCTTTATCCCATTATGTGGGGTCAGTAACAAAAATTTTATTTCTCCTTTGTATCCTATTAAGAGTAAAATTCGCATTTAATAAGGAGGGTAAAAAATCAACTACTAATTGTATTTAATGCAGAAAGTTGGTGAATATTAAGTTTTAAAAGAAGTTGTAGGCCAAATTTGAACCTTCCATCTCTATTCTAAAAACCATGAAGCATACCATTTGAGCTAGCACTCTTTGGTGTTTGTGCCCTTTTTAAAATAATTTCTAGTCATCAGGGCCGGATCCAGCCTCTTTTTTCAGGGTGGGAAAAAAAAAATTTTTTGTGGGGGATGGGCAAAGACGCTTAGGACTAATAAAATTAGGGCAAAAAAGATTTTTGAGAGGGAGGGGAGGAATACCCAAAATACTAAAATTATTCCAAAATATTTGTTGACCTCTGGACAAATAATCAAAGGTGTTGGAGAATTTTTGTATCCTCAAACGGATTGCATATTTTATAATCGAACACGGCATAAGAACACGATATATTACCCCGTAGGATAAAAACATCGTTTCCTTATGGATTCAACTACAAAATTTACAATTATTTAACAGAGATTCCCCCGCTCGATGTTTGGTCGAGTGGGGTTTATTTATTCTGGGGTACAGACGTCCCATAGGGGCAAGCCCCTACGGTTAATTACATCCCAAATTCTGACTTGGGAAAACTTTTGATTAAACTAGTGGTTTTCTTATTTGCTTTTGAAGTCATTTAAATGTTGGCTAAAGCTTGATTTTTGTTTTGTTTTAAAATCTGTGAAAGTCTTGCTTAAAGGTTTTGGCCCTTTAGGAATTTCAAGAAGTGGATCAACTTAGATTTAGATTTTTGGGAAAGAAAGCCAAAGGAGTTGAAGTAGGGGCACTTGATTCTGAGATGAAACTCAGAGGTGCCCAAACTATCCTATGTTGGGCTTTACATTTTTGAATCTAAATTTAGTTTGAGTTGATATTTTATTAGAAGATTGGGGCTTACACCCCAACAACATTTGTTGGAGGAATTGCCCGAAAGTTGAGGGCTTATAGGGTGATTTGGAATCAACCCGTGCCTCGGACCCTAAGACTAAGGTGAGGACTACCGAGAGGTAGTGCCTCGAACCTAGATCTAACGAGTGCAAAGAGGGACTTACAAGCTACACCTCACAAAAGGCATAACCCGCCCGACCTCTGGATTTATTATCCCGCCTGGAAGGGACTACCAGCTAAACTCCCCCTAATCGCTTTTAAAACCATGCTATTCGGTCTCAATGCAAATGTAGAGTGGTAGGGTTGTTTTTATTTAGAAGGTAGGTCTTACAACTTGGCTTTGAGGCCAAGATGCCTATTTATGTGGGTATGCAAAATGTTGACTCATAAAGAAAAGATTTTATTATCTAGTCCTTAAGTTGAGGCATTCTACATGTGACACATTTTTTTTTGGCTATGCATGTTTATTTTTGTTTTGAAAACTTGGCTCCTTGAAGGGAGTCATGCAATTTTTCTTATTTGAAAGTCATGGAGCCTAATTTGATTTTATTATTAGGTTGCTTACATGTTAAGGGGTAGAAAATTTAGTTTTTAACCTAAGAGCCTAACGTAATCAAGTCCAGGCCACACCCACAGAAACAAAAGAAGAAACCTAAGAAAAACATGCTTTTCTAATGCGCACCCAGTAAACACTTCAACACATGCTTATATATAAATAAAATGCAGAAATGTAGATAAAGTCCAATTTATTACAACCAAATTTGGCAGCTGAGTTGCCTGCCATTATACAACCCAGTTGAATTAATTACAGACTCTACTTGTGGGGATCTTCAAGCTTTAACCTTCAAGGAGGTCTTTGAGCTTCATCTCCAAAATGATACTTTCTTCTTTGATCCTCCTTGCTTTCTAATTCAAACCCCACAAGTTTTACATCCTATTTCTACCAAATACATGATAAAAAAAAAGACTCAAATCTGCAAAACAGAGTTAGGAGGCAGTTTATATAATTAAGCATGTAATCATCTCAAAATTGGCCTAACACTTAGAGTGCTAAGTGCTAGGCCCCCTGCTTCTACCCTATTGGCCATGTCTCCTGGGGGGTATTAAGCAGCGCCTGCAAGCAAACAGCATTAATAAAATTATGACATTTACCCCCTTCTTGGACATGACCACCTGCACAGAAAAGCATATATATTTCTATACTAACCACTTAAGGGCAAGTGCCCACACGCAGACAATCCAAGGGCAATCAATCCACAACATCAATCACATGCGCACACAAAGAAAAGCCTTAATCCTAGTATGCCTAAGGGGTTGTGCAACTAAGTGTGTGAGGCTTGTGTGGTATGTCACACTAAAGATCCTCCTAGAGTTTGGGTCTAAGGGAGGAACATCCAACATATGGCTTTTGGAGCCACTTGTTGGGAGAAATTCTCCTTAGCCTTAGGGGGCTAAGAAGAAGAAGTAGGGATCTGAAATTTAGCTTTTGAGCTCAATGTTGGAGAAATTCCCCCCCAAGCTTTCGGAGCAAGAAAGGGAACGAACATTTCTTTTAGCTTTGAAGCTAAAGAAAGGTAAAGGGAGAGAATCCAACACATGGCTTTTGGGCCAAGTGTTGGAAGAGTTCCCCTTAGCTTTTTGGGCTAAGAAGAGAAAGTAGAGATCCAACATTTAGCTTTTGAGCTAAATGTAGGAGAACTCCCTCTAGCGTTTGGAGCTAAAGAGAGGGGGAAATCTCCTACAACTTTGGAGTTACAAGATAGAAGATCTTCATTGAACATTTGGCGTTCAAAGAAGGAGATTCATCCTTCCAATTTGAGTTTGGGAGCATGAAAATGAGTTTAGATGCTTTCCTACAATCTTAGCTTGTAGGAAAGGAAAAGGGAAATGCAACTTAGAGGTTGCAAATCATGAATGCCCTTGAACATTTGGTGTTCAAAGGGGAATTCATCCTCCCGACTAGGATTTGGAAGCATGAGGATGGATTTGGGTACTCTCCTACAATCTTGACTTGTAGGAAAGAGAAAAAAAAAAAAAGAATGCAACTTTAGAGGTTGCAAATCAATGAATGTTTTTTTTTTTTTGAACATTTGGTGTCCAAAGAGGGGAATTCACTCCTCTAATTTGGATTGGGGGGATGGAGGAGAAGGGATGCAACTTGAAAGCTACGACCCCATGAACATTCTTTGAACATTTGGTGTTCAGAGAGGGCACGCACATTCTCATAATTTGGAGTCTTTAGAGAATGAGACAGTTTCCTACAACTTTTGAGTTGTAGGAAAGGAGATACGAAATACAACTTATGAATTGTAAGTTAGAGGTTAGGGAGGACCACTTACTTAATTTAGGCTAAGTAAATGGTGAAGTCTCTTTGAGCATTTGGTACTCAAAGGAAGATTATCATTTGCTCAACTTTGGGCTAAGCAAATGAGAAAGACTAGAATTTGAGTCCTAAATTTAGAGGATTACTCATTCGTTTGTATCCCAATGAATAAATGATTTAGTGAATTTCCTACAACTTTGAGGTTGAAGGAGGAAGATGGCCTTCCTACAACTTTCGGGTTGTAGAAAAGGGAAAATCATGTGCAACTTGGAAGTTGCAAGTTAGAGGAATTTCCTTGAGCACTTGGTGTTCAAAGAAAAGGACACACATTCACTTAATTTAGGCTAAGAGAATGGGTTGATAGTTTAGAGTTTAGTTCCCAAACTATAACGATTCATGTGGGTATCCTTGAAGACTTGAGGGGCTTCAATTCACCTCACATGAGAGGATACTTGTTGGTTTTGGAGTTCCAACAAGAGATGTAAGAAAACTTGGATTTTGGCTCCAAATTTCTAAAACTTATAACATGATGCATTAAGGACATTTGCCTTTTGGGAATTCATAATGCAACACATGATGAAAGTGGGTGATAGCTCCTACGATAGACTAGGAGACATGCAATGAGATATTTGAAGCTTGGGACGCTCCAAATAACATCGCATAAGAGATGTAATTTGTAGTTTTTGGACTACAAATTAAGGGGTCATCTACCTATATAGGTTAGGCAAATGAAATAGGCTAGATTTTAGAATCCTAAGCCTAAAAAGGAATTCTTTCGTTGATCTTAGTCTCAAAATGAAAGAAGGGGAGAACTTAGGTTTTTTTTGGCTCTAAGCTACAAGACTTTCGTATAATGATAGGTTGGAATTTTTTTTAGAGAATTCCAAGTCATCACATATGAGAGGAGGGGTACTCGTATGCTAATTTTGTATCATTAGCAAATGGAGTGGAGACTTAGGATTTGTTTTCTAAAATCTTGATTCATGGACTATAATAATTGGGATTTAGAGGACACCCCAACTACTAAGCATGAAGGACATGTACATAAGGAAGGGAGCCTCCTACCCTTCTACAAATGTTTTGGATTTGCTTGAAATGGGGGAAGGTCAACTCCCTAATGCGTTGGAGGATTTTCCCAAATCAAATTTAATATGATTTTGGGGATTTGAAAGTTTCTGGGAGAAACCTAAAGATCCATTTTGGCAAGATCTAAGAGGAACCTAAGAGTAGGCATGTAATGGAACCTAGGCTTTTTGGAATCCTAAGTTGAGAACATTCATGCAATGGAAAAATGGAGCTTTGTGGTGCTCCAAATTACCATGCATGAGGGAGGGGATTCATTTGTCAACTCTATGAATTGACAAACGAAGGGAAAGAAAAGATTGGTTGGTTTTATGTTCCAACACAAGGGTTGATAGTTTAGAGTTTGATTCCAAACTACCAAGATTCATGTGTAGGAAAAGCATTTAGAGGCTTGGATAGTCTCTAAATACAACATATGAGTGAATTATTTGTTGATTAGGTGTTTCAACAAACTAAGTATGAGAACTTGAGAGTTTGATCTCAAGTTTAAGTGGTCCATATGATGGATATTTGGAGCTTAGGGAGGCTCCAAAATACCACCTATGAAAGTGCAAGCATTTGTTGATTTTGTCTCAACAAGAGAGAGATGATCTAGGACTTGTTCCTAAAGTCATGATGATTGAAGTTGATGGAATATCTTGGGGCCTTGAGGAAACTCCAAAAATATCCAAAGTGAAGGGTGATGCTTGTTGGCACTCATGCAACATAGAACTTGGAACTTTGAGAAAGTTCCAAGTATCAAACTTGAAAGGTTTTCTAAGTCAATTTTGGTATGACCTAGAGGACTTGAAAGATCCTAGAGATGCCCTAAAGATCGATTTGATAAGCTCTATCAAGAACCTAAGAATATGCATGCGAAGTTCACTATTTTTTTTGTTTGAGATGTTTGATCGTTTCAATTGCTAAACACTACTTAACTTGCAAATTTCATTGAACATGTTTATCAACTTCATCTCATACTTGTTTCATAAGTATGTAGAGATTTGATAAGCATATTAGTAAGCTTGCAAATCTATAAATGCGTAGCAATATAAAACATTTGCTTCTATTCTTACTTTGCAAAACATCGTATACGAACTTAACCAATTATGCCCTCTTTGTGGGATTTCGACACAAGCCTTAGGAGGTTAATGTGCAATCTCACAACATAAGGGGCTCACCGAATTGATTAAATTTGCCTCCAAGCATTTGCAAAGCTTCACAAAAATTTACAAGCTTCATCACATAAAGAAATTTTTGCATTTACAAATTATCTTGCTATATAAGCTTTGAAATAAAGATGCATATAACCAAATAAATTGAAGCTTGCAAACCCTTTTTAATTTAATGCATTAGAAGCATGGGCAAACATCTCTAGTCTTAGAGATTTCATAAGTTTGAGTGCTCATTTGTTATCACCTCCATGAGTTTCACAAAACACCCAAAAAAATGGATTTCTAAAAGCTTTACTAATCCTAGGATTTGCAACATGAATCTTTGGAGATTCGTGTGAAATCCTACAAGAAGTGTGCCATGGATTTAAAATCCGACTAGAAATGCACTTTTGCGCATTCATGAAAGCCATGGATAATATACAAGTTAGCAAATATGAAATCCCAAATTTCGTGTAAGTTTTGTTGTGACACTTAATCAAGTGGGGAAACATGTCTCATGATGCAAAGAAATCTACACCTCAACATTCGTTTTGGGAAGGGAGAATGTCACATAGCCTATGGTTATTGATAGGTGGAAGTTTGGAAGACGATATGAATGCTAAAGCATGCACTTGAGAGGCATTAGACACAAATCCAACACTTCTACACGCATTAACATCCTCTACGGATTCTCACATGAGAACCAACAACGAAAAGTAACCAAATTTTCGCTGTTTTGCAAAGAGGACAGCCGTCAAGGGATTTTGGGGAACCAAAAATCAAAGTTTCTAAGGACCTAAAGCTTTTGGACCGTCAAACACATGCCATTGGCTATGGAGCCTTAAGGTTTTGCCTAAATTTTAAGGATTTTACCACACCCGGTTTGTCCTAGCGCTCCAAGTTGTAGTCCAAGCTGCTGTCCAAGCTCCAATCCAAGTTCTAGCTACTGTCCAAGCTCCGGTTCAAGGTCCAAGTCGCTGTCCAAGATGATTCGAAGGCTCCAAACTGCTGTTTGGAAGGTTTAGGAGCCTCCGACTCACCTCGAGGTTGTCGGAATTGAAGGGAGGAGGGGAAGAAGTCTCCGCAGCAAATGCAAAGCCTTTGAGACGGAGCCGGAGTAGTCGGGTCGGACAGATTCGGCAAAAGAAAGGAGCCGGAACTCCTGGAAGGTCTGGCCGAGACACTGGGTGGGCTCGGACGGAGCTGTCGCACGCGGGAGGAGGGCCGGACGGGACTTCCGAACACGGGAGAAGGTTCCGCCTCTCCCACTCTCTCTCGCTCGCTCCTTCTGGATCGGGACGGGCGAACGAAGCAACCAGGGGAGCTGAACGTCCTCTGGAGGTTCGGTAGAAAGCCTCGTCGGGGTCGGACGAGAGCTCTGCACGCGAGAGGGAGCGCGAACAGGGGTTTCGGCACGCGAACGGGGCTTCGGCGTGACTCTTCCTCTCGTTCTCTGCTCTCTGAGTTAGGACGGGCACGAAAAGAAAACAATCAAGGGGGAGCCGAGAGCCATCGTCTTCTCAATCTCCTGTTGTATACCCGATCAACATGCCCATGCCTACTCGAGAGTTTCTGCCGTGGAATGAGACTTTTGCCGCAGGAGATAAGAGATCTGCGATCTCTGCTGTAGCCGCCCGCGGGAAATGGAGTTTGACGAGTGAATTAACGGCAGCAAAATTTAAAAATCAAACGAATCGTAGCCGTTGATTTCAATTTCAGATTTGGCTATTTGATTTAGCCCAAATCGAACTCGACTCAAATCGATTTGGGTCGATTTGGGTTCGAGCGGGTCCGATCAAGTTAATTTTACAAAATTAAACTTGAATCGACGCCGAATTGTGTCGAAATGTGTCGAATTGAACTCGACGACGCTCGACGGGGTTTGATTTAACTTGATTTGATTTTAATTTAATTAAATTTGATTTAATTTGGCTAAAACAAATTTAATTAAAACAAATCGGGGTCCAATTTGAGCCGATTTTGTCTCGACGACGGTCAATTAAGTCGATCGAGCACGATCGAGCCTAGTCGGGCTCGATCGGGGTCGGGTCGACACAAAAATAAACGTCAACAAAAGGACCCCCAATATGTGTGGTGAACGAATAGAAGTACGCCGCACATATTGGCGTTGACCAAATAATGATCAAACGAGATCTTCTAAATCAAATAGAGTATGATTTAAAAGAGAAAGAGAGATCTATAAAAGCCTAAACTTAGATTTAGGCAAGATTTACAAAGGTAAGGAGATTTCTATATATCACCTTAAGGAAAGAGTTTTAGATTACTCTTGGAAGAGAATTTAGAAGCATTTTGGCAACTTCTAAAGATGTCTCTAAAGACATTTGATATCCTTAAAGAGAATTTGATAGGAATAGAAGTATTTTGACAACTTCTAAGAAGAATTCTAGAGACATTTGATATTTCTAGAAACGATTTAACTTGATCAGAAGTATTTAGATAACTTCTAAGAGGTTCCTAGAGATGTTTGGTATTTCTAGAAAGATTTTGGATCAATTAGAAGTATTTTGACAACTTCTAAAAGGGATTTCTAAAGATATTTGGTATCTTTAGAAAGAATTTGATTTGGTAAGAAGATATTTGATAACTTCTAAAGGAGCTTAGGGATATCTTACTATCACCTAAAGGCTAGGGGTACTTTGCTACCACCTACAAGATTTTCAAGGATATTTTGGCTATCACTTGAAAAAGAAATTAGAGACATTTGGAGTCTCTAAGAGGGCCTTAGGGATATCTTGCTATCTCCTAAAGATTAGGGGTATCTCGGCTACCACCTAAAGAGTTCTCAAAGATATTTTCACTATCATTTGAGAGGGGTTAGAAACATTAGTTGTTTCCTAAAAGTCAAAAGGCATTTGGCACCTATTGGCAAGGTCTAAGAGGTATTTTGGCAACCACCTAGGAGTAGAGCTCATCTTATTTTGGTAAGATAGAACTCAAGAAGGCTAAGGGTAAGAGTATTTTAACTACTACTTAAGCCTTAAAGGTATTTGGTGTAAGATTATCCATTTTGGCTAGATAAATCTTAACATTTGGGAAGACTAAAGGGTGTTTTGGCAACCACTAAAAGTCTAGATTTGGGTAGATCTATTGGATGTTCAATTTAGGTAGAACAAGATCTAAAGGAATGAGCTAGGAGAGACCTTAGAAGGTTTGAATTCTACCTAAACTCAAAATTTGATAAGAAGACTCCTATTTGGGGATGTCTACACTTAGCATTTGGTACTAAGATTTGCATTTGACTTTCATTTGGAGAAAGATAAATTTGAACTTTCCTTTTGGGGAAAGAAAGAGATGAACTTTCACTTGGAGAAAGATAAATTTGAACTTTCCTTTTAAGAGAAAATTGAATTTTCTTTCCTTTTGAGGGAAAGATATAAGGCTTGAAAGTTTGGACCGAGATTTTAATAATCCGGACCCAGTCCACAACCAGATGAAAAGAACATTTCCACTTGAAAGAAACATTCATTCATTGAAATTTAAAATTTGCATACAATCAATTGTAATATTTCTTGAGGTAACGCCCATTGATAGGCAACATAGGACGTTCACCTTTACAATCAATCAACTGGTAAGATCCACCTTGATAGGCCTTCTCTACTACAAAAGGGCCTTCCCAAGTAGGTTCGAACTTGCCACCTATTTTGCGGTGGGCTATAATCGGTCTGCGAAGAACTAGGACCAAGTCGCCAACCTTGAAAGTCCTAGGACGGACCAATTTATCGTGAGCTTGAGCCATGCGGGCTCGGTACAACTCGAGGTTCTGTTGAGCAAGCAAACGCTTCTCATCTAAACCATCGAGTTCCTCCAACCTTAGTTGGGCATTTTGTTCACTTGTAACTTCGTTGTTTATTGCCATTCTAAGAGATGGGATCTGTAACTCCAAAGGGAGAACCGCCTCCGCTCCATAGACTAGAGCAAACGGAGTGGCCTGTGTTGGAGTTCTATATGTGGTCCGATAGGCCCACAACGCCTCTACCAACTTTTCATGCCATTGACGTTTGTTCTCATCTAAGGTTTTCTTTAACAACTGAACTAATGTCTTGTTGAAAGCTTCAGCCAATCCATTAGCTCGAGGATAGTATATCGTACTATACCTCCAATCAATGCTATGTTTGTTAACAAATTGATTAAGCTTGGTACTCTTAAAAGCAGGACCATTATCGGATATGATTCGACGTGGAACGCCAAACCTGTATACGATATGGTCCTTCAAAAATTGTAGTACATGGCTAGTTTTGACTTCTCTCAGTGGTATGGCTTCAGCCCACTTTGAGAAGTAGTCGGTAGCAGCAAGTATAAACCTATGACCCTTAGAGGAAGGAGGATCAATAGGCCCAACAATATCAGTTCCCCAGCTTTCAAAAGGCCAAGAGGCTATTGTTGGATGCAAAACATTAGGTGGTTGATGCAAAACTACCCCATGTACTTGACATTGGTGGCATTTCCGTGCTATTTCCACACAATCTTTAATCATTGAAGGCCAATAGTACCCAAGCCTTTTAATTTTCAATTTCATTTTGGGGCCCGATTGGTGGGCACCACACAACCCCGCATGCACCTCGGTCACTATCTTATGGGCTTCATCTTTTGCAAGACATCGCAACCACATTTGGTCAAATGACCGCCGATACAACGTGTTGTTAATCAGTGAAAATGACAATGCTCTATTCTTTATTTGGTGAGCAACAGACTTCTCCTTTGGTAGTTTACCATTTTGGAGATAATCAATGAATGGTTGGCGCCAATCATCTTCATCATCTACCACAAACGAAAACTCACCACAAGAGGAAGGTTCATTCAAATTCTCAAAGTCAATAGGAGACAAAATTTGGCGATTTTGAACTTCTATTTGGATTGAACCCTTTTCGGGGCATGACATTTCCTTAGCAAGCTTTGCTAGAACGTCCGCCGTAGCATTTTGACCACGCGGTATTCTAAACAAAGTAGCATTAGGAATTTGCTCAAACAATTTCATGGCATACAAGTGGTATTTAAGCAAGTTGGGTTTTAGAACTTTGTAGGTTCCCGCAACCTGGTTAATCACCAACTGTGAATCGCCATAAATTTTGATATTTCTAATTTCCATTGATATTGCTAATTCTAAACCAGTTATCAGAGCTTCATATTCCGCCTTGTTATTTGTACAAGGGTCTGATAAACTGTAAGAATATCGCAATAGGGCTTTATCAGGTGTTATGAATATCAAACCAACTCCAGCTTTACCGGGGAGAAGGATTTGTGGTTCAATACCTCTTTGGAAAGAGGCTGCACCATCAAAATACAACTCCCAAGCAGGGCTTTCATGGTTATCCAAACTCATTATTTGTTCGTCAGGAAGATCGTCGTTCAAGGGAGATCCTGCCGGTATTGGGTGTGCTGCTAAGAAATCGGCAAGAGCTTGCCCTTTTATAGCACGTTGGGGAGTGAAAGTGATATCGAATTGAAGTAGTATCATGGCCCATCTGGCTAGACGTCCTGAGAGTGTTGGACGGGTCATGAGGTACTGAAGGGGATTGACCTTAGAGATCAGATTGACTTTATGAGAGAGCATGTAATGCCTAAGTTTTTGAACGGCAAAAATAAGACATAAGCAATGCTTCTCAATGGAAGGATAATTCATTTCAGTAGGAATTAGACGTCTGCTCAAATAGTATAAAGCATTCTCTTTTCCTTCATTGTTGGTTTGGGCCAACAAAGCACCAAGAGACTCATCTGAGGCTGCAGTGTAAAGAATTAATGGCTTCCCCGGGATGGGAGCGGCCAAAACTGGAGGGGACAAAAGATAGCGTTTTATACTATCGAAGGCTTTTTGGCAGCTATCATCCCAATAGAATTCTGAATCTTTCTTTGAAAGGGCTGCAAAGGGTTGGCATCTACCGGACAAATTAGATATAAAGCGTCTTAGATATGCCAACCTACCTTGGAAAGATCTTAATTGAGTAAGACTTCTAGGAGGTTTCATTTCTAATATCGCCTTGATTTTAGTAGGGTCAATTTCGATGCCACGGTGTCGAACAACAAACCCAAGAAACTTCCCTGAAGTTACCCCAAAAGCACATTTCAAGGGATTCATCTTGAGGTCGTACCGACGAAGCCGTTCAAATACAACCCTTAAATCAAACAAGTGATCCTCTCTTTCTTTGCTTTTGACCACGAGATCATCAATGTAACATTCAACTTTGTCATGAATGAGTTCATCAAAGATTCTGGTCATTGCACGCTGGTAGGTTGCACCAGCATTTTTCAGGCCAAAAGGCATGACCTTATAACAGTATATTCCAATGGGTGTTCTAAAAGCAGTGTATTGCTCGTCCTCCGGGGCCATTTTTATTTGGTTGTACCCCGAGGACCCATCCATAAAGGAAAAGAGACCGTGAGAAGAAGCAATGTCAATCATGAGTTCAGGGATTGGTAATGGGAACTCATCTTTAGGACATGCTTTATTCAAGTCTCTAAAGTCGACACATACGCGAATCTGTCCATTCTTTTTCTTAACGGGGACAACACTGGCTAACCAAGAGGGGTATTTTTCCTCTCGAATAAAACCAGCTTCAAGTAATTTCTTCACTTCTTCAATCACTTGTTGTTCAATCTCCAAACGCATCCTTCTAGGAGCTTGTTTGACTGGAACAACATTTGGTTGAATGGCAAGTTTGTGGACTGCTATGTCTGGATTTAATCCTGGCATTTCATCATAACTCCAAGCAAAACAGTCCTTAAACTCTGTCAAGAGTTGTACCATACCATTGGCATCAGTTTCATTTAACAAAGCACTTATGAAAGTGGGGCGTGGATTTTCTTCAGTACCCAAATTAATCTCTTTCAATTCATCAATCGTTGATTTGATTTCTTCCTCAAATTCAGGGGGTGCATCCCTAATTTGAAGGTAATCTGGGTCGTTGCTAGCCTCTAAACATAACCTTTCAACAGCGTTGTAGGTTTCTGTAAAGATCATATCAACTTCCAGATTGTTGGTAATAACCAAACAGTACTCATCATCATCTATTGGTCCGACAGTGCCAAAGCCAATGCCATATTTATTTTTCTTTAATTTGTATTTGGCATTCCATATACTTTCATGTTGTTTGGCTTCGCCTTTGGACCACATAGAAGGAGCAAAACCTCTTTTAATCAAACTTTTTACACCAGCGGGATACCAATCAAAAGGTAGTTCTACCATTTCATTCAAAGAAAGATCCTCAAGTTCTACACCCACTTCTGAACTTGAGGGTTGATGTGCTTTATAAAAGACACGATTCTTCCCCACATCTTCTTCTAACTTAGGTGCAACACATACATTCAAATCTTCTACTGTGCTTTCAGACAAAGAAGTTAAGCTCTTTACAAATTCATTCAACTTTCCAAATGTAGTGAAATCGGACACCTCCTCTTTCTGAGAGTTGTCCTCATCACATAGAAAATTTTCTTTAATGTTCCAAATAGGCTTTTCAGTGATAACCCATTTTGAAGCAGCATCTTTTGAACTACCCATCACATTTGGCTCAGCTTTTGATTGGACCCTGAGCCTACATGGGTGATGGGCCTTCTAGGAGTAGGTGGTGGAGATGAGGCTTTGGTGGCCCTCATCCTCCACCCATCTTGGCCTCTACCTCCTCTGCCACGATCTCTCCCACGAGCACGTTGTGCCATCCTACCTCCTCGTTGTGTTGAAGGAGGGGCAGGGCTCCATCTAATCTTTTCCTCAAGCTCCTCTTGAAGGTGCTCTTGGACAAGTGTTGGGGACTTTTCTTTAGGTGCACTAGTTCCCACTTGATCTTCAGTTGGTACCACAGATCTAGAAAACACTGATAGCCTCTTTGGAACATAGTAAGAAGCATCTTCGTATTTCCCAACTTCATGCACACTAAATGGTTTCAAATCTCCCTTTATGCAGTACTCTACACCATTCCTTTCATATTTCATACATTGGTGTAGAGAGGAAGGAACCATTTTGTATTCATGGAGCCAAGGCCTACCAAGAAGTGCTTTAAATGAAGTTTCAGAATCTATGATATGGAATTTAGCCTCAGTTCTCAAATCCCCTATCAAAAGAGAAAGAGTGACAGAGCCTAAAGCCCTTTGCCCCTTTTCATTGAAGCCACGCAACATCATTTTGTCAGAACTTAGTTTTTGCGTGTCAACATTGAGATGGGCCAAAGTTCTTAGGCTCATTATGTTGACCGATGCACCCGGATCAACAAGCACTCTATTCAACTTGAAATTGTCAATGTCAACAGTTATATAAAGTGGACGATTGTGATCTGAAGTACCTAGAAGTAAATCCTCATCAGAAAAGGTTACTCCAGGTACTTCTTTGAAGTGTAAAGCCTCCTCAAAGGAACACTCTGCGAGTTGAGCCAAACAAATTTCGGGATCAAGTAAAGCCTTGACCAAAGCCTCTCGCATTTCAGGAGAAAGCACAAGAGCATCATATATGCTCAACCTCGCAGGTAGTTTCCTAAGGTGAGCTAGCACATTATAATCCACTTTTGGTGGTCCACCACCCACTTGTCCTTGTGGAACATGTGTTGGTGGAACCACGCCCTCATTTTGCTGGACAGGTTCTTTTCCCTTATCTTTCTTAGATGCCAGTGGAGATGGTACAACCCGACCACTTCTGAGATTTATTTCTGTTATTTCTTCAGGCTCAGAAGTTGTGGTCACATCAACCAAAACCTCAGAATCAGATTCTTCTTTCATTTGATTTGTCTCTAAATCAGGTGACTCAGGCTCAATGACAATCTTTACTCCCTGCATTTTGTACACGGGTAGATCATCATCAGAACTAGATTCACATGATTCAGGATTTTGAGAAGATTCAGTTACATGTTCATTATCAGATTCAGAATGGACAGATTGCACGTACGCGGAAGGATAGTTCATTTTACTAACACCCTTTGGAACATACATGAAATCAGAGAGGGTAAAAGGCTTGGGGGATTTTCCCTTGCCATTCGAAAGGATAACTTGCTTGACTTTAGAAAATGATTCTTCTTTTTCTTTTCCCTTCACCATTGAAACTCTCTTTTCAAGAAGTTTCAAAGGTGAAGGACCCTTTCCCTTCATTGAGTTATTTGGAGGAACTCCAAATGTCTTTTTTATGGACATTTGAGTTTCTTTTGGAAACTCCAATGAGGTGTTGGGTAGTTTGTTTAACATTTTCAAAGAAGATTTAGACAAAGACAACTGCCAGCCATCTGCATCTGTAAGCAACTCAACACTGCCCTTCTGGTTGAACACTGTCGGAGGGGAAACTGTAGTGGCTGACTCTGCTTTCTGCCCCTTAGTAGGGATGACCTCCACATGAATAACCTTAGCCGACCCTTGTGAGGGGTTTGCAAGGTATGCATTAGGAATACTCATCCTACCAGACTTGTACTCACTTTCAACCCAATCTTTAAAGACATAGCAATCTTCTAGAACATGACCCAACATCCTATGATAAGGGCAATAGTTTGGCTCATTGCTCTTATCAACATCTGCTGGTCTTTTGGGTTTAGGGAGTTGGAAATTGTCATCTTGAATCAAGGATTTAAAGATTTTCTTTGTGGCATCTCTCCTAAAAGAGTACTGTTGGTTAATCTTTTCTGTCAATCCCCTAGGATCAGGCTTTTTGGCTACCCTCTCCTTATCCTTTCTAGGCTGCTGCTCAGTGATCTTTCTAGGCTGTTGTTGCTCAGTGATCTGAATCTGCTTTCCCTTCTGAAATGATAATGCTGACACACTGCCCTTTCTTTCAACTGGTTTCTGCTTGAATTTCTTGGCCTGGTCACCATTGTTGTTATCTTTAAGGAATGACAACTGAGATGCTTCAGATTGCAAGCCAGAAGCTTTACTAATCAATTTTTCAAAAGTCCTAATAGTGAACCCTTTGAGAATGAGTGCTATAGGACCATGAATATTTCTTAGTAAAATTTCTATGGCGTGTTGTTCTTGGAGTTGTGGTTCACATTTTAGGCTAAGATTCCTCCACCTAAGAATGTAATCCACCAACCCCTCATTTGGCTTTTGCCTCTCCACCACAAGGTCTCCCACTGTAACATGATGTTGGGCCCCCGCAAACCTCTTTACAAACAAGGATTCCAACTCTGAAAAGGTCTTTACTGAACCATTTGGTAACTCAGCGTACCAGTCAAAAGCCACCCCTGAAAGACTGCTCACAAACTGTCTGAAGAGGAGAGCGTCACTGCCACCCACATTACAACACCCAGCTCTGAAGTGAGCTAAATGTTGACGTGGGTTTCCTATACCATTGAAGAGCTTGAAGGAAGGGGACACAAAACCTTTGGGGTACTGCACCAAGTCAAACTCCTCGGGATAAGGTCTTCCTCTTTGAATAGAGTGACCTCCTTTCCCCTGTGCTATTGACTCCTTAATCTGCTGACTAATGAAATCCTTCAAATCTTCCTTTGAAGGTTGGAGATTTACTGACCCAGGTTCATTCTTCTCCTGACTGCCAATATCCTCATCAACTTGTACTACCTCCTTAGCCTTTTCTGCACTAGTGGAGGGTTTATCAATTGTGTTTGGGGCCTTTTGGGGACCCAAAGCTGAGTAGTAAGGGCAGTCATGGCTGAGGCCATCTCATCTAATCTCTTGGCCATATCACTGAGCTGAGTATCTTTGTCTTTCAACTGTTGTAGCAAGGCACGGATCTGGGGATTTTCACTCCCTTCCTCCTCTACTGGCACCTCCAACAGCTCATCTGTATGAGGGTCTCCTGGAAGAGAGGATCCTCTTCTGCTATAGTGGAGAACATAGATATCCTCCTCATCCATAAGATCATCCTCATCAGGATTAAAATTTTCAATCAACTTTTTATAATTTTCCTCTTCCTCCTTGTCTCTCCTTTCATCCTCATCAATTTTTTTGAGACTTTCTTTCAAGTAATCCATCATTTCTTCAATAGTTTTGCCTGTTGAAGGGTTAACATGGGAAGGATGATATTCTTCATAACTGTTCACCTCCATTGGTGCTTTCCCTTTATCATTAGGATCAACATGAGTGGAAGAGGAAGAGTGTACCTTTGATGGAGCCACTACCTTGGGTCTCCATTCTTCCTTCACCCCAGATGAGGAGGTATGGGATTTTTGGCGTCCCAAATTTACCTCATCTAAAGGTGGAGTCTGAATGTGACCCCCAGAGTATGGTTCATCATAAGGAGTAGGAGGTCGGTCTTCTTTTGGAGACCTCCTAAACCTAGTGGGTACATCAGATCTAACAGAACTAGACAGAGAAGTCCGTGGGACCACTTGGCGATCAGGGTGATCAACCTTTGGTCTGCCACGAACCTCAGGTAGCGGTGCTGAGTAGTCAACCAAAACAATCTGCTCACTAGTTGCCCTCTCCTGACGAGGCCCAGAATTGTAACCATCTGTCAAAGCTGACACTGCTGGCTGCCTAGAGAATCTGCGCCTATTTCTTTGGGATGGTTCTACAATCAGTTTACTATCCTCAGGATCTCTATCCTCTTTCAGAAGTAGCTTAGCAAAATCTCTGGTGATTGTATTTTTCATGGCTTTAATCACTTCCTCCTTAGTTGTGTGCATTTGATCAGCCACCCTTTGAAAGATTCTCCTTATTCCTTTCTCCCACTTCTTTGTCATCTCATCAGGAGTACATTCAGAAGTTCTAGATGGAGGCCTAGGGGGTGGTGCAACTATCTTCTTAACATCCTCCTCTCCCCTAGACAAAGAAAGAGGATAAAACCTACTCCCCTCAGCTAATGGAGAGAGGTCCATCATCTCAGAATCCCGCTCAGCTTTTTCTTCCCTTTCCTTTCTCTTCTTATACCTCCTATATTTGTTCCTTTTCTGGGATTTTGTAAGGAGGTAGGTAGAACTGCCCCCTTCCTCAAACTGACTGAACTGGAAAGGACCCTCAGACCCAGGGACACTCGGAGCAACTACTACAGACTGAACTGGCTCAGGTTCTTTCTTAACAATTTCTTTATGCAACATCGGAGTCAAAGCTGTTTGTCTTTCATCTGATTTCAAGACCTTAGGGAAGGTCAATCTATTAAAGACAGAAGGCCGAGAGGCTAAAGCTTTGGGAGACAGCTCAGCCACCCTCTTCCTACTATCCTGAGTAGGTGACCTCTCCCTAGTGGGCAGGTTTATTTCCAACACCTTCTTTTCAGATGAAGGTTGGTTTTCCAAAGTCCTAGCTTCAGAGGGTGTAGGACCCTGGAAAATAACCTCCATATCCTCAAAACCTTGCCCAAATTTGATCATGTCCCCAGGAGCAAAACGGGACTGATCAAAAGACAACTGCAACTGATCACCAAACTTAAAAATCAATCTGCCTTCCATTTCTGCCAAACTGAATTTTCAAACAACTGAACCTCAACAGATATCCTGAAAATCAAAATTTCTGATATCAATCTTTCTGTTGCATCTTTTTTATCCAATTATCATGACATCAACTAATCACTGCACTTTTTCTGGGTTTTCTGACCACTGACTTGAATCACTGACCACCCACAACTGTGACCCGGATTTTGACGAATGATGATGGAATTTTGTTTGAATTTGGAATCCCACACCATTTGATATTGTTTGGTTGTAGATTTCATACAACCACAACAATTATGGTGAAGAGAAGATTTTGAAATTAGGAATTTGAGAATGTGAAATTTTTTTTTGAAAATGATTGACTTGAAAAACCAAAGTTCATCTTTCTCACTTTTAAAAGTTCATTTTGCTTTACATTTGCTTGTATTGACATCACTCAACCCAATTTGCAAAGGGAGAGGCATACAATACAAAATTTGATTTTGCAAATGCCATTTAGCCAACATTTAAAATGACTAAATGAAAACCACTAGTTAAGATGAAAAGAGACATCCTCCCCAGCGGAGTCGCCAGAAAATCTGTTGGAGAATTTTTGTATCCTCAAACGGATTGCATATTTTATAATCGAACACGGCATAAGAATATGATATATTACCCCGAAGGGTAAAAATATCATTCCTTATGGACTCAATATAAAATTTACAATTATTTAACAGAGATTCCCCCACTCGATGTTTGGTCGAGTGGGGTTTATTTATTCTGGGGTACAGACATCCCATAGGGGCAAGCCCCTATGGTTAATTACTTCCCAAATTTGATTTGGGAAAACTTTTGATTAAACTAGTGGTTTTCTTTTTTGCTTTTGAAGTCATTTAAATGTTGGCTAAAGCTTGATTTTTGTTTTGTTTTAAAATCCATGAAAGTCTTGCTTAAAGGTTTTGGCCCTTTAGGAATTTCAAGGAGTGGATCAACTTAGATTTAGATTTTTGGGAAAGAAAGCCAAAGGAGTTGAAGTAGGGGCACTTGATTCTGAGATGAAACTCAGAGGTGCCCAAACTATCCTATGTTGGGCTTTACATTTTAGAACCTAAATTTTGTTTAAGTTGATATTTTATTAGAAGATTGGGGCTTACATCCCAACAACACTTGTTGGAGGAATTGCCCGAAAGTTGAGGGCTTATAGGGTGATTTGGAATCAACCCGTGCCTCGGACCCTAAGACTAAGGTGAGGACTACCGATAGGCAGTGCCTCGAACCTAGATCTAACGAGTGCAAAGAGGGACTTACAAGCTACACCTCACAAGAGGCATAACCCCCCCGACCTCTGGATTTATTATCCCGCCTGGAAGGGACTACCAGCTAAACTCCCCTAATCGCTTTTAAAACCATGCTATTCGGTCTCAATGCAAATGTAGAGTGGTAGGGTTGTTTTTATTTAGAAGGTAGGTCTTATAACTTGGCTTTGAGGCCAAGATGCCTATTTATGTGGGTATGCAAATGTTGACTCATAAAGAAAAGATTTTATTATCTAGTCCTTAAGTTGAGGCATTCTACATGTGACACATTTTTTGGCTATGCATGTTTATTTTCGTTTTGAAAACTTGGCTCCTTGAAGGGAGCCATGCAATTTTTCTTATTTGAAAGACATGGAGCCTAATTTGATTTTATTATTAGGTTGCTTACATGTTAAGGGGTAGAAAATTTAGTTTTTAACCTAAGAGCCTAACGTAATCAAGTCCAGGCCACACCCACAGAAACAAAAGAAGAAACCTAAGAAAAACATGCTTTCTAATGCGCACCCAGTAAACACTTCAACACATGCTTTTATATAAATAAAATGCAGAAATGTAGATAAAGTCCAATTTATTACAACCAAATTTGGCAGCTGAGTTGCCTGCCATTATACAACCCAGTTGAATTAATTACAGACTCTACTTGTGGGGATCTTCAAGCTTTAACCTTCAAGGAGGTCTTTGAGCTTCATCTCCAAAATGATACTTTCTTCTTTGATCCTCCTTGCTTTCTAATTCAAACCCCACAAGTTTTACATCCTATTTCTACCAAATACATGATAAAAAAAAAGACTCAAATCTGCAAAACAGAGTTAGGAGGCAGTTTATATAATTAAGCATGTAATCATCTCAAAATTGGCCTAACACTTAGAGTGCTAAGTGCTAGGCCCCCTGCTTCTACCCTATTGGCCATGTCTCCTGGGGGGTATTAAGCAGCGCCTGCAAGCAAACAGCATTAATAAAATTATGACATTTACCCCCTTCTTGGACATGACCACCTGCACAGAAAAGCATATATATTTCTATACTAACCACTTAAGGGCAAGTGCCCACACGCAGACAATCCAAGGGCAATCAATCCACAACATCAATCACATGCGCACACAAAGAAAAATCCTAATCCTAGCATGCCTAAGGGGTTGTGCAACTAAGTGTGTGAGGCTTGTGTGGTATGTCACACTAAGATCCTCCTAGAGTTTGGGTCTAAGGGAGGAACATCCAACATATGGCTTTTGGAGCCACTTGTTGGGAGAAATTCTCCTTAGCTTAGGGGCTAAGAAGAAGAAGTAGGGATCTGAAATTTAGCTTTTGAGCTCAATGTTGGAGAAATTCCCCCCAAGCTTTCGGAGCAAGAAAGGGAACGAACATTTCTTTTAGCTTTGAAGCTAAAGAAAGGTAAAGGGAGAGAATCCAACACATGGCTTTTGGCCAAGTGTTGAAGAGTTCCCCTTAGCTTTTTGGCTAAAAGAGAAAGTAGAGATCCAACATTTAGCTTTTGAGCTAAATGTAGGAGAACTCCCTCTAGCGTTTGGAGCTAAAGAGAGGGGGAAATCTCCTACAACTTTGGAGTTACAAGATAGAAGATCTTCATTGAACATTTGCTTTTTATTTGGTTGTACCCCGAGGACCCATCATAAAGGAAAAGAGACCGTGAGAAGAAGCAATGTCAATCATGAGTTCAGGATTGGTAATGGAACTCATCTTTAGGACATGCTTTATTCAATCTTAAAGTCGAACATATGCGAATCTGTCCATTTCTTTCTTAACGGGGACAACATGGCTAACCAAGAGGGGTTTTTTCCTCTCGAATAAAACCAGCTTCAAGTAATTTCTTTCACTTCTTCAATCACTTGTTGGTTCAATCTCCAAACGCATCCTTCTAGGAGCTTGTTGTTATGGAACAACATTTGTTGAATGGAAGTTTGTGGACTGCTATGTCTGGATTTAATCCTGGCATTTTCATCATAACTCCAAGCAAACAGTCCTTAAACTCTGTCAAGAGTTGTACCATAGCCATTGGCATCAGAGTTCATTTAACAAAACTTATGAAATGGGGCGTGGATTTTCTTCAGTACCCAAATTAATCTCTTTCAATTCATCAATCGTTGATTTGATTTCTTCCTCAAATTCAGGGGTGCATCCCTAATTTGAAGGTAATCCGGTCGTTGCTAGCCTCTAAACATAACCTTTCAAACAGGTTGTAGGTTTTCTGAAAGAATCATATCACTTCCAATTGTTGTAATAAACCAAACAGTACTCATCATCATCTATTGGTCCGACAGTGCCAAAGCCAATGCCATTTATTTTTCTTTAATTTGTATTTGGCATTCCATATACTTTCATGTTTTTGGCTTCGCCTTTGACCACATAGAAGGAGCAAAACCTCTTTAATCAAACTTTTTACACCACGGATACCAATCAAAAGGTAGTTCTACCCTTTCATTCAAAGAAAGATCCTCAAGTTCTACACCCACTTCTGAACTTGAGGGTTGATGTGCTTTTAAAAGACACGATTCTTCCCCACATTCTTCTTCTAACTTAGGTGCAACACATACATTCAAATCTCTAACTGTGCTTTCAGACAAGAAGTTAAGCTCTTTACAAATTCATTCAACTTTTCAAATGTAGTGAAATCGGACACCTCCTCTTTCTGAGAGTTGTCCTCATCACATAGAAAATTTTCTTTAATGTTCCAAATGCTTTCAGTGATAACCCTTTTGAAGCAGCATCTTTTGAACATACCCCATCACATTTGGCTCAACTTTTGTATTGGACCCTGAGCCCTGGGTGATGGGCCTTCTAGGTGGTGGTGGAGTGAGGCTTGGTGTGGGCCCTTCATCACCCATCTTGGCCTCTACCCTCCTCTGCCACGATCTCTCCCACGAGCACGTTGATGCCATCCTACCTCCTCGTTGTGTTGAAGGAGGGGCAGGGCTCCATCTAATTTTTCTCAAGCTCCTCTGAAGGTGCTCTTGGACAAGTGTTGGGGACTTTTCTTTAGGTGCACTATTTCCACTTGATCTTCAGTTGGTCCCACAGATCTAGAAAACACTGATTAGCCCTTTGGAACATAGTAAGAAGCATCTTCGTTTTCCCAACTTCATGCACACTAAATGGTTTCAAATCTCCCTTTATGCAGTACTCTACACCATCCTTTCATATTTCATCACTTGGTGTAGAGAGGAAGGAACCATTTGTATTCATGTGAGCCAAAGCCTACCAAGAAGGTGCTTAAATGAAGTTTCAGAATCTTGATATGGAATTTAGCCTCAGTTCTCAAATCCCCTATCAAAAGAGAAAGAGTGGACGAGCCTAAGCCCTTTGCCCCTTTCATTGAAGCCACACAACATCATTTTGTCCGCAACTTAGTTTTGCGTGTCAACATTGGAGATGGCAAAGTTCTTAGGCTCATTATGTTGACCGATGCACCCGATCAACAGCACTATTCAACTTAAATTGTCAATGTCAACATTTAATAGTGGACGATTGTGATCTGAAGTACCTAGAAGTAAATCCTCATCAGAAAAGGTTACTCCAGTATTTCTTTGAAGTGTAAAGCCTCCTCAAAGGAACACTCTCTGAGTTGAGCCAAACAAATCTCGGTATCAAGTAAAGCCTTGACCAAGACCTCTCGCATTTCAGGAGAAAGCACAAGAGCATCATATATGCTCAACCTCGCAGGTAGTTTTCCTAAGGGAGCTAGCACATTATAATCCACTTTGGTGGCCACCACCCACTTGTCCTTGTGGAACAATGTGTTGGTGGAAACCACGCCCTCTTTTGCTGACAGGTTCTTTTCCCTTATCTTTCTTAGATGCCAGTGGAGATGTACAACCCGACCACTTCTGAGATTTATTTCTGTTATTTCTTCAGGCTGCAGAAGTTGTGGTCACATCAACCAAAACCTCAGAATCAGATTCTTACTTTCACTTGATTTGTCTCTAAATCAGGGCTCAGTCAATGACAATCTTTACTCCCTGCTTTTGTACACGGGTGTAGATCATCATCGAAACTAGATTCACATGATTCAGGCAGTTGAGAAAATTCAGTTAGGGATTGTTCATTATCAGATTCAGAATGGACAGATTGCACGTACGCGGAAGGATAGTTCATTTTACTAACACCCTTTGGAACATACATGAAATCAGAGAGGTAAAAGGCTTGGGGATTTTCCCTTGCCATTCGAAAGGATAACTTGCTTGACTTTAAAAAATGATCTTCTTTTCTTTTCCCTTCACCATTGAAACTCTCTTTTCAAGAATTTTCAAATGTGAAGGACCCTTTCCTTCATTGATATTTGGAGGAACTCCAAATGTCTTTTTTATGGACATTTGAGTTTCTTTGGAAACTCCAATGAGGTGTTGGTAGTTGTTTTAACATTTTCAAAGAAGATTTAGACAAAGACAACTGCCTAGCCATCTGCATCTGTAAGCAACTCAACACTGCCCTTCTGGTTGAACACTGCGAGGGGAAACTGTAGTGGCTGACTTGCTTTCTGCCCCCTTAGTAGGGATGACATCCACAGTAATAACCTTATGCCGACCCTTGTGAGGGTTTGCAAGGTATGCATTAGGAATACTCATCCTACACGACTTGTACTCACTTTCAACCAATCTTTAAAGACATAGCAATCTTCTAGAACATGACCAACACTCCTATGATAAGGCATAGTTTGGCTCTGTCTTATCACATCTGCTGGTCTTTTTGGGTTTAGGGAGTTGGAAATTGTCATCTTGAATCAAGGATTAAAGATTTTCTTTGTGGCATCCTTCTAAAAGAGTACTGTTGGTAATCTTTTCTGTCAATCCCCTAGGATACAGGCTTTTTGGCTACCCTCTCCTATCCTTTCTAGGCTGTTGCTCAGTAATCTTTCTAGGCTGTTAGCTGCTCAGTAATCTGAATCTGCTTTCCTTCTGAAATGATTCTGACACACTGCCCTTTCTTTCAAGCGCGTTTCTGCTTGAATTTCTTGCCTGGTCACCATTACTGTTATCTTTAAGAATGACAACTGAGATGCTCGATTGCAAGCAGAAGCTTTACAATCAATTTTTTCAAAAGTCCTAATAGTGAACCCTTTGAGAATGAGTGCTATAGGACCGTGAATATTTCTTAGTGAAAAATTTCTATGGCGTGACTGTTCTTGGAGTTGTGTTCACATTTTAGGCTAAGATCTCCACCTAAGAATGTAATCCACCAACCCCTCATTTGGCTTTTTGCTCTCCACCACAAGGTCTCCCACTGTAACATGATGTTGCCCGGGCCCCGCAAAACCTCTTACAAACAAGGATTCCAACTCTGAAAAGGTCTTTACTGAACCTTTGTAACTCAGCGTCCAGTCAAAAGCCACCCTGAAGACTGCTCACAAACTGTCTGAAGGAGAGCGTCATCTGCCACCCACATTACAACACCCAGCTCTGAAGTGAGCTAAATGTGTGACGTGGGTTCATATATACCATTGAAGAGTGAAGGAAGGGGACAAAACCTTTGGAGTACTGCACCAAGTCAATACTCCTCGGGAAAGGTCTTCCTTTGAATAGAGTGACCTCCTTTCCCCTGTGCTATAGGACTTCCTTAATCTGCTGACAATGAAATCCTTCAATTTCCTTTGAAGTTGGAGATTTTACTGACCAGTTCATTCTTCTCTGTACTGCCAATATCCTCATCAACTTGTACTACCTCCTTAGCCTTTTCTGCACTAGTGGAGGGTTTATCAATTGTGTTTGGGGCCTTTTGGGGACCCAACAGCTGAGTAGTAAGGGCAGTCATGGCTGAGGCCATCTCATCTAATCTCTTGGCCATATCACTGAGCTGAGTTATCTTGTCTTTCAACTGTTGTAGCAAGGCATGATCTGGGATTTTCACTCCCTTCCTCCTCTACCTGGCAACCTCCAACAGCTCATCTGTATGAGGGTCTCCTGGAAGAGGATCCTCTTCTGCTATAGTGGAGAACATAGTATCCTCCTCATCCATAAGATCATCCTCCTCTAGGATTAAAATTTTCAATCAACTTTTATAATTTTCTCTCTTCTCCTTGTCTCTCCTTTCATCCTCATCAATTTTTTTGAGACTTTCTTTCAAGTAATCCATCATCTTCACATAGTTTTGCCTGTTGAAGGGTTAACATGGGAAGGTGATATTCTTCATAACTGTTCACCTCCATTGGTGCTTTCCCTTTATCATTAGATAGTCAACATGAGTGGAAGAGGAAGAGTGTACCTTTGATGGAGCCACTACCTTGGGTCTCCATTCTTCCTTCACCCCAGATGAGGAGTATGGGATTTTTGGCGTCCCAAATTTACCTCATCTAAAGGTGGAGTCTGAATAGACCCCCAGAGATGGTTCACATAAGGAGTAGGAGTCGGTCTTCTTTTGGAGACCTCCTAAACCTAGTGGGTACATCAGATCTAAACAGAACTAGACAGAGAAATCCGTGGGACCACTTGGCGATCAGGGTGATCAACCTTTGTCTGCCACGAACCTCAGTAGCGGTGCTGAGTAGTCACCAACAAACAATCTGCTCACTAGTGCCCCTCTCCTGACGAGGCCCAGAATTGTAACCATCTGTCAAAGCTGACACTGCTGGCTGCCTAGAGAATCTTGCGCTATTCTTGATGGTATACAATCAGTTTACTATCCCAGGATCTCTATCCTCTTCAAAGTAGCTAGCAAAATCTCTGGTGATTGTATTTTTCATGGCTTTAATCACTTCCTCCTTAGTTGTGTGCATTTGATCAGCCACCCTTTGAAAGATTCTTCCTTATTCACTTTCTCCCACTTCTTTGTCATCTCATCAAGAGTACATTCAAAGTTCTAGATGGAGGCCTAGGGGTGTGAACTATTTCTTAACATTCTCTCCCCTAGACAAAGAAAGAGGATAAAACCTACTCCCCTCAGCTAATGAGAGAGGTCCATCATCTCAGAATCCCGCTCAGCTTTTTCTTCCCTTTCCTTTCTCTTCTTATACCTATATTTGTTTCCTTTCTGGGATCTAGTGAGGAGGTAGGTAGAACTGCCCCCTTCCTCAAATGACTTGACTGAAAAGGACCTCAGACCAGGGACACTTGGAGCAACTACTACAGACTGAACTGGCTTAAGTTCCTTAACCTTTTTCTTTCTGGCAACACTGGAGTCAAAGCTGTTTCTCACATCTGACTTCAGAACCTTAGGAAGGTCATCTATAAAGACAGAAGGCCGAGAGGCTAAAGCTTTGGGAGACAGCTCAGCCACCCTCTTCCTACTATCCTGAGTAGGTGACCTCTCCTAGTGGGCAGGTTATTTCCAACACCTTCTTTTCAGATGAAGGTTGGTTTTCCAAAGTCCTAGCTTCAGAGGGTGTAGGACCCTGAAAATAACCTCCATACCTCAAAACTTGCCCAAATTTGATCATGTCCCCAGGAGCAAAACGGGACTGATCAAAAGACAAACTGCAACTGATCACCAAACTTAAAAATCAATCTGCCTTCCATTTCTGCCAAACTGAATTTCAAACAACTGAACCTCAAAAGATATCCTGAAAATCAAAATTTCTGATATCAATCTTTCTGTTGCATCTTTTTAATCCAATTATCATGACATCAACTAATCACTGCATTTTTTGGGTTCTACCACTAACTTGAAATCACTGACCACCACAACTGTGCCCGGATTTGACGAATGATGATGAAAGTGTTGTTTGAATTGGAATCCCACACCATTTGATATTGTTTGGTTGTAGATTTCATACAACCACAACAATTATGGTGAAGAGAAGATTTTGGATAGGAATTTGAGAATGTGAAATTTTTTTTTTAAAATGATTGATTGAAAAACCAAGTTCATCTTTCTCACTATGGGGCATTTTGTTCACTTGTAACTTCTTTGTTTATTGCCTCTAAGAGATGGGAGCTGTAACTCAAAGGGAAGAACCGCCTCCGCTCCATAGACTAGAGCAAACGGAGTGGCTGTGTTTGTGGGAGTTCTATATGTGGTCAGATAGGCCCACAACGCCCTCCAAACTTTCATGCCATTGACGTTTGTTCTCATCTATAGGTTTTCTTTAACAACTGAACTAATGTCTTGTTGAAAGCTTCAGCCAATCCATTGCCTCTTGAGGATAGTATATGTACTATACCTCCAATCAATGCTATGTTTGTTAACAAATTGATTAAGCTTGGTACTCTTAAAAGCAGGACCATTATCGGATATGATTCGACGTGGAACGCCAAACCTGTATACGATATGGTCCTTCAAAAATTGTAGTACATGGCTAGTTTTGACTTCTCTCAGTGGTATGGCTTCAGCCCACTTTGAGAAGTAGTCGGTAGCAGCAAGTATAACCTATGACCCTTAGAGGAAGGAGGATCAATAGGCCCAACAATATCAGTTCCCCAGCTTTCAAAAGGCCAAGAGGCTATTGTTGGATGCAAAACATTAGGTGGTTGATGCAAAACTACCCCATGTACTTGACATTGGTGGCATTTCCGTGCTATTTCCACACAATCTTTAATCATTGAAGGCCAATAGTACCCAGCCTTTTAATTTTCAATTTCATTTTGGGGCCCGATTGGTGGGCACCACACAACCCCGCATGCACCTCGGTCACTATCTTATGGGCTTCATCTTTTGCAAGACATCGCAACCACATTTGGTCAAATGACCGCCGATACAACGTGTTGTTAATCAGTGAAAATGACAATGCTCTATTCTTTATTTGGTGAGCAACAGACTTCTCCTTTGGTAGTTTACCATTTTGGAGATAATCAATGATTGGTTGGCGCCAATCATCTTCATCATCTACCACAAACGAAAACTCACCACAAGAGGAAGGTTCATTCAAATTCTCAAAGTCAATAGGAGACAAAATTTGGCGATTTTGAACTTCTATTTGGATTGAACCTTTTCGGGGCATGACATTTCCTTAGCAAGCTTTGCTAGAACGTCCGCCGTAGCATTTTGACCACGCGGTATTCTAACCAAAGTAGCATTAGGAATTTGCTCAAACAATTTCATGGCATACAAGTGGTATTTAAGCAAGTTGGGTTTTAGAACTTTGTAGGTTCCCGCAACTGGTTAATCACCAACTGTGAATCGCCATAAATTTTGATATTTTAATTTCCATGATATTGCTAATTCTAAACCAGTTATCAGAGCTTCATATTCCGCCTCGTTGTTTGTACAAGGGTCCGATAAACTGTAAGAATATCGCAATATAGCTTTATCAGGTGTTATGAATATCAAACCAACTCCAGCTTTACCGGGGAAGGACTTTGTGGTTCAGTACCTCTTTGGAAAGAGGCCGCACCATCAAAATATAACTCCCAAGCGGGGCTTTCATGGTTATCCAAATTCATTATTTGTTCATCAGGAAGATCGTCGTTTAAGGGAGATCCTGCCGGTATTGGGTGTGCTGCTAAGAAATCGGCAAGAGCTTGCCCTTTTATAGCACGTTGGGGAGTGAAAGTGATATCGAATTGAAGTAGTATCATGGCCCATCTGGCTAGCGTCCTGAGAGTGTAGGACGGGTCATGAGGTATTGAAGGGGATTGACCTTAGAGATCAGATTGACTTTATGAGAGAGCATGTAATGCCTAAGCTTTTGAACAGCAAAAATAAGGCATAAGCAATGCTTCTCAATGGAAGGATAATTCATTTCAGTAGGAATTAGACGTCTACTCAAGTAGTATAAAGCATTCTCTTTTCCTTCATTGTTGGTTTGGGCCAACAAAGCACCAAGAGACTCATCTGAGGCTGCAGTGTAAAGAATTAATGGCTTCCCGGGATGGGAGCGGCCAAAACTGGAGGGGACAAAAGATAGCGTTTTATACTATCGAAGGCTTTTTGGCAGCTATCATCCCAATAGAATTCTGAATCTTTCTTTGAAAGGGCTGCAAAGGGTTGGCATCTACCGGACAAATTAGATATAAAGCGTCTTAGATATGCCAACCTACCTGGAAAGATCTTAATTGAGTAAGACTTCTAGGAGGTTTCATTTCTAATATCGCCTTGATTTTAGTAGGGTCAATTTCGATGCCACGGTGTCGAACAACAAACCCAAGAAACTTCCCTGAAGTTACCCCAAAAGCACATTTCAAGGGATTCATCTTGAGGTCGTACCGACGAAGCCGTTCAAATACAACCCTTAAATCAAACAAGTGATCCTCTCTTTCTTTGCTTTTGACCACGAGATCATCAATGTAACATTCAACTTTGTCATGAATGAGTTCATCAAAGATTCTGGTCATTGCACGCTGGTAGGTTGCACCAGCATTTTTCAGGCCAAAAGGCATGACCTTATAACAGTATATTCCAATGGGTGTTCTAAAAGCAGTGTATTGCTCGTCCTCCGGGGCATTTTTATTTGGTTGTACCCCGAGGACCCATCCATAAAGGAAAAGAGACCGTGAGAAGAAGCAATGTCAATCATGAGTTCAGGGATTGGTAATGGGAACTCATCTTTAGGACATGCTTTATTCAAGTCTCTAAAGTCGACACATACGCGAATCTGTCCATTCTTTTTCTTAACAGGGACAACGCTAGCCAACCAAGAGGGGTATTTTTCCTCTCGAATAAAACCAGCTTCAAGTAATTTCTTTACTTCTTCAATCACTTGTTGTTCAATCTCCAAACGCATCCTTCTAGGAGCTTGTTTGACTGGAACAACATTTGGTTGAATGGCAAGTTTGTGGACTGCTATGTCTGGATTTAATCCTGGCATTTCATCATAACTCCAAGCAAAACAGTCCTTAAACTCTGTCAAGAGTTGTACCATACCATGGCATCAGTTTCATTTAACAAAGCACTTATGAAAGTGGGGCGTGGATTTTCTTCAGTACCCAAATTAATCTCTTTCAATTCATCAATCGTTGATTTGATTTCTTCCTCAAATTCAGGGGGTGCATCCCTAATTTGAAGGTAATCTGGGTCGTTGCTAGCCTCTAAACATAACCTTTCAACAGCGTTGTAGGTTTCTGTAAAGATCATATCAACTTCCAGATTGTTGGTAATAACCAAACAGTACTCATCATCATCTATTGGTCCGACAGTGCCAAAGCCAATGCCATATTTATTTTTCTTTAATTTGTATTTGGCATTCCATATACTTTCATGTTGTTTGGCTTCGCCTTTGGACCACATAGAAGGAGCAAAACCTCTTTTAATCAAACTTTTTACACCAGCGGGATACCAATCAAAAGGTAGTTCTACCATTTCATTCAAAGAAAGATCCTCAAGTTCTACACCCACTTCTGAACTTGAGGGTTGATGTGCTTTATAAAAGACACGATTCTTCCCCACATCTTCTTCTAACTTAGGTGCAACACATACATTCAAATCTTCTACTGTGCTTTCAGACAAAGAAGTTAAGCTCTTTACAAATTCATTCAACTTTCCAAATGTAGTGAAATCGGACACCTCCTCTTTCTGAGAGTTGTCCTCATCACATAGAAAATTTTCTTTAATGTTCCAAATAGGCTTTTCAGTGATAACCCATTTTGAAGCAGCATCTTTTGAACTACCCACCACATTTGGCTCAGCTTTTGTATTGGACCCTGAGCCTACATGGGTGATGGGCCTTCTAGGAGTAGGTGGTGGAGATGAGGCTTTGGTGGCCCTCATCCTCCACCCATCTTGGCCTCTACCTCCTCTGCCACGATCTCTCCCACGAGCACGTTGTGCCATCCTACCTCCTCGTTGTGTTGAAGGAGGGGCAGGGCTCCATCTAATCTTTTCCTCAAGCTCCTCTTGAAGGTGCTCTTGGACAAGTGTTGGGGACTTTTCTTTAGGTGCACTAGTTCCCACTTGATCTTCAGTTGGTACCACAGATCTAGAAAACACTGATAGCTCTTTGGAACATAGTAAGAAGCATCTTCGTATTTCCCAACTTCATGCACACTAAATGGTTTCAAATCTCCCTTTATGCAGTACTCTACACCATTCCTTTCATATTTCATACATTGGTGTAGAGAGGAAGGAACCATTTTGTATTCATGGAGCCAAGGCCTACCAAGAAGTGCTTTAAATGAAGTTTCAGAATCTATGATATGGAATTTAGCCTCAGTTCTCAAATCCCCTATCAAAAGAGAAAGAGTGACAGAGCCTAAAGCCCTTTGCCCCTTTTCATTGAAGCCACGCAACATCATTTTGTCAGAACTTAGTTTTTGCGTGTCAACATTGAGATGGGCCAAAGTTCTTAGGCTCATTATGTTGACCGATGCACCCGGATCAACAAGCACTCTATTCAACTTGAAATTGTCAATGTCAACAGTTATATAAAGTGGACGATTGTGATCTGAAGTACCTAGAAGTAAATCCTCATCAGAAAAGGTTACTCCAGGTACTTCTTTGAAGTGTAAAGCCTCCTCAAAGGAACACTCTGCGAGTTGAGCCAAACAAATTTCAGGATCAAGTAAAGCCTTGACCAAAGCCTCTCGCATTTCAGGAGAAAGCACAAGAGCATCATATATGCTCAACCTCGCAGGTAGTTTCCTAAGGTGAGCTAGCACATTATAATCCACTTTTGGTGGTCCACCACCCACTTGTCCTTGTGGAACATGTGTTGGTGGAACCACGCCCTCATTTTGCTGGACAGGTTCTTTTCCCTTATCTTTCTTAGATGCCAGTGGAGATGGTACAACCGACCACTTCTGAGATTTATTTCTGTTATTTCTTCAGGCTCAGAAGTTGTGGTCACATCAACCAAAACCTCAGAATCAGATTCTTCTTTCATTTGATTTGTCTCTAAATCAGGTGACTCAGGCTCAATGACAATCTTTACTCCCTGCATTTTGTACACGGGTAGATCATCATCAGAACTAGATTCACATGATTCAGGCAGTTGAGAAAATTCAGTTAGAGATTGTTCATTATCAGATTCAGAATGGACAGATTGCACGTACGCGGAAGGATAGTTCATTTTACTAACACCCTTTGGAACATACATGAAATCAGAGAGGGTAAAAGGCTTGGGGGATTTTCCCTTGCCATTCGAAAGGATAACTTGCTTGACTTTAGAAAATGATTCTTCTTTTTCTTTTCCCTTCACCATTGAAACTCTCTTTTCAAGAAGTTTCAAAGGTGAAGGACCCTTTCCTCCATTGAGTTATTTGGAGGAACTCCAAATGTCTTTTTTATGGACATTTGAGTTTCTTTTGGAAACTCCAATGAGGTGTTGGGTAGTTTGTTTAACATTTTCAAAGAAGATTTAGACAAAGACAACTGCCAGCCATCTGCATCTGTAAGCAACTCAACACTGCCCTTCTGGTTGAACACTGTCGGAGGGGAAACTGTAGTGGCTGACTCTGCTTTCTGCCCTTAGTAGGGATGACCTCCACATGAATAACCTTAGCCGACCCTTGTGAGGGGTTTGCAAGGTATGCATTAGGAATACTCATCCTACCAGACTTGTACTCACTTTCAACCCAATCTTTAAAGACATAGCAATCTTCTAGAACATGACCCAACATCCTATGATAAGGGCAATAGTTTGGCTCATTGCTCTTATCAACATCTGCTGGTCTTTTGGGTTTAGGGAGTTGGAAATTGTCATCTTGAATCAAGGATTTAAAGATTTTCTTTGTGGCATCTCTCCTAAAAGAGTACTGTTGGTTAATCTTTTCTGTCAATCCCCTAGGATCAGGCTTTTTGGCTACCCTCTCCTTATCCTTTCTAGGCTGTTGCTCAGTAATCTTTCTAGGCTGTTGCTGCTCAGTAATCTGAATCTGCTTTCCCTTCTGAAATGATAATGCTGACACACTGCCCTTTCTTTCAACTGGTTTCTGCTTGAATTTCTTGGCCTGGTCACCATTACTGTTATCTTTAAGGAATGACAACTGAGATGCTTCAGATTGCAAGCCAGAAGCTTTACTAATCAATTTTTCAAAAGTCCTAATAGTGAACCCTTTGAGAATGAGTGCTATAGGACCGTGAATATTTCTTAGTAAAATTTCTATGGCGTGCTGTTCTTGGAGTTGTGGTTCACATTTTAGGCTAAGATTCCTCCACCTAAGAATGTAATCCACCAACCCCTCATTTGGCTTTTGCCTCTCCACCACAAGGTCTCCCACTGTAACATGATGTTGGGCCCCCGCAAACCTCTTTACAAACAAGGATTCCAACTCTGAAAAGGTCTTTACTGAACCATTTGGTAACTCAGCGTACCAGTCAAAAGCCACCCCTGAAAGACTGCTCACAAACTGTCTGAAGAGGAGAGCGTCACTGCCACCCACATTACAACACCCAGCTCTGAAGTGAGCTAAATGTTGACGTGGGTTTCCTATACCATTGAAGAGCTTGAAGGAAGGGGACACAAAACCTTTGGGGTACTGCACCAAGTCAAACTCCTCGGGATAAGGTCTTCCTCTTTGAATAGAGTGACCTCCTTTCCCCTGTGCTATAGACTCCTTAATCTGCTGACTAATGAAATCCTTCAAATCTTCCTTTGAAGGTTGGAGATTTACTGACCCAGGTTCATTCTTCTCCTGACTGCCAATATCCTCATCAACTTGTACTACCTCCTTAGCCTTTTCTGCACTAGTGGAGGGTTTATCAATTGTGTTTGGGGCCTTTTGGGGACCCAAAGCTGAGTAGTAAGGGCAGTCATGGCTGAGGCCATCTCATCTAATCTCTTGGCCATATCACTGAGCTGAGTATCTTTGTCTTTCAACTGTTGTAGCAAGGCACGGATCTGGGGATTTTCACTCCCTTCCTCCTCTACTGGCACCTCCAACAGCTCATCTGTATGAGGGTCTCCTGGAAGAGAGGATCCTCTTCTGCTATAGTGGAGAACATAGATATCCTCCTCATCCATAAGATCATCCTCATCAGGATTAAAATTTTCAATCAACTTTTTATAATTTTCCTCTTCCTCCTTGTCTCTCCTTTCATCCTCATCAATTTTTTTGAGACTTTCTTTCAAGTAATCCATCATTTCTTCAATAGTTTTGCCTGTTGAAGGGTTAACATGGGAAGGATGATATTCTTCATAACTGTTCACCTCCATTGGTGCTTTCCCTTTATCATTAGGATCAACATGAGTGGAAGAGGAAGAGTGTACCTTTGATGGAGCCACTACCTTGGGTCTCCATTCTTCCTTCACCCCAGATGAGGAGGTATGGGATTTTTGGCGTCCCAAATTTACCTCATCTAAAGGTGGAGTCTGAATATGACCCCCAGAGTATGGTTCATCATAAGGAGTAGGAGGTCGGTCTTCTTTTGGAGACCTCCTAAACCTAGTGGGTACATCAGATCTAACAGAACTAGACAGAGAAATCCGTGGGACCACTTGGCGATCAGGGTGATCAACCTTTGGTCTGCCACGAACCTCAGGTAGCGGTGCTGAGTAGTCAACCAAAACAATCTGCTCACTAGTTGCCCTCTCCTGACGAGGCCCAGAATTGTAACCATCTGTCAAAGCTGACACTGCTGGCTGCCTAGAGAATCTGCGCCTATTTCTTTGGGATGGTTCTACAATCAGTTTACTATCCTCAGGATCTCTATCCTCTTTCAGAAGTAGCTTAGCAAAATCTCTGGTGATTGTATTTTTCATGGCTTTAATCACTTCCTCCTTAGTTGTGTGCATTTGATCAGCCACCCTTTGAAAGATTCTCCTTATTCCTTTCTCCCACTTCTTTGTCATCTCATCAGGAGTACATTCAGAAGTTCTAGATGGAGGCCTAGGGGGTGGTGCAACTATCTTCTTAACATTCCTCTCCCCTAGACAAAGAAAGAGGATAAAACCTACTCCCCTCAGCTAATGGAGAGAGGTCCATCATCTCAGAATCCCGCTCAGCTTTTTCTTCCCTTTCCTTTCTCTTCTTATACCTCCTATATTTGTTCCTTTTCTGGGATCTAGTGAGGAGGTAGGTAGAACTGCCCCCTTCCTCAAACTGACTTGACTGAAAAGGACCCTCAGACCCAGGGACACTTGGAGCAACTACTACAGACTGAACTGGCTCAAGTTTCTTAACCTTTTTCTTTCTGGCAACACTGGAGTCAAAGCTGTTTGTCTCACATCTGACTTCAGAACCTTAGGGAAGGTCAATCTATTAAAGACAGAAGGCCGAGAGGCTAAAGCTTTGGGAGACAGCTCAGCCACCCTCTTCCTACTATCCTGAGTAGGTGACCTCTCCCTAGTGGGCAGGTTTATTTCCAACACCTTCTTTTCAGATGAAGGTTGGTTTTCCAAAGTCCTAGCTTCAGAGGGTGTAGGACCCTGGAAAATAACCTCCATATCCTCAAAACCTTGCCCAAATTTGATCATGTCCCCAGGAGCAAAACGGGACTGATCAAAAGACAACTGCAACTGATCACCAAACTTAAAAATCAATCTGCCTTCCATTTCTGCCAAACTGAATTTTCAAACAACTGAACCTCAACAGATATCCTGAAAATCAAAATTTCTGATATCAATCTTTCTGTTGCATCTTTTTTATCCAATTATCATGACATCAACTAATCACTGCACTTTTTTTGGGTTTTCTGACCACTAACTTGAATCACTGACCACCCACAACTGTGACCCGGATTTTGACGAATGATGATGGAATTTTGTTTGAATTTGGAATCCCACACCATTTGATATTGTTTGGTTGTAGATTTCATACAACCACAACAATTATGGTGAAGAGAAGATTTTGAAATTAGGAATTTGAGAATGTGAAATTTTTTTTTTTTAAAATGATTGACTTGAAAAACCAAAGTTCATCTTTCTCACTTTTGAAAGTTCATCTTGATTTGCATTTGCTAGTATTGACATCACTCAACCCAAATTTGCAAAGGGAGAGGCATACAATACAAATTTTGATTTTGCAAATGCCATTTAGCCAACATTTGAAATGACTAAATGAAAACCACTAGTTAAGATGAAAAGAGACATCCTCCCCAGCGGAGTCGCCAGAAAATCTGTTGGAGAATTTTTGTATCCTCAAACGGATTGCATATTTTATAATCGAACACGGCATAAGAACACGATATATACCCCGTAGGATAAAACATCGTTTCCTTATGGATTCAACTACAAAATTTACAATTATTTAACAGAGATTCCCCCGCTCGATGTTTGGTCGAGTGGGGTTTATTTATTCTGGGGTACAGACATCCCATAGGGGCAAGCCCCTACGGTTAATTACATCCCAAATTCTGACTTGGGAAAACTTTTGATTAAACTAGTGGTTTTCTTATTTGCTTTTGAAGTCATTTAAATGTTGGCTAAAGCTTGATTTTTGTTTTGTTTTAAAATCTGTGAAAGTCTTGCTTAAAGGTTTTGGCCTTTAGGAATTTCAAGAAGTGGATCAACTTAGATTTAGATTTTTGGGAAAGAAAGCCAAAGGAGTTGAAGTAGGGGCACTTGATTCTGAGATGAAACTCAGAGGTGCCCAAACTATCCTATGTTGGGCTTTACATTTTTGAATCTAAATTTAGTTTGAGTTGATATTTTATTAGAAGATTGGGGCTTACACCCCAACAACATTTGTTGGAGGAATTGCCCGAAAGTTGAGGGCTTATAGGGTGATTTGGAATCAACCCGTGCCTCGGACCCTAAGACTAAGGTGAGGACTACCGAGAGGTAGTGCCTCGAACCTAGATCTAACGAGTGCAAAGAGGGACTTACAAGCTACACCTCACAAAAGGCATAACCCGCCCGACCTCTGGATTTATTATCCCGCCTGGAAGGGACTACCAGCTAAACTCCCCTAATCGCTTTTAAAACTGTCATCCGGTCTTAATGCAAATGTAGAGTGGTAGGGTTGTTTTTATTTAGAAGGTAGGTCTTACAACTTGGCTTTGAGGCCAAGATGCCTATTTATGTGGGTATGCAAAATGTTGACTCATAAAGAAAAGATTTTATTATCTAGTCCTTAAGTTGAGGCATTCTACATGTGACACATTTTTTTTGGCTATGCATGTTTATTTTTGTTTTGAAAACTTGGCTCCTTGAAGGGAGCCATGCAATTTTTCTTATTTGAAAGTCATGGAGCCTAATTTGATTTTATTATTAGGTTGCTTACATGTTAAGGGGTAGAAAATTTAGTTTTTAACCTAAGAGCCTAACGTAATCAAGTCCAGGCCACACCCACAGAAACAAAAGAAGAAACCTAAGAAAAACATGCTTTTCTAATGCGCACCCAGTAAACACTTCAACACATGCTTATATATAAATAAAATGCAGAAATGTAGATAAAGTCCAATTTATTACAACCAAATTTGGCAGCTGAGTTGCCTGCCATTATACAACCCAGTTGAATTAATTACAGACTCTACTTGTGGGGATCTTCAAGCTTTAACCTTCAAGGAGGTCTTTGAGCTTCATCTCCAAAATGATACTTTCTTCTTTGATCCTCCTTGCTTTCTAATTCAAACCCCACAAGTTTTACATCCTATTTCTACCAAATACATGATAAAAAAAAAGACTCAAATCTGCAAAACAGAGTTAGGAGGCAGTTTATATAATTAAGCATGTAATCATCTCAAAATTGGCCTAACACTTAGAGTGCTAAGTGCTAGGCCCCCTGCTTCTACCCTATTGGCCATGTCTCCTGGGGGGTATTAAGCAGCGCCTGCAAGCAAACAGCATTAATAAAATTATGACATTTACCCCCTTCTTGGACATGACCACCTGCACAGAAAAGCATATATATTTCTATACTAACCACTTAAGGGCAAGTGCCCACACGCAGACAATCCAAGGGCAATCAATCCACAACATCAATCACATGCGCACACAAAGAAAAGCCTTAATCCTAGTATGCCTAAGGGGTTGTGCAACTAAGTGTGTGAGGCTTGTGTGGTATGTCACACTAAAGATCCTCCTAGAGTTTGGGTCTAAGGGAGGAACATCCAACATATGGCTTTTGGAGCCACTTGTTGGGGAAATTCTCCTTAGCTTAGGGGGCTAAGAAGAAGAAGTAGGGATCTGAAATTTAGCTTTTGAGCTCAATGTTGGAGAAATTCCCCCCAAGCTTTCGGAGCAAGAAAGGGAACGAACATTTCTTTTAGCTTGAAGCTAAAGAAAGGTAAAGGGAGAGAATCCAACACATGGCTTTTGGGCCAAGTGTTGGAAGAGTTCCCCTTAGCTTTTTGGGCTAAGAAGAGAAAGTAGAGATCCAACATTTAGCTTTTGAGCTAAATGTAGGAGAACTCCTCTAGCGTTTGGAGCTAAAGAGAGGGGGAAATCTCCTACAACTTTGGAGTTACAAGATAGAAGATCTTCATTGAACATTTGGCGTTCAAAGAAGGAGATTCATCCTTAATTTGAGTTTGGAGCATGAAAATGAGTTTAGATGCTTTCCTACAATCTTAGCTTGTAGGAAAGGAAAAGGGAAATGCAACTTAGAGGTTGCAAATCATGAATGCCCTTGAACATTTGGTGTTCAAAGGGGAATTCATCCTCCCGACTAGGATTTGGAAGCATGAGGATGGATTTGGGTACTCTCCTACAATCTTGACTTGTAGGAAAGAGAAAAAAAAAAAAAGAATGCAACTTTAGAGGTTGCAAATCAATGAATGTTTTTTTTTTTTTGAACATTTGGTGTCCAAAGAGGGAATTCACTCCTCTAATTTGGATTGGGGGGGATGGAGGAGAAGGGATGCAACTTGAAAGCTACGACCCCATGAACATTCTTTGAACATTTGGTGTTCAGAGAGGGCACGCACATTCTCATAATTTGGAGTCTTTAGAGAATGAGACAGTTTCCTACAACTTTTGAGTTGTAGGAAAGGAGATACGAAATACAACTTATGAATTGTAAGTTAGAGGTTAGGGAGGACCACTTACTTAATTTAGGCTAAGTAAATGGTGAAGTCTCTTTGAGCATTTGGTACTCAAAGGAAGATTATCATTTGCTCAACTTTGGGCTAAGCAAATGAGAAAGACTAGAATTTGAGTCCTAAATTTAGAGGATTACTCATTCGTTTGTATCCCAATGAATAAATGATTTAGTGAATTTCCTACAACTTTGAGGTTGAAGGAGGAAGATGGCCTTCCTACAACTTTCGGGTTGTAGAAAAGGGAAAATCATGTGCAACTTGGAAGTTGCAAGTTAGAGGAATTTCCTTGAGCACTTGGTGTTCAAAGAAAAGGACACACATTCACTTAATTTAGGCTAAGAGAATGGGTTGATAGTTTAGAGTTTAGTTCCCAAACTATAACGATTCATGTGGGTATCCTTGAAGACTTGAGGGGCTTCAATTCACCTCACATGAGAGGATACTTGTTGGTTTTGGAGTTCCAACAAGAGATGTAAGAAAACTTGGATTTTGGCTCCAAATTTCTAAAACTTATAACATGATGCATTAAGGACATTTGCCTTTTGGGAATTCATAATGCAACACATGATGAAAGTGGGTGATAGCTCCTACGATAGACTAGGAGACATGCAATGAGATATTTGAAGCTTGGGACGCTCCAAATAACATCGCATAAGAGATGTAATTTGTAGTTTTTGGACTACAAATTAAGGGGTCATCTACCTATATAGGTTAGGCAAATGAAATAGGCTAGATTTTAGAATCCTAAGCCTAAAAAGGAATTCTTTCGTTGATCTTAGTCTCAAAATGAAAGAAGGGGAGAACTTAGGTTTTTTTTGGCTCTAAGCTACAAGACTTTCGTATAATGATAGGTTGGAATTTTTTTTAGAGAATTCCAAGTCATCACATATGAGAGGAGGGGTACTCGTATGCTAATTTTGTATCATTAGCAAATGGAGTGGAGACTTAGGATTTGTTTTCTAAAATCTTGATTCATGGACTATAATAATTGGGATTTAGAGGACACCCCAACTACTAAGCATGAAGGACATGTACATAAGGAAGGAGCCTCCTACCCTTCTACAAATGTTTTGGATTTGCTTGAAATGGGGAAGGTCAACTCCCTAATGCGTTGGAGGATTTTCCAAATCAAATTTAATATGATTTTGGGGATTTGAAAGTTTCTGGGAGAAACCTAAAGATCCATTTTGGCAAGATCTAAGAGGAACCTAAGAGTAGGCATGTAATGGAACCTAGGCTTTTTGGAATCCTAAGTTGAGAACATTCATGCAATGGAAAAATGGAGCTTTGTGGTGCTCCAAATTACCATGCATGAGGGAGGGGATTCATTTGTCAACTCTATGAATTGACAAACGAAGGGAAAGAAAAGATTGGTTGGTTTTATGTTCCAACACAAGGGTTGATAGTTTAGAGTTTGATTCCAAACTACCAAGATTCATGTGTAGGAAAAGCATTTAGAGGCTTGGATAGTCTCTAAATACAACACATGAGTGAATTATTTGTTGATTAGGTGTTTCAACAAACTAAGTATGAGAACTTGAGAGTTTGATCTCAAGTTTAAGTGGTCCATATGATGGATATTTGGAGCTTAGGGAGGCTCCAAAATACCACCTATGAAAGTGCAAGCATTTGTTGATTTTGTCTCAACAAGAGAGAGATGATCTAGGACTTGTTCCTAAAGTCATGATGATTGAAGTTGATGGAATAACTTGGGGCCTTGAGGAAACTCCAAAAATATCCAAAGTGAAGGGTGATGCTTGTTGGCACTCATGCAACATAGAACTTGGAACTTTGAGAAAGTTCCAAGTATCAAACTTGAAAGGTTTTCTAAGTCAATTTTGGTATGACCTAGAGGACTTGAAAGATCCTAGAGATGCCCTAAAGATCGATTTGATAAGCTCTATCAAGAACCTAAGAATATGCATGCGAAGTTCACTATTTTTTTTGTTTGAGATGTTTGATCGTTTCAATTGCTAAACACTACTTAACTTGCAAATTTCATTGAACATGTTTATCAACTTCATCTCATACTTGTTTCATAAGTATGTAGAGATTTGATAAGCATATTAGTAAGCTTGCAAATCTATAAATGCGTAGCAATATAAAACATTTGCTTCTATTCTTACTTTGCAAAACATCGTATACGAACTTAACCAATTATGCCCTCTTTGTGGGATTTCGACACAAGCCTTAGGAGGTTAATGTGCAATCTCACAACATAAGGGGCTCACCGAATTGATTAAATTTGCCTCCAAGCATTTGCAAAGCTTCACAAAAATTTACAAGCTTCATCACATAAAGAAATTTTTGCATTTACAAATTATCTTGCTATATAAGCTTTGAAATAAAGATGCATATAACCAAATAAATTGAAGCTTGCAAACCCTTTTTAATTTAATGCATTAGAAGCATGGGCAAACATCTCTAGTCTTAGAGATTTCATAAGTTTGAGTGCTCATTTGTTATCACCTCCATGAGTTTCACAAAACACCCAAAAAAATGGATTTCTAAAAGCTTTACTAATCCTAGGATTTGCAACATGAATCTTTGGAGATTCGTGTGAAATCCTACAAGAAGTGTGCCATGGATTTAAAATCCGACTAGAAATGCACTTTTGCGCATTCATGAAAGCCATGGATAATATACAAGTTAGCAAATATGAAATCCCAAATTTCGTGTAAGTTTTGTTGTGACACTTAATCAAGTGGGGAAACATGTCTCATGATGCAAAGAAATCTACACCTCAACATTCGTTTTGGGAAGGGAGAATGTCACATAGCCTATGGTTATTGATAGGTGGAAGTTTGGAAGACGATATGAATGCTAAAGCATGCACTTGAGAGGCATTAGACACAAATCCAACACTTCTACACGCATTAACATCCTCTACGGATTCTCACATGAGAACCAACAACGAAAAGTAACCAAATTTTCGCTGTTTTGCAAAGAGGACAGCCGTCAAGGGATTTTGGGGAACCAAAAATCAAAGTTTCTAAGGACCTAAAGCTTTTGGACCGTCAAACACATGCCATTGGCTATGGAGCCTTAAGGTTTTGCCTAAATTTTAAGGATTTTACCACACCCGGTTTGTCCTAGCGCTCCAAGTTGTAGTCCAAGCTGCTGTCCAAGCTCCAATCCAAGTTCTAGCTACTGTCCAAGCTCCGGTTCAAGGTCCAAGTCGCTGTCCAAGATGATTCGAAGGCTCCAAACTGCTGTTTGGAAGGTTTAGGAGCCTCCGACTCACCTCGAGGTTGTCGGAATTGAAGGGAGGAGGGGAAGAAGTCTCCGCAGCAAATGCAAAGCCTTTGAGACGGAGCCGGAGTAGTCGGGTCGGACAGATTCGGCAAAAGAAAGGAGCCGGAACTCCTGGAAGGTCTGGCCGAGACACTGGGTGGGCTCGGACGGAGCTGTCGCACGCGGGAGGAGGGCCGGACGGGACTTCCGAACACGGGAGAAGGTTCCGCCTCTCCACTCTCTCTCGCTCGCTCCTTCTGGATCGGGACGGGCGAACGAAGCAACCAGGGGAGCTGAACGTCCTCTGGAGGTTCGGTAGAAAGCCTCGTCGGGGTCGGACGAGAGCTCTGCACGCGAGAGGGAGCGCGAACAGGGGTTTCGGCACGCGAACGGGGCTTCGGCGTGACTCTTCCTCTCGTTCTCTGCTCTCTGAGTTAGGACGGGCACGAAAAGAAAACAATCAAGGGGGAGCCGAGAGCCATCGTCTTCTCAATCTCCTGTTGTATACCCGATCAACATGCCCATGCCTACTCGAGAGTTTCTGCCGTGGAATGAGACTTTTGCCGCAGGAGATAAGAGATCTGCGATCTCTGCTGTAGCCGCCCGCGGGAAATGGAGTTTGACGAGTGAATTAACGGCAGCAAAATTTAAAAATCAAACGAATCGTAGCCGTTGATTTCAATTTCAGATTTGGCTATTTGATTTAGCCCAAATCGAACTCGACTCAAATCGATTTGGGTCGATTTGGGTTCGAGCGGGTCCGATCAAGTTAATTTTACAAAATTAAACTTGAATCGACGCCGAATTGTGTCGAAATGTGTCGAATTGAACTCGACGACGCTCGACGGGGTTTGATTTAACTTGATTTGATTTTAATTTAATTAAATTTGATTTAATTTGGCTAAAACAAATTTAATTAAAACAAATCGGGGTCCAATTTGAGCCGATTTTGTCTCGACGACGGTCAATTAAGTCGATCGAGCACGATCGAGCCTAGTCGGGCTCGATCGGGGTCGGGTCGACACAAAAATAAACGTCAACAAAAGGAAGCAAAAAAAATCTCTAAGGAGATTCACATACCTCGTATCTATTGAAAGCATTCGCGAATCCCGCCTGAAATCCCGCTGGACTCTCGTCTCGTCCAGGGATTTCTGCGTGAAACCTGCGACACCAGCCCCGATCACGCTCCTATTCGCGGCTTTAAAAGGAGAATGAAGTTAAGCTTCGTTCATTTGACTTTCCACGAGCACCACACTCGCTCTTTGCTGCTCCACGCAGAAACCCCGAGCAAGGCTCTCGACTCCAAGCCGTCCCGACCTGCTCCTTCGCTCTCTCCCGATACCTCAGCTCCTCCGACCAAACCTCCTCCCTCTGCCGAACTCCAGAGCCGGCCGAACCCAACGACCGAGCTCCTACCTCCTCCGACGGCCTGTGCCGACCCCAAGCCGAGAAAGAGTGTGTGAGAGAGAGAGGGAAAACTCCACCTGGCCGGCGCCTCCTCTGCCCGACTTTGCTCACCCGACCGCATTCCCTTCTTGTTGGACAGAAGCAACAAACGAGAGCTTGCTTGCTGTGGAAGGTAATTTTCTCCCTTATGTGCGCTTCATTCGGCCAAATCCCGTGAACCCGTCGAGCCTAACTGAGATAGAGAGAGAGAGAGAGAGAGAGAGAGAGAGAGAGACCGATCTCCTCTGGCCATTGCGCCGTCCAATCCCGTCCAGAGAGCCGACCGATCTCCTCACTGCTCCGGCTAATCCCATTCCCGACTCCGCCTCCCTCCTTCCTGTTCAAATTGGAAGTTACGACATTTTGAGCGGAGACAACACGGGAGCTCGCCGGCTATGAAGGTAACTTTCTCCCTCCCGTGCCCTTCTTCCACCAAATCCAGTGAAGCCGCCGAGCTGCAGAGGGAGGAAAGGGAGAGAGCATATGTAGTTTTGATTAAAATTAATTTTGATTAATTTTAATCAAAATTAATAATAATTATTAATTAATTTTAATTAAAAAATTATTATAATTAATTATAATTTATTTTAATTAACTGAAATTATTAAATTAATTATAATTATTATAAATAATTATAATTAATTTTAAGAAATTAATTATAATTAATCTTAATTAAAGTTAATATTAATTAATTATAATTAATTAGTATTTTTAAATTAAAGATTAATTAATATTAATTATTTTAATTAGTTAAAGTTATTTATAATTAATTATCTTAATTAATTATAATGACTTTTAATTAATTATATTTATTAATAAATAAAAAAAATCCCCTTCCCTCTCTTACCTCGACATGCGTGTCGGGCCGGCAAACAACTTATGCACGCCTTTGTTGAGCGTGGTAGGAGGGAACCCGGTGCGACACCTACGACGAGGTAGGCGAGTGACCCCTCGATCCATGTGCCAACACTGACAACCCCGCGAAGGTACGAATCTTTCTAAACTCAAAACTCTACTTCAATGTTCATGGCAGACCGGAAAACCACCCCAAGCACGCCTTTGGTGCGCGAGGTGGGATGGGTCCCCGATGCAGCACCTATGGCGAGGTGGGGTCGCTCATAAGTACTCCGAGCGGGGGGAAATCAAAATTGCTTTTCAAATAAAACGCTTTTTAAAAACCCCATGCACGCCTTTGTTACGCGTTGTGGGAGAAAAACAAATACTACCGCCGCGGTGTCTCACAAACACCAACCGTGCACATCTTTGTTGACGTGGCGGGTAGGCGGCCTCTTGGTTTTTTCCCTAAATGGGGGAGACGCCGGGAGGCTGCCGAATTTTTGTCCGAAAAGGACAAGGACTTGGAGCAAAATGGGACTTGTGGACTTGATTCAATCTACTTAAAATGAACTTGAATAATATAAAAAGAAATTGATTGAATTTAAAGAGCACATAACTTGGACTTTCATTTGAACTTCAGCAATGACCTGACCTATATGAATTTGAACTTGCAAGGTGAACTTTGACATTGAACTCAAAACTTGTGGACATCAAACTTGAACAAGACATGGACCGCAGGGGACTTTGATGTGGATTTATAATTTGAACTATAATAAGACTTGAATTTGAACCATATCACTAAGCTTTTAATAAAGATTAAGAAAGGATCATTTCAAGTTTAAAGCAAGTGCCAAATGGATTTGCGGAGAATTTTGGAACAAATCTCAATATATAGCAAGGAAATTGTGAAGGAAAGCATCCAAGCATGGTCAACGTGCAAGCAAGAATCAAATAAAAATACAACCAAATAGCAAATGCTAAATGAACTTGGTGAGAGCATTGAAAAATAGGTATCAACAATCAAGCAAAATGACTCATGATGAACAAGCCTTCAGTGCACTCAAGCAAACGTTGATGAACAAATGAACTTGTAATACAACAATTCTTCTTGTAGTTGAGGATCAAAGACTTGCAATAACATTAATCAAAATCTTACAAAAATATGCAAGAAACTTATGGTGGAGGCAATGGCATGTTTGAAAGAGACATGCAACAAGTCAGAACATAAATGATAAGGAACAAGAACTGTGAGCTAAACTGTGACATGTTGGAGCGCCACTATAAACATTACATACTATCTACAAACAAATAGTAAAGGACTACAACAAATGCAAGTATCTACGAGCTACTGCAGAAGACTCGTAGTACACCCAATCTATTGTCCACAAGCAAAATACAAAGTGATTATAACAAGTGTAAGTGCTTACAAGTTACAGTGGGAAACTCATCACATATACAATAAGCTATCTACAAGTATCTACAAATCCAAAGCAGTAGATTAGTTAGTGCACTACGATCCACCTGCAGAAAGCGATGAGTAGTGCACGACCGTCTACCTGTACGAAGCAGCGAACAACTAAACTCAGAAGCTGCTACGCCACGCCAACGGATCTGCAATCTTCGTACAGGCAGACAGAAGGCGTCTACAAATATTTCTAAATACCCATGCACGTGCACTGTAATCTGTATACACATAGGTACACTAAAGAGGAAAATACAATCTCAACCCGCATGGGCCCTGGCGAGCGTGTTATTGGTACACACGTGACGTTTAGGGATGCTACACGGGTTATCAAATTTTAAACCCGATCTTCCTTAGCAGGTAAAAAGGAGTCAACAGTGTTTAATTATAAAATGCCCCCAAACCTGCAAGGGCCCCGGCGAGCATGTTATTGGTACACACGTGACGTCTAGGGATGCTGTGCGGGCTGACAAGTGGATTCAAGTTCGAAACCGATCCTTCTATACGGGTCAATAGAAGTCGACAAGGTTCGAACCAACAAATAAATATACGGTTGTGGCGATCGTTATATTTGTCTTAATACATTCATATTAGGCCTTCAAAGCCTATAACAATACGAATTTACTAATAAGGGCATAAAACATACGAAATCTGATCCTTTATCGATAATTCGATAGAGTCGACAATATTCAATCAATAAAAGAGAAACGACCCCAAACACCCCAATGATGGTCGTGTTGAACGAAGATCTCAACCGGAGGGGTTCCCAAATATTTTCAAATGTCTCCCAAATATCCAAAGTCCATTTCAAATAATCCAAAGCTCCATCCAAAATACCCATAAAAATCCAAAAATCCACAAAAATCCCAAAATCTCAAAAATATTTAAAATTGAAAAAAACTATCAATCGCTTGAAGCAAAATTCATCCACCCTCCGCAACAGTTTGCCGGAGTGGACAAATCAAAGTTTACTTTAGCTCACAGAGAGCCAAATGCCTGGCGAGAATATCACTAGGATCCATTATCAAATAATATCTTGCCAGTAATGACGTGGTACGTGTCCTCTAACCGGCAGTTTTGCCGCCAAATGGCACTGCAGGTAAACGGTTATGACCCGGGGCCCTCTGAACTGAGTGGTTTTGCCGCCAAATGGTACCACGAAATACCGGTTATGGCCAGCGCCGTTACGTTCCTTATTAGCATCAAATCCTTGAGATATGAATCAATAAGATATAATTGATAGGGCACGAAGCCCTCTGTTAGCTAAGGTGGATTTAAATTTGTCCCCTTAGGCAAATACCCATCACAGGTCTACAAGGTCCCCTTGGACGAAGCAACCCATGGCTGCCGACAAGGATCCTTCTGTCAGGTTGGGTCGACTACCTCCTCTGACTAAGTAGACCAGGGACCACGATGGCTCGGGACGACGGAACCATGGGATCTTGATCGAGTCTATCATCCATTCCCCCACCATCCACTTTAAGTACACGATGGTGAAATTTCTATTTTAAATATCAAATCTGCCCGAATTTCCAAACTTTCAAATATTTCCAAATCAATACCCATTGCTGCTACTATATGCCAGATAACACGTATTATATACGTATCTGATCGATGACTAGCCTTAATCGGAAGTTCTCTCTCGTTATCGGGAGGGGTAATTAACTATAGGGGCTTGCGCCTATAGGAAACCAAAACTCAAATTATAAAGTCCTCACAAAATGAGGGCGAAATCTCTGGGTAGTGTCTTATTTACAAACCCATCTGTCTTCCAAAATTTACCTCGGAACTTATTCAGTTAAAACTCCCTCGCCGAATAAAAAGAAAAGCGGGCGGAGGCTGGGGTCGAATTTTCGGAGCCCACAATATCCCTTCTTTTTTTTTTTTTTGTGTGCATGCCCACCCTGAGTATATATGGGATCCGCCCATGCTAGTCATTGATGCATTGATTGTTCCTGTTATTGGATCTTTGCTGTGCTCGGATAAAGATTGTTGTATTTTTTACATCATCTTATGACAGGATGTTATGATGATGAGGGTCATTTTTTAGCTTTTGAAAATCATACTGCTTCCTTCTAGATGGTCAAGGCATTCAGGAAGCCACGGAATGGATTGATAGGTTCTTGTTTCCTGAATATCTAGACTTGTGTAGAAGAGCAAATTTTATCATACAGATTATCTCGTTCTGCCCTATTGGACTATCCATACATTTCTCAACGTTAGTTGATGTGCTAAGGTACAGTAGCACCAAAAATAACATGATATTATTAACTTATATACCACTTTTCCACTAAGAACGTTTGAGCAGAAAATTGAATATTGAGAACTTTTATCTCCTTGTTTTAGAATTGATTCTCTAAAGATGAACGTTTATGTAAAATATTTCAAATTTCATTAAACCTTCAGTTTTTTTCTTCCCTCGTGTGTTTTCTGCTTCATTTTATTGTATGAAATAGATCTTGAAAAGAATCAGTATCACTGTGATACTTACGCATTGTTTCTTTGAGCCAATGAACTCCGTCCAAAATAATAACTGAGCCCAATATAATTTGATAAGAATAGACTTAACAGGGAATATGCCAACTTTTTTTTTTCTTTTCTAGCTGTCGTTATGTTATTGACTGCAGAATTGGCTTTCTCATTGGTGCCCATTGCTATCATTTGACAAAAATATCTCGCCCTAACGAGTCATGAAGTGAAGCATCCGATACTCTTTCTTTTACTCTTTAAATTTTTTTTTTCTCTATGTAAATGTGGTCCTGAACTTCATTTCTTACCTCACTTGTCACTTGTCATAATTTCTGTTAATTCTTCTGTTTGATTAAAACAATATCATAAATATACTCTAGTCATTTGGATTTATCTTTTATTTGGGACATATGTGAAAACTCTTAGAATTTTAGTTTTTATAATTTTTCCAATGTAAATATGGTCTTGGGCTTCACTTTTTGTTAGACCGGTCCAGCCGGTCCTGCGGGACCGGCCCGTGTGACAGAGAGGCGGAAATCTTCCGCCTCTAATACCTTCGATCCCACCGTAGGAGCTAACGGAGCATGTTTGGAAGGTTTTTTGAGGAAGTTTAGGAGGAAAATTGAATGTAGGGATTGTTTAGATATTTCCTTTTGAATTGTATGCATTAAATAGTTTGTTTTCCTAGGGTTGGGGCATCTTGAATTTGGCTGAAAATTGAGATCTCCTATATTTAGGTTTTCTTTGGGCTCTAGCGGTGTCTAGAGATTTGGGAGAGTTCGATCCTCCTCTCGAATAGAGGATCAATTGTATCATGCTATTTTCCGTTTCCCTTTTATCAAATAATACAAATTATCTACTGTTTTCATGATTTTGTGCGGATTTTTGTGAAGAATTCTCGCTGTTTTCCGAAGATTGATAGAAAATACTTGAGATCCACAACTGTTTCCTATCACTTTTCTTCCCTCATGATAATCTCTGTTAATTCTACCGCTTGTTTAAAACAATATAATAGATGCACACACGTCATTTTCATTTATCTTTTTATTTGAGACATACATGAGAATTCTTTTCATTATTCTTCTTGTAAAAAGTAATCCAGATTGTCACTATTGCCCTCCTTATCATAATCTCTGTTAATTCTCTTAATTGTTTAAAACAGTATCATATCTACACGTTGCTCATTTAGATTTATAATTTTATTTGGCTGATACTTGAATGGAAGAAGGTGATTGCACAACAAACAGCTCTTATTCCTTTGTAGGTAGAGAAAGAAAGCTAAAGGAATGGTAATCCAGTAGTCCACACGCATGGAACATTGGAATTGGTACCAAAGGTCGGTCCTTATTCCTTATCACAAAGAAGCAACTTTGTAGCCATACAAGTGATCTCTTTAAGATTCCCATTTTTTTTTAATTAGTAGTGGCTCCAAAGAGGTTCCTTACTGTACCTTAGGTCTTGTTAGCTGAAGTTGAAAGAAAGCTTGTAAAACTAAATGAATCCTGTGCTTAGGACCACCTAGTTTTAGATGATATATAGTTGGTCCATTTTTGGGTAGTTTATTCCTTAGTTCATCTAGTAGAAAGGAAAATTGATCATTACATAATTTGTTGGACAAATTTGGGTTTCATAAGATTAAGGTGGTGTTTGTGATGGCTTTCTTACGGCTTTTTAAAGCAATTTTTTAGTATAAAAATTTTAATTTTTTAACTAGAAGTTGTTTTAAGAAGCAGTAAGAAAGCCGCCTCAAACGAAACCTAAGATTATAGGCTAATCAAACTTGCTGATATCACTATTTGTTTCAAGAAAATTAGAGACATGATGCATGCAAGGGTAAGTTTTAAAATATTTGGATCTCAACCATAAAAAGCATGTATTCTCGAATGAAGAGGCTCCTAATTGAACAGGTGAAAATGATACTATAAAACTTCATGGGTTCATAATAGTAGGCAAAAATACAACACAAATCATGCAGATACAGAAGCTTAGGTGCCACACTTCATAAAACACATTACTAATGTTTTTTTTTCCTTCAGTCTCTATTAGGAGATAATCATGCAACATGTATGGTTATTGCAAACAAGCTTAAAAAGATAGCTTTAAGCTATAATAGAATCAGCTCCATTATGTATAAAACTATCAAATGTTGTTGGTTTAAGCACAAGGCATATAGATAGTATAGTAATAAAATGTATGAAATGTCTATTGCAGATGCTATTAATTCATAATAATGAGAAGAACACTAGGGCTACAAGCGAATCAAACGTTCGACGAGCTACTCATTATTTGGTTTGATTAAAGATCGTTTGTGATCATTTAACTAATTAAACAAACAAATTTGAACAACATTTTTAATATTCTATTCTTAAATAAACAAGCTTGAATACTAATGTGTTTGGTTTATTTATGTTCATGAACAACATCATTTGAAGCTCGTAAACAAGCTTGACATTAAGCTCGATAAGAAGCTTGATAAAAGTTCGATTAGTATTTGATTTAGAACTCGTGAATAAGCTCGATAAAGATATTCATATAGATTAATCATATTTTCATTTTAAATAGACAACTATTTTTATTATAAATTTAATTTCATTTTATTTTATACGTCAATAGAATGAATTTGTTCATGAACAAAAGTCATTTCACATTTGTCAATGTTTGCTAGATTGTTTGTGTAAGATGTTCATGAACAAATATAAGATGAATCATAGATCGTTTGTTCATGAATGATCTCATTTGGTAGCTCGGAAATACTAGTTATGTATATGCTCATGATCTTGCTCATTAGATAGCTCAAGAATATTCAATAGATTTGTTCATGAATATGTTTGTTTGCTAGTGTAAAAAAAAAATCGCTAAATATGTTCACAAACATAGCTCGTTAAGGCTTGTTTGTTTAATGCTCAATAAACACTAAATGAATCAAACATGAACCAAATATAAACACCATTAATTTAAACGAATCAAACATGAATACAAACAATAAAGCTTGAATCAAACATGAACCGAACTTGAACAAGCTAATAATAAATGAACTCAAACATGAACACTAACATGCTCGGCTCGATTTGGTTCATTTGCAGCCCTAAAGAATACCTCATTTGCTATATGTAGCTTCACTATTTCATTTCTAGTGTTCTTCCCCTTTCTCCAATATTCTCCAAAGGGAAAAAAAGTACATATGAAATTTGATTCAGTTTCCCAATTGTAGTTACAGGGAAAGAATATTGCATGGTAAGCTATCATTTCTTCTATTGGAGATGCTTCAGAAGACCTGAAGGCTTTGGCCTCTCCTTTTTAATTGATTGGACTAAAATATGATTAGATGCCACTGAAAGAGAGCACTGTGAATAAAAGCTTCCTTTCCTGTGCTTGTGATTATTATATATATATATATATATATATATATATATATATATATATATATATATATATATTTTGGCTTTGTTTCTAATGGCTTTCTTATTATTTTTTAAATAAAATTTTTAGTATAAAAATTAAAAATTTTATACTAAAAAATTGTAAGAAAATCATCCCAAATAAAACCTAAGTGCGTGAATATCTACATCTTTTTGGTGACGTATACATTTTTTTTATATTGCAAGTCAAAATTTATTTATATAACTTCTATTTACTTGTAATTGGCTTCAATATTTTTACTTTTTTTTTTCTTCAATTTGTTGGTTTTTTAAAATTAGGTTTATTTCATGCTAATAATTTATTATTTATTTATTTATTTTTAAAAATTTATTATTTATCCTTTTTACCTCTGTTGAACTTAGGTCAAAACTTATATTAATACATATCTGATAATTTAATGGAAAGATTCTTATATTATATATAATTTTTAAATTTCAAATCAATTTTTGAAATTTTCATAAGAAATATTATATTCTAAGATGATTAAGGGCATCATTTCATAACCTTCCAAAGAAGAACCTAAGGATTTTTTTTTTCTTTTCTTTTCTTTTATTAACCCAAAAAAGAAGAAGGTTTCCATTTTAAACAAGTGCAACTTGAGCATAAAATATATAAACTGGTAATAAAAAAATTAAGAACACAATCGGCTTATAACCACTTGTTATTTATTAAAGTTTCCTCATTTGCAGTGTCCATTTAATATAAATATGAGGCAGCCAAATGAGGAGTTTTAAATTGAATATACTAATTAGATATATTAATTTTAAGTAAATGTTATCATGCACCAAAAAAAAAAAAAGTTATAAGAGATTAAATTATTATAAAATTATATTTTATAAAAAATTATATAAATTATTATAAAAAATTCTTGTAATTGTGATGATGATGCTGACAAAATTATTTCAATTTATGGAGTTTGACTTTGAGGTTGATATTGATATTGTCTAAATATAGATGAAGTCAAGTGTCAATATTAGTGTCAAAGTAAAAAAATAATAAAAAAATAAAAAATATTAGTACCAAAGTTATTGAAATATTTTGAGATGTGTTGTATTTTTGCATGAGTAATTCAAATTTGTGGGAGCTAAGAAAATTAAGTCTTTTATATATTTTTGAGACATATTTGAAATATTAAAGATATTCTCCCCCAATTTGAACATAATGACATCAATTTGTTAAAACCTCCTAAGTTTAACATTCTTTTGAAGCTCATATTTTATGATATTCTTTTGATGTATTGAAGAAACTTGCATTTTTAGAGGCTTTTTATTTTTTTATATTTTTTTAAATCAAAGAAATATGTACCTTATGAGATTTTTAACTTTATGAGATTTTTGAAAAATCTCGAAACATTAACTTTTGAATTTTTTTTTTTTTTTTTGAGATTGTTGGTATGCATATGTCCTCTGAGGTTTATGTCTTATGAGATTTTTTTATTATTATGAATTTTCCAAGTCTTTTATATTTTCACAATAGGAAATTCAAGTATTACTGGCGGCCATTATCGGCGGTTCTATAGCCGCCGGTAATACCGGCGGTTAGACCGCCGATATTAACCTGTGGTTTTGAATAAACTGCCACCGGAATTAGCGGCAGTATAATAATCGACGGCTAGGGCATCAGTTTTATTTTATACCTGTAGTGATTTGAGATTATAGGATAATTGAAAATCCTGTCAGTCATATACTTTCATCGAGTTTATCCAGTGAAGATTTTGTTTATTTCTAGCTTCCCATCAAGGCTATCTCATGGGGCGACTTGCTAGGTTATGAGTGAAAGAAGTCCTATCTATCGCTTATTTTAATGGGATTTTTCTAATGAGAATTAGTTCACTATTAGCTTCAACCTCATGGATGTGCTTTACTAGAATTTTTGTTATATGTAATATTATATATTAAAAAATTATTGATAATTCAAATTTTATGTAAAAATATATTTATATCCAATAGAAGTTACGATATAACTTCTTCTAGAAATTCTAAGGAGTTCAAATTCTTCGAGGTAATAAAATATTCAAAGGAAAATAGGTTTTAATAACACTCTTATTCAATAATGTTGATAGTTTGCTTGCCATGACTTTTCTAATTATCTCCTCTTTTCTTAGGTTTATAATTTAAAATTTTAAAATATTATTTATTTTTATTATTAACAATGTAATATCAATATTGCATATTCTAACAATAATAAAATAAAAACTAGTGAACTAGAAAATCTCTCAAAAGATAATTTAAATTAAATAAAGTACTAATAAAAAAATATAAATATAAAGAATAATATTATCAATTTTGAAAGAGCTACAAAGGACTTAAATCTTTTATTCTGCATGATAATTTTATTGAGATTGTCACATATTTCTCTTTGGTAAATATTAATTATGCAAAAATAAATAATTATTTGTGAGCTGAGAAACTTCACACAGCTATCATATGTGAGTAATATTAGGTTATTTTTTTAAAAAGTTAATGAATATCAGATAAGATGCTATTTAGAGAATTTCTTGAATTAAAAGTTTTGTACTGTAAAGCTGCTTTAAAAATAGTAAAAAATTGGTTCCTAACGAAGTTTTAGTTAGCATAGATAGTCGACCCAACCTGATTTAACCAACAATGCATTATTATGTGGCACAATTTCTAAAGAAATACATACACAATTGCATATTAAAATAATCCAATGTAAATAAGTATCTATACACTCCTTTGTTTCTATAGACTTAGCCATAGGAGAGTATCTATATGAACATCCTACAAGGACCATTGTTACCATGTAGTAGTTATCACTATGTTTTTGTTTTGATGGATGGGTTCTCGAAGACATTAGTGCTTATGGTGTGTGAATGAGATAAGAAGGATGACTATTTTTCAATAATATTTTGGTGAATTTTAGTTTGTCAACCTCAATCATCTTAGATAGACTTCTATTTTCTCATAATTTCAAAAAAAAAAAAAATCTATGTTCCATGATGGATGCCCTCTGAAGAAGAGTACAACCATTCTTCCATAACTTGATGGTCATTTTGTGGTGGAAAATTGAATTCTTGTTCACTTACTAATAGGATTCAAATAATGACTACCAAAGACTTGGGATAGGTTTATAGTATATCTAGTTCACTTCAATAAGATGGCTCATGGTTTAATGAGACAAGTTTCGTTCAATGCATGCTTAGGACACCTGTGCTCAGATATGTCAAATAAATTTAATTGAAAAACATGAAAATTTTGAAGCACATTGCTTTGGCGCTAATCTGGTGAACACTGCCGCGCTAGACTATGAACATCATATATATATGCCTCACCCCACCTACTTCCTCACTTGGTTGCTTGGATAGGAAAAAATTGAAAGAGGGAAAGAAGAGAGAGGAAAGAGAAAAGTCTTTGGATCATATTTGTCAAATATTATATTCATTGTAAGTGACTAATCTTTTACTTCTGTTTTCAATGATTTAGTAAACCATTCTCCACTGATCTTACATCTTTTTAGTCTTCAAAATAGTATTAAAAAGTTTAGTAAACCAAGAAATTCCTTCATCTCCTAAGCATTTCCATATCTCTATTGGAATATCATCAAGTCCAACAGCTTTTCCACACTTCATTTTCTTCAAAGCCTCTTTAACTTGGGTTTTACTTATATGTCGATAAAAACAAAAATCTATTTTTTTTTTCATTTAGGGTGATAAAGTCACTAAATTCAATCGTATTTTCACATTCTCATTAAAAAAGTTTAGCAAAATATCTCATCCATCTTTGTTGAATATCATCTTCTAAGAAAAGTACTTAGCTTTTTGATATTCATCCTTAATACACTTCACTTAAACTAAATCCTTACTAATCCTATCTCTTTGTTTAACTAATTTATACATATATCTTTCTCCCTCCTTAATATCTAATCTATTATATAAATCCTTAAAAGCTAAGATCTTTGCATCGCAAATAGCTTTCTTAGATTCCTTACAAGCCTCTTTCTACTTTCCCAATTATCAGAAATTTTACATCTAAACTAATTTTTATAACAAATTTTCTTATTTTTTATCTTTTCTTGCACTTTTGGATTTCACTACCAACTATTATTATTATTAAGAGCTTTTTCCTTCGAAACTCCAAGCACCATCTTTTGCAATATTCTTAATATCACTAGCCACTACATAGAAATGATCCTAAATAGGAAACTTCATATTTGGACAAGGTTGGTGTCACATGGGTTGCTCCATCACTAGCAAATTTAAATTTAAATGAGAGATTGATTCCCAAATAAAAGATTACAATCAAACTAAGAGATCCTTTCTCAGTAGATAAATTTAGATTTTGAATGGGAGATCGATCCCTAAATAAAGGATTGAAATTTTGACTGAGAGATCGATACTAAAAAAAATAGATTTAGATTTTGGATGGGAGATCGATTCTCAAACCAAATAACAAAAACTTAACTAAGAGATTCATTCTTAGATAGTTTGATTTAGATTTTAGATGGGAGATCAGTTCCCAAATAAAGGATTAAAAGCCTAACTGAGATATCAATTCTCTTACATGTAGATTTAGATTTTGGATGGCAGATTTATTCCCAAACCAAAGGATTAAAAACCTAACTAAGAGATTGATTTTCAAACATACATATTTAGACTTTGAATGGGAGATTGATTTCCAAACCAAAGGATTAAAACTTGATTGATAGATTGATTCTTAGACACGTAAAATTAGATTTTGGATGGGAGATCAATTCCCAAAAGAAAAGGATTGAAAACCTGACTGAGAGAATGATTCTTAGACAGATAAATTTAGATTTTGGATGGGAGATTTATTCCAAAACCAAAGCGTTGAAAATATGACCGAGAGATCAATTTCATGCATGTAAATTTAGATTTTTTAATGGGAGATAATCTCCCAAAAAAGGATTGAAAACCTGATAGAGAGATTAATTCTCAGATAGGTAGATTTAGATTTTAGAAGAGAGATTGATTTCCAAATAAAGGATTGAATACTTGACTGGGAGATCGATTCTTAGACAAGTATATTTAAATTGGATGGGAGATCGATTCCCAAACAAAGGTTTAAAAACCTGACTGAGAGATTGATTCTCAGACATGTAGATTTAGATTTTAGATGGGAGATCAACTCCCAAACAAAAGGATTGAAAGCTTGAGTGAGAGATCGATTCTCAAACAAGTAAATTTAGCTTTTAGATGGGATTTTGATTCCCTACCCAAAGATTTGAAAAACTTGACTGAGAGATTGATTCTCATACATGTATATTTAGATTTTAGAAGGGTATCAATTCCCCAATTGAAGATTGAAAACTTAACTGGGAGATTGATTCTCAAACAGGTAGATTTAGATTTTGGATGCGAGATTGATTCCCAAACTAATAATTTTAAAAACTGACTGAGAAAGAGAAATCGATTCTCATACATGTAGATTTAGATTTTTGATGGGAGATAAACTCCCAAACCAACGGATTGAAAGCTTGATTGAGAGATCGATTCTCAGACAAGTCAATTTAAATTTTAGATGGAATTTCGATTCCCAAACCAAATATATGAGAACTTGATGTAGAGATTGATTATCATACAGGTAGATTTAGATTTTGGATGGGGATCGACTCCCCAACCGAAGATTAAAAACTTGACTGGGAGATTGATTCTCAAACATGTAGATTTAGATTTTGGATGCAAGATCGATTCCCAAACTAATGATTTGAAAAGCTAATGTAGAGATTGATTCTCAGACAGATAGATTTAGATTTTACATGAGAGTTTGATTACTAAACCAAATATTATAAACTTGACTGGGAGATCAATTTAAAGACATATAGATATAGATTTTGGATGGATGATTGATTCCAAAACCAAAGATTAAAAGTCTGACTAAGAAATTGATTCTCAAATAAATAGATTTAGATTTTGGATGGGAGATTGATTCTTAAACCAAAGATTAAAAATGTGAATGAGGGATCAATTCTCAGGCAGGTAGATTTATATTTTCAATGGGAGATTGATTCCCAAACTAAATATTGAAAACTTGACTAAGAGATTGATTCTCAGACATGTAGATTTAGATTTTAAATGGGAGATAGATTCCCAAATCAAAGATTAAAGATCTGACATAGAGATCAATGCTTAGGCAGAAAGATTTGCATTTTGAATGGAAGATCAATTCCCAAACTAAATATTGAAAACCTGTCTGAGAGACTTAAATGGGAGATTGATTCCCAAACAAGAAATTGAAAACTTAAATGGGAGATCGATTCACAAACAAGAAATGAAATACTTTAGTGGGAGTTTGATTTCCCAAACAAGTGGATGAAAGCTTGAGTACGAGATCGATTTCCAAACAAAAAATAGAAAACTTGAATGGGAGGTGGCTCTCAAATGAACAAATTTAGAATGAATATTCAAATAGGAGGTGACACCTAAATGAGAAAATTTAAATGATTAAAACATTAGAATTGAATTAGAAAGGACACCACAAAGGGATTAACACCATTCTTTAAGAATAAAATTAATTAAATCTTGGAGCCCAAAAACTTTGATACATGAATTTTCAAAATAAAAAGGGAATATTTAAACATGTACAATAATGAAGACATTAAAAGATGTTTTATACTCACTAAATAATTTTAGATAGGTTATATATATATATATATATATATATATATAATAAGAGAGAGAGAGAGAGAGAGAGAGAGAGAGAATGGAAATTTTGTTCATTTTAATGGAAGTTTTTCCTCTTAATCATTTCTAATCAAAATAACCTATGGAAACATTCAAAAGGTTTGTGAGATGTATATTGACTCCATTTAAACCAAGAAGATCTAAAGATTTAGATTTTATTGACCCAGATCAAGCTCCCTGGAAGCTAAACTAAGGCTTGTTAAAATCTAATTCAAGAATATTTAAATTAGAGAAGGAAATTGAATATTTATTAATATTCTAGTATGTAAATATATTTTAATATCGAATAGAACATCATTGCATGATGATGAATCTAGGATCAAAATTTTCATAATCAAGTATCAAAGCATAAAAAGGATGTGTTTTTTTAGATTAAAAGAAAGGGAAGCCACTTATTCGTTTTTAGCACATTTTGTGTATTTATTTTATTTTATTTTGGCACACTTTACACATCTCTGATTTTTTTCACACTTTATGCATCTTTGAATTTTTGGTGCACTTTGTACATCTTTTAATTTTTAGTGTACTTTGTGCACTTTTAAATTTTTTTTATAAGAGGCTTCCTTTCCAAAATCTTTAAGAGAAAACATTCTTAGCTGTAAAATTATCTTCCAAGCATAGGAGAGGAGAACTCACTTTCTTATATAAGGAAGAACAATCTACAAGTAAACTCAATCTTACGATAAGATTGAATGACTTGATTAAGAGAATTATATTATAGATTTACAAGCATGCTAAGTATGCCTATGAAATATAAAATTACAAGGGGATAGAAAAGATTTTTATTTCTTAATCTAATTTTATTTTTAAATGGATTTTAATTAAAAACATGTATTAAACCCAAACCAATGGTTGGAGGGAATATAATATTTTCTTAAGAATTGTTGATCATGATTTTTCTTTTTTTAATATTTGTAGGAGTCAACTATAGTTTACTTTATATTTTAAAGAGAATAAAGGTAAAATTTCTACTAAGAAAAACAAACCAACTACTCTCTAAAAAGATTTTTGCTCAAAAATTTGCCTCGTATTTTAAATTTCAAACTTTCTCAAATTAACTTTTCTTTAATTTAGAAAATTTTGCATATGTAAACTTTATGGCCCCCATTATTGAAAATGGAATTTGGATTTTTATTCGAAAATATTTAAATCAGGACTCAGTTTAAATGAATTTAGACTGGGGAGGTGATGGAAGAAATAAAAATTAGATTTATTTGGAAAGAATATAATTTTGAACTGAGGTTTAAAGATTTTATTTTAGATCCAATCTAAAAGAAATTAGATTAGGGGATTTATTGAAATTAGGACTTAGATCTGGATCTAAGAAAATGTCATTTAAGTTTAAATTAAAAATTGAAAATTTAGGATAAAGTCTTCCATACTCAATTTTTTAATTAGATCACTATATGCATAAAAATATTTAATCCTTACTAAAGATGAAGAAAGAGTCTATCCCTAGTGGAGTCGCCAGAAAAATATGCAGACAAAATAAATTGTTTTTGCTATTGGCCAAAAATTCACTTTAGTATTTCTTTAGACAAATCCATATAGCCAATATTAACTACCTCAAGGGATAGACTAATATTATACTATGGGCTTGAGATGAGAAACAAATTTTTTTATAATCAAACGCATCATATAAAAAATAAAAATCATCCCAAAGGATACAATCCACATTCACCTATCATTTTGAAAATGAAACTAAGCAAGCATTAGCTTTAATATGCATCCAAAGATATTTTTCCCCCTACTTTTGTAAACTAAAGTAGGGTTTATTTTATGCCAAGTTCTAAACTCCCTATAGAGGAAAGCATGTATAATTAAATACATCTCTAAAGAGAATACTCTTGATTAAAATTAGAATTGGGCTTTTAAATATATAAAGATTTAATTAAAATTTTTAGTTTGAAAGTTTGAATATATATTAAAATTTTATTTAGAAGTTAAAAAAAAAATACTCTGATGGGTGTATAATATAGGCTTATGTTTGCTTGGAGTGAGCTTCTAGCTAGCAACCTTAATGCACACATCGATCCCTCAATGTAATGCAAGAGAAGGTAAGTTTTATTCTTAAGGAAGCAATGAATTAGTTTGACACTAAATCAGATGACTCAAGATGAATACTATAACTTTTAAATTGAAATGACTCAAGCTATAAGACTCACTAAAACTCTATGTTTTATCTTTTTTACCTAAACTAAATTATCTAAATGCTAAGTCCAAATTTTCTAGAAAAATTTTGACAGAATAATGGCCCTAACCCATAAAAAAACTACGGCAACCCCAACGCTTAGGCCCTCATACCTTATCATTGGCTTGTGTGATGGGCTACTGTATTTTGCAAAAAATAAAATGCATATATGTATGCATGTCAAGGGAAATGTATTCATTTATATGGTACCACTACCATATCATCCTAGATCTAGTATAAATATTCCTAAACGTATGGAATATATACATCAAAATAAACCTATAAAAAGAATGACCCTCTAATGCAATCTACCACCCATATGAATGTAAGACATATAAATGTAATAGCATATGAAAAAGTACAGCATAAAAGAAACATCTTATATTATTTATAAAAGAGAATTGTACAACCTAGGGTCTGGAGGAAAGTTAGGTGGCCAGGCTCCAACATTAATATCCTATTTTTTTATACCTGTGAAATATATAGATTTGAATGTTTATTTAATATCTTCTAGCTATGGGCCTTCTTATAGAATTCTAAAAGAGAATATCCTCGGAGGGAAAAAAGAATTATCTTTTAGAGCCCTATATACATATATATAAGCAGATACATTTAAATCTTTACAACTCATTGACATTTTACAACTCCATCTATATACAAACTATATTTACATTTACATAAGATCCTAGATACATTTTATACTAACTCTTGCAAGAAATAAATAAAATACTATTAGGGAAAGTATAATTATGGATATAATGAAAGAGTGCTACACATGTGTATAAGAACCTAATGAATCTAATGAAAACCATAAGAAATGCCAGTGGAATGATAGAAATTAAAGCTTGTATGTTAATTAGAGTGCTAAAAATAAATAAATAAACACATGATGCTCTCCAAACAAAGCATCCACAAAACAAGCCACAACAAATATTAACCTAGCCTAAATTAAAGTTGGTTGTCCTAACAAACCATCTACACTGTGTGAAGGAGGTTGTGTGGCTTTAGTATATTCAAGGAATTTATTATTTAAGTTGCTTTATTTGAAGGAGTTTGTTTATTATAGGCTTAAATAAATTTTTAATTTAAATTTATGTATTAATAATTGATATTTTATTATATGTATTTAATATGTTGAAGTTGATTATTTAATTTTTAGAAAACATGTAAGTTAGTTACTTCAAAGTGTAAAAGCCACAAACCAAAGTCCTAAGACTTATAATTGTAATGCTATTATTCCCCCATAAAGGATAAGATTGATTGCATAGAGTCCTTGCATTTTATTAATGATTTATTAAGAGAGGGAAGAGAATATCTTATGAATCTAATACATACAATGCCCTCCAAAAGGAATCATGCATGATGTATGAAGGTCCCTTCATTTGATAATCATTTATTAAAGTTGAAGACCCCTCAATCCCAATATGTTAGTATCTTTTTGAAAGAAGTTATACATATCACATGGGGGTCATTTGGTTATTTAAAATTATTTAAGAACCAATAAAATCTAATGCTAATATATCAAGACAGGGTGATGGGGGCTCCAAATAGTGGTGATGGGGGCTCCAAATAACCTTAAGAAAATTATGGTGTTTTTTAAACATACCACACTTTTAGTTAGCCAAGTTTGAGCCCAAGGCATTGAATATATAGAGAGTAAATAAAGAAAATTATAAACACTTATAATATAATTACTTTCTCTATAGTCAATAGATCTGTCTAATTCCATTTTTATTTGAAAGGGCTCTTCCTTCTAATTCCATAAAGTATCTAAATGAAGGATTTAGTTAAGAAATGAAATTATTATAAATTTCATAAGTTCTAGGGTTTAAATAGGCTTAATAAATAGCTTAGGGTAATTCCATTTGGAAGCGTTGATTAGATAGTACCTTTACACACAGTGGCAAGCAAATGGGCCACGGGGAAGGTGGTCAAAGCCCGAGATATAGGAAAGCTTTCTATCACTTTATAGGACTACTCAAATGGCTAAACATTTTAGGGAAACTTTCCTAATGACTAAAGAAATAATGGGGAATGCTTTATATATATATATATATATATATATATATATATATATATATATAAGGTTATTTAAATCTATATAGTTAAAACTAAAAAATTCCTAGAAAGGAGATATTTCAGAGAATGTATTAAGGCTAGTTTTGTTCCTTAGTAGCTATAGAATAACTTTTGTGAATACTATAAGCTCAGGGAATACTAGATAAGATGTTTGAATGGTTAGGACAGACAAGCTTTCAATCCTCCATCGATCTCGTCGCCGCCAAGCGTTAATTGACTGGAAAATAATGTGGATTGACAAGGATATTTTGGGAAGTAAAAATGAAATCTGAACCGCACTGGAGATGCTCTCTGGAGAAAGTATGATCAGAATGAATGTTTTGCATGGTTTGGCTCAATTCAAATCCAAAGGTTCAACTGAATGGATGGGATGCATTAGAGGAGTTCCATGGATGGCTTACACATGTCCCAATTGGTTAGGGAGCAGAGGGGGTGGCTTCAAAGTTTGATAGTAAAAGGTTTTCTCTTTCATAATGAGGGGACCACCTATACTATTTTGGGCTAAACTAAAGGTTGTACTACGGTTGGGAGGTGTTTAGGAATATTCTGGAATGATTTCAAATAGAGTATATAAGTTTTCAAAGAGGAAAATGTGTTATTTAATGAAGTTTGCCCAATTAACCCTATTTAGAGTTTTTTTACTATTTGACTAGTCAACTTATCAAGGTTGCATGGGATGAGTCTTGGGGAGGTCTTACATGTTGTTGAAAAAAAATCCAAGGGACTTGAATTAGAAATTTTGATGTTTGTATGTAGGGTTGAGTGTATGCATGGGTTTGACCATTCTTGGTGGGTTGGCCAAGGCAAACCAAATAAGCTTGACTCATGGAGGGGTTGGGTTTATTTGAAGCATGCAAGGAAGTTATATTGAGAGGTTGAGTGGGTTTAATTTGAATATATGTATTAGAATGACCCAGATTAACTTGGCTTGACCAAACTTGGTTCAGTTGACCAAGTTAATTGATGGCTAGGTCAATGTGACCAATCATGTTCAATCCATTAGGAATTGAGTTTAGATAAGCTTGGTGAAGTTTAGGGATGATCTAGGGTTTAATTGTAAATAGGCAGGGTTCTTGATCAATTAAGCTAGGTTGGGATATCACAATTGGGTCAAACAAATCAACCACTTCTTGAAGGGTTTAGTGATGAGAATTCTGATAAATGGAGCACCTAGTGAAATAATCTAGCTAATAATTAAAGTCAGGGAATCAATGTACTGAGAGAGGTGGTGTACTGGGTCAGTTGATTACAATATAAGGTCATGTTACCTAGATTATTAAGGTTTATGATTATTGATTGGTTCATTATAATTAGAGTTTAAGGTGGCTATAGCTTCGATGATTGTGCCTCAGGTGACATCAGCTAGAAGTGAGTTCAACACGTTTGTTTGAAAGTGTTTTTATGCTTGAAAAAGATTGTAGGTGCTCTAAAATGAGTCATAAGGTTCTATAGTGAATTTTGACAATATCTCAAAAATGATACTATTTGAGTGCCCCAATGTTGGGTGTATGAGCGCCTTAACATTCCTATAGTATTAGACTTTAAATAGTAATATTACAGTGCTTTGGGTTCTATAATTTGAAAAAAAAAGTATTATCATTGTAGCACTAGGTGGTAGCGCCATAATGCTAGACTAGAATCAGCATTTTATATATTTTAAAATCCACTATTCTGACCCATTTGGATGCATATGCGCCCGAATTAGAGAGAGTGTGAGGGATTTTGGAGAGAGAAAATCTGATTTGAGCCACTTCGGGTCATTTTTAGCCTTTAAGCTAGTTAAAATAGTTATCCGGATCGAGGTATATCACATTATACCTACATCAGTTTTAGAAATTTTGATATTTTTGATATTCCCCAATTAAATTTTTATTTACATTACCGAAAAATCTGGACAACTTTACAGAGGTAAAACTTTCACTACGTAACTTTTTATATATTATAGAGATTGAGATTATAAATACTTTGAATATTTTCTAAAAATTTTAAATCATGCATTTTAGAATATGTTTGGTTTTAATTAAATAAAAAATAATCTAGATTTTAAAAATAATATCGTAGTACAAATAAAATCTTGAAATGATATTTTACATAATTCGTAATAATTTAATTATATTTTAAAAATGTGCATTTTTACTCTATATATTTTATTAGAAGCATATTATTAATATAAACATTCAGAATGATAATAAATATGTGATTAGATAATTGCTGGTTCTTATTGCTTATATTATAGTGTATGCAAAAGACAAGTAAAGAATGTTTGGCTCATTGGTTTAAGATTGATTGACTTGTGCAATATAGTGGGCCAATAGGCTTTTCTTTAAATATTATGGTTGAGTGATATCATCTACTAATTTATGTGATATAATGATAGAATGATTGAGAGTTATAAGAGTTATTACTATGCCGATAGGTAAAGAGTGATGATTCTTTTTACCAAGCCAATAATTTTTATTGATAAGATATTGATATTAAAAAACACCGTAACAGCTAGAATTTCTTGCTTGTTAAATAAATGCATGTTACTAATTTATTATTATGATACAACTTCACTATACTGATACTGCATTTATTTACTATTACTGCCATTAGATTTACTAGTACTGATACGGGCACAATATTTTTATTGAATTGTTACTAATAGTGCTATTGATTAACTATTTTTATTACTTTTATTAATCACTAAACTGATTATTAATATTGAGCATGTGATTAGTATACGGATATGATATCGATATAAACTAATTGGATAGTATGTGTATATCATTATAATATTTTACTGTATTGATCTAAGTTTTATGGTTCTTTTGTTGATGCTTTAGTTTTACCACTGTTTAGTATTGATACAACAACTACTTTATTGATTTGATTCAAAATTTATTTATTTATTTTTTTGGAAAATTTTGGGGCAAAGCCCGTATCATTGATCAAAAGAGATTACAAGTAAATGAAGAAAGAGCAAAATATAATTTAAAATTCATATTGGTTTACTAATTTTTTTATTGTTCTGCTTTACTGGTTTTCGTACCATACTTTTTTACTATTTATAGATTCTACTGCTACTGCATGCAAATTTTACTATTTTTGTATTGATTATTTATTATATAAGTATTACTTTTATGAATTGACTGACAACATGCATATTTCTTCTTTATCATGCTTTCAATTCAATGATAGGATTTTAGTGGTATGTTTGGCTTTTTAGCTTATTATATACAGTTTAAATGATTTCAAATCAAGAAAGAGGTTTGGGAGTGTGAGGTTGATCAGGATTCCTCATATTAAGTTCCTTTTTTAGCTATTATTTTATACTCATAATGAAAGGATATATTATGAATATATCATTTCAGAACATTGTATATGATTTTTTGGGACAATGAATAGAAATGCATATATATGCTTTAGTTAATAGAATTTAGTTTCACTAATATATGATTTTATTACTAATAAATAAAACTAGAAAGCTCTCAGTGTTGTGATTAAAAAGACAAAAAGATTGATTCTTTCATATTAGATTCTAGGGTATGACAAGATGTGATAATAGACATGAATTAGTTGAGTAGGTACCAAGCTCAGATCGAATTTCATAAGAAAGGGGTGACTCTATGTGTTAATGGGGAAGTGTTTTCTCTTCTGGGTGTTAGGAGTATATTATCATCTCTAATTTCTATGTTGCAAATCGATAAAACTTGGAGGAAGGGGAATTCTATATTTTTAGCCTATGTGAGAGATTTTAACAAATATTTTTAAGGCCTTGAAGATATTCATATAGTAAAGAATTTTCTTGATGTTTCCCCGAAGCTGGATTACCACCAAAAAGGGAGGTGAAGTTATGTATTGAGGTGGTGTCATGTACAACTCTGATAGTAAAGAATCCTTGTAGAATGAAATTGAAAGAACTATAAGAGTTGAAAGTCCAGAAGCAGAAGCTATTAGATAACGATTTTATCAAGTTGAGTGGATTGGCTTAGGGAGCTTCTAAGTTGTTTCTAAAGAAGAATGATGGATCTTTGAGAATTTGTATAAATTATTGGGAGTTGAATACGGTGATGGTGAGGAATAAATATCTATTGCCTAGAATAGATGATTTATTTGATCAAATAGAAGGTTTCGTTGTATTTTCTATGATTGATTTGAGATCAAGATATCACCAATTGAATGTGAAGGCTGAGGATATAGTGAATACGGCTTTGAGCATCATATATGAGCAATATAAGTTCCTGATGATGTCATTTAGCATGATGAATACACCATCAATGTTTATGGATTTGATGTGTCAAGTATTCAAGGAGTACCTAGATCAATTAATTTATTATTGTATTCATTGTTGATATCTTGGTGTACTCAAAGTCTGAAGAGGGGCATACAGTCAGTTTGCGGTTGACATTCGAGACATTAAGGCAGTTGAAGTTATATGCGAAGTTTTTGAAATGTAATTTTTTGTTAGCTTTTGTAGCATTTTTGGGGCATGTGGTGAGTAAGAAAAGGATTATTATGGATCCTAAATGTGCAAGCTATAGTGGATTGACCAAGGCTGATATCTTTGACAAAGATTCATAGCTTTTTAGGCATGACAGAATATTACATGAAGTTTTTCAGAGGCTTTTCATATATTGTCATCCCTCTTATAAAATTGACTCATAAGGTTGTGCTATTTGAGTTGACACCAGAGTGTGAAGAGAGTTTCTAGAAGTTGAAGGAGTGTTTGGTATTAGCCCTTGTGTTGACCATTTCTTCGGAATCTAAAGGATTACAAGTGTATAATTATGCTTTCTTGAAGGGTCAGGGATGTGTGTTGCACCAAGATGAAAAATGATGGCTTAAGCTTCCAAGTAGATGAAGCCACATTAGAAGAACTATACAACTAATGATTTAGAGTTGGTGGTAATTATATTTGTAATAAAAATCTAGCAACATTATCTATATGATGTCAGATGTGAGATTTATACCAACCATCAAAGTCTAAGGTATATTTTCATCCAAAAGAAGCTTAATTTGGGGCAAAGAAAGTGGTTGGAGTTTATCAAATATTATGATTTAGATATTATTTATCAACTAGGTAGAGCAAATGCCTTGAACATGAAATTGGTTGAAGGGGCAGATAGTTTGGTTGCTTTTGAATAAACATTAATCAAGGAAATTGAGAGGCTTGAGTTAGAAGTAGTGCGTTCATTGGATTTATCGGTTGGAGTTATTCTCAGATAATAGTCCAACCCTCATTTCAAGATAGGATCAAAGAAGTACATAAAGTTGATAAGGAATATGTGATGCTGACCGATAAGATTCAGTCTATAAAGAGAGCTTAGTTCCCAGTAGATGAGCAAAATGTGATTTTCTATAGTAATAGGTTGAGGGGTTCTAGATAATGAAGATCTGAAGAAGGAGAATCTACATGAAGCCCACTATTTTGGGTAAACTATTCATCCAGGAAATAATAAAATGTATCATGATCTAAAGTGCATGTTTTGGTAACCTGGGTTAAAGAGAGAAGTGACAAAATTATTTTATAAATGTGAATCATTCTAGATGGCAAAAGCTGGGCATTAGAGACCCAATGGACTATTGCAATCATTGTTTATTCCTGGATGAAAATAAGAGGAGATCACTATGAATTTTTCTATGGGCTTTCCCAGGCATACGCAAGGCTATGATGCATTATTAGTAGTTTTAGATAAATTGACAAAGCCTACACATTTTCTGCCAAAAAAGGCATATTAATTCTGTCGATAAGTTGGCACATCCATATGTAAACGAGATTGTTGGGCTAAATGGAATCCCTAAGATTATTATTTTTTATCATGATGGAAGGTTTAACTCAAAGCTATAGAGAGATATTCAAGAAGGTCTTAGGACGAAGTTGAATTTCAATACAACCTTCCACCCCCAGATAGATGAGAGGTTTGAGAGGGTGATTCAAATTTTAGATGATCCACTGAGGCATTATGTTCTGGATTTTGGTGGAAATTGAGAAGACATAAGTATCGATGTAACTATGTATAAGGCTTTGTATGGAAGAAGAGGTAGGACGTCATTATCTTAGGCTGAGGTGGGAAAAAGAAGACTGATTGATTCTAAATTGGTAGACATTATGATTGAGAAAATTAGACTGATCAGGAAAGCATTGAAAGTAGCTTAGGACAAACATAAGAAATGTTTTGATCCAAAGCAAAAGTTTGTGGAATTTTAAGTTTACAATTTCATGTATCTAAAAGTCAGTTGATGAAAGGAGTAAGCGGGTATGGAAAAGATAGCAATGTAAGTCCTAGGTATATAATACCATTTGAAGTGATAGAAAGAATTAGAAAATTTGCTAAAAACTATTCTTGTCAAAACAAATATTTGATATCCATAATGTATTTCATGTGTCAGTATTAAGGAAAGGGTATCAGATGTAGATCGAAGTGTCCCAAAAGATGAAGTGGAGGTGCAGCTCAATCTGACCTACAAGGAAGAGCCTGAGCAAATTATGTCTTTTAATGTTAAATAATTAATGAACAAATATATTTCAATGGTCAAAGTTTAGTTGAAGCGTATGTTAGAAAGGGAAGCCACCTGGAAGAAGGAAGCTGAGTTTAGGTAATTGTATCCAAATCTGTTCTAATTGAAATGTCAAGAATGACATTTTTTTTTTAAGGGAGAATATAATTTCCTTTGTCTTTAAAATTAATTAATGAAAGTTAATTAATTTAAATACTCATTTATAATTGATGTAATGAGTAATTATAAGTTTTTAAATGTGTAATGGGGCTTGAATGAACAATGGTTTTTCTTGAAAAGGTGAAAATCCAAGCTTTGAAAAATATTCTGTAGGCGTCGCAATGCCTGGATTGTCAGTGCCGCGGCATTGAACTCTCAAAAAAATGGATAAAAAAATAGGTTGTATGTTCTATATGGTGCCATGAAGTGGCACCATGATGTCGAGTATAAGGTGAGGATATATATTCTATGAGCATTTAGAAGATTCTCTTAGAGCGCAATGATGCAAGAAGGCGAATGGCGTGACACTAGGTCAAACTAGTGAAATTATAATATTAAAATATCTGAAACCATTTTATCTTTTCCATTCACCCAACTGCTTGCGGGAGAAGAGAGGAGAAGGGAAAGAGAGGGAGAGGATTGGAGGCCAAAGCTCGGGTTTGATCGTCGAGCCAATTGGAGAAATTGTAGAGCAAGAGGTAAACTTTTGAATCCCTATATTTGATTTTAATCTTCATTATTTTATAAAAAATTATGGATTAGAATGTGTTTATCTCATATTTCATGAAATTTTCACTGTGTAAATTTGTATATATTATTACATGCTCTATTCTGAAAGTTTTGGGTATAAGAATTGAATTTTTACTAATTGATTTTTCCTACGTGAATTTCTAAGTATATATTTTGATTGAGATTTTTCTGGTAATTATAGTAGTTATATAAATTCTTACATTTTTCATGCGAATGCCCGACTAAAATTGGAAGTGAAACATGAAATGTTTAGTGGGTATATTCGTCTACATGCAATGTGGCTTTTTATAGGCAATTCAAGCATCATGTGGAAATTGCAATAGATTTTTTATTTAATTATTATTACATTATATTTACATTATGCATAATATGGCATTGGATATGTTCTAATATGTGAAAAAGTGTACTCTCTGTTATGTGATAAGGGTCCTAAATGTTCTATTCTAGCCCCATCTGTTTAGGGCAGATGAGGGATGGATTTTAGCCCCACTTGTTGAAAGCTGGTGTGGGAGGTTATGTAACATTGTACATACTCATTTGACCCCGTCTACTTAATGCATAATCCCCTGCTTGCTATATATATATGTGTGTGTGTGTGTGTGTGTGTGTGTGTTCTTTAATTTTTTTTTTTTATTGCCTTTTGTTTATAGTGCAACTTTAGCTTTTCATTTTAATATTGATATCTATGAAGTCTACTAAGCTAGTTTTGTTCATCCTATTACTTTAAATATTTCAAGAAAAGAGAAGGGCCCAGTTGAGTAGAGGCATGTAAAACCAGGCTTCCGAGTTCTATTATTTTAGCTATTGATTTTGTAATCCAGTTTGTTTGTTTGATATATATACATTCTTGCTCTAGATTAATATAATTATGTGTTGTTCGAATGAAATTTGATTTATATTACTTTTAAAATTTGGAAATTTAATAGCTCTGATTGTTCTTATTGATGGTTGAGTACAAAACATAGATTTAGATAATTCAATCCTTCCATTAGATCCTAGAGCATCACATACTATATCCTCTCGATAACAAGCTATTAGACCAAAAGTGTCAAATATACTCAAGGAAGTGTTCCATTGTTCCCACTCTTATGGATTTACTTACCTGAGTAAATTGTCACTTAAAAGGATTGTTCGTGATCAAGAGATAAGTAATTCAAGAAGTTCCATGCAAGACAAGCTGAGAGAACTTAAAATCTAAGATTACTAAGCATTCAAGGAAAGCCTGAGAAGATTGATGTGTTGCTAAGAGAAATCTATTGAGGCTGAGAAGAACTCACAAAAGGTCTACCGAATTATTATCAAGTAGTTATGATGACAACCTAATATCATCGTCAACAAAATCAATACAAAAATAGATTACGCCTCTTCATATTTTGTAGTCATTATTTCATTCATATAGCCAATTATCACTAATGTCCATTTCATACCTTATAATTAATGCTTCTCTTCTTTTTTATTATAATGAATATGTTTTATCTATTTAAGGCTTATGTTAGGAGAATTTGGGCCTTCAAAATTATACTATGAGAGTTCAAGCCTAGAGATATGTTATTGAACCTCAATGGATATGGTATAACTAAGGCTTCGTTTGGGACAGCTTCCTAACTGTTTTTTAAAATAATTTTTTAGTACAAAATTTTTTTTAACTCTAAAATTTTATGCTAAAAAATTGCTTTAGAAAGCAAAAAAAAAAAAGTTGTCCCAAACAAAGCCTGAATTAAATTTTTTGATAATAAATTTGAAATTAGAATGAAATTTTATAGTACACTTTAACGACAACAAGTTTTTATTATTTTCTGACAAAAATAGGGGAAATCTTCTCACATTGAAAAGTTATCGATGAATTTTTGTGTGCCACTATATTAACTTCGATGGATGCACCAACATGTTCTTCTCCATTAGAACTACAATTATCATTGAAATTTCCTAAACTTTTTAACAAAAAAAAAATCATAAAAATGTGGCATTTTCTTGTGAATCATATTATTTTTTAGTGAAAAATCTATGGGTGAATTAGCTTATTGTATGTGTTTTCTATTTCTATTATTCATTACAAAGTAATTTTGTTTGATTTACCAATAGTCTTAAAAATGAATACATAATAAAATTGGCCTACAAATGTTTTTGAACCATGCACTTATTTTATCAGGATGTTGAGCACATATTTATATTATTAAGTTAAATAAATTCTAAATTTTTCGTGCATCGCATTGAATTTTTCTTACTTTCTTAATTATATTAATTTATCCATTAATATCTAAATTAAGAACGTTAAACTTAATATATATATATAAGATAATATGTGAAAGAAAATTGAATGAATTTGAAATATGGAGATCTTTCAATATAAAATCTTCAAAAGTCTTTTCTAGTGTCCTCCCATAGTCCTTGGATTTATTTTGGAAATATTTGTTCTCACGCAATATTTAAGTTTCATACAAAGGTGTTTTCTTGGTACTTAATTCTATCATTATGTTAAAAATTATATTGTATTGATTTGTGATTTCCTTCCTTTATCATCAAAATTTTAGATAACTTTGAATATGAAGTTTCTAAACTTATATTTGGTGAGCAGATAGCCTAGCTAGCTAAATCCTAAAAACTATTTTGAGAAAAATGCCAAAAAAAAATGTCTTTTTGAAGATAAAATGAATGAGAATGCTAAGCTAATCTTGTTCGAAGATTATGAACTTAAGGAGATAACATAGCACCTGAATGAGGACTATGCTTGTTCAAAGATGAACAGTGAATCGAAGTCGCAGCTCTTTATATACTGATAATTCAAAATTTTCATCTCTGGACCGAGCTGAGTTGTCAGGTCGCAAGAATTTAAAAATATATACTAAATATTCAAATGTACAATTCATGTGTCAAAATTTCATTGCAGTCCAAATGCAAAGCTACATCTGAACTCCGCACATAATAATTTTTTCTATTTAAGATGGTTGCAATATTTTATAAAATTGATTGTAAAATTATAATGGGGAAAACAACTTAGCTGTTTTGATTGTAAAAAATATTTTTTTCACCCCTTTTTTTTTTTGAAAAACAATAAAAAATAATCCCGTTAAATTACTTTTTCTATCTAAGAAATAATGCAGTAAAAAAAATATCCCAAATAAAGGCTTAGCCATAATTGGAATGGTACAATGGCAAAGACCAACCAGTTGGATGCTGAATTGCTTAAAAATATTTGTCTTTATAATTGTGTATTGACTTTATTACATATTACATAATTTCTTGGAATTGTATGTTAACTTTGTGATTATTGCTTTGATTGCTCCTTCTTTTGTGTAAAGTAGATTAGATTACTTAGGTTTAAGTATCTCTCACGTATAGCATCACTATATTTTTTGCATTTGTATATTTGTATGTGCTTTGCTTAGCTTTGATGTTAATGCATTTAGTTGTTTTGCATGTGAAGTTGAGTATTCCACTTTTATTTACTTACAAGCTTCATTATATAAACTAACTTAAAAAGGTTCAGTTGTGTGGTGTATTTAGCTTATTATTTTAGTTGTTTTGCTTGTGGTGTGTTCATTGTGATGGCTTGAATTAGTAGAATTTTCAAACAGAGTGCAGAGTACCCAATAACATTTTAAACAATGGGTAGAATTTTGAAACGCCGTGTATTCATTGTGAGGAGAGATTATTAGGTGCGGAGTGCGGACGGGGAGAACCGTCTGCAAAAATATTGGGTACCTAGCGGTACCCACATTCAGTACCGCTGGGTACCGATAGGTAGGTACCCAGTACCTGTGCGGACAGTGCGCTTTCCGCACCGAATAATTTTTCCATTGTGAGGGCTTCAGTTCACCGGAAATTCTACTATGAAAATTTGGATGACATCAAGATAAAGATGTTTGAATGAGCTTATCTACATTAAAACGGTAAAACTAAGGCTTCGTTTGGTATGGCTTTATTACGGCTTTTTAAAGCATTTTTTTAGTACAAAGATTAAAATTTTTGTACTAAAAAGCTGTTTTAAGAAGCAGTAAGAAAGTCGTCCCAAGCAAATCCTAAGATTACCAATGGAGTAAATGCAACTCTTATGCAGCAGCAGGTGCTTCAGAAATCACCATAAAAGTTTGGTTTACAGTGCTACCATCCTCTAGCATCAGGATGCCTGCATAAGCTTTTTTATAGATTGTCAGCACTTGGCAGCCAATTATGCCACAAACAAGCTTATCTATGAAGGCAAAAAGAAGATTTGCGGTACTAGACAAAATATCATTCTAAGAATTTAGGCTTCGATTGGGACGGCTTTCTTACAGCTTCATAAAACAACTTTTTAGTACAAAAATTTTAATTTTTGTATTAGAAAGCTGCTTTAAGAAACAAGAAGAAAGTCATCCCACACAAAACCTTAAGCTAATAGAATTGAACTTCCCAAAGGCCAAAAGAGAATATGTTGGTAAACTTCACCTCTTGTAGCAATTCTAGATGCTCTTATAAACTTTTGAGGAATTGTAGAACGCCCAGAGATTCAAATAAGCTATCTGAAAGAAGAAAAAGCTATGCATTTGCAGAAGGGGCAGATAATAACCATCATACTACTGATAACAGTGAGCCACAAAAAGTTAGTTCATGATTCCGCAGACATATTAAATATATAAAATAAAAAATAAATTCAATTGAATATCCACGGGCCACTCCACGTGTCACATTTTATTGGAGTCCGAACGTATCTCTACGTCCGGACTCCGCACCTAATAATTTCTCGAGATTCAGGGTTTTTAAAATCAAATCTGCTATTGACTTGTCAAAATGTTTATTATTTATAATTTATTTTATTTCTTAATGCTATTACTTGAAAAAAAAAATGTTTTGCACATAATATTTTTACAATTAAAAAATAACATTATCATAATAAAACATGCATTTCAATATATAAATAATATAGAACTTCTGTTTAAATTTATGCAATTAATTTATTATTTAAATTTGTAAGAAAATCTTATGAACCTTATATTTTAAATGTTTTACTATTATGATTAATAATATAAATAGATTATTACAATATTTAAAAAAAGTTTAATGAAATCTATTAAAAATGATTGAATATTAAAATAATATTATTTTTTTCATCTGATTTGGTTTTGTTTGTATAGATTTAATGATTTATTTTGCCTCCTTTATAATTATCTGCCATTTGGCCTACTGATTTAGCGTTTTGTCTTTTTTCAAAACTTGCTTTTTACTACAATCCAAAAATCTAATTTGGAAACATACAAAACATCTAACATGTGTTCTCTAAATTTTTAAAATAATTCTATAAAACAATATATCAAATTCATTGTATTGTTTTATTAAACTATTTTCTAAAAAAAAATAAAAAAAAAATACCATTCCAAACAAGCAAATAGGCTTCAATTAGTTATTTTTTCCCTCTATAATTTTTGCAAAAACAGTTATAAATTACATGAAAATCATGCCTAGCTAGAACATTCAGCACTTTGCTAGTGAACCTTCTGTGCAATTTCATAACACCTGAACTGTTCTAAGAAAAGGGAACTATGATTTTAAATCACACGGCACTGCAAAAATACAGCATCAACCAAATTGTACCAAAAGAAAGACCATTGAACTACTATAAAACTGATAATGACCTGAGTATTTCCACCAGAAATCAAAGTCAGATACTTTCTTTGAATATTTCCACCGAAACCTATAGTTTACATTACGATAGGAAATTGCGAAACTATTTTTTCGCCTATGTCTGTTGCTTGCAAGTTCTCATTCAAATTGTTATACTATTAGGAAGATTTGTATGCATGCTTTTAAAAATTTATATATACCTAAAATCTAAAATTTTATATTTATTTATATAATATATCTTAATCTTTAAGTACCATAAAAATTATTATTTAAGACTAAAATATCTAAAATGAAATACACATTTTCAAACATATATTTTGATGTGGTTTAGACACCTTTTCATACTTCTCTCTATGTGTTGGTTGATTTTCTATGAATAGTCATGCAGATTGCTTCAAATAATATAAGAACTTAACAGGGACTTGTCCAAATAATATTATTCACAAATTAAAAACAAATACACATAAATTAAAAGCTATTATCCAAAAACAATCAACAAGCATAAAATTCAATACAAATGAAAGCTAAAGGAGTATTTACTCTTCATAGGTTCTCTCCGCATCACTTGCCTATCTCCGGCTCACTCCCTTGCCTTTATCCTCATCCTCAATCTCTAGCTCGCAAAGCATCAGAATAGCAAATGGGAACTAAGCAATTGGTGCAATGTTTATCAATTGTTAACTTAGATAGCTGCCTATAATTCTCAACTTCAAAAGGATAAGCTTAAAGGAGTTCCCGCATGGGATAAGATAAGCTACCTTCTACTGCCAAATTATAGCAAAGTTCTCTTCTTAATAGCATTTCAGTTGTAGTCATCTCACTCTTGAGAGATTGGCCTGTGGGCTCCAAAAATTAGCGCCCCAGCCTCTCCTCAGCCCCCCTTGCTTTATTTACGAATCGTCGAGGAGAGTTTTAACGTTTAGGTTCCGAGGCAAATTTTTAGAAGACAGATTGGGCTTTAAATAAGACATTACCAGGAGATTTCACCCTCATTTTGTGAGGACTTTATGATCTTAGTTCAGGTTTCCTATAGGCGCAAGTCCCTATAGTTAATTACCCCTCTCGATAGCGAGAGAGAACTTTCGATTAAGGCTAGTCGTCAAACAGATACATTGCCTAGTATATAGTAACAACATGTTTAGGTATTTGAAAATTTAGTGTTTAAAATAAGAAATTCATCACATTGCACTTAAAATGGATGGTAGGGGGGGAATGATGATAAACCCGGTCAAGATCCCATGGTTCCGTCATCCTGAGTCATCATGGTCCTTAATCTACTTAGTTAGAGGACGTAGTTGAGCCAACCTGACAGAAGGATCTTTGTCAGCCATGGGTTGCTTCTTCCAAGGGTACCTTGTAGACCTGAGGTGCATATTTGCCAAAGGGGATAAATCTTAATCCACCATAGCTAACATAGGGCTTTGTGCCCTATCGATCATATACTATAGATTCATTACTCAAGGATTTAGCATCGTTGGGGAACATACAGGCTCTGACAATAATAGTAATTTAATGGTACCATTTGGTGGCAATACAGCCCGGTCAGAGAGTCCCGATTATAAACGTTTACCTGTAATGTCATTTGGTAGCAAAACCACCAGTTAAAGGACATGTGTCATGTTCACATGTCCTTACTGACAAGAGATGGTTTGAAAATGAATCCTAGTGATATTCTCAACCAGACATTTGTTCTTTATGAGCTGAAGTAAATTTCATATTTGTCCACCTCGGTAAACTATTGTGAAGAATGGATGAATTTTTATTTTAAGAATTTTAGGTGTTTTATTTCAATTTTAAATATTGGCGTCGTTTGTGAATACATTAAAGTCAATTGAATGTATTTTATGATAATTTGGAGGCATTTAGAATGTTTAGGACCCTCTCCAGTTAAGATTTTTTGTCAACACGGTCATTATTGAAGTTTTTAGGTAATCTCATTTTATTGGTCAAACCTTGTCAACTATGTCTACTTCCCAATAGTGGATTAAGTTCTTCATCAACATTAGGAATTTATTAGTAAATTTTTCTTGTAATAGATCTTGAAGGCCTAATATAAACGTATAAAACAAATGTCTTGGTCAGCGCCACGACCGTACATTTGTTTGATTGTTTGAGCCGTTTTGACTCTTGTCTATTCACATAAAAGGATCGGACTCAAATTTAAATTCATTTACTGATCTGTGTAGCATCCTCAGACATCACGTATGTGCATAGATCACGCTTGTCCGAGCCCATACGGTTATATAATTTTGAATGCATTAGCAAAATGTGTTTATGTAGTAGTTATGTGTATGCAGTGCAGCAGATGTACATGTCATATTTGCTTGTTAACATACTCGTGTATATAATTGTGTATTTACATATATGCATGTATGTTGGTATTTTGCATTTGCATGTTGCTTAATCATGTTTGCATGATATGTTGGTATGTAGTGCAATGACTTAATGCATAATTATAGTGCATTATATATTTGCATGATATTTTGTATGTTGCAATATGTGTATACTTTACATGCATTCCAAAATATTTATGAAATGTGTATGCATGTTCCTAATGCATTAATGCATGTTTCAATGAATAAGGGAGGGTGGGTTTTGCAATATTCAAACATGATAAATTATGCAAATTATGATCATTTGAAAGATGCACGATGTTCTATTTAGGAGCTTGTGTACGCCTTCTATCAGCTTGTACAAATGTTGTGGATCCGACGGCGTAATGCGACACTATGAATTGTTTGCTACTTTTTGCAAACGAGCTATTTTGCGTTGATGGGTCTCATACAGTGACTTGTATATGACATATAGTGTGACGGGTCTTCTACAGCGGTTTGTAGGTGCTTGCATTTGTCGCAAATCAATCATTTTTTTCTTACAGGGGATTAGTGTTTGTTAGATATTCGATTGACGTTGATTGTGAGGATATATTTGCAATCATTGCATGTTGATCACCATGGCTTGCAGAGGTTTGATATGTTTGCTTGCAAATTGGTGTGTTGATTATAAGGAACTTGTTATAGTCATTATATATCTTCCATGTTTTATTCATGAGCATGTCATTGCTTTTGTTGCAGTCTCCTTTAATATGTTTGTAGGGTAGCAGCCATAACCTCAACGTATCTAGCATTATTCTTTCCATATAAGCTAGTGCGTTCATTTGCATATTATTGTTGACTATCAATGACCTGCATCCATCACTAACCTCTTCAGGCATATTGGCTAGTGAGTCGCTGCATTCATTCTATATTAATTTTCAATGTTCACATGGGATGATTCACTTATTTACAAGTCAATATTGTAGGGAGATTGATTTGTTTGTTGCATCATTTTCATACTTTACTCATGAACGTGCTATTGTGTTCATCGTAAGCTGCTTGTATAGGTTGGTAGATATATTACCACATTCCTTGCATAACAACTATCATTGTCTACAGGTGCTTGCTTTCATTGTGGCTCTTCCTGTACTTGCAGATAACGTATCATATAGATGATTGATTTCCTGCAATGGCATCGTAGGCGTTTGTATGCATTGCAGATATGTTTTCTCTACCTGTAGATTATACATTGTGTGTATATCTACATTCATAGAGGACATGTCATCCTTGCAAAACATCTATTGTTATTGCTTGCAGGGATTACTGTAATTATTTGTGTGACTGATGTGAGCATTACACCTCACCTATCATCATTTCTATGCAATTTACAATATTATTTAGAGATGTTGTACATCTGTTTGCAAGCAAATTATGCATCCCCCTTAATTTCATTGCTTGGAGTCATGTTGAAAATCACAAATCATTTGTTTGCTTATTCTTGCTTGATTTTTGCTCTCTTGCAAGTTATATTTTTATTCTAGGTGTTCATTGAAGTCTAATTCCCTGTAGTTCAATTTAAGCTATATTCCTTATGGATTTTGCTGAAATCAAGTCCCCTACATTTTGTTTAAATCTAGGTCCCCTGTTATTTGTTTAAGTACTATGTGTTTCAATCTGAATTTTGGCAACCTCCCGACGTATCCCCCGTTTAAGGGAAATTTCGGGAGTTAAGCATTCCCACCACGCAAGAGAAAAGTTTGTATGGTAGCTGTCAGGCGACACCACGGTCGTGATCTTCAATACCACCACGTTAAAGAAAGACGTATTTGAGTCCTCGGGAAGTACCTATTTTACATGCTCAGTCTTTTCTCCACATGCATGACGGCATATATACGAGTACTTAAAGTTGTTGTTTCACTTTTCTCTCTTTTTTTTTGTGACAATAATGGCAATAATGAAGCAAACTAATGATATTAGTTAATAATACTAATAATAAAAATGGTTAATAGTAAATAAAGGAAAGCAAAAAAGAAAACGTTGTCGTTGTGATGGAGTGATGCTTAGTTGGTGGGGAAGAGGAAAGTAATGCAGGTGATGGGAGAGGATGTCAGCTTTAGTAGAGGGTATAGAGGGCTTTTGAGGTGGCTTGAGAGGAGTTGTAGGTGGACCAGAGGTGGTTTATTGAATGGGTATTTAGTTTGCTGGTAGGTAGGAGAAAGGGGAGATCGGGTGCTCTGATTCAGCTATGGTAGAGAATAGTTTTGTTTTTGGTGCAGCGGCCAACAGAGGTCGAGATTGGCGAGCTCAACGAGTTCGGCGAGTAGGGAGTTCAACACAAGTGCAGGATTGACTTCGTGTATTTGGCAGGGATTGTGAAGAGGGTTGGAAGGCTTGACGAGTGTGGATTTGAGTCGATCGGATCTTCCTATAACTGCAAGAAAGAAGGAATCTGGCTGTGGTTTCGTGAAAAACGAAAAAATAAAGAGCCGTTTCGCTCTTCTTTTATCAATGATGCCAGAGGGAACGGGGGTGCGATCGAGACGAGGGATATACAAGAAGCGAAGGCGTCGTTAGCGCCGAGGGATTTTTTGCGGGATTTTGAGGCAGAGATTTCAACGGGATGCAAGGTTAGTTTGGATTTTTTTATAATAATAATAATAATAATAATAATAATAATAATATATTATTGTTTTTAAAATTATAGAAAAAAAATAAAAAACTTTTACGCCTCGAATTTTGCATGTTGATCCCTTGATTTGCATGTGTATTTTTCAAAATATGTGAATTATGCCTCGAGATGTGAGCCGATTTCCTCGTGTGATTTTCATTGAACAAATTTAAAGTCAATATTGGGTGACTCAAATGTTCCAACGACAAAGTTCGTTTTGCGATCAGACGTCATTTGGATAGCGTCACGTGTCAACTTCAGTTGTTGGACGTCGATTTTGACATTTTCCGTCCTATTTGACTGTAAGGGACTCCCTCTTAGGCAAATTCGACGCTTTAATAGCAACGGCGCAATCCATTTGACGATCGAAGATCGTTTGACCCTTCAATTGACGTATCACATTTGCCAACCGTCACTTGAGTAGCCAAATTTCCCTCTTTTCACACATTTTTTTTATGTGGGTCAACATGGCGTCTAAATGAGCTTTGAATTTCCATTACGATCATCTAAAACCGGAAGCAATAAAGCTAAGTTGCATTGAAGAATAATTGCCATGTACAATGACAAGTGAAGCAAACATGCTCTTCAAATAAAAGAGACAAACAGTAACCTTACCCTTTTCAATTCTTCCAAAATGGGCAGCCCTCCACTCCTTGTCATTGGAGAAATTTGTCAATTGATATGCTCTCAATATGTCAAAGCGGAGGAACAACAAGGTATTAGAAAAAGAAGCTTGAAATAAAATTTAAGCAAGAGCACAAGGTGATCAAATTTTATTTCTGTACTAAAAAATTGCTTTAAGAAGCAATAAGAAAGTCGTTCCAAACGAAGCCTTAATTTAACTTTTGACAATTTCAAAGTCCAAATAGTGAAGTACACATAACATTAGCAAGTATTAAATAAAGTTTATGATTGTGTGAATTATGAAATTGTATTGACCAGATACAAGAGGGAAAGCTTTAAAATATACAAAGTTAATTTAAATTTTGATGTGCTATCAAATATGTCAAAGTGAAACGTGAACAGTAATATTTTTCAAAAAATATGGGAATGTAATAGAAAAAAATATTTTTATGATATCAAAGTTTTAAATATGCATATATTTTTTGTACTTTGATAAGAAATAAAAATATATTTTTTTCAAATAATTAATATTCAGGTATTATACATATGGAAAAAAAGACCAACTTGAAGGGCACACTATCTATAGCTTTAAGAAGGATCTAACAATATACTGAGCATAATGTATAAAATTTAGCAGCTAGAAATATTAGTTGCACAGAAACGCAAGAATGTAATGATGCTTTCAAGTAAAATAACCATTAAAATAGCAATTTAGACAGCATGAACTGTTCAACCCCAAGTCAAAGAACTGATAATCTTTATACTTACCTGTCAGCTGATAATATTCTTATTTACCTCTTCATTGCTCAGAACTAAAGTTATTTGGCGTAAGCGTCCTCCAAATTTGTCTGCAAAGTCCAGGGAAAGAAAAACTACATTAGTCCCACTGAAGTAAACAATTAAATGTCAGTAGATCATTAAGTAAAATACATGTTTCTTTCATATATTATCAACCAAGCAAAACTTCTAAGTTCTGTAAACCAACAGACCCATTATAAAGATAAATGGAAATGCATGAGATAAGTCACAACATTAAAACCTAGCTCTTCCAAACACAAATAAGTCTGCAAGTTTAGAAATACTGAAGAAAAAAGGCTTTCTGGTTTTATATTCCATAATATGATATATGGAATTACAACAATATGTACACGAAGTAAAGTACAATAACGATAGGTAGAATAAGGGCATTAAAGAAACATCTTTAATTTTCATTTGCGGGGGAATTGTGATCAGATGTAGATGAAGAAGATGCAGAGGCTGAGGAAGGATTCCCATCACTCTGAGAACCTGAAAATGAAAACAATCCATTGAATGGCCACAAGGTCGAAGCCCTTGATCTATTCCTCCTCCCTCCAACACCACCATCCCTACCACTCCCCCCTGATCTACTGCCATCAGCTGCCCCACTTGAATTCTTTGTTTCATCTGCAGGCAACTGAAATCTACATACAGGGCAAGAACTATGGAGTTCCAGCCATGGTAAAATGCATCCAGAATGAAAAGAATGTTTGCATGGCATTTCCCTAGCTTCCATTCCGATTTTAAAGTCCTCTAAACAGACTGGACAGATTATATCCTCCTCAATTTTTACAGTAGGCATCGCATCCACCGCCTCTTTCTGGGCAGGTGGAGTGCCATAGCGGTTTGGATCATTTTCTGCTAGATGTTGCAACAGTAAATCCAGTCCTGATCCAATGAAGTAATCTCCAATGGAGGCACCAAAAGCAGCACTATTTGAGTCTTGGTTTTGGTTTTGATCTGAATCAACGAATCCTTGGAGAACAATAGCCTGATTAAAAGTATTAATTAAGATCAGACTATGTCTATCCCGTTCTCTTTCCCTTTCCCTTTCCCTCTCTACATCATTAGAATCCGACCTAAAATCTTCTCGAAGGCTATGAAGCAATTGAAGTATGGCTGTACTCCGCCTTCTCCTTCGTACAATGGAGTCCAATTCACGCTCAGTATCCGACTCATTCTCCTCCTCTTCCCTACCCATCCTTCTTTCTTCTTCCTCTAACTCCCTACCCCGTCTCCGTGCAGTGGATTCCAGCTCACGGTCCAGATCAGAGTCATCATTCTCTTCAATCCTCGAAATCCTCCTGCTACGGCGACGACGAGAAGGATTAGCCATCATCCCTAGTAGGATAGAAGCCCATGGAGAAAGGACTCTCTCAGATCCCACGTCTTCAGTTTCAGGTACTTCCCTTCCATCCATTTCTTCCACAAACCCACTGTCACAGAAGGGGCATTTAGGTTCCACCTCCATGACTGGGTTCACTCTTTGCCGACACATGTAACACCAATATCGGGTGACCAGATCATCAGCCATTTCCAATCTTCTTATTTCAACTCTTGTTCAACCTCTGCAGATGGAGTGCCAAGAACACAACAAAATTAGTAATATAATGGGAAGTCTAAGAAAACTCGAAACACAGCTGAAACTGCATATCACACAAACGGAAGATCTATGCAAATTTCATCCCAAGGAGAAACCTTGCAAAATGAAGCCAAGATTGATTTCCTGGGAGACTAAAAAAGCAGATACTCGCCAAAATCGGGTCAAAACCCAATAAAAAACGTTAATCAATCCATTAAAAAAAACAATTAAAAACTCTATTTTCTAACCTCATCAAGCTCAGAAAAAACAGATCCCTCAATGGATAGCATCCACAAGGCAGAAAGGAGAAAAAAAAGAGATTCCCTAACCCCGCAAGAAAACCAGAAATCCCTCAGGATCGAAACCTACGATACAAATCAAGTGGAGCATCAAGAAAGCCAAGAATCATGGATAGAACCCAATCACATGAACTCAAAGTGGAAAGATGACCTTGCTTCCAATCAAATTGAAAACATAGGACTGAAAAATAAAATAAGGTGATAGAAGAAGAAAAAAAACTCCAGAAGATGTAAATCGATTACCTTCGGTAGCAATCCGGCAACTTGCGGCTTCGATCGGCTCTAGATTTGGTGGCGGACAAGCAAAAGAAAGAAGATAGGAAACAGGAACTGGACGTTCCTCGGCTCTTCCTTTTTCAGGTGGACTTCATGGTTCAATTAATTTTTTTAATTCTTTTTTGATATTTTGATATTTTTTTTTTTAAATCTTTTGGTCGTTTTATTGGTTTACTTCCGCATAGCCCACTTACCTCATCCTCTTTTTTTTTTTTTTTTTTTTTTTAGGGTATGAACGAAACCTTCTTTCGATCAAGGAGCCACAGCTCAATCTGCATCTTTTTTTTTTTTTTTTTTTTTTTGCTTTATAAATATATCATTCAAATTCATAAGTTCGAACAAAGACTATTCTTCTTTTTAACCAATTGTCATGAAACCAGAGCCCTGTATTGGGTACCCATACCCACACCCATCCATGTACCCACCCATGCCCAATGGGTATGGGTGGGTATGGGTACGTCCATGACCTTGTGAGTGGGTATGGGTGGGTACTCAACATCGAGGGATAAATCAATTTATATTGTTAACCACCGTATATCATATATTACTTCAATCCTCACTATGTAGTGTGCAACACTTAACCACGCTAGCTGCGACTACGATAAATTCTAATATGCGGCTTGAAAGTTTGCAATTAGAGCAAAGGGCAACAAGCCTTAATGCCATCAGTTAGTGGTAGAATGCATTCAACAAGCATGAAAAGTGGGTAGGTATAGGTGGGTACGGCATCCCAAAAGTCACCATGGGTAGGTGTGGGTGGGTGAAGCCCGTCTAAGTAAAGCATGGGTACCTAATGGGTATCCAACCATGACCCCATGTAGGGCTTTGCATGAAACATTTTATCTTATTTAGATAAATGCTTTGCACTCATGAACTTGGCTTCAATAAACATAATATCATCATAATAAAATGAATGGTAAAATTTTAAATAGATATTATTTTATGAAAAATATATAAGTAAAATTTTATGAGATGAAAACATTTATTATTTAGAAAATATGAAAGTTTTGAGGGGGCATCATGAGATAGGTGATAATAGTCGTATTAAAGAATGATAATGACAGTCTTTAAATAGCTAAGTAGTAATAATAAGTTTAGGTGTGGTGGTTTGTAAACTATAAGATCAAGCCTCAATATTTTTCACTTTTCACTTAATTTATGGCATTATATCTCATGCATTATTTAACATTGCATCAATGATACACTAAACAAGATTGATGAAGCAATCATAGGCTTGGATCTCCACTTTAAAAGGACCCCCACACTAAAAGACCATAGGATAAATCCTAATATGATGAGGGTTATATGTTTCATACAAGGGTCTTAGGTCAAATAAAAGAGCTATTTTGAATTTAAAAAAAAAAACAAGAAACAAGTCCCAAAGAGTTATATGATTTCTCAAGTGGTTAACAAAATAGCATCTATTAAAAAATCTTCTTCCAATAGCCAATTAAGATCTATGTTTATTAATGAAGTAGACCAACATTTGAGAATATTTCAGACTTTCAAACGACCAACAATTAAAAGAGCAAGTGATCCCATTGTTATTGAGGATAGTCTGCTAAAAATTAGAAAAATTTTAGCTAATATAATTGCCTAAGTAATAGAAGAGTAGTACTTGCAATCTTTATTTATAGGGAGAAGTTTGGAATGACACTGTTATCAATGATTGATTGGCATGGTTTTGTAAAGGTTGTCAAATACTAATTTATTCAAACATCAACTAAGTTTGCACTACGAGATAATATTTTTTCAATTTGACTGAGAGTTCTAAGACTATCATGTCATACAAAGCAATGTTCACATCTATATCTAGATATGCTTATTATTATGTCAATACTCAAGAAGAAATTTATCATAGATTTTTAAGAGGCCTTAGTGATCAATTGTGACTAGCTTTGGCTCCTTTTGATATCAATAAATTTTTAGTTTGGTAGAAAGTCAAAATAATTAAAAATTGGTTGAGTCATATAAAGCAGAATCATAGTAATAGTTGGGTAAAAAAAGAAACTTTGATAAAGGAGATAATTTAAAAAATAAGATGTTTAAATTTAATAACAAGTAGAAGCAAATTCATCCTGAATAACTCTTATGTCAACATTGAGGAAAGAAATGTTTTTAGTTTTGAAAAAATGATATATGTATGGAGAAAATGGGCATCACAAAAAGAATTGCCCTTTAGAGAAGAAAATTAGCAAGCTATAATGGTATCAAAGATAAGTTCAAAAAAAAAATGCAAGGCAATAACAATTCATGTAAGGCCAATTTTATGGAAAGCCATGCGTTCATATGAAAGGAGAATATTAGAAAATAAGAACACACAACCTATAAAAATAAGAGTTTTTACCATGACACCACAAGAGGCTAGCAAATCAAAAGAACAAGTTTCAAGTACATTTTTGATCTCCAGTCCATTGATATTATTCTATTTGATTTTGGGTCTTTACATTCATTTATTTTGAAAAATTTTACTATTAGTCTATTTGTTAAAATTTTGTTTTTCATACATGAATTGTGTATTATGATGCCATCTACATGTAAATAGAAATTGTATTGTAGAAATTAATATTTAGGGAAGAAAACTAAGGGCAAAATTAATTTTTAAGCCTATGTGTCTTTTGATGTGATTCTGGGATTGAAATATTTAGCTTGATATTTTGTTATAAATGAGTGTTAGGACAAAAGTGTAAGGTTTGATTTGTCTAACAATAAACTATTTCACTTTTTCTATAATAAGCGTGTGATGTTTTCCCTATCTAGAGCATTAAAGGTAAATAAGTGGATGAGAAGTTATGAGTTGGTATTTTTAGTGAAGATTTTAAGTTTAAATAAAGATGCTCGTGAAATTAAATAGTATTCCATTTATAGTGATTTTTCCTAATGCATCACCATTCGAATTACCAATATTGCCATTTAAAAGAGAAGTTGATTTCGGGATTAAACTACAACCAGAAACATTAGCAATATTTGCATCTTCTTAAAGAATGTCTTCTAAGGTATTACAATAATTAAAATGTTAGCTACAATAATTAAAATGTTAGCTACAATAATTAAGAGATAAGGGATTCACTAGATCATGTAATTTTCCTCATAGTGCACCTATACTTCTTGTAAAGAAGAAAAACAAAGTTATAAGGTGCACATTGATTAAAGAGAGTTTAATAAAGTAACTATGAAGAACAAATATTCATTACCAATGATACAAGGTTTTCTAGAATTAATTTGAGATCAGGATATCGTCAAGTCAGAGTTAAAAAAGCAAATGTAGCCAAGATAGCCTCTAAAATTAGGTATGATTATTATGAGTTTCTAGTGATAACATTTGGGTTAATGAATGTTCCTGCTATTTTATGGATTTGATTAATTGAATTTTTAAATCATATATAAACTAATTTGTGATCATATTCAATGATTATTATTTGGACATATAATTAGTGGTAAAGGAATTTTGGTGGATCCTTAAAAGGTCAAAGAAAAATTAGAATGGCCTACACCATAGAATGCCACTGAGGTTTATAGATTCTTGGGATCAGTTAGATATTATAGGAGATTTATTAAGGGATTTTCATAGATAGCTATATAATTATCTAGACTGTTGAGAATAAATGTTAAATTTTAATGGACAACATAATATGAAAATAGTTTTCAAGAATTAAAAAGACATGTGACAATTACACTAGTATTAACTATCCCATCAGGATCACAAGCATTTTAGATTTATAGTGATGTATTTTTTGAAGGATTGAGATGTGTCTTAATGAAGAATAGATAGGTAATAGTATATGCATCAAGATATTTAAAATTGCATGAAATAAATTAACCAATTAATGATTTAGAAATGGCAGTAGTAATCTTTGCTTTGAAATTTTGGAGACACTATTTTTGTAGAGAAATGTGAGATATTTAGTAATCATTAGAGCTTGAAAAATATAAATAATGAATTAAACTTTAGGCGAAGAAGATGACTAGAATTAATTAAAGACTATGATTAATATATACTATTGTCTTGGATAATAAAATATTATAATAAATTCTTTAAGTTAAAATTATACAAGTATTGTAGGTTGGATGATTACTCAAGAGTCTAAATTAACCAAATAAATAGAAGATTTACAATGAGAGGTCAAAATATTTAACTATACAAGTGTTTTGCATCAGTTGATTATGAAACAAACTTTAATGGACCAAATTAAAGAAACTCAAAAAACCAACAATATATATTAAAAGTTATTTGAACAAGTTCAATTAGGAAAGTTGTAAGAGATTACATTTGATGATAGAGTTTTAAGAATAAACTACCTCTATGAGTATCTGGTGATTCAAATTTGAGCAAAAAAATTTTACTAGAAATTCATCACTCAAGGTGAACCATTCATATAGGCAATACAAAAATGTAAAGAGATTTGAAGTCAGTATTTTGGAGGTCATGCATGAAGAACGAAGTAGTTGAATATGTAGCCAATGTAAACTTGTCAAATTATGAACTAAAATCCAAGTGGACTATTATAATTATTTCCCTTCCCAAAATGGAAATGGCAAGATTGTTACTTCCACCAGCTATATTACAGATTGAATGGAATATGGGCTCTTGATACAAGGAAACAGAGAAGGAATAGGGGGCTCATCATAGCAAAATAAAGAAGGAAACTAAAGAAAAGAATAAGGAAAAAGGAAAAAGAAAAGAAAAGGAAAATGAAGAAGGAAAGAATAAGTAAAAAAGAAAAAAGAAAGGGAGAGAAAGAAAGATGAAGAAAATGAGAAGAAGAGAAGTTAAGGCTTTCAATAAGAATAATACTTTCATATTTTCTTCCACAAATTAAGTAAGATTTGAGTTTATAGGATTGAAAGATTGAATAAGGAGGAATCATTTTGAGGTAAAAAATACTATTTGAAGTCAATTGACAAAGCTCCGATGCCACAAATTAGAAATTTATCTTAAATGTTGAAAATTGTATTATTAACAAGTTGTTTACACAAGGGTGAGATGTCAAGGTGACTAAAATCATGACTTTAATCGCAGAGAAGACACTATAATTTAGTTAAGATACTCAATATATAATATTGGGAGAAAATTATTCTTAATATGTGATATTTGTTAAATTTTATAATTCCATTAAATGAATATGCATGCAAGTAGACATTTTATTCATATTGAGCATGACATTATGATTTTAACAGTTCTAATAAATTTTTATGAGATCATTTATTTAAAAAAACTAAAGATAATTTCAACCAAGAATTTTTTATAGAATATAATGTTCATTTAAGTGCATGAATATTGATTTTCATTGTTCAAATTTATCTTAATGCATGTTAAACATATTAATTAATAATAGGATAAATTTATGACATGTGAATATTGATAGTGGGTGATACTGTGGAGTGTTATTTTGAATTATAAAAATGCTTAAGGTTTTATATGCCCTAAATAATACTTAGATTTTTTTGATATAAAATAACAAATTAATCTCACTTAATATACGCAAGTATACATAGTGAATCAAGTAATAAAGTGATAAAGTATAATGTCGATCCCACAAGAAAGTTTGTTTTTTCAGTAATCAACTATTATTATTTACTCTAATTGAAAAACTATCCTACTGAAATAAAATTGTTTGTTGTGGAGATTCATTCACTGAATAAAATTAGTTCATTTATGGATACAATATATAAATAATATATTTTGGACTAATGAATGCATATTATTTATCCTTCCTAATGAAATTTTTATTTGTAATGTGATTCAGAGCATATACATTCCTAAATCTCTGTCAAGCTTTTAAGGGTGAAAAAGATATATGCTGACCTTATACAATTATATCATCTCCTTAATAACCTAGCATATTTTACATCCTATATCAATGAATTCATAGAAGAATAAAAATATAAGAGAATGATATCACCATGAAGTATCAATGTATCTCCTCTACACTCCTTTCTTAATGTATGGAGCTTCTCAAATAAATATGGACTAAATACTCTAATGATTGTATCAAGTACTTTCCAAAATTCTCTTAGTTATCATCCTAAGAGAGATTCAGAGAAGTACTCTGAAATGTATTGAAATTAAATAAGAGATTGAACTTCCTTACAAATACAGCACAATGACTATTTTATAAGTAAACACAAAGTAGGAAACTTGCGTTGCGGTGCTTGAAAGGTTGGCCCCATTATGCCCAACAGATGAATAAATATCGTTGCACTACTATTTTGGTTGGCTCCATTGTGATGCGTACTAATGTGAATCAGATACTTAGTGAACAATCACATCATTACGCTGATAGATCATGTCCTTTAGAAGTTACAACTGCTACACTGTGGCACTGCTAAGAGTTTAATACTATGGCACCGAAATGCCAAATTTGAGGCTGAGGCGTGATAGATTATGATGTTGTGGCACTTAAAGATAGAGAGCATGGTACTATAAAACTGACCATTTTGATGTTGTGCACTGTCCAACAAAGAAGTTGGCCCTGCCATATCAATGTTGTGGTGCTCCAGTGGTACCTTTGATGACATAGTGGCATTGATTTGTTTGACACTATGACATTAGATGAGACTGAGAATTTTGTGTCTTTTTTATATTTTTTCTGCACAACACAACTAAAATAATATATTTTTATTGAAAATATAACACTTAAAATAATACATTATTTACACTTATCAAATATTAATAGTAAAAAATTTAAATATCTTTGATAAGATATTACATTGAAAGAAGCCAATGAAATATCATGTCATATGAGATGGATTTACATATTATGTATAAGTAGAGGCAAAAGTTTAGATGATATAAGCCTCAATATGGGAAAAAGAAAGTTCTCAACTCTCAATCATAAAAAGTTAATACTATAAGGTTTAACCTTAAGAAATCACAATCATAAAAAGTTAATACTATAAGGTTCAATCTTAAGATTGAGTAACCATTGACAACTGTTATATTAGATTACTCAAACTTTATTAGTGGTTTTTAGGACTGATGGGCCAAATGACAACCAATGATATCAGGGGCGGAACCAGCTTCAATTTTGAGGAGGGGCAAATACAACATGAAAAATAATTAAATATTTAAAAAATAATTATATATATAATGAAAAGTTTTAAAAAAAAAATTAAACAAGAAAAATAAAGAAAAAAAAAGATGTAATTAAACTATCATGAAAAGCATGAAAAAGAATATTATAACTAAATATGAAAAAATATGTAGATATTTTAGGGCAAGTTAGGTCAAAATAATATTTTAAGGGGGGCAAAAGTAATTTTTAGGAGGGGAAAAATATTTTTTTACTCTTTTATATATATAAAAAAAAAAAGTTTACTCCTATAAAAAAAAATTTTTTTTTTTTGAGAGGGGGGCAATTGCCCCCCTTAAAGCCTATATGGTTCCGCCACTGAATGATATAAATATTCCAAAAGCTTATATGGATTATATGACATTTTTAAAAATCAATGAAAAGAAAAAAAAATAATGAAACTGGTGTAAGTAATGAATAAATAAAGTGCACTTAAAGAATAAAACATGACTTTGGACCTCCGAAAGAACATCCACCGTGCAGAGGAACTGAGTGCAGAGGGTATACGACCGCACCATCCCTAGGGACAAGACAATTGTAGGCCTTCGCTCTCTTCGCAAGCGGGCAAATTGAAAGGCAGATTAGATCGCACATATGACTAACCATTAAGGATAGTGGCTCTCACTAATGCACACTAATATATAATAATAAACACAACTTGATCGAAACCAAGGTTTAAAATTGCGTAAATAAGCCTCGAGGCGGTTTTCGTCCGTGAGGCGAGGCGTAAGCCTCGAGGCGATCTAAGGCGTAAGCCTCATGGACACAAAATTGCGTAAATAAAAAATTAAGGGTTTTAACAGAAAAATAATAGCAATATTGTATCTTACAATAAAAATATCTAAATGATATATGAAAATAGTGGAAAGTAAGAAAGTATATGCAATAAAATCATGTCCCAAAGTACAAAATCACAAAATATTAGTTTAACAAAACTCCCAAAGTACAAAAAAAACATATAAAATGCAATCGTATCCCATCACTAAATGGGTCTTCAAGGGAATCTTCTTCTCCAATTGTATCTATGAATGTCATGTCATCATCATCTTCAATATGACTCACTTTTCTTTTCCCTGTTCAATAAGAGAAAAGATCATTAGCATGTTAATTGTTCACTTAATATAAATATAGTGAGATAGCATATAAGAAGTTGTGGAATACCTTTACTTGATTGTTGTGCTGCAGAGCTATTGGATGTGTGTGGTGTGGTACTAGTAGATGTGCCCACTTGATCGGCTTCACCTCTCAAGACATCCACATTTAGATCTTCTAGCTGTAAGTCTGATAATGGTAAATCTGACTCATCATCTATGAACCACTCATTATCAGATGACACATCATCACACACCAACGGGTCCTCATCATCCTTCAACCTCTTATTCCTCAACCTCCTATCTCTTAACCTCTTGTTGTGCATTATATATACGAGGGAGTTCATTCTAAGTGTAGATAGTCAATTTCTTTTCTTTGTTTGCACTTGACTATATGTACTCCAGTTTCGCTCACACCCAGAAGAAGAACAAGTGAGGTCCAACACTCTTACAGCAAAACTCTATAACTCAGAGGTGGAATCACCAAATTGGATCCACCATTCAACTGTTTTCAAGAAAAAATATAATTATAACTGAATAAACTGTCTTGCATTTACCAAAATAACAGTACCTGAAGACCATTTGGAAATGATTGCTTTTGCTGCATTCAAACCAAAAAAACCCTCTTTATTCCGGAATAGAACAAGTTGTAAATCTGCAAGCTCCCTATCTGCCTGCTCCGGTATTAGTCTTTCCATATAATGATATAGACCAAGCTTCACCTCCGGATTTGAAGATTTCTTCTCTGAATATTGAAATTGAGGATTGAGATAATATGCCGCTGCATGTAGATGACGGTGTAACTGCACCTCCCATCGAGCATCAATGATATCCCAAATCTCCCTATAACTTGCCTCCTCTCCTCCCAAGTTGTGTGCAATCAACTCCTTGGCCTCATCCATAGCATTATAAATAAAACACATAACTGGTTTCTTCTCTACATCCACTAAGCGTAGTACTTGCACTAAGGGTCTCGTGCTCAAAATGGCATAGGTCACAGTAGCCTAAAATTTATCATTCAGAATTATCTTTCTTATTTCCTTCCCCTCACTTTTCTTCCCCCAAGTACAATTAAGCCATTCAGTTGATGTAAACATTGCTTCCAAAGGTTGCCTCACCTCCATCAAGCTCTATAGTGTCAAATAGGATGTGGCAAACATATATATTCACAGTGCACAAATGTAAGAACTAAGAACATATAGTATGAATGATTTGCAATGTACAAAATTAAGAACATACCTAGTAGTTGCAGGGCGAATAATTTCTTTCTTTAAAAACTTTCTCATCAAGCTTAACACCCAAAAGTGATTATAGATGAACTTTGTAATCTTCTTCATCCTAGAAAGAGCACTCTTGTGCTGAGGTAAGTCACCAAGATCCTCCAAAATGAGATCGATACAATGTGCTGCGCAGGGTGTCCAATATAGGTGTGTCCTCTTCTCCATCAACATCTGACCAGCTGCTTTGTATGCACTGGCATTATCAGTCACTACTTGAACAACCAATTGCTCACCAATCTCCTCAATAACCCCATCAAGTAAATTAAAAATGAATGTAGTATTTTTCACCTCATCTGAAGCTTCAATCGATTGTAAAAACACCGTGCCATAGGGATTGTTCACAAGAATGTTAATCAAGCTCCTGCTCTTCATGTCAGACCATCCATCTAACATAATGGTTACACCAGTCTCAATCCATGTCCTTTTAATCTCATCAATGATGCGCTCTGTGTTCAGCAGGTCCTCCTTTAAAATCCATGTTCACAACTCATACATAGAAGGTGCCTTCAACCCTCTCCCATATAACCCTACAGACCGCAGCATATTGAAGTAGGTAGGCGACGTAGCAACATTAAAAGGTATGGCATTTTTTAAAAAAAAAACCTCCCAATATCCATGCAAACCTGGCGTCGACCCTCTTTAGTACCAGCCGTAGACATCATTTGTGCTTATCCTCTATCCTCTTCTGGATTAGTCATATACTGATCCATAGGACCCCGTGCACCTCTGTTATGTATAGTGGAGGAAGAGTCCTTTCCACTCTCGCTCCCAAAATAAGCGCCATGTTCGACCCTATCATCAAATTGCTCCTGTTGCAAGTGTTTTGCCGTGGCACTTTTGTTCATATAAGCAATAATTTCATCCTTCACCTTTTCCTGCACATTACACACGGTGCTATGTTTTTATGCAAGCATGATAAGTGTTCCTTCATGCGGGTAACACCTCCCTTCACCACTTTTTCGCAAAAATTGTATTTCAAATAAACATAGCTCTTCTCTCCTCCACCTATGTCAACTTGTACACTATATTTCCAAGAAGGGTCCCTCCGCAATGACGTAGACGCCTTTTCCTTGTCTCTAACCATGATCCCTAATGAAAGAATCCAAAATCACACAAAAGATTCAAAAAATCCAAAATCACACAATCTAATAATATGACATATTTTTAACAATTATTTGTACTACCAATAATAAAAAATATGAATACAAAAATATACCACTCTGCCAGGGGTCCAAGGGGGCGCTGCCCCCTGGCGGGGTTCGACCTGCCCGGTCAGGTCGTGGGGTCAAGGGGCAGAGCCCCTGCGAGGGTTTTTAGGGACAGCGCCCCCGGAACAAAATTATATTATAAGAGAAATTTTGAAATTCTGTTTGTTATATATGCTCAATACCGAGCATGTATCACTCAGTACCGAGCATGCATCGCTCAGTATTGAGCATGTACTGCTCAGTACCGAGCATGTACCGCTCAGTACCGAGCGGTACTGGTTCGATACCAAGCATGTACCTAACAGTACCGAGCATGTACAGCTCAGTACCGAGCATGTACCACTCAGTACCGAGCGGTATTGGTTCGGTACCGAGTACCGAGTATGTACGGAGCGGTACCGAGCTTGTACTGAGCGGACGAATGAAAGAAAGTCGAATCAGGAGTTATTCAAGCTTTCGTTATTGCACGTCAAAGTCAAGGCCACAATACCGTGTACCTGCTCTTCTGACCTAACCGATGCCTGAACATTTCCTGCACTCACAACTTTGGCTTCGTTTCTTTCCCTGCGTCGTCTCCTTCCGACTTCGTCTCCTACACTCACGGCTTCGTCTCCTTCCCTCACAGCTTCGTCTCCTTCCCTCATGGCTTCACCTCTAGTTCGCCTTTCAATTCTCACAGGAAGCCCTAATCCTATATGCGAATACACGAACACGAATCAGCTGCGTCGTATTTATATATATACCGAAGAAAAAAATTTGAGGCAGTGCCTCATACTGCCTCGAGGTATTACGCTCTAATGCATACGCCTCACCCATAATTGTGCAATTGCGGCGCGCCTCACACAGGGTGAGGCGTACGCCTCAATCAGTGTCCAAATTGCGTGCGCCTCGAGGCGCTTTTGGACAGAATTTCACAGAGGCGCGCCTCTTATTGCGCAATTTTAAACAGAGATCGAAACAATGGGTTTCCCCCACTCGATACATCAGCTCGAGTGGGTTTATTTGATGGTGGAGTTCTGTTTCTTATGTGTGCAAGCCCCCGTGGTTAATTACATCTCAGGCTGGAGCTTGAGAATACTCTCGATTAACAATCCGATATTATTCTTTGCCAAAATGGGATTGACATAGAGGGGAGACTAGGAAATCCTATTCAAAAGAAAAGAAAGGGTTCAAGTGGGCTTAGTCAATATGCATGGCTTAGATCAATACCTAGAGGGCTAAGGCACTGAAGAGAAACTGGAGGAAAAGAAAACAACACCCTCAAAGCATATAGAAGGAAAGGAAGGAGGAGGCATCATCTATGTGATGCAGATAGGTAGGATTTATAGTCTCTAAATAATAGAGAACTTTCCTACTGATGAGGCGTATTATGAGACATTGAATATAGTAGCCTTAAACCCTAAATTTAAAGTGGGTTTAGTATTCTACACCCAATACTAACATCTCTATCCTAGCTAATTGCATCTAGGCTTATATCCTACCTAAAACGGGAAAGCTGGCTAATTACATAAATGCATAAAATCCATATTATCTTGTCTTTTTAAAATATGGGTAAGTAGGCTAAGTTTTTTTTTTTTTTTTTTTTTTTTTTTTGAAGAAAAGCAAAAGTCTAGAGAATTTCATAATTGGTCTTGGGCTTATATAGGGTGAATGCTCCTAGGGATAATGCAATTTAAATTTTAATTTAATTGATTTTTAATGCAATACATGCTAGTTTGAAAAGCTACCAAATCATGAATGCTTGAAATTTTAAAAAGGCTTATAGAAAATAATTTTTAAAAAAGATTGGGCTTCCCCAGGTCAAACACTTTATCCTCATAGGTCAGATTATCTAAACTCTATCCGTAGTTGGGGAAGTGTCTTATAGCAAGGGAAAAGAAAAATACATTAATATACATGTGACCCCAGATAATTCTAGCTATCCCCTAGGATATTAGATTTATATATTATTTAATTATTAAAATTTTGAAGTTCAGTTATGAGTAGAAAAGATTTTGATCCTAGAGAGCCTAATGAAATCAGGTCATACATATGCAAGAAAGAAACCTAAAAAAAGCATATAATTTCTACTACACACACAAAATAAACACATTAATATAAATCAACCCAAAGTAAAAGAATGTCCACAGTCTACGATAAGTGTCGTATAAGTATAACTCAAATTCTACAAAAAAGTAATGGTGGTCAGGCCCCACCGAAAATAACCTGGATTTTAATCCTAATGAATGATGCGAGTCTTAAAAGCAAGGTATTTCATCTTCAATTGAATCATCCTCCTCCAGATCTTCTTCCTTTGGATTATCTCCTTGAGGCTCCGCTAGGTTCATCCTCTAGAAAGGTACCCAAATGACTAAGAAATTCTCTATAAATGACCTTTCTTTTTCTCTTTGGGTACCAAGTGTTTAAAATGTCTCACTTTTGAAGACTTTCACAACTCGATATATAATAAATTACATTACATTAAAAAAAGAAAAATTTAGACTCTCTTATATGATTATCCTAACAGAAAATCTCAAGCAATTGATATAAGATATCTCAATCAATTAATATTTATGCAAAAAAGTAAACACATTTGGCCACGCTCTTTTAATTTTAAAGGGGGGCTACGTAGTTTCTAAATTATATGCATAAAATAGCATTAGTTTTAAAGATTAATTATTTTGCCCCCTTTATTTTAACATTGCATGAGCGTGGCCACCTACATAATACTGGATTAGTAGCAAAAGCACCCCTAGCCCATGAGTAATCTATCACATAAATCACATCACAAAGAGAAAGTACATTAATAAAATGAAACATCATAATAATCATTATAACACATCAAAGCAACCAACATGCATGACATATACCATGCATGACATATACAAGGGTACCACGTCATAGAATCAGAAAAGGTAAAACATCGGCCCTAATCCTAGAACTTGAAGTGGTGCCCTAACAAATCTATGTGTGTAGTGGTGAATTATTATGTTCGGTTACTGGACCATCTGGACACCAATCCAGACACGCCACGTCACCCAAATACACTGGGCCCCGGGTGTATCTAGGTGACGTGGCGCATCTATATTCATGTTCAGACGAATCCGAACACTGGATGTAATAAATTTTGTATGTAGTGGGCTTCTGTGGCTTTGGATAGTTCATATGTCAGGTAATTAATTCAAATTATTTTGTGTTCAAGTTTGTTGAAAGCTAAAAATTCAAATTTGATTAAAGTTTAAGTATTAATGAATTAGGATCCATTTTAGTTAATTTAGTTTGTGAATTCATTTTAATGCTTATGGTAGTGATCTTTAAATTTTAAGTTGAATTAACGGGTTTTAGAAGGTCTGGGACCGTCCTATCTTCTAGGTTAGGGGGTTCAAAAGGTCACTATTAGAAATAGGCTAGGTTTAAGGGTTCTAATCTATGAATTAAATATTAGAACTTACAAGGAGTAGTTAGACTGAGTTTTCTAGATATGGAGTTTTTTAGGCAAAGTTACGAATTTTGAAATTTTAGGCCCTAGTTAATGAACTACTATTGACCGAAGAGTTGACTTTTTTATTTAAGTTGGTTTCTAAAAATCTAATATTTTTAATAAATACTAGATTTTAATTAGAGTTGAATTCCTTTTAGTTTGTCCAATTTGAAATTTCCTGATATTAGTTATAAATTTTTAAAGTTAAGGCAATTAATGAATGGGCATTTTAGGGGTTTTGATTTAAATCGACTTTAAATTGCTTGGAATCATCCCCAAAGGTTAAAAATGACCAAAAGAGATGTTCTCAAGTGTTTGAAAAAATTTTAAATAATTTTTAATTATTTAATATAATTAAAAAGGTGATGTTTACTCAAAATTAAATTAAGATTCAAAGTGAAATTCAATTAAGAGGCTTTTAATTTTTTAAGATTAAAGATTAAATTTTAAAGAGTTTGATATATTATGGATAATTTTATAATTTAAAATGAATTTATTATAGTTTTCTGAAGTTATTGGGGCTTAAATAAGGGGGCAAATTAGGGTTTGTTAATTAAGGGGTTTAAAGGCTCTTAAAAATTTCCAAAAAATTCTGGGAGATTTAGAATGTCACTAAGTTAAAATGTTGAAAGTTTCAAGTCATTCGGGGATCTACCCTAGCTCTTAGAAATATTCTATATTTGTTAGATGGGTTCTTAGTTATTGTCTTTAGGGTGACGCTACGTTAAGTATGTTTAAATCAAATTTTTAGGACTAACCCTAGGGGGAATATGAGGGAAATACGACAAAATAAAACACACCAAATCCTAATATCTAGGAGGGCTTAAGCTAAATGCTCGTGCATCTTATATATGCAAAAGATGATAAAAAAAGAAATAAAACACGCTTATCGATGTGATTAGTGAATGATTGGAGCTCAATTATCCACTAGTACACCTTTACATGAATGATATTCATAAGTACAATCCATATTTAAAATTTTGTAAAGCGAATCTCCAAAGATAAAAGGGTATAAAATATATGTAATTTTAAAATACATATAAATATATAAAATTTGGAAAATAATGTAATTAAAAATAATTCAATTGAAAAAAATACATAAATATATGAAAGATTCACTTGTCACTCAAGGAGGATTTCAAAATAATTTAAAATAATTTTGAATTTCAAAATAATTAATATATTATTATTAAAATAATAGTTAAATAGTTAGAATAATTAGATAATCAGAAAAATAAAAATTAACTTTTAGGATCAGAAAATAATTTTGAATAAAAAAGAAATATTTTTTTTGAAAAATTTAGGGTATTCTATGTATTTTTCTGATTTAAAATGAAATTAAATATGAATTGTCAAAGTTTTAAAATAATTAAAAGCTATTTTAAAATAATTTAAAATAATTATTATTTTAAAAATTTATTAAATAAAATTAAATTAAATATTAAAGCTTCTAAAATTTAAAATAATTTTAATAAATTAAGAAAAATCTTTAATATAAAATTAATTAATTATTAATTAAGTAGCCTAAGTAATTAATTGATTAAAATAATTTAAAATAGGAAAGTAATTATTAATTTTAAATTTAAAAAGATAAAATATAATTCTCTGATAATTAAAAAATAATAATAGTTTTTTAATTTTTTTTAAAAAGAAATAGCTTGATTTCAAAATTAATTAATTATTAATAAATTACTTTAATATTTAAATAATTATGGAAAATATTAAAAATAGAAAATATTTATTAAATTATAGTTAATTTAAAATTAAATAATCATAAATAATTTTTCTAATTTTTAAAATAATTTAAAATGATAATTACAAAATTATTAGAAAATATTTTTAATTTACATTTAGTTATTAATAAAGTATATAAATATTTAATTATTTAAATAGATATAAAATACTTAAAATAATAATATTAATCATAATTTTAAAATTAAATAACTTGAAATAACATTTGATTTTATTTTAAAATAAAGTTATTAATATTAATAAATAGTACTTAAATATTTATTAAATATAATAATTATAAAAAAAAATTAAACATTAACTTAAGTTTTAAACAAAATACCTTTAAACATTTCTGAAATAATAAAATATTTTAAAATAAAATTATATTTTTTTTAAAAAAATATTTTAATAGTTTTTTAATTAATTATTGATTTAAAATAACTAATATTTAATAATTAATATAGCTAAAAACATATATAATATTTTTAGTTAAAATTAATTTCAAATAAAAGAGAATTACAAAAGAAACAATTTGATATATTGTATAAAATATTTGGATTAAAATTGTATTTTCTATGAATTATTGAAGTTAAAATAGGTTTAAAACAATTTAAAATAAAAAATAACAGATAAAAAGTCTCGTAACGACTCTGGGCAAGGCGGGAGTGGTTTCGGGCAATTATTACCTATCAACGTAATGATTGCACCATCGATAATTATTGCTACATGATTGCGACAATCAAAATTGCGAGCCGCGATTCCACTTAACCACGTTAGCGTTGTTTAATGACTATGTTATCTTCCACTATTTTGAACAAATGGTCATGATCGAGCCAAACGGAAGCGATGACTATGGGATCGAGTCTAGGGTCGGATGAAAGTCATGGAACGATGAGATCTGAGTCGTTGATCGCAAGATCAACAACTTAGATCATATATAACTCATTCGTTACGTAAACTGAAACCTTAAAACCAAGTTTCGCTTCATTTGATCGATTGGTTGGATCAAATCATATGAAATTTTAAATATGATACCTACATGTGAAGAGAAGAGCATTCATAGGGGACCAAGATCACAATCTAAAACACAATTTGTAGAATGTCATTTAACCCTAAGTGTTATGACCTAGGTTTAAGGTTTTCAAGCAATTTTACCATTGGATTCTCTTGATTTTGATATGTTTTTTTTTTTAATCATGGAACATGGTGGCAATAATGATTTTGATATGGTTGAGCTTGTACATTGTCCACAAATATTTTCTTAGTTGATGTCGAGCCTTAAAATGCCCTTAATCGATGGGAAAATGCCTTGGAACTCTTTAGATCTCGGTTCACTAGAGATCTCACTGTCGGCGAGGTCTTGGCAGCGAGTATTAATTGGAGAAAGTGAAGAAAGGTTAGGGGAGCTCAGACACTAAAAATCTCAGTTTTGGAGATCTTGAAGAGAGAGCTAGAGTCAAAGGTCCTTTGTAAGAACTCTAATTTTCCTATTTATAGACCTAGGTCGTGTATGGACGGCCTAGATCACATATAGAGCAAATTAGGAGGGAGATGGGCTAAATTAAGATGGGATTTGCCCAAGGGACGAATAGAGGACTTCAAAGCATCAAATGGCTCAATTTGCCCAAAAATAGGTCAAATTTGACCAAGGAAGATTTGGGTTTACCAATTCAAAGCTTAACTTGGTCAACTAAGTTAATTTGACCCAAGGGATAAGTGGATTGAGTCAAGGATTAGTTGGAAGTGATTTGGATTTTAATTTGGCTTACTTAGGCTAAATGGGTCAACCTAGGTTGACCTAGTCAGCCAGGTTGACCTAGGGCATAGATCTGGACCCAATGGGTTTGGTTTTACCCCTTGAGTCCAAAGGAGGTTAGAATTTGAGCCAATAGAGTATGAATTAATTTGAAATTGAAAGGGAGAATGTATTGGTCAATTTGGGTCAACCTAGTTGACCTAGTCAACTAAGTTGACTCAGGGACTGGGTTTGGGCTCAACAGACAGGATTTGACCCACTGAACACAAAGGAGATGGTATTAGGGCCTGGCTTGGTTAGTTTGACCAGGTCAACCCCTTTGACCCATGGTTTAGGTGAAAGGCAAGGTCAACATTGACCAATATATGAGATGTTTGTATAGATATTCATGTTTATTCCTTAAAACTAAGTATTTTATTTATCTAAATTTCAAAGTAAGTTTTACTTTAAAGTTAATTATTATACTAAATTAGCTATATCTATAATAAAAAAAATACTTGTGTTAGTTCAAAGGATTGGAATTCATAGATGAGCCTCAAATCAATGTGATAAATTGCAGGATTATAGCGATAGTGAGGCAAAGGACTAAAAGAGAAAAATATTTTTAACATGTCTGTATATATGATGAGAAAAGATTTAAATTAAATATAAGTGAAAGAAATGTAATGAACGTCATCTCAATCAACACCAATACTCTAGAAACTATAAAATGAGCTGCATCAACCTACATCTATCCCCATCACTACTAGACATATCTTCCTCCTAAAAATTAGTTGTTATGAAGACCAAATATTTTGTAATATATGCCTATAGACATTACTCATATGTTGCTAGGTATACCTTAGTTGTATAATATAAGTAATATTTACTACAAGATAAAAAAGTATTAATGTTTTGAAACATATCTAAAATAAAATTAAACTCTTACCCAAAACATTTATAGATAAAGCACTCAACATAGTACCCCACAAAATAAAACATAATATGCAACCCATACTCACTCCAAAGAAAGAAGTTAAGCATTGATTGATTATTATAAGAAAATATATTGTTATGAATAATATTGTTATTTCTAATCTTAGCACCAATATCTCTAATAGGCCTATTTTTGTGACCTTAATAAAAGAGATGGTAAGATTTAGAACCATAAAGATGGAATTTTCTAAAATAACCTTCCTTTACTTATTACATGAGAAGGAAGTAGTGTAATAGCCTAAAATTAATTTTTTATGAATTTATTTAATTACTGTTTAATTAATATTTAATTGAATATTAAATAAATTTTAATCAAAATTGAAGTTTGATTTTAAATTCCATTGATTATAGGTGTGATTTAGAGTTGATTAAAGCTCGGTGATTTATTAGAATATTTTGGAAAAATCATTTTTTTAAGATAAAAATTTTCATTCCAAATGAAGGAAATTATAGACAACACCACAAGTGGACAATCCAAAAAACAAAGCAAAATGCCCCAAAAAAACATCTTTAAGGAAAAAGAACCAAAAAGGAGCCAGTGGCAAGATAGACTGAGAAAATAACAGGAGTCATCCTGCACTCATCACCCAGATGTCCGGCTAGGACCATCCAATAGAGGGAACAATATAATCAATAGAAAACCTCAAGAATAACAAGCATCATCTCACATCCAAAAGAAAAGCCACCAAAATTTGACCAAAACCAACGATTCCACCAACAAGGTTACCAACAAGCCAAACACATCTATGTGGCGAACAAGAGCCTGCCCCATCATTTTCTATTCACCTGAAACAATCCAAAAGCACTAATACTACTCACAATCGCAAAACTAGGGCAACCAAATAGACAAGAAACCCATAAGGGCTCACCGTTCAAAGCAAAAGACTACTAACACATCCGAAGGAAGATACCCGCCTCAACCAGCAGACCCCAAAAGTATAACCAACACATCCAAAGAAAGAACCCTTCTCCAACCAGCAAACCCCAAAAGCAGAAAGAAGGTCAAATCCAAAAGAAATAAATATTTCTTTTTGGATTTACGTTTTCCAATGCTTACCCCTATTTGAAAAAAACTTGCATCATTCATTTAAATAATACTTAAATCAAAGTTGTCCCAAGAATTCAATTCTTTCTCATTAATTTCCTCCCAGCCATTTGAAGAATTGCCATCATCTAACTAGCACCATGCCTCACCACTTTATCCCTAGCAAGTTGAGCTAACAAATCATCACTAGAAATAACGAATATAAGCACATCAATCAGAGGCACCACCACTTCATCATTATCCTCATTAACCACAATAGTTTGAATTGGTAGAGAAAGCATCCTAAAAGCCACATTATCCAAGTTAACAAGCTCTACCATAGCTCCACCACCCCCAAAACCTAAAGAAACTGAATTGTCATCCAACTCCTCCACAGCTTCAACATAACTAGGACTAGTTATAAGGTTAATGCAACAATTATTAGCATTTAAGTTAGCATTGACACTTTCTACACCATCCATATTAGTAAAATCAATATTCATAGGTATTACAGTAACTAAAAGAGAAACTTCCTCCTCAACAAAAATGGGATCAACAAAAGGTAAAACCAAAGCTAATTAAACAAAAGCTTCCACTGAAAGGCCAGCATCATTCCCATCAACAACATCAGTAGGACCCAACTCAAGAGCCAATTCATTGGCAACACAAGAAATATTATTAGCCACCTTATCCCCCTCACAATTAACATTAACATTCATCAGTTTAGAGACAACATGAACAGCAGTAGGCGAGGCAGAGGATTGATGTAGCCAACATCACCACTCAAATGCCCTATACATTTACATGAAGCGCCAAAGGCTAGGAAAACCTCTAGAAAAACTTATTGATTATAACCTAGTTTTTCAGGACCTAACCACACATTATCAAGATAAGTTTTTGTGATGTCAAGCTCAACCATAGCATGAGATACAGAAGGTCGAGAACCCATGGAAGTAGCATTATCAACCTTCAATGGCCGACCAATCCATAAAGGATACGGGGGGAGAATAAATAGGAGCGAAGATTAGGGAAAGACTCCCAAATAGGGATAAGAGGACACTCAAGACCAACGTCAACAAGAGGAGACCATTTAGTCAATTTCATATAGTAATTATTAACTAAGTAAGATCTATGACAAAAAATTCTACTATAATCAAGATCATTACTCATTTTAATCAAAATATGTGACTGACTAAGCAAGGTAATCGAGACATCACCAGTTAGCTTAAGGATGAAAAAAAACCTTTAAATCAATGCAAGAGAAGGTCACTTAGAGGGGAAGAAACCAACTAGCAAAAATTGAAAAGGAACCGCTAGGGCAGTGATGTCTTCCTCTGAAATCCAAAGTGATGGCAAGCCATGAAAAGAAGTAGGTTTAAGATCAGGAAATCTTCCATCAGAGGAACTACCAGCAAGAGCGTGGAGAAAAGATTGAGATTTGAACAAACCATTTAAAAATCCAGGGTCGCTCAGGCATTTCCCCATCATTCTGACCAAGGAGGCCGGAGGAAGGAGAAACATAAGCAAAACAAAAATAAAAATACACCACAATAGAGGAAAAGAGAAAATAGGAAGACTTCCCTGGGAGAACCATTAGCAAGGGGGCGAGGAGCGCCACCGGCACGGGGGCCCTAGTAGCCAAAAATGGATGCGAGAAGTAGTAAGACAATAGGAGTTTCCTTAACCTTTTTTTTTTTGGAAAAATCATCCCTTAAATAGGGGTTGATTTTAGGTTTACTTAATTAAAGGGCTAGATGAATTCAATTAATGTCAAATTTATTTCTAATGTGTCATGTCGCTAAGTTTGCTAGGTCTGAGTTCCACCTCTATTGGATCTTGATAAATTTTCTAAAAAATTTCTAAGTTAGCTCGATTAGTTTCTTAATTATTTTCTCTAAGTGTCTCAAATGTTAAAATAAGCTTACAAATCAATGTATCTAACCCTCGCAACAATGTAAACATACCACAGAAATTTGGTGTCCTAAATCTACATGCATTGGGTGTAATGAATTTCTAATTATTTGGGTAATATGACCAGTTACTTAGAAATTCAATTAAGCTTACTAGGAAATTCAATTGAGGCTAGGAAAATTATGAGATGTGTGTAACACCTTAGCATTCTTCTTTGTACAAATTGAAGTCCTTTTGATGAGTATTTTAGGCATAATTAAACAAATTAAAAAAAACTAATAATTAAAAAAACCTTAAATTTAAGCTTGATTGGACTCATGGTTGAGGAGTATTAATTAAAAAAAAAAGTTTAAGCTTAAATGCTAATTACTATAATTTTAACGTTAATTTAAAGAGCTCATAATTTTAGTTCCAACAAGTTTTTATTTGCGAAAAATGGTGAAGAAATGAATTTATGGAAAAATTTTGAAGTTCTATCATTAATAACCATTTAATATTTCATTTTGAGCCACATTTAAGTGGTTCTCCTAGGGCTGCAAACGAACCGAGCCGAGCCGAGTATGTGAGTGTTCATGTTTGTGTTTGTTTAACATTAGCTTGTTCATGTTTGGTTCGTGTTTGATTCGAGCTTTATTATTTGTGTTCATGTTTGGTTCGTTTAATTTAAGGGTGTTCATGTTTGGTTCATGTTTGGTTCATGTTCGTTTGTTTAGTGCTTATCGAGCTTTAAACAAGCTATGTTCGTGAACATATTTCGCAAACAATCTATTGAACAAGCAAACTTGAAATTTGTTCATGAACATCCTAAACAAACAATCTAACAAACATGGACAAATATGAAATATTTCTTGTTATTAATAAAAAATAATTATATTATTATGTTATAATTAAAGTTTTTATATTATTTATATTTATCAATTTTATAATAACATATTATTTAAGTTTTTATCGAGCGGTTTTAATCGAACCCGAATCGAGCTTTTTATCGAGCTTGTTCATGAACATCAACTGATGTTGTTCGCGAACATAAACGAGCTGAACGCATTAGTGTTCAAGCTTGTTTATCTAAGAATCGAGTATTTAAAATATTGTTCAAGTTTGTTTGTTAGTTAATTAAACGATTACGAACGAGCTTTAATCGAACCGAACAACGAGTAGTTTGTCGAACGTTTGGTTCGCTTGCAGCCCTAGGTTCTCCTAACATGGCAGAATCCTTTACACGTGGTGGAAGTTCATTGGAGGTGCAAGTTAGTTGGGACTCACTTAAATGAGTCATTTTGCCTCTAAACCGTCTGATCATGTTTGGGCTGATCGGACGGTCTGAGCTAAACCATCCAAATCGCGGCAAAGAGGAGAGCGGACGGGCATTTCGTACAACCCAATCACAGCCCTTTATTTTAAATAAAAGAGCTGAACGGTTGTGATTGCGTCATCTAGCAAGATGAAGAGGGGGTTTAAAGTCAATATTGAATGGATAAAATACAGTGAAATTTTAGATTTAAGTTTTAATACATTTATAAATCCATTGTATGAATTTTAATTGATTCACGTAAGATGTTTAATAAGTTATTTAAAAAAACTAGATCTAGACTTAGGATTTCAATTTCATCTCGATATAATGAACCTCCTCACTTGCATTTGGGTTTGTTTTGTTCCTTAGATCGGCAGGAACAACTTCTATGAAGCAGTAGAAGCGGTAAAAGAAATAGAGGGAGTGGCTATACAAAGTGAAAATGACCTTGGGTCATGCCACATGGGAGGGGTCCACAAGTGGAATTTTTGGCAAAACTATGGACTAATGTGCATGGTTTGGAAAAGTATTTAGGAAACTTCTGGAGTAAATTTAAACAGGCTGGTTGAGTTGCCATGGAGGGAAAATAGAGGCCTTGAGTAATTTGACCATCTAGCCCTTTTTTAATATGTTTGACTAGTCAACAAGGTCCAAGCTAATTAGGATGGCCTATAGAGAAGGTTTGCATGATGTTGAGAGTAATTCCAAGGGGTTTTGGAATTTGAATGAAGGGTTGGGTGTATATAAGAGTTTGACCTCTCTTGGTGGTTGACCAAGTCAAACTTATCAAGACTTGACTCATGGAGGGATTGGGTTTGTTTGAGGGATTAGGAGGTTTAATTTTGAGTGTATGCATTGGACTAACTCAGATTGACTTGGTTTGATCAAGTATGGGTTCAATTGACCAAGTCAACTGTTGATTGGGTCAAGGTGACCAATTATGTTCAATTTACTACGAGTTGAGTTTAGAGGAGTTTGGTAAAGTTTAGGAATGATATGGAGTTTGATTGTAGGTAAATAGGGTGTTTGATCAATCAGGCTAGGTTGGGCTAGCCCAACTCGGTCAAACATGTTAACCATTAACTGGTTTAATGATGAAAACTTTAATGTAGGGAGCTCTTAATAAAGTAATATGGACAATGATTGAAGTTAGGGGCTCGATGTACTGAAGGAGGCAAAGCATTGTGCCAGTTGATTATAATGTAGGGCTTTTGGTTGTCTACATGATTGAGGTTTATTATTGTTGATTGTTCAAGGTGATTGCAATTCAGGGTGATTATAGTTCAAGATAATTGTAGCTTAGGTGACCTCAACTAGAAGTGAGGTCAATAGATGTAATCCTACGTGATATAAAAATGAATGTATAAGGTGATTTATTGATATGATATAATAAGTCGACTGGAAAAAAGTGACGACTTTTAACATGAAAACCACCTAACTTATGATAAATTACTCACATACGTGTGAGATCTCTCCACTTAAAAAAAAAATGTGGCAATTGCCTCCTCTTAAAATCTTTTAACAATATATTGACTTAGTTTTAGGTTCCTTAAATTCCTTGTTATATAATAAATCTCTAAACACATTAAAATCAAGGGACGGTTTCAAAAATTACTTAAAGAAATAAAATTTTATGTAAAAGAAAGTCTTACTCCCTATGTAATCTTAGTCATACTAACTCCAAAGAAAGATATAACATGAAAAATGTATATTGATGGTTGGACTATAAATAAATCATTAGCAACTTTAACTTTCTTATGTCATGTCTCTGGATCTAATGAAAAAAATAAATATAAACCTAAATATCTTAACCACAATTTATGCATACACCAAAGCTACTAAACGTCCAAAATTATAATAAAATGTACAATAGAAAATCACAACTTCTCATTTCTTCCAAAATAATCATATACAACAGTCCAAAATTCTTGTTCTTAAAACATAAAAAATATATTAGAAAATATTGGACTAGCAAAATAATACATTTTTAAACTAGATCATAATGAACCCTAACCTAATCTACTCCTAAACAGTCAATTATTTTCCTTTTCATAAAATAGCAGATACTTCATAGAGTGAGCAACGAGATGCTTAGTTGGTTATCTCCCAAAAATCTTTTTACAAAAATCAATATCCATATTTGCAATATACATACAAAAGGTTTGAATAACATCTATAAAGTAATAAAGAATAGCTTATGCTTAATAAATATAAGCAAAAGGATTACTTATGTTTATTGGTTTACATTATCAAAAGAATAATACATGTATATTTTAAACTTAAACATGCATAAAAAATAACCTTCCAAAACCTTTCACTTGAACTTAAACGTTGTAAACATTAACATTAACTTTCACCTGTATTTTCATAGAAATATCAAAGAAAACTTCTTAACAAAATATCAATTGTATGTGAACTTATTTCGTTAAATAGAATATGCAACATATGATTTATGATATGTGCATGTCCCAATGCATGCTTATAACTCTACTTTCACATATAACTCGCTTTAATTTCTCACACTTTTTAAGCGAGATGGGGTTAGAAATAATAATATAATAGAGCATAATAAAATTTAGGGACCATAAAATAAAACTTATAGTGTACTTTAACAACTCCCATATAAATACTTCTATCATTACATAATATGAATAAGTAGATATTAAAATTTTAACAAGTATATGCCATAATTAACATGAATATGAACATGTATGAAATGCCACATGTATGATATTTTAGGGGTCAACACATGTATAATTTCCATACACACTTGACATTTGCCATTTGAAAAAACTAATCACAAGAAAGCTTTAAAATATCATTTAAGTCTTTTAGTGAACTATAGCAAAAGCCAAAAATATCATGTTCAATATGAAATACTCATAAAATTGTACATAGAAAATCAACTAGGAAAGATTTGATTTCTAATAGTTAAAATGACCATAATGAGATATTCTATAACATAGCAGTAATCACAAGATAAAATTTATTAAACTCATTGAAATCACATTTTATCCCATAAATTTTTGTATAAATATTGAAATTGAAATCAGAAATAGGATATTATATAATAGCTCGTATGTTGACTTTGCCAAATATATTTTTTTCTAGAGTCAATAAAAGTTCAAATCACAAACCGACTTCTCCATAACATTGAAATTGTAGTATTTCAATTACAATTTTTTTTTTTCATATTTTTTTGGGCACTCATGAAAATCCTTAAGAATTTGATACATACCGGTACAAGTGAGAATTTCAAGACCGTTAGGTATCCGTTTTGCAAACTAATTTAACAAATATTTTTTAAATAAAATAATCTATTTTATGAATATTTTTCTTTAATTTTTAAGGCTAATTTTTTTAATTAATTTTTTACTAAAAATTTGATTAATTATATAATTATATTATTATTATATTCAAAATATATTAAAGCATTATTAAATAATTTTTAAATCTTATTATCCCATTCGTTTGGCCGAACAGAGAAATGAGAAAACAAATTTAAGAGAGAGAGAGAGAGAGAGAGAAGAGGAAGAAAAAAAACTTTGAATTTGGAGATCGTAGAGCGATTTTCGTCAGTAGGCCTAATTGAGAGATTTGCTCGTCTCATTGTAAGGAACATTTACCCTCATTATAATTTCCATGATTTTATATTTTTTTGATATTTTTTTGATCAAATTTGTGTTTTCAATACCAAAAAATATAAATAATTTTATATTTATAAAACTTTCAACGCATAACTTTTTATATGTTATAGATATTGAGATTATAAACGTCTTAAGTATTTATTTAAGAATTTAACGGGTGATTTGTTTGCCTACTTAGAAATTTATTTTAACTTCTAAAAGTAGTGATGTAATTCAACTAAAGCTTCATAACATTATTTTATGAAATATTTGATAATTTGATTAAATTCTGAAAATGTGAATTTTTGCTCAATATTATTTTTGTTGTCTATCATTATGACATTTTTGACACTTTCTGAATTAATCTCAATTATTTTTTTATTTTTTGAAGTACATTAAAAATGAATGTAGATATGCGACTAAGTAATATATGATCTTTATTACGATTATAGTATTTTGATAATAATATATGTGTAAATTACATGTAAAGACTGTGATAATAATATATGTGTAAATTACATGATGGTAGACCGATGGGCTTTTCATTAAATAATGTAATTTGTTATTATCCTTTATTGATTCATATGATATACTAATTGAGACTTATAAGGAAATGATTATTGTATCGACATGCAAAGAGTGATGACTCTATTTAGAGAGCCAACAGTTACTGACATTGATACGACACTAAAAAATACCATGTATCTAGAATTCTTACTTATTTAATATGACTACTGAAATGAATGTTATTAAAATATTATTCATATTATTGTATGAAATTATTATTAATAATATTATTGATTTATTGATACAAAAAATCTGATATATTCATTGAGCATTTGATTAAGATATTAATTTAATGCTGACATAGAATAATTATATAATATGTGTAAATTCCTTTATGATTTTACTACATTGATTTAATTTTAACAGTCTTTACTAATTTTTTTTATTTGATGCTTTATCCAATTTTTGTACTAATTGGTATTATGGATGCGATGATTAATTTATAAATTTAATACTCGTACTTATTTATTATTTTATTAGTTTCCTATCATAATGTCTTACTATTTATAGATTCTACAACTACTACTATATGTGAATTTTATTATTTATGCGTTGATTTAATGACATATGAATACTACTGCTATAATTTGATCCCTGACATGCATATTGTACCTTTACAGTACTTTGAATTTAGTTGTAAGTTTGGTGACCTGCTGGGCTTTTTAACTCATTATATATGGTTAAATAATTTTAAGTTTAAGCAGAATATCAGGAGTGTGAGATTGGTCAGAATTCTTTAGGTTCTTTTTTTTTTTAATTATTATTTTACACTCATGACAGAGTAATTATAATATGATTGTAAAGATCATAAGTAGTATATATAATTTTTTAAAATTGAATATAGATGTGTATATTAATATTTTTATAGATAGTTTTATTTATACTACTATTGATATTGATAAAAAAAATAGGTAGCTCTAGTTACTATTATTAATAGATAAACAAAATAATTCTTCCAAAATATATTTTAGGGCATCATATATTAAAAGCCTACATAGTACTCCAAAAATTCCTCAACAGACCTAATGGACTCAAACTCTAGCATTTCAAATTCTCATTCTTTTGTCATAACCCAACCCAATATAATATGTAGACAAAATTGGTCATAATGTGACACTTGTAAAGCAGTGGACCATTCAACCATTTCTGACCCGGCCAAATTCAAGGTAATATATTAAATTATTACATTTGAATATTTTTACATAAGTTTAAGAATATTTAGAGTGCGTAAGAAAGTTTACATGTGATCTAAATTGAGTACCACGGGTCTGTTTGCATGTTTAAGCAAGTCTAAGTTTTCTTTTTTCATGTCACAATGCTTGGGTTGTCGATGCTTCAGTGCCAAAGTTCTCAGAAAAATTAGAAATCAATTCACTGTGGTGGAACGATAGTGTTATGGTCTCCTTAAGGGAGCATCATGTCGAGTGTTGTGGCACAAGGACAAATTTTAATATTTAAAATATCAAAATCCACTATTCCATTCAATTTATTCCATTAGAGTTGTGCTTAGTGGGAGAAAGGATATATTCTTAGAGAGAGAAAGTTCATTTTGAGTGATTTTGGATCATTTTTTAACTGACAACCCATTTATAAAAGTTATTCAGCTCGAGGTAAGTTGCAATTTGCCTATCTTAGTTTTTAAAAATTTGTCAATTTTGTGATTTTCCTAATTAAAAATATAAATTTCTAGTATTTGAACTTAGATAACATTTAAACATGGAAACTTTCACCATGTAACTTCTGGTATGTTATATGAAATGTAGTTTTAGACAACTAGATGTTTTCCATAAATTTTTTGTTGGATATTTTGGAAACACTGTTTTTTAAAAAAATTTAAAAAATATCCAAACAATAAAAAATAGCACTATAGAATAATTAAACCTCTAAAATACAATTCTACACAATCTTTGGAAAATTGGTAGAATTGTGAGTTATTGAAGTTTTGCTACATTGCACTGGGTTTAATTGTTAAAATGTTACTTGGAGAGCAAATATCTTAAATTTGGCAAAAAACTTGATTTATGTTTAATTGCTTAACTATAATGTTATATGGAATGATTTATATATTGTGTATTTATGGATGATATTTTATCTGCATCTAAGAAGTTTTGGGGGAGCTATCTTTAGAGTTCTATTATGAATATAAAACTACAAAGTTTTGTTACAAATTTTTGGAAAGTGTTGAAAGGCCTAAGGGCCAGAAATTTTGAATAGGAGGCGTAAGGGTATAGAGTTTTGAATAAGAGAAATAAGGACTGCAATTATATTTCTTTCTGCAATGCACTGTATGTTTATTTATTTTTCGTTTAATATACTTTACATTCTACTCAGCATACTGCACTCTGAATTTGATAACCTACTTAGTTATCTACAAAACCCTACACTATTGCACACCACAATGCTGTAAGTATGTTATTATGTTTGGAATAACTGCTTTATTTTAAGCTATTAGTTTTAAAGTTATTATGAAATAATTTAGGTAATGTAATTGATGGGAGCTATGGAGTAATCATATAAAATTGTGAAATGATTTAGGGCTCTATCAATCCCTAACAATGCTTAGATTTTTTTTGATATAAAAATTATAAAAATATCACTTAATATACCCTAAGTATACATACTAAATCAAGTAATAAAGTGATAGAGTAGAGTGTTTAACCCTTGAGAAAGTCTTCTTTTTAGCAATCAACTACTATTCTTTACTCTAATTATAAAATTATCCTACATAAATAGAAATATTTATTGTGGAGATTCAATCACTTAAATAAAGTTATATAAAACTAATTACCACACTATATAGATAAAATGTTTAAGATTGATGAATATATATAACATATTCTTCTAATCAATTGTTATAATTGGGATGCTTTTCATAGCATATGCATCTCTAGATCTCTGACGAGCTTGTAAGGATAAAGGATGTCCACCAACTTCTTACGAGTATATTATTTCCTTAAGAATTTAGTACATTTCATATCCTATGCTAGGTATGTTGCATTCTTGGTTATGCCTACATTCCTCCGTCGAGGCTCCATATTACACCTTATTTTAACAACACATATGGCCACTATATGCATTAAATTATGACCTGATAATGTTGAAAACATCATTTTAATCATTTAAATGATCAAATATCTCATTAGTACGATATATGATATTTACATCATCATCAATCCAAAATTATCGAATTTGGCCAAACATGGAGTAGAATTGAAGCAAACTCATTTTCATTGATAGCATGTTATAAAGAAAATACAAGAGATATATATCACCAAAATAGTTTAATGGATATCCTCTACACTCCTTTTTTTTATAGAATTTCTTCCACAAACACAAGTTAAACACTCTAATTATGGTATCAAGTACTTTCCTAAATTCTCTTAGGTTGTTACCCTGAGGGAAATTCAGAGAAGCACTCTGAATTATACTAAAATTATCAAAGTGAAGAACTCTCCTAAAAATATAACGCAATGACTATTTGTAAGAAACCATAAAGTAAATTCTAACAGTCCCTAAAAACTCCTAGAAAATTCTTAGATGTTTAAGATGTATCTAAGTTTAAATTTTAAAGTTTTCATGTCAATCAGGGATCTATCTTAGCTCCTAGAATTTGTTTAAGTTTGCTAGATGGATCCTTAATTATTATTCTCAGGGCGTCACTACATTATATGGGTTTAAATCTAAGTTTTGGACTAACCCTTAAGGTAACAATGCAGGGAGTACCCAAAAGCAGTAAACACATCATGTCCTTAGATCTAGGAGAGCCTAAACTAAGTGTTCGTGCATCCTACACATGCAAAAGATGATAAAAGAAAAGTTAAGCATGATTAATAATATGATTAGTGAATGATTGGGCTCAATCATTCATTAATCCCCCTCCCCCATGAGTGTTATTCATATGTACAATCAATATTTAAAATTTCAATTAGTGGATCTCCCAGAATTAAGATTTAATGATGTAGGTAATTTTAAAATAATTTAAAATACATATAAATATAAAATTTTTGAAAAAATAGAATAATTAAAAAAATAGATCAATTTATAATAAATAAATATAGGGGAAATCCACTGACCATCCTAACGAGGTTTTAAAAGTGTTTAAAAATAATTTTTAGTTTCAAAATAATTATTATATTAAGTATTTAAAAAATAGTTAAATAATTAATATATTAAATAATACATAAAAAATGACAAAAAATAATTTTGGATATCTGAAAATAATTTTAAATTAAAATTCATAATTTTCTAAAAAATTCAAGGTATTCTGCGTCAAAAATGGATTAAAAACGAATTAGTTATGAATTTATGAAGTTTACAATGATTAAAAGCTATTTTAAAATAATTTTAAAATAAAAAATATTTAAAAATAATTATTAAATAAAATAATAATAATAAAAGTTTAAAAATAATTATTAACTTAAAATAGTAAAGTTTCTTAAATTTAATGTTTATTTAATAAAATAATAATAATATTAATAGTTTTAAAATAATAATAATAATACTAGTTTTAAAATAAGACTAATAATGATAATAATAATAATAATAATAATAATAATAATAATAATAGTAATAATAATAAACAAAAAAATTTTAAAAAAACAATACTAATTATTATTATAACAATAATAATAATAATAATAATAATAATTTTTAAATTAATAATTAAAGATAATAATAATAATAATAACAACAAAATAGTTAAAATAATAATCATTATAAATAATTATAATTAAAATAATGATAATAATAACTTATGATTATTATTAAAAATAGAATAATAATATAATAAAAAAAGGATTTTTTTACTGTTTTGAAAATATTTAAAATATATTAAATAAAAAAATTTAAATTATAGAGAATTAAAATACTAGCAATTTGATATATTGTAAGCAATTTTTGGATTAAAAATATATTTTTAGCAAATTATTGAAGTTTTAATAATTAAAAATAGATTTAAAAACTATTTAAAATAGTTAAATGAACAAAAATCGACGGCCGGGACACGTGGCAGGCTCGGATTGGGTCCCCAAACTGCGATGGTGGCTTCTAATGATTGGCAATGAATACGAGATTCTGCAATGATCTCCCAATCATTACCCTATCGGCGGGCCCACGTGCAATCACCTATCCACGTACGCTGAGGACAAGAGCCATTCGATCCTCCACTTTTTTGGATGGACGGCTCTGATCGAGCCGGACGACTTGATCTAGCAACCCAGCGGATAACGGGCTGAATCCGAGAGGAATACGACGAGATCTAGACCATGGGTTTCGATTTCGACGGTCCACGACCTGTCATACGCATGCACGAGCTCGTACCGAGCCCTAAAACAATAAAATGTCTGGTTCTCACGATTTACTCAACCAAATTGAATGAATTTTTAAGAATGCATTCTACACATGAAGAGCATCAATGGAGAAGTGATTTCGCGGTCTGAAAAGTGCAGAATAAAAAGCTATTTAACTATATGTGTTCTAGCTAGGGTTAGCGATATACCTCAATCCATACGGTGGATTTAGTAGATCTTGGACTTGTTGCATTTTTAGATTGTCCACGCTCCTTTTCTTAGTTGAACTCGAGTCTTGATTCGCCTTGGATCGGTTGGAACAAGGCTTGGAAAACTTTAGCCTCGATCTCGTCGGAGGATCGCCACTGGCGGGGACTTAACGGTGGCAAGGCCAGGAAGGGTAGGAGGCTAGAAGAGCTCTTCCCCATAGTATCTCTGGCTGAGAGGGCTTAGGGCAAGAGAAAGAGAGCAAAGATCCTAAATTAACCCTAATTTCTCCTATTTATACATCCTAACCCTATCACTAACGGCTAGGATCACATCTTGAGTCAATTGGAGGGTGAGGGAATAATTTGGACGGGATTTTGAATGAGGGGAGAATTTGGAATGATTTACAAGCTTTAAATGGGTTTAATTTTGTTTTAATATGTCAAATAAACCTAATTAAGGCTTGGTTTGGCCAAGTCAAGGTTTGACTTGGTCAACCTAGTCAATTAGGTCAAAGGGAGTGAGAGATAGAGCCAAGGAAAGGTTTGAATGCATTTGAAATTTATTTGGGCTCTAAAGGGTCAAATGGGTCAACCTGGACTGACTTGCTCAACTAGGTTGATCTAGGACATGGGTCTGAGCTCAAGAGACTTGGTCCGACCCATGGGACCCAAGGGAGGTGAGAGGTTGAGCCCAAAAGGTTTAAATTGAATTTGAAATCAAGTAGGAAAGGAGTTTGGGTCCATTTGGGTCAACCCATGTTGACCTGGTCAACCATGTTGACCCATGACTTGGGTCTGGGCTCAGCAGACTTGGCTTGACTCCCTAAACCCATTGGGAAGGGTATTGGGGTCTAGCCTGGTCCAATTTGACCAGGTCAACTCTTTGACCTAAGTCTGGGGAAAAACAAGGTCAACAATATTCATTATGTCATGGCTTTCACTTGATTTATATCAAGCACTTGGACAAACCTTTAACCGCAAGGGACATTTTTAGTCATTAGTGGATATCTATATCGATGAAATTAAACTTGCATTCTTATATCTTATCTGAGGGAATTCGTAAATTCTTAATTACATTTTGAAAGAATAGCTATTCATTTCAAGAATGAAAAAACAATTTATTTAATAGAAATTTAATTTTTCTAACCTTCCCTTAAGATTTATGTCAAAAATTAGTAGCACAATATTTGGTTTGTAAATAAATTGCAGCCACAACATAGAAATATGATAAATACATCGACTTACATATTCCTTATAGGCTTTAAAAATATTTGTGATGATTTTATCTGAGGATTTTCTTGCACCGCTTAAGTACTTAGTAAAATATTTGTTGTAGTTGATGAGTTCTCTAAGATGCCCCTTTTCTAACATTGCTCCAAAATTAATGATGCTTCAAATATTACTAGGCTATTTTTTAAGAAAATTCTAGGTCTTTATGATTCCATCAACCATTAAATATGATCATGTTATTAGGTTCATTTGATATTTTTCAAAAACTTTGCAAATTTTTTTTTTTGCACTTAGTTGAAATTTTTATATGCTTTTCATCCTCCAACTAGAGGACAAATTGAATTAGAAAATCAAATCTTAGGAAAACCACTTAATTATGAACTTTTATTAGGTCCGGTGTAAGGACGTAGAGGAACGTCCGGTCAGAGGCAAAATCCGGCCAAAAAACTCAGTATTTACTCGGTATTGCTAGGTATTATTTGATAATAATGAGGAATACCGCTCTGTGAAGACCAATACCGAGTTATACCGAGCTATACCGAGTTGCACTGAGTTTTTGCTAGGAAAAACTCGGTACAACTTTTGTATAACTCGGTATAGCTCGGTATAACTCGGTATTGGGTCTTCACGTGATGGTATTCTTCGTTATTATTTGGTATTTACTCGGTATTTCTCGTTTTTTTGCGGGATTTGGCCTCCGATCGGACGTTCCTCTACGGTCGGAGGATGTAATAATTGTTCCATAATTATATTGTAATAAAAAGTTTAGAACGTACATTTAATTACATCCAAATTTGAATACAATAGCATTGTCTCTAGAATAACTAAAACAACACTTTTTGAGATTGTATATGGCTAGTTCCCCTAGTTAGATGTGAGTCCCAGTGCTTTCTATCTAGGTTAGTCATTGAATACCCAATATAAGTCCGATCCGTTAGGAGTAGGTGTGAGTCCCTGTGCTTCCTACCTCCTAGGATCTCGACCGACTAAAAGTGAAATTAAGCATGTTTGACCCCACATAGTTCAGTCAAACTTTCTTTTCTTTAAGGTTAGGTGTGAGTCCCCGTGCTTCCTTTCCTTAGGATTAGATCTGCTAGTGGTGGAGCAAGCCCCTCGTGGCACCATCCTAGCGTACAAAATCAAATTTCGGGTTAGATAGTTTTTGTCGAATCCTTAGAGATTCTGGCAGACGATCTCCTTGGCTAGTTCCCCTAGTTAGATGTGAGTCCCTGTGCTTTCTAGCTAGTTTAGTCATTGAATACCCAGTACAAATCCGATCCATTAGGAGTAGGTGTGAGTCCCTGTGCTTCCTATATCCTAGGATCTCGACTGACTAAAGATGGATTTAAGCCTATTGGGCCCCACATAGTCCAGTCACTCTTTCTTTTCTTTAAGGTTAGGTGTGAGTCCCAGAGCTTCCTTTCCTTAGGATTAGATCCACTAGTGATGGAGCAAGCCCCTCGTGGCACCATCCTAGTTTAAATATAAATTCGATCCTTTAGGAGTAGGTGTGAGTCCCCGTGCTTCCTATCTCCTAGGATCTCGATTAACTAGTAGTGGATTTAAGCCTCTTAAACCCTACTATAGTTCAATCACCTTCTCTTCCTTAGGGTTTAGGTTTCCTCCTTCCCTTAGGATTAGATCTACTAGTGGTAGAGTATGCCCCTTGTGGCACTACCCTAGTATCAATTTCAAATTCAATCCCTTAGGGTCAGGTCTTCCCTTCCCTTAGGATTAATTCAAAGCCCAATCCTCTAGGGTGAGGTCTTTCCTTCCTCTAGAATCAAACCCAAATTCAATCTTCTAAGGTTAGACATCCTTTCCTTTAGAATCAGAACACCAATCTGATCCTCTATAATTAGGAATTCTTCCTTTCCATATAATCACCCAAATCTTCTTTTCCTTTAGGGTTAGATATCTTCTTCCCTTAGGATTCGACCCACTAGTGGTAGAGTACGCCCTCCGTGGCACTACCCTAGTATAAATCTAAATTCCCCAGGGATGAACTTTTCATTCCCTTAGGATCAAAATTCCAGACTTGATCTTTAAGCTCGGTCAACGCCAATATGTGCAATAGAACTTCGTTCTATTACACATATTGGGGGTCCATTTGTTGACCTCATTTTTGTATGAGGTCACTTGGACCAATGTTGCCCCAAAATTAATTCAAATCCTAAATTAATTCAAACTCTAGGATCTTCCTAGAATCTTAACTTTAGAATCTACCCAGATCTTAGATCAATCAAACCAAAATCCAAGGCTAAAGGCCAAGTCCTAAAAGCCTTTTTCAGCAAATTTTCAAATACTTCAAAACCCAATCAAATGACCTCCGATTCAGAGTCTGTCAGTTTCATACTGATGGGACATGTCTCTGGAGGCAACCCTCCAAATTTGAGCCCATTCTGAGGTCTCTGACCCTAGAAACTAAATCGAAATCCAAAGGCTATAAAACCTTCAAATATTTACATCCTATGCCACTGGACCTATCACCTTGAAGATTTTGACCTTAGAGCCTTCATCAAAGCCTCTAGTCACTTCCAGACCATTAATCCTGATATGTTGATCAATAAACTGAAATTTTTTGGACTCATCTCAGCCCCCAGTGGGGATGAGCCCAAAATGACCAAAATATCCCTATGGGGCTCAAATAGGGATTTCAAATCAAATGACCTCCAAATTGAATGCAACCACCTCCAGCAAGTTTCAAATATCAAACCAAACCCGTTGGACCTATTCCCAAACTTTGGGTCAACCTGGTTGACCAAGTCAACCTAGTTGACCTAAGAGGCCCATTAAGGGCCCAAATGTGTGTTTTAGCCTAATTGATTTCCTTAAACCTTCAAAACTCATCCAACAAACCCAAAACCATATTTCAAACTTGTTGAGCCCAAAATTGGACCCTTGACCTAACCAATAGTTGACCAAGTCAACTAAGCCATGGTTGGTCAAATTTGACCCATATGACCCAATCCATTTCATTCAATTGAATCAACACATTCAAATCGTATCAAATCAATCAAACTCTCAAACACATCTTCAAATATGTTTCAAATCCATTAAAACTCAATTGGAATCAAATCAATTGGAGTTTTGATTTAATCAAACCCAAAATCATAGTCAAATTCCCATTCACATGCTCCTATACATTCAAACTTTAATTTACAAGCTTTAAGTTCATCACACCAGCATTCAAGACTCTCCCATGTGCCACCTCAGCAGTCAACATGGTCAGTTGACCAGTCAACACTTGGTCAATAAACCTCTAAAGGCCTAAATGGCTTGACCCAAGCTAGCAGAATCTCTTCCAAACCCTTCAAACAATTTTCTAAGGTCCCTTCATTGCCACATCAGCAGGCCAAGTGACTTTGGACTGGTCAAAGAGACAAACCATGCTTTAGAATGGTCAAATGTGGTCAAAACCTCATTTAGACCTAATCATCCTTTAATCCAAACTCATCTAACTGTTTGAAGGCTCTCTAGAACCTTCCTGCATTTAATCTAAACCCTTGGATCAACATCCAATGGAATAGATTAAATCCATATGCCTTAGGAGGACAAAATACCCTTTCCACATAGGATGTCCTTGGCTAGTCCATGCATCCAGCTTTTTAACCACCCCATGGGCAGGTGGCAGACATCCAGAGGTGCACTCAAGTGATCCTAGCCGTCCAAGTAACTTAGGGTTGTTTGAATAGGGCAGAATGATGGAAAGAGCCCTCATTCTAACATCTACCCTATCTCTCCATACTCAGCCTCTCTAGCTGAGCTCACTGCTCCTACAAGCCTTCAAGAACCTCCCACACATTTCCCAGCTCGAATCCGGCCGGTCAAAGTGGTGACCGACGAGCTTTCCGGCGAGCCAAGCCTAAATCCGTTCAAGATCAATTTCCCGTCAATCCAAACGTTATCAAGGCGAGCGATCTTCTACAAAAAGGAGCGTGGACAGTCTACAAATGCAACAAATCCAAAAGCGGTTCAATCCGTCCAAAATCAAGGTGAAAAACTCAAACCCTAGGTCAAGATACACTAGATTAAATAACTTTCTAAAAAGCTCATTTTAAGCTAAATAAAATATTCCCCAAGATTTCTTTTCATCCAAGAAATATATGTTTAAAATTTTATCGATTTTCATCAACTTTATCAAAAGAATGACCTCAAAAATGTCTATAGAGCTCGGTTCGTGCGACTCCCCAGCGAGGCTGAACTGGAACCGTTGATTTAAGGATCAACAGTTCGGATTCAGCCATACCGCCGCATTCTCAAATCGGCCTTTGATCAAACGGCTGATTTTCTGGTCTGGCGCCATCCGGACCGTCGATCAGAAACCGCGGGATCGAAATCCCACCGTTTGATCTCTACACGCGGGATCAGATCACGGGATTTGATCCATGCCGTTCGTTTCGTCGGGTAGGTGATCCAACGGCGGTAACCACGTGCTGACGTGGTTAAGTGCCGCGGTTTTCGAAAGCGCGTGGGCCCACCTGATCGCCGCCTCTGCGCTGGACGGAGCAGAACGTGCCACGTGGACCTCCCACAGCCGCCGGCGCCGCCAGAACCTGTTAATAATTTAAATTAGTATTTTAGTTATTTTAATTAACAGAAAATTCAAATATTAATTAAAAAATTAAATAAAAATCAGAAAAATTAATATTTTATATTAAAATATTTAGAAATTTAAATTATTTAATTTAAAATTATAATTGTTTTAAAATATTAAATATATCGTAAATAACTATTAAACATTTAATTTTAAATATTTTATTAATATTTAATTAAATGTTAAGTTAACTAATTTTCTAATTAAAAAAGGGGGTTTATATGTTAAAATATGTTAAATAATTAATCATTTATTTTAAGTTAATTCGATTTGAATTTTATTTTAATTTAAACTATATTTTGAATATTTTATTTTATTCCTTTTTATATATTACCTAGTTATTTAAATATTAATTAATGCTTAATTGAAATTTATTCTAATAATTTTAAAAATTCAAATAAAATCATTTTCTCATAATTCAAAATTTCTAGAAAACTATTAAGACCCAATTTAATTTGATTTTAAATTATTTAAATATTTAATTAATTTTGAATTAATTTAAATGCATTAATTAACCTTAAACTTTAAAAATTCAAATTAAATTCACTTTAAATTAGAAATACTTGAATAATATATCAATTTTTTTTTTAAATTTCAAATACTTTGATTTAAAATTAATTTCAAGATTTAAATTCTTGTTTATTTTAAGTAATTTTAGTTATTTGAATATTTATGATATTTAATTAAATATTATACTAATTATTTTAAAACTTAAAAATTATTTTCAAATGACTTTGAAAAGCCAGTGGATCTCACAAGTTTAAGATTTTTATTTTTAATGATATTTTTAATTATCTTATTTTAAAATCTATATCCTTATGTATATATGTTTATATTTATATATATACCTATATTTTGAAACCTATTTTAAAATTAAACATATTAAATCTTTAATATACTTGAGAGATCCTTTTGAAATCTTAAACATAGATTAGGCTTGATTGAATAGAAATTTTTGGGGATTGATTAGCGAGTGATTATATTCTAATCATTCACTAATAAATGTTTTGTTACCTTAATTATTACCAATCTTTGCATGTCTAGGTTGTACACCCACCACTTAGATTTAGGCTCTCCTAGATTTAGGATTTGTTTGGTGTGATTGCATATGGCTCATGTTAAGTAAAAGGGTTAGAGAAACTTTGATTTGAATCCATTCAAACTTAGCGTCATTAAGGACAACAATTAAGGACTTTGATTAGATAACTTAGAAATGCATTGTTGTTAGGACACACTTCATTTGAACTTGAGATTTGAATATTTCAAACATAGCGACATTCTCAGCCTTAGGGAAAAGTTTCGCTGATTTTAGAAGTCATTAAGCCCCTTAATCGAATTTCCTAAGTTTAAACCTTAATTAAACCCTTAAACCTTCCGGAAAATGTAATAAATCCATTTTAAACCCTAAAAATATGTATAACCCCTCTAACTGACCAGTTTTGAATCCTCAACCAATGAAAAATAAAACAAAAACTATTTGACAGCAAACTTAGGCTTAAGTTAATTTTAAGAGAAATTGAATATTTAATTAAGATAATTAATTAATAATTATTAAAAATTCCAAAAAATTTCCCAAACACTTGGGAATCTCTCCTTAGGTCATTCCTGACCTTTGGAGCTGATTTCAAGGAGTTGGGATCTCATTTGGAGCAAAATCACAAAAAGGGCCTTTAATTAAGGATTTTTTAAAATTCAATAAATACATAAACTTTCAAACCTTCATAATTAATTCAATAAAAATCCAAATTGAACAAAATCACTTGCATTCAACTCATAATAATGTCTAATATTTATTAAAAATATTAAAATTCCAGAAATTTGTCAAATTCAAAAAGTCAACCTTTTGGTCAACTATAGATCAAAACTAGTTCAAAACTTTAAACCTTAGTAATAAAATGCAAAAAAATCTGATTTCAGCGTACTTACCTTCTAACTGATCGTATTAAGGTCTAGTATTTTAATAAAATGCTAAGTTTCCAGAAAACACCCTCAATTTAAAAGTCAACTTTTCACCCCTTTAATTAAATGATTAAAATATTCAAAAAATCATTAGAACTCCGGGTTGTAGTCAATGGTGCCCGGCCACTTTAATTTTCTGCAAATTCTGTGATGTAATAATAAGGGCACATGCCTACGGGCATTCAATTTGATAAATTTAATTTGATTGATTTGTTTAATTTGATTGCGCATTAGAACTCCTGTTTTTCTAGTCTTTTTATTTGCATGCCGCATTTAATTTAGCCTGGAATTCGAATTTAAGCTCTTAGGGGTCTGTCAAAAAATTCTTCTACTTTAATTAAATAAAATTTTTAAGATAAGATAGAAACTCTAAACAGTCCTAAGAAGTAAGCTCGGACTCGCCGAGGGTTTTTCATGTATTCATTTTGAACCTTCTCTACCTTGTTAGGCATCTCCCCACCTGCGGGTTCTGGCAGACCACCTGGCCTATGAGGGTGCTGATCTGTCAAGGGGATGTTATGCAATCTCTAGGAAAAAATCTATTTTCTAAGCCAAAAATTTTTAAACTGCTACATACTGAATTTGCATTCATTCGAGTCAATTAGCATGCATCGCATTAGAAACAAATTAAAAAAAGTCTAATATTTAATTGCATTTATTTAGACATCAAATACCCAACATAAGTCTAAGGGGCCAATTAAGATCTGCTCTAGATGTCGGCCCCGTTCTCAAAAACTTTTCTTAAATAACGTTCCTACCACTCAACATTAAAAGACCGGACTCATATTTTAAAATCGTTTAGGTGGTTTAGCTGGCTCCTCAATCCAGGCCGGGGTAAGACCAGATTCGCATTGCACTAGCTAGGTTCGGGGCACTAACTTTTTGTGCTCAATTTAGACTTAGGTTCTGAGGCTGGCTCGGGCCATAAGACCTCAACTTTCGGGAATTGAATCCCAAATTTCTAATAAAATTGACCACTCAAACTAAAAATTTCTTTCAATCAAATACAAGCCTAACACTTAGGATAGATTGAGGTGTTTCTGAAGTAATTCAGAATCTCAAAACATCTCCTACTTTTCTTTCTCGGACTCCGAAAATAAGTCTTCAATTTTGATCCAATCCCACTTGAAATTCCTACCATTTTCTTCCTTTGATAACAAACTTTGAAAATCTTAAAAATAAAATTCACACCGCTATTTTAATCAAGAGTTTTCATAGGAAAATTCCAATTTCCCTACGATGTAATTAACTACGAGGGCTTGCGCTCGTAGAAGATTTAGAAACCCAGAACTTATTTTCAAAACCAATAGTTTTTCAAAACCTCTAATTAATTTTCTTTGGAAAAATCAAACTCGACGATCATTATCGTTATTTTCGAATGATCCATAATAATTGACATCTTCTTTCTTTGGAAAGATATATCAATTATTATCGTGACTTCGATTATGAAATTAACGATCTTTTATCCGAATTAGAATAATCAAACAATTGCTTAAATTCCATTTTGACCCTCCGGGGTCGAATGTAATTCTCCCTTTGAGTTTGACTACGATAATTTGGATAAGATTAGAATTCTGAAATTTGAACCCATTAGGGAACGATATGATCATCTTTCGAGGTGATATATTGTTCATAATGATGTGTTAAATTTCAAATTTTAAAATTTAAATATTCCCAAAGAAAATTAATTCTTTTTCAAAACTATATATATTTAAATATATTTTTTTAATCAAAACAAAAATGGCGACTCCGCTGGGGATTTATCTCACTCTCCATCTTTAATAGCGATATGAATTTTATTGAATCGGTAGTCTTAACTACCCTTCTCTCCGTTGGTCCCTCTCCCATTTCTCCCTTGAGAGAGTGTGGCCAACTCAATTAAGACATGTGTAATGAGAGGTGAGTGTAGGAAATCTCCCTCTAAATTGGGCTTGGACATTTTGCCTCCAACTTGGTTGGTAGAGCGAAAGAGTCAGGCCTATCCCTTTCTAAACTTTTCTATAAATGTTAGAAACTAGCGTGCTCAGGTTACTAGTGGCATGCTAAGTTATATAACTTATGGAAAATCTCCTAAACTTTTAAGATCTAAATTCTCAATCTTTTAGTAGAATTCTAATCCTTCCAATGTCTAGATAATCGTTACGTCGTATCGTTATATATCGAATTGTAACAATTTCAATTTGATATATATATATACGATCAAGTGTAGCATTCACTTTTAAGATTTAGTGCGAAAAGTCAACTATGTCGGTAGAATTAAGCTACGACATTTCATTCTTAGTCGACTGACTAGAATGAAAGAGTCAAGTAAATTCCAAATAAATCTCCCCTAGTTAATGTGGACCTTTCTGTTGAGTGAAAATTCAACACCTCGAGTCCCAAAATAAGGGGAGATGCTGCCAAAATTTTGAATTTTTAGACATCTCCTTAAAAAATCAATCGTCGTTGTTATTTACCTTCCTACGATAATCATCGTGGATGGCATATACAACACATAATCAAATCTTTCTGGCCAAAATTCGCCATTAACATTTCATCCTCTAAAGGTTGAAAGAGTTAGGCTTTCTTGTTAGTCTTCCCTAAAATAATTTGCGAACCTTTTGTTGAATGAAAATCCAACACATTGAGTTTCAAAATAAGGGGAGATGCTGCCGGATTTTCAAATTTTTGAAACCAATTTTGAAACCACCTTCTAGTCTGTATTCTTATGCGTTTCTTACAACATTCCGATGTACTTTGACGCATATAATACAATTTCACATTCAAAGCTTCAATCCCAAAATCCTACCTTAAGTCGATCCCTAAGGTAGAACACTCAAGTTCAAAATCTCTTAGATCTTCAAAATTCAAATCTTTTCTCTCGAACTCATCCAAATCAAATTCAGATTATCGTTGTTATATATTTTCCTACAAAATCCTTTTGTAGTTGAATATATATAACAAAAATTCAAACCCTCTTTCAGTCAAAATCAATTTCCATATTCTATCATTTTATACCGGGTTATAGCTTTTATAACCCGATATTTATGATTAAATATAAATTTATTTTCAAATTCAAATTCAAATTCAAGTTTCTAATTCAAACCTTCTCCTTTCCAATTCTCAAACAATCAAATCATCTGCAATGGCTGGCAAACTTCTGTTTTTGATGGACCGTGATTTAATGATCGAAGAGCTAGTTTATGATAATTCAATCCAATTCGGAATAGGGTTTAAGTCCCTTAGACTGGTGATGAATGGAAACACCTTGGTGGACCTTGCTGTCGAGGGCGAGAAAGATGCCCCTATAGTTCAGTTGGCCATAGGAGCTGGAAACGATGCCCCTCCTAGTCTTTGGTCTGCATTAGACATCGCTAATGCACCCAAAGAATTCCTCGAAGATGCAAAAAAATTGGAAGCTGCCGCTGCAGGCAAGACAATGTTTGAGAAGGGATCTTCTAGTTCTGAGACTCTTTATGGTAGTAAGAATTCCAAGAAGAACTACCTTAAAAGATTAAGAAAGAAAATCACCAAGACCAAGAAGGTAGTCGAGCTGAAGGCCTTGGGCAAAGTCGATCTCGAGGCTGCTGAGGAGCTGCCAATCCCTGTCTCTTCTCCACTCCTTAAAGGGAGTCATTTTCACCCTGTTGCAGCTGCTGCAGGGGAGGAGAGAGTTACTCGGATAGCTAGCATTCTGCCTAGCCTTGTCGACTATTCTGTTAAAAAGACCCCAAAAGAGAAGCAAGTTCTGAAAACCAGGATGTTGAGAAATATCATCCATACCTGTGCTGCCCAAACAGGTCAAACTAAAGATCAGTATGTGAGACACTTGAAAGGGAGTGATCTCACACAAACTTGAGAAAGAAGTTCTTAAAGAAGAAAAATCTGAAGCCAAGAACCTGACTCCTCAACCAGTGAGGAAGAACAAGAAATTTGTCAAACAACCTGTATCTTCAGTCATGGTAGATGGATACCACTGGGTGCCTCGCCTCCCGTCTACAAGGACGGAGGAGATAGTATTAACTGGGTTTGGCCAGAGTCGCCCTTTCAGTGGTAGACCACCGACCCCACCTTCAAAACTGTCAAAGCTGGCCGCAGTAATAGCAAAGTCTAAAGAAGTCTTTAAAGAGCCAAAACCAGTTGATGTTAAGGGCAAGAGGCCCATGTCGCTAGAAGAATCATGTGCAAGAAAGAAGTTCAGTAGATGTATTGGAATTCAATTCAGGGAACCTCAAATTCAGATACCAGTTGAACTCCCTCGACTCCCAGTTCAGGGATGTGAGAACTCTGTTCGTGTTGATGTTGGAGCCCCCGCTGTTCAAGCACCTCCACCACCAATTAAGATAGATGTCCCTCACCCTACTGAGGATGTCACCCTTACGACTATCGACCCCGGGAGAGTCGGAGGGAGGAGACGATTCAAGATCCTGATCAAGAGAGAGATGTTGATCAATGGTTAGCAAAGAAATCACTGAAGAAGATGTCAAGATTAGCAACATTTTTGATAAGTTAGATGTAAAAGAATATGATCAAGTGATGAATTATGATGGATATTTACCCATATATACTTAAGCAATAGATGGGAGGCCAGTTGAGGAGTAGTACAAGAAATCAGGGATATCCTTAAGAAAAAGGCTGTTGAAGAATTTAATCTGAATGAAGATGACTTGTTAGTTGAGGAGGAGCCAGTAGCGGATGTCCACATGGTCGAGACTCGAGCATCAACTAAAGATGCTGAGCCTTCTAAACACCGCTCCGACAAAGAAGAAGAGTCAGCAGTTATCGACTCAGATTCAGACAGTTCTGTCAGATTGAAAGAGAAGGATGAGTATATTAAAAATCTTGAAAGAAAAGTTGAGGAGATGATGATTAGAGTCAAACAGATGCAGAGTCAGCTTTTGCAATCACAGTAGTCCAAACCGACATTACACCAAAGCTACTAAACGTCCAAAATTAATAAAATGTACAATAGAAATCACAACTTCTCATTTCTTCCAAAATAATCATATACAACAGTCCAAAATTCTTGTTCTTAAAACATTAAAAAATATATTAGAAAATATTGGACTAGCAAAATAATACATTTTTAAACTAGATCATAATGAACCCTAACCTAATCTACTCCTAAACGTCAATTATTTTCTTTTCATAAAATAGCAGATACATTCATAGAGTGAGCAACGAGATGCTTAGTTGGTTATCTCCCAAAAACTTTTTACAAAAATCATATCCATATTTGCAATATCATACAAAAGGTTTGAATAACATCTTATAGAGTAATAATAAGAATAGCTTATGCTAATAAATATAAGCAAAAGGTATTACTTATGTTTATTGGTTTACATTATCAAAAGAATAATACATGTATATTTTTAACTTAAACATGCATATAAAAATAACCTTCCAAAACCTTTCACTTGAACTTAAACGTTGTAAACATTAACATTAACTTCACCTGTATTTTCAAGAAATATCAAAGAAACTTCTTACAAAAATATCAATTGTATGTGAACTTTTTCGTTAAATAGAATATGCAACATATGATTTATGATATGTGCATGTCCCAATGCATGCTTATAACTCTACTTTCACATATAACTCGCTTAATTTCTCACACTTTTTAAGCGAGATGGGGTTAGAATAATAATATAATAGAGCATAATAAAATTTAGGGACCATAAAATAAAACTTATAGTGTACTTTAACATCCCATATAAATACTCTATCATTACATAATATGATAAGTAGATATTAAAATTTTAACAGTATATGCCATAATTAACATGAATATGAACATGTATGAAATGCCACTGTATGATATTTAGGGGTCAACACATGTATAATTTCCATACACACTTGACATTTGCCATTTTGAAAAAACTAATCACAAGAAAGCTTTAAAATATCATTTAAGTCTTTTAGTGAACTATAGCAAAAGCCAAAAATATCTGTTCAATATGAAATACTCATAAAAATGTACATAGAAATCAACTAGGAAAGATTTGTTTCTAATAGTTAAAATGACCATAATGAGATATTCTATAACATAGCAGTAATCACAAGATAAAATTTATTAAACTCATTGAAATCACATTTTATCCATAAATTTTTGTATAATATTGAAATTGAAATCAGAAAATGGATATTATATAATACTCGTATGTTGACTTTGCCAAATATATTTTTTTCTAGAGTCAATAAAAGTTCAAATCACAAACCGACTTTTCCATAACATTGAAATGTAGTATTTCAATTACAATTTTTTTTTTTCATATTTTTTTGGGCACTCATGAAAATCCTTAAGAATTTGATACATACCGGTACAAGTGAGAATTTCAAGACGTTAGGTATCCGTTTTGCAAACTAATTTAACAAATATTTTTTAAATAAAATAATCTATTTTATGAATATTTTTCTTTATTTTTAAGGCTAATTTTTTTAATTAATTTTTTACTAAAAATTTGATTAATTATATATTATATTATTTTATATTCAAAATATATTAAAGCATTATTAAATAATTTTTAAATCTTATTATCCCATTCGTTTGGCCCGACGAGAAGAAATGAGAAAACAAAATTTAAGAGGAGAGAGAGAGAGAGAGAGAGAAGAAAAAAAAACTTTGAATTGGAGATCGTTAGAGCGATTTTCGTCAGTAGGCCTAATTGAGAGATTTGCTGTCATTGTAAGGAACATTTACCCTCATATAATTTCTGATTTTATATTTTTTGATATTTTTTTGATCAAATTTGTGTTTTCATACAAAAAAATATAAAATAATTTTTTATTTATAAAACTTTCAACGCATAACTTTTTATATGTTATAGAATATTGAGTTATAAACGTCTTAAGTATTTATTAAGAATTTAACGGGTGATTTGTTTGCCTACTTAGAAATTTATTTTAACTTCTAAAAGTAGTGATGTAATTTCAACTAAAGCTTATAACATTATTTTATGAAATATTGATAATTTGAATTAAATTCTGAAAATGTGAATTTTTGCTCAATATTATTTTTGTTGTCTATCATTATGACATTTTTGACACTTTCTGATTAATCTCAATTATTTTTTTATTTTTGAAGTACATTAAAAATGAATGTAGATATGGAATAAGTAATATATGATCTTTATTACGATTATAGTATTTTGATAATATATATGTGTAAATTACATGTAAAGACTGTGATAATAATATATGTGTAAATTACATGTGGTAACCGATGGGCTTTTCATTAAATAATGTATTTGTTATTATCCTTTATTGATTCATATGATATACTAATTGAGACTTATAAAGGAAATGATTATTGTATCGACATGCAAAGAGTGATGACTCTATTTAGGAGCCAACAGTTACTGACATTGATACGAACTAAAAATACCATGTATCTAGAATTCTTACTTATTTAATATGACTACTGAATGATATGTTATTAAATATTATTCATATTATTGTATGAAATTATTATTAATATATTATTGATTTTATTGATACAAAAAATCTGATATATTCATTGAGCATTTATTAAGATATTAATTTAATGCTGACATAGAATAATTATATAATATGTGTAAATTCCTTTATGATTTTACTACATTGATTTAATTTTAACAGTCTTTACTAATTTTTTTTATTTGATGCTTTATCCAATTTTTGTACAATTGGTATTATGGATGCAGATTATTATTTATAAATTTAATACTCGTACTTATTTATTATTTTATTAGTTCCTATTCATAATGTCTTCTATTTATAGATTCTACAACTACTACTATATGTGAATTTTATTATTTATGCGTTGATTTAATGACATATGAATACTACTGCTATAAATTTGATCCCTGACATGCATATTGTACCTTTACAGTACTTTGAATTTAGTTGTAAGTTGGTGGACCTGCTGGGGCTTTTTAACTCATTATATATGGTTAAATAATTTTAAGTTTAAGCAGATATCAGGAGTGTGAGATTGGTCAGAATTCTTTAGGTTCTTTTTTTTTTTAATTATTATTTACACTCATGACAGAGTAATTATAATATGATTGTAAAGACATAAGTAGTATATTATAATTTTTTTAAAATTGAATATAGATGTTATATTAATATTTTTATAGATAGAGTTTATTTTTACTACTATTGATATTGATAAAAAAATAGGTAGCTCTAGAGTACTATTATTATAGATAAACAAAATAATTCTTCCAAAATATATTTTAGGGCATCATATATTAAAAGCCTACATAGTACTCCAAAAATTCTCAACAGCCTAATGGACTCAAACTCTAGCATTTCAAATTCTCATTCTTTTGTCATAACCCAACCCAAAATAAAATGTAGACAAAATTGGTCATAATGTGAACATTGTAAAGCAGTGGACCATTCAACCATTTCTGACCCGGCCAAATTCAAGGTAATATATTAAATTATTACATTTGATATTTTTACATAAGTTTAAGAATATTTAGAGTGCGTAAGAAGTTTACATGTGATCTAAATTGATACCACGGGTCTGTTTGCATGTTTAAGCAAGTCTAAGTTTTCTTTTTTCATGTCACAATGTTGGGTTGTCGATGCTTCAGTGCCAAAGTTCTCAGAAAATTAGAAATCAATTCACTGTGGTGGAACGATAGTGTTATGGTCTCTTAAGGGAGCATCTGTCGAGTGTTGTGGCACAAGGACAAAATTTTAATATTTAAATATCAAAATCCACTATTCCATTCAATTATTCCATTAGAGTTGTGCTTAGTGGGAGAAAGGATATATTCTTAGAGAGAGAAAGTTCATTTTGAGTGATTTTGGATCATTTTTTAACTGACAACCCATTTATAAAAAGTTATTCAGCTCGAGGTAAGTTGCAATTTGCCTATCTTAGTTTTTAAAATTTGTCAATTTTGTGATTTTCCTAATTAAAAATATAAATTTTAGTATTTGAACTTAGATAAACATTAAACATGGAAACTTTCACCATGTAACTTCTGGTATGTTATATGAAATGTATGTTTTAGACAACTAGATGTTTTCCATAAATTTTTTGTTGGATATTTTGGAACACTGTTTTTTAAAAAAATTTAAAAAATATCCAAACAATAAAAAATACGCACTATAGAATAATTAACCTCTAATATACAATTCTACACAATCTTTGGAAAATTGGTTAGAATTGTGAGTTATTGAGTTTTGCTACATTGCACTGGGTTTAATTGTTAAAATGTTACTTGGAGAGCAAATATCTTAAATTTGGCAAAAAACTTGATTTGTTTAAATTGCTTAACTATAATGTTATATGAATGATTTATATTGTGTATTTATGATGTGATATTTTATCTGCATCTAAGAAGTTTGGGGGAGCTATCTTTAGAGTTCTATTATGAATATAAAACTACAAAGTTTTGTTACAAATTTTTGGGAAGTGTTGAAAGGCCTAAGGGCCAGAAATTTTGAATAGGAGGCGTAAGGTTAGGTTTTGAATAAGGAAAATAAGGACTGCAATTATATTTCTTTCTGCAATGCACTGTATGTTTATTTATTTTCGTTTAATATACTTTCATTCTACTCAGCATACTGCACTCTGAATTTGATAACCTACTTAGTTATCTACAAACCCTACACTATTGCCACACCAATGCTGTAAGTGTTATTATGTTTGGAATAACTGCTTTATTTTAAGCTATTAGTTTTAAAGTTATTATGAAATAATTTAGGTAATGTAATTGTGGGAGCTATTGAGTAATCATATAAAATTGTGAAATGATTTAGGGCTCTATCAATCCCTAACAATGCTTAGATTTTTTTTGATATAAAAATTATAAAAATATCACTTAATATACCCTAAGTATACATACTAAATCAAGTAATAAGTGATAGAGTAGAGTGTTATACCTTGAGAGTTTCTTTTTAGCAATCAACTACTATTCTTTACTCTAATTATAAAATTATCCTCATAAATTGAAATAATTTATTGTGGAGATTCAATCACTTAAATAAGTTATTATATAAAACTAATTACCACACTATATAGATAAAATGTAAGATTGATGGAATATATATAACATATTCTTCTAATCAATTGTTATTAATTGGGATGCTTTTCTAGCATATGCATCTCTAGATCTCTGACGAGCTTGTAAGGAAAAGGATGTCCACCAACTTCTTCGAGTATATTATTTCCTTAAGAATTTAGTACATTTCATATCCTATGCTAGGTATGTTGCATTCTTGGTTATGCTACATTCTCCGTCGAGGCTCCATATTACACCTTATTTTAACAACACATATGGCCACTATAGCATTAAATTATGACCTGATAATGTTGAAAACATCATTTTAATCATTTAAATGATCAATATCTCATTAGTACGATATATGATATTTACATCATCATCAATCCAAAATTATCGAATTTGGCCAAACATGGAGTAGAATTGAAGCAAACTCATTTTCATTGATATGCATGTTATAAAGAAAATACAAGAGATAATATCACCAAAATTGTTAATGGATATCCTCTACACTCCTTTTTTTATAGAATTTTCTTCCACAAACAACAAGTTAAACACTCTAATTATGGTTCAAGTACTTTCCTAAATTTCTCTTAGGTTGTTACCCTGAGGGGAAATTCAGAGAAGCACTCTGAATTATACTAAAATTACAAAGTGAAGAACTCTCCTAAAAATATAACGCAATGACTATTTGTAAGAAACCATAAAGTAAATTCTTAACAGTCCCTAAAAACTCCTAGAAATTCTTAGATGTTTAAGATGTATCTAAGTTAAATTTTAAGTTTTCATGTCAATCAGGGATCTATCTTAGCTCCTAGAATTTGTTTAGTTTGCTAGATGGTCCTTAATTATTATTCTCAGGGCGTCACTACATTATATGGGTTTAATCTAGTTGTGACTAACCCTTAAGGTAACAATGCAGGGAGTACCCAAAAGCAGTAAACACATCATGTCCTTAGATCTAGGAGAGCCTAAACTAAGTGTTCGTGCATCCTACACATGCAAAAGATGATAAAAGAAAAGTTAAGCATGATAATAATTATGATTAGTGAATGATTGGGCTCAATCATTCATTAATTCCCTCCCCCATGAGTGTTATTTCATATGACAATCAATATTTAAAATTTCAATTAGTGGATCTCCCAGAATTAAAGATTTAATGATGTAGGTAATTTTAAAATAATTTAAAATACATATAAATATAAAATTTTTGAAAAAATAGATAATTAAAAAATAGATCAATTTATAATAAATAAATATTGGGGAAATCCACTGACCATCCTAACGAGGTTTTAAAAGTGTTTAAAAATAATTTTTAGTTTAAAATAATTATTATATTAAGTATTTAAAAAATGTTAAATAATTAATATATTAAATAATACATAAAAATGACAAAAAATAATTTTGGATATCTGAAAATAATTTATATTAAAATTCAAATTTTCTAAAAAATTCAAGGTATTCTGCGTCAAAAATGGATTAAAAAAGAATTAGTTATGAATTTATGAAGTTTACATGATTAAAAGCTATTTTAAAATAATTTTAAAATAAAAAATATTTAAAAAATAATTATTAAATAAAATAATAATAATAAAAGTTTAAAAAATAATTATAACTTAAAATAGTAAAGTTTCTAAATTTATGTTTTATTAATAAAAATAATAATATATTATAGTTTTAAAATAATAATATAATACTAGTTTTAAAATAAGACTAATAATGATAATAATAATAATAATAATAATAATATAATAATTAATAGTATTAATAATAAACAAAAAAATTTTAAAAAAACAATACTAATTATTATTATAACAATAATAATATAATAATAATAATAATTTTTAAATTAATAATAAAGATAATAATAATAATAATAACAACAAAATAGTTAAAATAATAATCATTATAAATAATTATAATTAAAATAATGTAATAATAACTTATGATTATTATTAAATAATAGAATAATAATATAATAAAAAAAGGATTTTTTTACTGTTTTGAAAATATTTAAAATATATTAAATAAAAATTTTAATTATAGAGAATTAAAATACTAGCAATTTGATATAATGTAAGCAATTTTTGGATTAAAAATATATTTTTAGCAAATTATTGAAGTTTTAATAATTAAAAATAGATTTAAAAACTATTTAAAATAGTTAAATGAACAAAATCGACGGCCGGGACACGTGGCAGGCTCGGATTGGGTCCCCAAACTGCGATGGTGGCTTCTAATGATTGGCAATGAATACGAGATTCTGCAATGATCCCAATCATTACCATCGGCGGGCCCACGTGCAATCACCTATCCACGTACGCTGAGGACAAGAGCCATTCGATCCTCCATTTTTTGGATGGACGGCTCTGATCGAGCCGGACGACTTGATCTAGCAACCCAGCGGATAACGGGCTGAATCCGAGAGGAGATACGACGAGATTAGACCATGGGTTTCGATTCGACGTCCACGACCTGTCATACGCATGCACGAGCTCGTACCGAGCCCTAAAACAATAAAATGTCTGGTTCTCACGATTTACTCAACCAAATTGAATGAATTTTTAAGAATGCATTCTACACATGAAGAGCATCAATGGAGAAGTGATTTCGCGGTCTGAGAAAAGTGCAGAATAAAAAAAGCTATTTAACTATATGTGTTCTAGCTAGGGTTAGCGATATACCTCAATCCATACGGTGGATTTAGTAGATCTTGGACTTGTTGCATTTTTAGATTGTCCACGCTCCTTTTCTTAGTTGAACTCGAGTCTTGATTCGCCTTGGATCGGTTGGAACAAGGCTTGGAAAATTTAGCCTGATCTCGTCGGAGGATCGCCACTGGCGGGACTTAACGGTGGCAAGGCCAGGAAGGGTAGGAGGCTAGAAGAGCTCTTCCCCATAGTATCTCTGGCTGAGAGGGCTTAGGGCAAGAAAGAGAGCAAAGATCCTAAATTAACCCTAATTTCTCCTATTTATACATCCTAACCCTATCAATAACGGCTAGGATCACATCTTGAGTCAATTGGAGGGTGAGGGAATAATTTGGACGGGATTTTGAATGAGGGGAGAATTTGGAATGATTTACAAGCTTTAATGGGTTTAATTTTGTTTTAATATGTCAAATAAACCTAATTAAGGCTTGGTTTGGCCAAGTCAAGGTTTGACTTGGTCAACCTAGTCAATTAGGTCAAAGGGAGAGTGAGAGATAGAGCCAAGGAAAGGTTTGAATGCATTTGAAATTTATTTGGGCTCTAAAGGGTCAAATGGGTCAACCTGGACTGACTTGCAACTAGGTTGATCTAGGACATGGGTCTGAGCTCAAGAGACTTGGTCGACCCATGGGACCCAAGGGAGGTGAGAGGTTGAGCCCAAGGTTTAAATTGAATTTGAAATCAAGTAGGAAAGGAGTTTGGGTCCATTTGGGTCAACCCATGTTGACCTGGTCAAACATGTTGACCCATGACTTGGGTCTGGGCTCAGCAGACTTGGCTTGACTCCCTAAACCCATTGGGAAGGGTTATGGGGTCTAGCCTGGTCCAATTTGACCAGGTCAACTCTTTGACCTAAGTCTGGGGAAAACAAGGTCAACAATATTCATTATGTCATGGCTTTCACTTGATTTATATCAAGCACTTGGACAAACCTTTAACCGCAAGGGACATTTTTAGTCATTATGGATATCTTATCGATGAAATTAAAACTTGCATTCTATATTCTTATCTGAGGGAATTCGTAAATTCTTAATTACATTTTGAAAGATAGCTATTCATTTCAAGAATGAAAAAAACAATTTATTTAATAGAAATTTAATTTTTCTAACCTTCCTTTAGATATGTCAAAAATTAGTAGCACATATTTGGTTTGTAAATAAATTGCAGCCACAACATAGAAATATGATAAATACATCGACTTACATATTCCTTATAGGCTTTAAAAATATTTTGTGATGATTTTATCTGAGGATTTTCTTCACCGCTTAAGTACTTAGTAAAATATTTGTTGTAGTTGATGTTCTCTAAGATGCCCCTTTTCTAACATTGCTCCAAAATTAATGATGCTTCAAATATTAAGGCTATTTTTTAAGAAAATTCTAGGTCTTTATGATTCCATCAACCATTAAATATGATCATGTTATTAGGTTCATTTGATATTTTTCAAAAACTTTGCAAATTTTTTTTTGCACTTAGTTGAAATTTTTATATGCTTTTCATCCTCCAACTAGAGGACAAATTGAATTAGAAAATCAAATCTTAGGAAAACCACTTAATTATGAATTTTATTAGGTCCGGTGTAAGGCGTAGAGGGACGCCGGTCAGAGGCAAAATCCGGCCAAAAACTCAGTATTTTGCTCGGTATTGCTAGGTATTATTTGATAATAATGAGGAATACCGCTCTGTGAAGACCAATACCGAGTTTAAGAGCTATATCGAGCAATACCGAGTTGCACTGAGTTTTTGCTAGGAAAAAACTCGGTACAACTTTTGTATAACTCGGTAAGCTCGGTATATAACTCGGTATTGGGTCTTCACGTGATGGTATTCTTCGTTATTATTTGGTATTTACTCGGTATTTCTCTTTTTTGCGCGGATTTGGCCTCCGATCGGACGTCCTCTACGGTCGGAGGATGTAATTAATGTTCCAAATTTTATTGTAATAAAAAGTTTAGAACGTACATTTAATTACATCCAAATTTGATACAATAGCATTGTCTCTGAATAAACTAAAACAACACTTTTTGAGATTGTATTAGGCTAGTTCCCCTAGTTAGATGTGAGTCCCAGTGCTTTCTATCTAGGTTAGTCATTGAATACCCAATATAAGTCCGATCGTTAGGAGTAGGTGTGAGTCCTGTGCTTCCTACCTCCTAGGATCTCGACCGACTAAAAGTGAAATTAAGCATGTTTGACCCCACATAGTTCAGTCAAACTTTCTTTTCTTTAAGGTTAGGTGTGAGTCCCCGTGCTTCCTTTCCTTAGGATTAGATCTGCTAGTGGTGGGAGCAACCTCGTGGCACCAACCTAGCGTACAAAATCAAATTTCGGGTTAGATAGTTTTTGTCGAATCTTAGAGATTCTGGCAGACGATTCTCCTTGGCTAGTTCCCCTAGTTAGATGTGAGTCCCTGTGCTTTCTAGCTAGTTTAGTCATTGAATACCCAGTACAAATCCAATCCATTAGGAGTAGGTGTGAGTCCCTGTGCTTCCTATATCTTAGGATCTCGACTGACTAAAGTGGATTTAAGCTATTGGGCCCCACATAGTCCAGTCACTCTTTCTTTTCTTTAAGGTTAGGGTGTGGTCCCAGAGCTTCCTTTCCTTAGGATTAGACCATCTAGTGATGGAGCAAGCCCTCGTGGACCATCCTAGTTTAAATAAATTCGATCCTTTAGGAGTAGGTGTGAGTCCCCGTGCTTCCTATCTCCTAGGATCTCGATTAACTAGTAGTGGATTTAAGCCTCTTAAAGCCCTACTATAGTTCAATCACCTTCTCTTCCTTAGGGTTTAGGTTTCCTCCTTCCCTTAGGATTAGATCTAATAGTGGTAGAGTGCCCTTGTGGCACTACCCTAGTATCAATTTCAAATTCTCCCTTAGGGTCAGGTTCTTCCCTTCCCTTAGTTAATTCAAAGCCCAATCCTTAGGGTGAGGTCTTTCCTTCCTCTAGAATCAAACCCAAATTCATCTTCTAAGGTTAGACATCCTTTCCTTTAGAATCAGAACACCAATCTGATCCTCTTATAATTAGGAATTCTTCCTTTCCATATATCACCCAAATCTTCTTTTCCTTTAGGGTTAGATATCTTCTTCCCTTAGGATTCGGACCACTAGTGGTAGAGTACGCCTGTGGCACTACCCTAGTATAAATCTAAATTCCCCAGGGATGAACTTTTCATTCCCTTAGGATCAAAATTCCAGACTTGATCTTTAAGCTCGGTCAACGCCAATATGTGCAATAGAACTTCGTTCTATTACACATATTGGGGGTCCATTTGTTGACCTCTCATTTTTGTATGAGGTCACTTGGACAATGTTGCCCAAAATTAATTCAAATCCTAAATTAATTCAAACTCTTGGATCTTCCTAGAATCTTAACTTTAGAATCTACCCAGATCTTAGATCAATCAAACCAAAATCCAAGGCTAAAGGCCAAGTCCTAAAAGCCTTTTTCAACAAATTTTCAAATACTTCAAAACCCAATCAAATGACCTCCGATTCAGAGTCTGTCAGTTGCATACGATGGGACATGTCTCTGGAGGCAACCCTCCAAATTTGAGCCCATTCTGAGGTTTCTAACCCCAAAAACTAAATCAAAATCCAAAGGCTATAAAACCTTCAAATATTTACAGCCTATGCCACTGGACCTATCAACTCGAATTTTGACCTTAGAGCCTTCATCAAACTCTAGTCACTTCCAGACCATTAATCCTGATATGTTGATCAATAAACTGAAATTTTTTGGACTCATCTCAGCCCCAGTGGGGATGAGCCCAAAATGACCAAAAATATCCCTATGGGGCTAAATGGGTTTCAAATCAAATGACCTCCAAATTGAATGCAACCACTCCAGCAAGTTTCAAATATCAAACCAAAAGTTGGACCTATTCCCAAACTTTGGGTCAACTGGTTGACCAAGTCAACCTAGTTGACCTAAGAGGCCCATTAAGGGCCCAAATGTGTGTTTTAGCCTAATTGATTTCCTTAAACCTTCAAAACTCATCCAACAACCCAAAACCATATTTCAAACTTGTTGAGCCCAAAATTGGACCCTTGACCTAACCAATAGTTGACCAAGTCAACTAAGCCATGGTTGGTCAAATTTGACCCATAGACCCAATCCATTTCATTCAATTGAATCAACACATTCAAATCGTATCAAATCAATCAAACTCTCAAACACATCTTCAAATATGTTTCAAATCCATTAAAACTCAATTGGAATCAAATCAATTGGATTTTGATTTTATCAAAACCAAAATCATAGTCAAATTCCCATTCACTGCTCCTATACTTCAAACTTTAATTTACAAGCTTTAAGTCCATCACACCAGCATTCAAGACTCTCCCATGTGCCACCTCAGCAGTCAACATGTCAGTTGACCAGTCAACACTTGGTCAAATAAACCTTAAAGGCCCAAATGGCTTGACCCAAGCTGCAAATCTCTTCCAAACCCTTCAAACAATTTCTAAGGTCCCTTCATTGCCACATCAGCAGGCCAAGTGACTTTGGACTGGTCAAAGAGACAACCATGCTTTAGATGGTCAAATGTGGTCAAAACCTCATTTAGACCTAATCATCCTTTAATCCAAACTCATCTAACTGTTTGAGGCTCTCTAGAACCTTCCTGCATTTAATCTAAACCCTTGGATCAACATCATGGAATAGATTAAATCCATATGCCTTAGGAGGACAAAATACCCTTTCCACATAGGATGTCCTTGGCTAGTCCTTGCATCCAGCTTTTTAACCACCCCATGGGCAGGTGGCAGACATCCAGAGGTGCACTCAAGTGATCCTAGCCGTCCAAGTAACTTAGGGTTGTTTGAATAGGGCAGAATGATGGAAAGAGCCCTATTCTAACATCTACCCTATCTCTCCATACTCAGCTCTTCTAGCTGAGCTCACTGCTCCTACAAGCCTTCAAGACCTCCCACACATTTCCCAGCTCGAATCCGGCGGTCAAAGTGGTGACCGACGAGCTTTCCGGCGAGCCAAGCCTAAATCGTTCAAGAATCAATTTCCCGTCAATCCAAACGTTATCAAGGCGAGCGATCTTCTACAAAAAGGAGCGTGGACAGTCTACAAATGCAACAAATCCAAAGCGGTTCAATCCGTCCAAAATCAAGGTGAAAAAACTCAAACCCTAGGTCAAGATACACTAGATTAAATAACTTTCTAAAAAGCTCATTTTAAGCTAAATAAATATTCCCCAAGATTCTTTTCATCCAAGAAATATATGTTTAAAATTTTATCGATTTTCATCAACTTTATCAAAAGAATGACCTCAAAATGTCTATAGAGCTCGGTTCGTGCGACTCCCAGCGAGGCTGAACTGGAACCGTTGAATCTAAGGATCAACAGTTCGGATTCAGCCATACCGCGCATTCTCAAATCGGCCTTGATCAAACGGCTGATTTTCTGGTCTGGCGCCATCCGGACCGTCGATCAGAAACGCGCGGATCGAAATCCCACCGTTGATCTCTACACACGCGGATCAGATCACGGGTTTGATCCATGCCGTTCGTTTCGTCGGTAGGTGATCCAACGGCGATGAACCACGTGCTGACGTGGTTAAGTGCCGCGGTTTTCGAAAGCGCGTGGGCCACCACTGATCGCCGCCACTGGCTGGACGGAGCAGAACGTGCCACGTGGACCTCCACAGCCGCCGGCGCCGCCAGAACCTGTTAATAATTTAAATTAGTATTTTAGTTATTTTAATTAACAGAAAATTCAAATATTAATTAAAAAATTAAATAAAAATCAGATAAAAATTAATATTTTAAATTAAAATTATTCAGAAATTTAAATTATTTAATTAAAATTATAATTGTTTTAAAATTTTAATATATCTTAAATAACTATTAAACATTTAATTTTAAATATTATTAATATTTAATTAAATGTTAAGTTAATAATTTTCTAATTAAAAAAGGGGGTTTATATGTTTAAAATATGTTAAATAATTAATCATTTATTTTAAGTTAATTCGATTTGAATTTTATTTTAATTTAAACTATATTTTGAATATTTTATTTTATTCCTTTTTATATATACTAGTTATTTAATATTTATTATTGCTTAATTGAAATTATTCTAAAATTTTAAAAAATTCAAATTAATCATTTTCTCATAATTCAAAATTTCTAGAAACTATTAAGACCCAATTTAATTTGATTTTAAATTATTTAAATATTTAATTAATTTTGAATTAAATTTAAATGCATTAATTAACCTTAAACTTTAAAAATTCAAATTAAATTCACTTTAAATAGAATACTTGAATAATTTATCAATTTTTTTTTTAAATTTCAAATACTTTGTTTAAATTAATTTCAAGATTTAAATTCGTTTATTTTAATAATTTTAGTTATTTGAATATTTTTGATATTTAATTAAATATTATACTAATTATTTTAAAAATAAAAATTATTTTCAAAGACTTTGAAAAGCCAGTGGACTCACAAGTTTAAGATTTTTATTTTTAATGATATTTTTAATTATCTTATTTTAAAATCTATATCCTTATGTATATATGTTTATATTTATATATATACCTATATTTTGAAACCTATTTTAAAATTTTACATATTAAATTTTAATATACTTGAGAGATCCTTTTGAAATCTTAAAAATAGATTAGGCTTGATTGAAATAGATTTTTGGGGATTGATTAGCGAGAGTGATTATATTCTAATCATTCACTTATAAATCGTTTTGTTACTTATATATTACCAATCTTTGCATGTTCTAGGTTGTACACCACCACTCACATAGATTTAGGCTCTCCTAGATTTAGGATTTGTTTGGTATTGTGATTGCATATGGCTCATGTTAAGTAAAAGGGTTAGAGAAACTTTGATTTGAAATCATTCAAACTTAGCGTCATTAAGGACAACAATTTAAGGACTTGATTAGATAATTAGAAATGCATTGTTGTTAGGACACACTTCATTTGAACTTGAGATTTGATATTTCAAACATAGCGACATTCTCAGCCTTAGGGAAAAAGTTTCGCTGATTTTAGAAGTCATTAAGCCCCTAATCGAATTTCCTAAGTTTAAACCTTAATTAAACCTTTAAACCTTCCGGAAAATGTAATAAATCCATTTTAAACCCTAAATATGTATACCCTCTAACTGACCGTTTTGAATCCTCAACCAATGAAAATAAAACAAAAACTATTTACAGCAAACTTAGGCTTAAGTTAATTTTAAGAGAAATTGAATATTTAATTAAGATAATTAATTAATAATTATTAAAAATTCCAAAAAATTTCCCAAACATTGGGAATCTTTCCTTAGGTCATCCTGACCTTTGGAGCTGATTTCAAGGAGTTGGGATCTATTTGGAGCAAAATCCAAAAGGGCCTTTAATTTAAGGATTTTTTAAAATTACATTACATAATCTTCAAACCTTCATAATTAATTCAATAAAAATCCAAATTGAACAAAATCACTTGCATTCAACTCATAATAATGTCTAATATTATTTAAAATATTAAAATTCAGAATTTGTCAAATTCAAAAAGTCAACCTTTTGGTCAAAATAGATCAAAACTGTTCAAAACTTTAAACCTTAGTAATAAAATGCAAAAACATAATTTCAGCGTACTTACCTTCTAAATGATCGTATTAAAGGTTAGTATTTTATAAAATGCTAGTTTCCAGAAAACACCTCAATTTAAAAGTCAACTTTTCACCCCTTTAATATAATGATTTAAAATATTCAAAAATTCATAGAACTCCGGGTTGTAGTCATGGTGCCCGGCCACTTTAATTTTCTGCAAATTCTGTGATGTAATAATAAGGGCACATGCTCGGGCATTCAATTTGATAATTTAATTTGATTGATTGTTTATTTGATTGCGCTTAGAACTCCTGTTTTCTAGTCTTTTTATTTGCATGCCGCATTTAATTTTTGCCTGGAATTCGAATTTAAGGCTCTTAGGGGGTCTGTCCAAAAATTCTTCTACTTTAATTAAAATAAATTTTTAAGATAAGATAGAAACTCTAAAACGGTCCTAAGAAGTAAGCTCGGACTCGCCGAGGGTTTTTCATGTATTCATTTTGAACATTCTCTACCTGTTAGGCATCTCCCCACCTGCGGGTTCTGGCAGACCACCTGGCCTATGAGGGTGCTGATCGTCAAGGGGTGTTATGCAATCTCTGAAAAAAATCTATTTTCTAAGCCAAAAATTTTTAAACTGCTACATACTGAATTTGCATTCATTCGAGTCAATTAGCATGCATCGCATTAGAACAATTAAAAAAGTCTAATATTTTATTGCATTTATTTAGACATCAAATACCCAACATAAGTCTAAGGGGCCAATTAGAGTCTGCTCTAGATGTCGGCCCGTTCTCAAAAACTTTTCTAAATAACGTTCTCTACCACTCAACATTAAAAGACCGGACTCATATTTTAAAATCGTTTAGGTGGTTTAGCTGCTCCTCCAATCCAGGGCGGGGTAAGACCAGATTCGCATTGCACTAGCTAGTTCGGGGCACTAACTTTTGTGCTCAATTTAGACTTAGGTTCTGAGGCTGGCTCGGGCCATAAGACCTCAACTTTCGGGAATTGAATCCAAAATTTCTAATAAAATGACCATCAAACTAAATTTCTTTCAATCAAATACAAGCCTAACACTTAGGATAGATTGAGGTGTTTCTGAAGTAATCAGAATCTCACAAACAATCTCCTACTTTTCTTTCTCGGACTCCGAAAATAAGTCTTCAATTTTGATCCAATCCCACTTGAATTCCTACCATTTTCTTCCTTTGATAACAAACTTTGAAAATCTTAAAAATAAATTCACACCGCTATTTTAATCGAGAGTTTTATAGGAAAATTCCAATTTCCCTACGATGTAATTAACATACGAGGGCTTGCGTCGTAGAGATTTAGAAACCCAGAACTTATTTTCAAAACCAATAGTTTTTCAAAACCTTCTAATTAATTTTCTTTGGAAAAATCAAACTCGACGATCATTATCGTTATTTTCGAAGATCATAATAATTGATATCTTCTTTCTTTGGAAAGATATATCAATTATTATCGTGACTTCGATTATGAAATTAACGATCTTTTATCCGAATTTGAATAATCAAACAATTGCTTAAATTCCATTTTGACCTCCGGGGACGAATGTATTCTCCCTTTGAGTTTGACTACGATAATTTGGATAAGATTAGAATTCTGAAATTTGAACCCATTAGGGAACGATATGATCATCTTTCGAGGTGATATATTGTTCATAATGATGTGTTAAATTTCAAATTTTTAAAATTTAAATATTCCCAAGAAAATTATTCTTTTTCAAAACTATATATATTTAATATATTTTTTTAATCAAAACAAAAATGGCGACTCCGCTGGGGATTTATCTCACTCTCCATCTTTAATAGGGATATGAATTTTATTGAATCGGTAGTCTTAACTACCCTTCTCTCCGTTGGTCCTCTCCCATTTTTCCCTTGAGAGAGTGTGCCAATCAATTAGACATGTGTAATGAGAGGTGAGTGTAGGAAACTCCCTCTAAATGTGGCTGGACATTTTGCCTCCAACTTGGTTGGTAGAGCGAAAGAGTCAGGCCTATCCCTTTCTAAACTACTTTATATAAATGTTAGAAACTAGCGTGCTCAGGTTACTAGTGGCATTGCTAAGTTATATAACTTATGAAAATCTCCTAAACTTTTAGATCTAAATTCTCAATCTTTTAGTAGAATTCTAATCCTTCCAATGTCTAGATAATCGTTACGTCGTATCGTTATATATCGAATTGTAACAATTTCAATTTGATATATATATATATACGATCAAGTGTAGCATTCACTTTTAAGATTATGCGAAAGTCAACTATGCGGTAGAATTAAGCTACGACATTTCATTCTTAGTCGACTGACTAGAATGATAAGAGTCAAGTAAATTCCAAATAAATATCTCCCCTAGTTAATGTGGACCTTTCTGTTGAGTGAAAAATTCAACACCTCGAGTCCAAAATAAGTGGGAGATGTGCGTTTGATTCGAGCTTTATTATTTGTTGTTCATGTTTGGTTCGTTTAATTTAAGGTGTTCATGTTTGGTTCATGTTTGGTTCATGTTCTTTTGTTTTAGTGCTTATCGAGCTTAAACAAGCTATGTTCGTGAACATATTTCGCAAACAATCTATTGAACAAGCAAACTTGAAATTTGTTCATGAACATCCTAAACAAACAATCTAACAAACATGGACAAATATGAAATATTTCTTGTTATTAATAAAAAATAATTATATTATTATGTTATAATTAAAGTTTTTATATTATTTATATTTATCAATTTTATAATAACATATTATTTTAAGTTTTTTATCGAGCGGTTTTAATCGAACCCGAATCGAGCTTTTTATCGAGCTTGTTCATGAACATCAACTGATGTTGTTCGCGAACATAAACGAGCTGAACGCAATTAGTGTTCAAGCTTGTTTATCTAAGAATCGAGTATTTAAAATATTGTTCAAGTTTTTTGTTAGTTAATTAAACGATTACGATCGAGCTTTAATCGAACCGAACAACGAGTAGTTTGTCGAACGTTTGGTTCGCTTGCAGCCCTAGGTTCTCCTAACATGGCAGAATCCTTTACACGTGTGGAAGTTCATTGGAGGTGCAAGTTAGTTGGGACTCACTTAAATGAGTCATTTTGCCTCTAAACCGTCTGATCATGTTTGGGCTGATCGGACGGTCTGAGCTAAACCATCCAAATCGCGGCAAAGAGGAGAGCGGACGGGCATTTCGTACAACCCAATCACAGCCCTTTATTTTAAATAAAAGAGCTGAACGGTTGTGATTGCGTCATCTAGCAAGATGAAGAGGGGTTTAAAGTCAATATTGAATGGATAAAATACAGTGAAATTTTAGATTTAAGTTTTAATACATTTATAAATCCATTGTATGAATTTTAATTGATTCACATAAGAAGTTTAATAAGTTATTTAAAAAGCTAGATCTAGACTTAGGTTTTCAATTTTATATCGATATAATGAACCTCCTCACTTGCATTTGGGCTTATTTTGTTCCTTAGATGGGCAGGAACAACTTCTATGAAGTAGTAGAAGCTGTAAAAGAAATAGAGGGAGTGGCTATACAAAGTGAAAATGACCTTGGGTCATGCCACATGGGACGGGTCCACAAGTGGAATTTTTGGCAAAACTATGGACTAATGTGCATGGCTTGGAAAAGTATTTAGGAAACTTCTGGAGTAAATTTAAACAGGCTGGTTGAGTTGCCATGGAGGGAAAATAGAGGCCTTGAGTAATTTGACCATCTAGCCCTTTTTTAATATGTTTGACTAGTCAACAAGGTCCAAGCTAATTAGGATGGCCTATAGAGAAGGTTTGCATGATGTTGAGAGTAATTCCAAGGGTTTTGGAATTTGAATGAAGGGTTGGGTGTATATAAGAGTTTGACCTCTCTTGGTGGTTGACCAAGTCAAACTTATCAAGACTTGACTCATGGAGGGATTGGGTTTGTTTGAGGGATTAGGAGGTTTAATTTTGAGTGTATGCATTGGACTAACTCAGATTGACTTGGTTTGATCAAGTATGGGTTCAATTGACCAAGTCAACTGTTGATTGGGTCAAGGTGACCAATTATGTTCAATTTACTACGAGTTGAGTTTAGAGGAGTTTGGTAAAGTTTAGGAATGATATGGAGTTTGATTGTAGGTAAATAGGGTGTTTGATCAATCAGGCTAGGTTGGGCTAACCCAACTCGGTCAAACATGTTAACCATTAACTGGTTTAATGATGAAAACTTTAATGTAGGGAGCTCTTAATAAAGTAATATGGACAATGATTGAAGTTAGGGGCTCGATGTACTGAAGGAGGCAAAGCATTGTGCCAGTTGATTATAATGTAGGGCTTTTGGTTGTCTACATGATTGAGGTTTATTATTGTTGATTGTTCAAGGTGATTGCAATTCAGGGTGATTATAGTTCAAGATAATTGTAGCTTAGGTGACCTCAACTAGAAGTGAGGTCAATAGATGTAATCCTACGTGATATAAAAATGAATGTATAAGGTGATTTATTGATATGATATAATAAGTCGACTGGAAAAAAGTGACGACTTTTAACATGAAAACCACCTAACTTATGATAAATTACTCACATACGTGTGAGATCTCTCCACTTAAAAAAAAAATGTGGCAATTGCCTCCTCTTAAAATCTTTTAACAATATATTGACTTAGTTTTAGGTTCCTTAAATTCCTTGTTATATAATAAATCTCTAAACACATTAAAATCAAGGGACGGTTTCAAAAATTACTTAAAGAAATAAAATTTTATGTAAAAGAAAGTCTTACTCCCTATGTAATCTTAGTCATACTAACTCCAAAGAAAGATATAACATGAAAAATGTATATTGATGGTTGGACTATAAATAAATCATTAGCAACTTTAACTTTCTTATGTCATGTCTCTGGATCTAATGAAAAAAATAAATATAAACCTAAATATCTTAACCACAATTTATGCATACACCAAAGCTACTAAACGTCCAAAATTATAATAAAATGTACAATAGAAAATCACAACTTCTCATTTCTTCCAAAATAATCATATACAACAGTCCAAAATTCTTGTTCTTAAAACATAAAAAATATATTAGAAAATATTGGACTAGCAAAATAATACATTTTTAAACTAGATCATAATGAACCCTAACCTAATCTACTCCTAAACAGTCAATTATTTTCCTTTTCATAAAATAGCAGATACTTCATAGAGTGAGCAACGAGATGCTTAGTTGGTTATCTCCCAAAAATCTTTTTACAAAAATCAATATCCATATTTGCAATATACATACAAAAGGTTTGAATAACATCTATAAAGTAATAAAGAATAGCTTATGCTTAATAAATATAAGCAAAAGGATTACTTATGTTTATTGGTTTACATTATCAAAAGAATAATACATGTATATTTTAAACTTAAACATGCATAAAAAATAACCTTCCAAAACCTTTCACTTGAACTTAAACGTTGTAAACATTAACATTAACTTTCACCTGTATTTTCATAGAAATATCAAAGAAAACTTCTTAACAAAATATCAATTGTATGTGAACTTATTTCGTTAAATAGAATATGCAACATATGATTTATGATATGTGCATGTCCCAATGCATGCTTATAACTCTACTTTCACATATAACTCGCTTTAATTTCTCACACTTTTTAAGCGAGATGGGGTTAGAAATAATAATATAATAGAGCATAATAAAATTTAGGGACCATAAAATAAAACTTATAGTGTACTTTAACAACTCCCATATAAATACTTCTATCATTACATAATATGAATAAGTAGATATTAAAATTTTAACAAGTATATGCCATAATTAACATGAATATGAACATGTATGAAATGCCACATGTATGATATTTTAGGGGTCAACACATGTATAATTTCCATACACACTTGACATTTGCCATTTGAAAAAACTAATCACAAGAAAGCTTTAAAATATCATTTAAGTCTTTTAGTGAACTATAGCAAAAGCCAAAAATATCATGTTCAATATGAAATACTCATAAAATTGTACATAGAAAATCAACTAGGAAAGATTTGATTTCTAATAGTTAAAATGACCATAATGAGATATTCTATAACATAGCAGTAATCACAAGATAAAATTTATTAAACTCATTGAAATCACATTTTATCCCATAAATTTTTGTATAAATATTGAAATTGAAATCAGAAATAGGATATTATATAATAGCTCGTATGTTGACTTTGCCAATATATTTTTTTCTAGAGTCAATAAAAGTTCAAATCACAAACCGACTTCTCCATAACATTGAAATTGTAGTATTTCAATTACAATTTTTTTTTTCATATTTTTTTGGGCACTCATGAAAATCCTTAAGAATTTGATACATACCGGTACAAGTGAGAATTTCAAGACCGTTAGGTATCCGTTTTGCAAACTAATTTAACAAATATTTTTTAAATAAAATAATCTATTTTATGAATATTTTTCTTTAATTTTTAAGGCTAATTTTTTTAATTAATTTTTTACTAAAAATTTGATTAATTATATTATTATTATATTCAAAATATATTAAAGCATTATTAAATAATTTTTAAATCTTATTATCCCATTCGTTTGGCCGAACAGAGAAATGAGAAAACAAATTTAAGAGAGAGAGAGAGAGAGAGAAGAGGAAGAAAAAAAACTTTGAATTTGGAGATCGTAGAGCGATTTTCGTCAGTAGGCCTAATTGAGAGATTTGCTCGTCTCATTGTAAGGAACATTTACCCTCATTATAATTTCCATGATTTTATATTTTTTGATATTTTTTTGATCAAATTTGTGTTTTCAATACCAAAAAATATAAATAATTTTATATTTATAAAACTTTCAACGCATAACTTTTTATATGTTATAGATATTGAGATTATAAACGTCTTAAGTATTTATTTAAGAATTTAACGGGTGATTTGTTTGCCTACTTAGAAATTTATTTTAACTTCTAAAAGTAGTGATGTAATTCAACTAAAGCTTCATAACATTATTTTATGAAATATTTGATAATTTGATTAAATTCTGAAAATGTGAATTTTTGCTCAATATTATTTTTGTTGTCTATCATTATGACATTTTTGACACTTTCTGAATTAATCTCAATTATTTTTTTATTTTTTGAAGTACATTAAAAATGAATGTAGATATGCGACTAAGTAATATATGATCTTTATTACGATTATAGTATTTTGATAATAATATATGTGTAAATTACATGTAAAGACTGTGATAATAATATATGTGTAAATTACATGATGGTAGACCGATGGGCTTTTCATTAAATAATGTGATTTGTTATTATCCTTTATTGATTCATATGATATACTAATTGAGACTTATAAGGAAATGATTATTGTATCGACATGCAAAGAGTGATGACTCTATTTAGAGAGCCAACAGTTACTGACATTGATACGATACTAAAAAATACCATGTATCTAGAATTCTTACTTATTTAATATGACTACTGAAATGAATGTTATTAAAATATTATTCATATTATTGTATGAAATTATTATTAATAATATTATTGATTTATTGATACAAAAAATCTGATATATTCATTGAGCATGTGATTAAGATATTAATTTAATGCTGATATAGAATAATTATATAATATGTGTAAATTCCTTTATGATTTTACTACATTGATTTAATTTTAACAGTCTTTACTAATTTTTTTTATTTGATGCTTTATCCAATTTTTGTACTAATTGGTATTATGGATGCGATGATTAATTTATAAATTTAATACTCGTACTTATTTATTATTTTATTAGTTTCCTATCATAATGTCTTACTATTTATAGATTCTACAACTACTACTATATGTGAATTTTATTATTTATGCGTTGATTTAATGACATATGAATACTACTGCTATAATTTGATCCCTGACATGCATATTGTACCTTTACAGTACTTTGAATTTAGTTGTAAGTTTGGTGACCTGCTGGGCTTTTTAACTCATTATATATGGTTAAATAATTTTAAGTTTAAGCAGAATATCAGGAGTGTGAGATTGGTCAGAATTCTTTAGGTTCTTTTTTTTTTAATTATTATTTTACACTCATGACAGAGTAATTATAATATGATTGTAAAGATCATAAGTAGTATATATAATTTTTTAAAATTGAATATAGATGTATATATTAATATTTTTATAGATAGTTTTATTTATACTACTATTGATATTGATAAAAAAATAGGTAGCTCTAGTTACTATTATTAATAGATAAACAAAATAATTCTTCCAAAATATATTTTAGGGCATCATATATTAAAAGCCTACATAGTACTCCAAAAATTCCTTAACAGACCTAATGGACTCAAACTCTAGCATTTCAAATTCTCATTCTTTTGTCATAACCCAACCCAATATAATATGTAGACAAAATTGGTCATAATGTGACACTTGTAAAGCAGTGGACCATTCAACCATTTCTGACCCGGCCAAATTCAAGGTAATATATTAAATTATTACATTTGAATATTTTTACATAAGTTTAAGAATATTTAGAGTGCGTAAGAAAGTTTACATGTGATCTAAATTGAGTACCACGGGTCTGTTTGCATGTTTAAGCAAGTCTAAGTTTTCTTTTTTCATGTCACAATGCTTGGGTTGTCGATGCTTCAGTGCCAAAGTTCTCAGAAAAATTAGAAATCAATTCACTGTGGTGGAACGATAGTGTTATGGTCTCTTTAAGGGAGCATCATGTCGAGTGTTGTGGCACAAGGACAAATTTTAATATTTAAAATATCAAAATCCACTATTCCATTCAATTTATTCCATTAGAGTTGTGCTTAGTGGGAGAAAGGATATATTCTTAGAGAGAGAAAGTTCATTTTGAGTGATTTTGGATCATTTTTTAACTGACAACCCATTTATAAAAGTTATTCAGCTCGAGGTAAGTTGCAATTTGCCTATCTTAGTTTTTAAAAATTTGTCAATTTTGTGATTTTCCTAATTAAAAATATAAATTTATAGTATTTGAACTTAGATAACATTTAAACATGGAAACTTTCACCATGTAACTTCTGGTATGTTATATGAAATGTAGTTTTAGACAACTAGATGTTTTCCATAAAATTTTTGTTGGATATTTTGGAAACACTGTTTTTTAAAAAAATTTAAAAAATATCCAAACAATAAAAAATAGCACTATAGAATAATTAAACCTCTAAAATACAATTCTACACAATCTTTGGAAAATTGGTAGAATTGTGAGTTATTGAAGTTTTGCTACATTGCACTGGGTTTAATTGTTAAAATGTTACTTGGAGAGCAAATATCTTAAATTTGGCAAAAAACTTGATTTATGTTTAATTGCTTAACTATAATGTTATATGGAATGATTTATATATTGTGTATTTATGGATGATATTTTATCTGCATCTAAGAAGTTTTGGGGGAGCTATCTTTAGAGTTCTATTATGAATATAAAACTACAAAGTTTTGTTACAAATTTTTGGAAAGTGTTGAAAGGCCTAAGGGCCAGAAATTTTGAATAGGAGGCGTAAGGGTATAGAGTTTTGAATAAGAGAAATAAGGACTGCAATTATATTTCTTTCTGCAATGCACTGTATGTTTATTTATTTTTCGTTTAATATACTTTACATTCTACTCAGCATACTGCACTCTGAATTTGATAACCTACTTAGTTATCTACAAAACCCTACACTATTGCACACCACAATGCTGTAAGTATGTTATTATGTTTGGAATAACTGCTTTATTTTAAGCTATTAGTTTTAAAGTTATTATGAAATAATTTAGGTAATGTAATTGATGGGAGCTATGGAGTAATCATATAAAATTGTGAAATGATTTAGGGCTCTATCAATCCCTAACAATGCTTAGATTTTTTTTGATATAAAAATTATAAAAATATCACTTAATATACCCTAAGTATACATACTAAATCAAGTAATAAAGTGATAGAGTAGAGTGTTTAACCCTTGAGAAAGTCTTCTTTTTAGCAATCAACTACTATTCTTTACTCTAATTATAAAATTATCCTACATAAATAGAAATATTTATTGTGGAGATTCAATCACTTAAATAAAGTTATATAAAACTAATTACCACACTATATAGATAAAATGTTTAAGATTGATGAATATATATAACATATTCTTCTAATCAATTGTTATAATTGGGATGCTATTCATAGCATATGCATCTCTAGATCTCTGACGAGCTTGTAAGGACAAAGGATGTCCACCAACTTCTTACGAGTATATTATTTCCTTAAGAATTTAGTACATTTCATATCCTATGCTAGGTATGTTGCATACTTGGTTATGCCTACATTCCTCCGTCGAGGCTCCATATTACACCTTATTTTAACAACACATATGGCCACTATATGCATTAAATTATGACCTGATAATGTTGAAAACATCATTTTAATCATTTAAATGATCAAATATCTCATTAGTACGATATATGATATTTACATCATCATCAATCCAAAATTATCGAATTTGGCCAAACATGGAGTAGAATTGAAGCAAACTCATTTTCATTGATAGCATGTTATAAAGAAAATACAAGAGATATATATCACCAAAATAGTTTAATGGATATCCTCTACACTCCTTTTTTTATAGAATTTCTTCCACAAACACAAGTTAAACACTCTAATTATGGTATCAAGTACTTTCCTAAATTCTCTTAGGTTGTTACCCTGAGGGAAATTCAGAGAAGCACTCTGAATTATACTAAAATTATCAAAGTGAAGAACTCTCCTAAAAATATAACGCAATGACTATTTGTAAGAAACCATAAAGTAAATTCTAACAGTCCCTAAAAACTCCTAGAAAATTCTTAGATGTTTAAGATGTATCTAAGTTTAAATTTTAAAGTTTTCATGTCAATCAGGGATCTATCTTAGCTCCTAGAATTTGTTTAAGTTTGCTAGATGGATCCTTAATTATTATTCTCAGGGCGTCACTACATTATATGGGTTTAAATCTAAGTTTTGGACTAACCCTTAAGGTAACAATGCAGGGAGTACCCAAAAGCAGTAAACACATCATGTCCTTAGATCTAGGAGAGCCTAAACTAAGTGTTCGTGCATCCTACACATGCAAAAGATGATAAAAGAAAAGTTAAGCATGATTAATAATATGATTAGTGAATGATTGGGCTCAATCATTCATTAATCCCCCTCCCCCATGAGTGTTATTCATATGTACAATCAATATTTAAAATTTCAATTAGTGGATCTCCCAGAATTAAGATTTAATGATGTAGGTAATTTTAAAATAATTTAAAATACATATAAATATAAAATTTTTGAAAAAATAGAATAATTAAAAAAATAGATCAATTTATAATAAATAAATATAGGGGAAATCCACTGACCATCCTAACGAGGTTTTAAAAGTGTTTAAAAATAATTTTTAGTTTCAAAATAATTATTATATTAAGTATTTAAATAATAGTTAAATAATTAATATATTAAATAATACATAAAAAATGACAAAAAATAATTTTGGATATCTAAAAATAATTTTAAATTAAAATTCATAATTTTCTAAAAAATTCAAGGTATTCTGCGTCAAAAATGGATTAAAAATGAATTAGTTATGAATTTATGAAGTTTACAATGATTAAAAGCTATTTTAAAATAATTTTAAAATAAAAAATATTTAAAAATAATTATTAAATAAAATAATAATAATAAAGTTTAAAAATAATTATTAACTTAAAATAGTAAAGTTTCTGAAATTTAATGTTTATTTAATAAAATAATAATAATATTAATAGTTTTAAAATAATAATAATAATACTAGTTTTAAAATAAGACTAATAATGATAATAATAATAATAATAATAATAATAATAATAATAATAGTAATAATAATAAACAAAAAAATTTTAAAAAAACAATACTAATTATTATTATAACAATAATAATAATAATAATAATAATAATTTTAAATTAATAATTAAAGATAATAATAATAATAATAACAACAAAATAGTTAAAATAATAATCATTATAAATAATTATAATTAAAATAATGATAATAATAACTTATGATTATTATTAAAAATAGAATAATAATATAATAAAAAAAGGATTTTTTTACTGTTTTGAAAATATTTTAAAATATATTAAATAAAAAAATTTAAATTATAGAGAATTAAAATACTAGCAATTTGATATATTGTAAGCAATTTTTGGATTAAAAATATATTTTTAGCAAATTATTGAAGTTTTAATAATTAAAAATAGATTTAAAAACTATTTAAAATAGTTAAATGAACAAAAATCGACGGCCGGGACACGTGGCAGGCTCGGATTGGGTCCCCAAACTGCGATGGTGGCTTCTAATGATTGGCAATGAATACGAGATTCTGCAATGATCTCCCAATCATTACCCTATCGGCGGGCCCACGTGCAATCACCTATCCACGTACGCTGAGGACAAGAGCCATTCGATCCTCCACTTTTTTGGATGGACGGCTCTGATCGAGCCGGACGACTTGATCTAGCAACCCAGCGGATAACGGGCTGAATCCGAGAGGAATACGACGAGATCAAGACCATGGGTTTCGAATTCGACGGTCCACGACCTGTCATACGCATGCACGAGCTCGTACCGAGCCCTAAAACAATAAAATGTCTGGTTCTCACGATTTACTCAACCAAATTGAATGAATTTTTAAGAATGCATTCTACACATGAAGAGCATCAATGGGGAAGTGATTTCGCGGTCTGAAAAGTGCAGAATAAAAAGCTATTTAACTATATGTGTTCTAGCTAGGGTTAGCGATATACCTCAATCCATACGGTGGATTTAGTAGATCTTGGACTTGTTGCATTTTTAGATTGTCCACGCTCCTTTTCTTAGTTGAACTCGAGTCTTGATTCGCCTTGGATCGGTTGGAACAAGGCTTGGAAAACTTTAGCCTTGATCTCGTCGGAGGATCGCCACTGGCGGGGACTTAACGGTGGCAAGGCCAGGAAGGGTAGGAGGCTAGAAGAGCTCTTCCCCATAGTATCTCTGGCTGAGAGGGCTTAGGGCAAGAGAAAGAGAGCAAAGATCCTAAATTATCCCTAATTTCTCCTATTTATACATCCTAACCCTATCACTAACGGCTAGGATCACATCTTGAGTCAATTGGAGGGTGAGGGAATAATTTGGACGGAATTTTGAATGAGGGGAGAATTTGGAATGATTTACAAGCTTTAAATGGGTTTAATTTTGTTTTAATATGTCAAATAAACCTAATTAAGGCTTGGTTTGGCCAAGTCAAGGTTTGACTTGGTCAACCTAGTCAATTAGGTCAAAGGGAGTGAGAGATAGAGCCAAGGAAAGGTTTGAATGCATTTGAAATTTATTTGGGCTCTAAAGGGTCAAATGGGTCAACCTGGACTGACTTGCTCAACTAGGTTGATCTAGGACATGGGTCTGAGCTCAAGAGACTTGGTCCGACCCATGGGACCCAAGGGAGGTGAGAGGTTGAGCCCAAAAGGTTTAAATTGAATTTGAAATCAAGTAGGAAAGGAGTTTGGGTCCATTTGGGTCAACCCATGTTGACCTGGTCAACCATGTTGACCCATGACTTGGGTCTGGGCTCAGCAGACTTGGCTTGACTCCCTAAACCCATTGGGAAGGGTATTGGGGTCTAGCCTGGTCCAATTTGACCAGGTCAACTCTTTGACCTAAGTCTGGGGAAAAACAAGGTCAACAATATTCATTATGTCATGGCTTTCACTTGATTTATATCAAGCACTTGGACAAACCTTTAACCGCAAGGGACATTTTTAGTCATTAGTGGATATCTATATCGATGAAATTAAACTTGCATTCTTATATCTTATCTGAGGGAATTCGTAAATTCTTAATTACATTTTGAAAGAATAGCTATTCATTTCAAGAATGAAAAAACAATTTATTTAATAGAAATTTAATTTTTCTAACCTTCCCTTAAGAGATATGTCAAAAATTAGTAGCACAATATTTGGTTTGTAAATAAATTGCAGCCACAACATAGAAATATGATAAATACATCGACTTACATATTCCTTATAGGCTTTAAAAATATTTGTGATGATTTTATCTGAGGATTTTCTTTCACCGCTTAAGTACTTAGTAAAATATTTGTTGTAGTTGATGAGTTCTCTAAGATGCCCCTTTTCTAACATTACTCCAAAATTAATGATGCTTCAAATATTACTAGGCTATTTTTTAAGAAAATTCTAGGTCTTTATGATTCCATCAACCATTAAATATGATCATGTTATTAGGTTCATTTGATATTTTTCAAAAACTTTGCAATTTTTTTTTTTGCACTTAGTTGAAATTTTTATATGCTTTTCATCCTCCAACTAGAGGACAAATTGAATTAGAAAATCAAATCTTAGGAAAACCACTTAATTATGAACTTTTATTAGGTCCGGTGTAAGGACGTAGAGGAACGTCCGGTCAGAGGCAAAATCCGGCCAAAAAACTCAGTATTTGCTCGGTATTGCTAGGTATTATTTGATAATAATGAGGAATACCGCTCTGTGAAGACCAATACCGAGTTATACCGAGCTATATCGAGCAATACCGAGTTGCACTGAGTTTTTGCTAGGAAAAACTCGGTACAACTTTTGTATAACTCGGTATAGCTCGGTATAACTCGGTATTGGGTCTTCACGTGATGGTATTCTTCGTTATTATTTGGTATTTACTCGGTATTTCTCATTTTTTTGCGGGATTTGGCCTCCGATCGGACGTTCCTCTACGGTCGGAGGATGTAATAATTGTTCCATAATTATATTGTAATAAAAAGTTTAGAACGTACATTTAATTACATCCAAATTTGAATACAATAGCATTGTCTCTAGAATAACTAAAACAACACTTTTTGAGATTGTATATGGCTAGTTCCCCTAGTTAGATGTGAGTCCCAGTGCTTTCTATCTAGGTTAGTCATTGAATACCCAATATAAGTCCGATCCGTTAGGAGTAGGTGTGAGTCCCTGTGCTTCCTACCTCCTAGGATCTCGACCGACTAAAAGTGAAATTAAGCATGTTTGACCCCACATAGTTCAGTCAAACTTTCTTTTCTTTAAGGTTAGGTGTGAGTCCCCGTGCTTCCTTTCCTTAGGATTAGATCTGCTAGTGGTGGAGCAAGCCCCTCGTGGCACCATCCTAGCGTACAAAATCAAATTTCGGGTTAGATAGTTTTTGTCGAATCCTTAGAGATTCTGGCAGACGATCTCCTTGGCTAGTTCCCCTAGTTAGATGTGAGTCCCTGTGCTTTCTAGCTAGTTTAGTCATTGAATACCCAGTACAAATCCAATCCATTAGGAGTAGGTGTGAGTCCCTGTGCTTCCTATATCTTAGGATCTCGACTGACTAAAGGTGGATTTAAGCCTATTGGGCCCCACATAGTCCAGTCACTCTTTCTTTTCTTTAAGGTTAGGTGTGAGTCCCAGAGCTTCCTTTCCTTAGGATTAGATCCACTAGTGATGGAGCAAGCCCCTCGTGGTACCATCCTAGTTTAAATACAAATTCGATCCTTTAGGAGTAGGTGTGAGTCCCCGTGCTTCCTATCTCCTAGGATCTCGATTAACTAGTAGTGGATTTAAGCCTCTTAAGCCCTACTATAGTTCAATCACCTTCTCTTCCTTAGGGTTTAGGTTTCCTCCTTCCCTTAGGATTAGATCTACTAGTGGTAGAGTATGCCCCTTGTGGCACTACCCTAGTATCAATTTCAAATTCAATCCCTTAGGGTCAGGTCTTCCCTTCCCTTAGGATTAATTCAAAGCCCAATCCTCTAGGGTGAGGTCTTTCCTTCCTCTAGAATCAAACCCAAATTCAATCTTCTAAGGTTAGACATCCTTTCCTTTAGAATCAGAACACCAATCTGATCCTCTATAATTAGGAATTCTTCCTTTCCATATAATCACCCAAATCTTCTTTTCCTTTAGGGTTAGATATCTTCTTCCCTTAGGATTCGACCCACTAGTGGTAGAGTACGCCCTCCGTGGCACTACCCTAGTATAAATCTAAATTCCCCAGGGATGAACTTTTCATTCCCTTAGGATCAAAATTCCAGACTTGATCTTTAAGCTCGGTCAACGCCAATATGTGCAATAGAACTTCGTTCTATTACACATATTGGGGGTCCATTTGTTGACCTCATTTTTGTATGAGGTCACTTGGACCAATGTTGCCCCAAAATTAATTCAAATCCTAAATTAATTCAAACTCTAGGATCTTCCTAGAATCTTAACTTTAGAATCTACCCAGATCTTAGATCAATCAAACCAAAATCCAAGGCTAAAGGCCAAGTCCTAAAAGCCTTTTTCAGCAAATTTTCAAATACTTCAAAACCCAATCAAATGACCTCCGATTCAGAGTCTGTCAGTTGCATACTGATGGGACATGTCTCTGGAGGCAACCCTCCAAATTTGAGCCCATTCTGAGGTTTCTAACCCCAAAAACTAAATCAAAATCCAAAGGCTATAAAACCTTCAAATATTTACAGCCTATGCCACTGGACCTATCAACTCGAAGATTTTGACCTTAGAGCCTTCATCAAAGCCTCTAGTCACTTCCAGACCATTAATCCTGATATGTTGATCAATAAACTGAAATTTTTTGGACTCATCTCAGCCCCCAGTGGGGATGAGCCCAAAATGACCAAAATATCCCTATGGGGCTCAAATAGGGATTTCAAATCAAATGACCTCCAAATTGAATGCAACCACCTCCAGCAAGTTTCAAATATCAAACCAAACCCGTTGGACCTATTCCCAAACTTTGGGTCAACCTGGTTGACCAAGTCAACCTAGTTGACCTAAGAGGCCCAATAAGGGCCCAAGGGTGTGTTTTAGCCTAATTGATTTCCTTAAACCTTCAAAACTCATCCAACAAACCCAAAACCATATTTCAAACTTGTTGAGCCCAAAATTGGACCCTTGACCTAACCAATAGTTGACCAAGTCAACTAAGCCATGGTTGGTCAAATTTGACCCATATGACCCAATCCATTTCATTCAATTGAATCAACACATTCAAATCGTATCAAATCAATCAAACTCTCAAACACATCTTCAAATATGTTTCAAATCCATTAAAACTCAATTGGAATCAAATCAATTGGATTTTTGATTTAATCAAACCCAAAATCATAGTCAAATTCCCATTCACATGCTCCTATACATTCAAACTTTAATTTACAAGCTTTAAGTCCATCACACCAGCATTCAAGACTCTCCCATGTGCCACCTCAGCAGTCAACATGGTCAGTTGACCAGTCAACACTTGGTCAATAAACCTCTAAAGGCCCAAATGGCTTGACCCAAGCTAGCACAATCTCTTCCAAACCCTTCAAACAATTTTCTAAGGTCCCTTCATTGCCACATCAGCAGGCCAAGTGACTTTGGACTGGTCAAAGAGACAGACCATGCTTTAGAATGGTCAAATGTGGTCAAAACCTCATTTAGACCTAATCATCCTTTAATCCAAACTCATCTAACTGTTTGAAGGCTCTCTAGAACCTTCCTGCATTTAATCTAAACCCTTGGATCAACATCCAATGGAATAGATTAAATCCATATGCCTTAGGAGGACAAAATACCCTTTCCACATAGGATGTCCTTGGCTAGTCCTTGCATCCAGCTTTTTAACCACCCCATGGGCAGGTGGCAGACATCCAGAGGTGCACTCAAGTGATCCTAGCCGTCCAAGTAACTTAGGGTTGTTTGAATAGGGCAGAACGATGGAAAGAGCCCTCATTCTAACATCTACCCTATCTCTCCATACTCAGCCTCTCTAGCTGAGCTCACTGCTCCTACAAGCCTTCAAGAACCTCCCACACATTTCCCAGCTCGAATCCGGCCGGTCAAAGTGGTGACCGACGAGCTTTCCGGCGAGCCAAGCCTAAATCCGTTCAAGATCAATTTCCCGTCAATCCAAACGTTATCAAGGCGAGCGATCTTCTACAAAAAGGAGCGTGGACAGTCTACAAATGCAACAAATCCAAAAGCGGTTCAATCCGTCCAAAATCAAGGTGAAAAACTCAAACCCTAGGTCAAGATACACTAGATTAAATAACTTTCTAAAAAGCTCATTTTAAGCTAAATAAAATATTCCCCAAGATTTCTTTTCATCCAAGAAATATATGTTTAAAATTTTATCGATTTTCATCAACTTTATCAAAAGAATGACCTCAAAAATGTCTATAGAGCTCGGTTCGTGCGACTCCCCAGCGAGGCTGAACTGGAACCGTTGATCTAAGGATCAACAGTTCGGATTCAGCCATACCGCCGCATTCTCAAATCGGCCTTTGATCAAACGGCTGATTTTCTGGTCTGGCGCCATCCGGACCGTCGATCAGAAACCGCGGGATCGAAATCCCACCGTTTGATCTCTACACACGCGATCAGATCACGGGATTTGATCCATGCCGTTCGTTTCGTCGGGTAGGTGATCCAACGGCTGAAACCACGTGCTGACGTGGTTAAGTGCCGCGGTTTTCGAAAGCGCGTGGGCCCACCTGATCGCCGCCACTGGCTGGACGGAGCAGAACGTGCCACGTGGACCTCCCACAGCCGCCGGCGCCGCCAGAACCTGTTAATAATTTAAATTAGTATTTTAGTTATTTTAATTAACAGAAAATTCAAATATTAATTAAAAAATTAAATAAAAATCAGAAAAATTAATATTTTAAATTAAAATATTCAGAAATTTAAATTATTTAATTTAAAATTATAATTGTTTTAAAATTTTAAATATATCTTAAATAACTATTAAACATTTAATTTTAAATATTTTATTAATATTTAATTAAATGTTAAGTTAAGTAATTTTCTAATTAAAAAAGGGGGTTTATATGTTAAAATATGTTAAATAATTAATCATTTATTTTAAGTTAATTCGATTTGAATTTTATTTTAATTTAAACTATATTTTGAATATTTTATTTTATTCCTTTTTATATACTACCTAGTTATTTAAATATTAATTAATGCTTAATTGAAATCTATTCTAATAATTTTAAAAATTCAAATAAAATCATTTTCTCATAATTCAAAATTTCTAGAAAACTATTAAGACCCAATTTAATTTGATTTTAAATTATTTAAATATTTAATTAATTTTGAATTAATTTAAATGCATTAATTAACCTTAAACTTTAAAAATTCAAATTAAATTCACTTTAAATCAGAAATACTTGAATAATATATCAATTTTTTTTTTAAATTTCAAATACTTTGATTTAAAATTAATTTCAAGATTTAAATTCTGGTTTATTTTAAGTAATTTTAGTTATTTGAATATTTATGATATTTAATTAAATATTATACTAATTATTTTAAAACTTAAAAATTATTTTCAAATGACTTTGAAAAGCCAGTGGATCTCACAAGTTTAAGATTTTTATTTTTAATGATATTTTTAATTATCTTATTTTAAAATCTATATCCTTATGTATATATGTTTATATTTATATATATACCTATATTTTGAAACCTATTTTAAAATTATACATATTAAATCTTTAATATACTTGAGAGATCCTTTTGAAATCTTAAACATAGATTAGGCTTGATTGAATAGAAATTTTTGGGAATTGATTAGCGAGTGATTATATTCTAATCATTCACTAATAAACGTTTTGTTACCTTAATTATTACCAATCTTTGCATGTCTAGGTTGTACACCCACCACTTAGATTTAGGCTCTCCTAGATTTAGGATTTGTTTGGTGTGATTGCATATGGCTCATGTTAAGTAAAAGGGTTAGAGAAACTTTGATTTGAATCCATTCAAACTTAGCGTCATTAAGGACAACAATTAAGGACTTTGATTAGATAACTTAGAAATGCATTGTTGTTAGGACACACTTCATTTGAACTTGAGATTTGAATATTTCAAACATAGCGACATTCTCAGCCTTAGGGAAAAGTTTCGCTGATTTTAGAAGTCATTAAGCCCCTTAATCGAATTTCCTAAGTTTAAACCTTAATTAAACCCTTAAACCTTCCGGAAAATGTAATAAATCCATTTTAAACCCTAAAAATATGTATAACCCCTCTAACTGACCAGTTTTGAATCCTCAACCAATGAAAAATAAAACAAAAACTATTTCACAGCAAACTTAGGCTTAAGTTAATTTTAAGAGAAATTGAATATTTAATTAAGATAATTAATTAATAATTATTAAAAATTCCAAAAAATTTCCCAAACACTTGGGAATCTTTCCTTAGGTCATTCCTGACCTTTGGAGCTGATTTCAAGGAGTTGGGATCTCTTTTGGAGCAAAATCACAAAAAGGGCCTTTAATTAAGGATTTTTTAAAATTCAATAAATACATAAACTTTCAAACCTTCATAATTAATTCAATAAAAATCCAAATTGAACAAAATCACTTGCATTCAACTCATAATAATGTCTAATATTTATTAAAAATATTAAAATTCCAGAAATTTGTCAAATTCAAAAAGTCAACCTTTTGGTCAACTATAGATCAAAACTAGTTCAAAACTTTAAACCTTAGTAATAAAATGCAAAAAAATCTAATTTCAGCGTACTTACCTTCTAACTGATCGTATAAAGGTATAGTATTTTAATAAAATGCTAAGTTTCCAGAAAACACTCTCAATTTAAAAGTCAACTTTTCACCCCTTTAATTAAATGATTAAAATATTCAAAAATTCATTAGAACTCCGGGTTGTAGTCAGTGGTGCCCGGCCACTTTAATTTTCTGCAAATTCTGTGATGTAATAATAAGGGCACATGCCTACGGGCATTCAATTTGATAAATTTAATTTGATTGATTTGTTTAATTTGATTGCGCATTAGAACTCCTGTTTTTCTAGTCTTTTTATTTGCATGCCGCATTTAATTTAGCCTGGAATTCGAATTTAGGCTCTTAGCGGTCTGTCAAAAAATTCTTCTACTTTAATTAAATAAAATTTTTAAGATAAGATAGAAACTCTAAACGGTCCTAAGAAGTAAGCTCGGACTCGCCGAGGGTTTTTCATGTATTCATTTTGAACATTCTCTACCTTGTTAGGCATCTCCCCACCTGCGGGTTCTGGCAGACCACCTGGCCTATGAGGGTGCTGATCTGTCAAGGGGATGTTATGCAATCTCTAGAAAAAAATCTATTTTCTAAGCCAAAAATTTTTAAACTGCTACATACTGAATTTGCATTCATTCGAGTCAATTAGCATGCATCGCATTAGAAACAAATTAAAAAGAGTCTAATATTTAATTGCATTTATTTAGACATCAAATACCCAACATAAGTCTAAGGGGCCAATTAGGATCTGCTCTAGATGTCGGCCCCGTTCTCAAAAACTTTTCTTAAATAACGTTCCTACCACTCAACATTAAAAGACCGGACTCATATTTTAAAATCGTTTAGGTGTTTTAGCTGGCTCCCCAATCCAGGCCGGGGTAAGACCAGATTCGCATTGCACTAGCTAGGTTCGGGGCACTAACTTTTAGTGCTCAATTTAGACTTAGGTTCTGAGGCTGGCTCGGGCCATAAGACCTCAACTTTCGGGAATTGAATCCCAAATTTCTAATAAAAATGACCACTCAAACTAAAAATTTCTTTCAATCAAATACAAGCCTAACACTTAGGACAGATTGAGGTGTTTCTGAAGTAATTCAGAATCTCAAAACATCTCCTACTTTTCTTTCTCGGACTCCGAAAATAAGTCTTCAATTTTGATCCAATCCCACTTGAAATTCCTACCATTTTCTTCCTTTGATAACAAACTTTGAAAATCTTAAAAATAAAATTCACACCGCTATTTTAATCGAGAGTTTTAATAGGAAAATTCCAATTTCCCTACGATGTAATTAACTACGAGGGCTTGCGTTCGTAGGAGATTTAGAAACCCAGAACTTATTTTCAAAACCAATAGTTTTTCAAAACCTCTAATTAATTTTCTTTGGAAAAATCAAACTCGACGATCATTATCGTTATTTTTGAATGATACATAATAATTGATATCTTCTTTCTTTGGAAAGATATATCAATTATTATCGTGACTTCGATTATGAAATTAACGATCTTTTATCCGAATTAGAATAATCAAACAATTGCTTAAATTCCATTTTGACCCTCCGGGGACGAATGTAATTCTCCCTTTGAGTTTGACTACGATAATTTGGATAAGATTAGAATTCTGAAATTTGAACCCATTAGGGAACGATATGATCATCTTTCGAGGTGATATATTGTTCATAATGATGTGTTAAAATTCAAATTTTAAAATTTAAATATTCCCAAAGAAAATTAATTATTTTTCAAAACTATATATATTTAAATATTTTTTTTAATCAAAACAAAAATGGCGACTCCGCTGGGGATTTATCTCACTCTCCATCTTTAATAGGGATATGAATTTTATTGAATCGGTAGTCTTAACTACCCTTCTCTCCGTTGGTCCCTCTCCCATTTTTCCCTTGAGAGAGTGTGACCAACTCAATTAAGACATGTGTAATGAGAGGTGAGTGTAGGAAACCTCCCTCTAAATTGGGCTTGGACATTTTGCCTCCAACTTGGTTGGTAGAGCGAAAGAGTCAGGCCTATCCCTTTCTAAACTTTTCTATAAATGTTAGAAACTAGCGTGCTCAGGTTACTAGTGGCATGCTAAGTTATATAACTTATGGAAAATCTCCTAAACTTTTAAGATCTAAATTCTCAATCTTTTAGTAGAATTCTAATCCTTCCAATGTCTAGATAATCGTTACGTCGTATCGTTATATATCGAATTGTAACAATTTCAATTTGATATATATATATACGATCAAGTGTAGCATTCACTTTTAAGATTTAGTGCGAAAAGTCAACTATGTCGGTAGAATTAAGCTACGACATTTCATTCTTAGTCGACTGACTAGAATGAAAGAGTCAAGTAAATTCCAAATAAATCTCCCCTAGTTAATGTGGACCTTTCTGTTGAGTGAAAATTCAACACCTCGAGTCCCAAAATAAGGGGAGATGCTGCCAAAATTTTGAATTTTTAGACATCTCCTTAAAAAATCAATCGTCGTTGTTATTTACCTTCCTACGATAATCATCGTGGATGGCATATACAACACATAATCAAATCTTTCTGGCCAAAATTCGCCATTAACATTTCATCCTCTAAAGGTTGAAAGAGTTAGGCTTTCTTGTTAGTCTTCCCTAAAATAATTTGCGAACCTTTTGTTGAATGAAAATTCAACACATTGAGTTTCAAAATAAGGGGAGATGCTGCCGGATTTTTCAAATTTTTGAAACCAATTTTGAAACCACCTTCTAGTCTGTATTCTTATGCGTTTCTTACAACATTCCGATGTACTTTGACGCATATAATACAATTTCACATTCAAAGCTTCAATCCCAAAATCCTACCTTAAGTCGATCCCTAAGGTAGAACACTCAAGTTCAAAATCTCTTAGATCTTCAAAATTCAAATCTTTTCTCTCGAACTCATCCAAATCAAATTCAGATTATCGTTGTTATATATTTTCCTACAAAATCCTTTTGTAGTTGAATGTATATAACGAAAATTCAAACCCTCTTTCAGTCAAAATCAATTTCCATATTCTATCATTTTATACTGGGTTATAGCTTTTATAACCCGATATTTATGATTAAATATAAATTTATTTTCAAATTCAAATTCAAGTTTCTAATTCAAACCTTCTCCTTTCCAATTCTCAAACAATCAAATCATCTGCAATGGCTGACAAACTTCTGTTTTTGATGGACCGTGATTTAATGATCGAAGAGCTAGTTTATGATAATTCAATCCAATTCGGAATAGGGTTGAAGTCCCTTAGACTGGTGATGAATGGAAACACCTTGGTGGACCTTGCTGTCGAGGGCGAGAAAGATGCCCCTATAGTTCAGTTGGCCATAGGAGCTGGAAACGATGCCCCTCCTAGTCTTTGGTCTGCATTAGACATCGCTAATGCACCCAAAGAATTCCTCGAAGATGCAAAAAAACTGGAAGCTGCCGCTGCAGGCAAGACAGTGTTTGAGAAGGGATCTTCTAGTTCTGAGACTCTTTATGGTAGTAAGAATTCCAAGAAGAACTACCTTAAAAGATTAAGAAAGAAAATCACCAAGACCAAGAAGGTAGTCGAGCTGAAGGCCTTGGGCAAAGTCGATCTCGAGGCTGCTGAGGAGCTGCCAATCCCTGTCTCTTCTCCACTCCTTAAAGGGAGTCATTTTCACCCCGTTGCAGCTGCTGCAGGGGAGGAGAGAGTTACTCGGATAGCTAGCACTCTGCCTAGCCTTGTCGACTATTCTGTTAAAAAGACCCCAAAAGAGAAGCAAGTTCTGAAAACCAGGATGTTGAGAAATATCATCCATACCTGTGCTGCCCAAACAGGTCAAACTAAAGATCAGTATGTGAGACACTTGAAGGGAGTGATCTCACACAAACTTGAGAAAGAAGTTCTTAAAGAAGAAAAATCTGAAGCCAAGAACCTGACTCCTCAACCAGTGAGGAAGAACAAGAAATTTGTCAAACAACCTGTATCTTCAGTCTTGGTAGATGGATACCACTGGGTGCCTCGCCTCCCGTCTACAAGGACGGAGGAGATAGTATTAACTGGGTCTGGCCAGAGTCGCCCTTTCAGTGGTAGACCACCGACCCCACCTTCAAAACTGTCAAAGCTGGCCGCAGTAATAGCAAAGTCTAAAGAAGTCTTTAAAGAGCCAAAACTAGTTGATGTTAAGGGCAAGAGGCCCATGTCGCTAGAAGAATCATGTGCAAGAAAGAAGTTCAGTAGATGTATTGGAATTCAATTCAGGGAACCTCAAATTCAGATACCAGTTGAACTCCCTCGACTCCCAGTTCAGGGATGTGAGAACTCTGTTCGTGTTGATGTTGGAGCCCCCGCTGTTCAAGCACCTCCACCACCAATTAAGATAGATGTCCCTCACCCTACTGAGGATGTCACCCTTACGACTACCGACCCCGGGAGAGTCGGAGGGGAGGAGACGATCCAAGATCCTGATCAAGAGATGTTAGATCAATTGGTTAGCAAAGAAATCACTGAAGAAGATGTCAAGATTAGCAACATTTTTGATAAGTTAGATGTAAAAGAATATGATCAAGTGATGAATTATGATGGATATTTACCCATATATACTTAAGCAATAGATGGGAGGCCAGTTGAGGAAGTAGTACAAGAAATCAGGGATATCCTTAAGAAAAAGGCTGTTGAAGAATTTAATCTGAATGAAGATGACTTGTTAGTTGAGGAGGAGCCAGTAGCGGATGTCCACATGGTCGAGACTCGAGCATCAACTAAAGATGCTGAGCCTTCTAAACACCGCTCCGACAAAGAAGAAGAGTCAGCAGTAATCGACTCAGATTCAGACAGTTCTGTCAGATTGAAAGAGAAGGATGAGTATATTAAAAATCTTGAAAGAAAAGTTGAGGAGATGATGATTAGAGTCAAACAGATGCAGAGTCAGCTTTTGCAATCACAGTAGTCCAAACCCGAGCAGTTGCAGCCCACAGTACTCACAACGGGCGAGCACAATAGGAAGGCTGATTCTAGTTTCAAGCTTCTAGAAGTCACTTCTCCACCAGAAAAAGATATCCAGCAGATGATTGAGACCCAGGTAAGGGAGGCCTTAGCCCATTCACAAGGAACTGTATCTATTCCAAAGGGTAGACCCTACCCTGAGGAATATGATTTGGTTCCTTATCCAAAGGGTTTTATGCCACCTTCTTTCAAAGTTTTTAGCGGCTTAGAAACCCCAAGACAGTATCTGGCCCATTTCCGAGCAAGCTGTTGCAATGCAGGAGGGTCGGATGCTCTACTCTTTCGCCAGTTTGTGAGTAGTATGTCCGGTATTGCTTTTGAGTGGTACGCAGTAAAAACTTTCACAGAGCTCGAGGGTCTCTTTTTAAAGAGATTCTCAGGAGCTCAACAACCGGGCGAGTCTTTAGTCGACTACATCTTGAGGTGGCGAAACCTCTCGATGAAATGTGAACCCCAACTGCAAGAGCAACATACAGTGGAGATTCTTCTCAAGAATATCCATGGGCCCGTTGCTTTTCTATTAAAGGGGTTTACAATCAAAACATTCGAAAAGCTTCTTAATAAAGCTAGTAATCTACAAGAACAGGCTTCCAAAATGCCATTCTTGAAGGATTCTACTGAAGATAAGAAGGTTAGTAAACCGTTGAAATCCTTTGAAAAGAGGACAGCAACGGTTTCAGCAGTCGACAAGAAGAAGAAGCCGGTAAACGTTCAATCAAGCAATCCTACCAATCAACAAATTCAGAAATCTCAACCGTTTCAGGTAACTTCTCAACCCACTAAAGGACCTTACCCGATGACTATTAAAGAGAGATTGGCTCGTCCTTATCCCTTTAAAAGAGAATCGGTAAGGAAAATTTTCAAGAGACTTCAAAAGAAACCAGACTTCCGATTGCCAGAGGCCAAGAAGCTGGAGGAGGCAAATAAGGGGGTTCACCCCAATTTTTGCGCTTACCATCGCATGTTGGGCCATACAATCGAGGACTGCTTTGTTTTCATGGACTAGCTTGAAAGAAACTTCCGTCAAGGTAACATAATAATTCCGAAGGAGTATTTGGTCGATTCGGACCAAGGATCTGTCAAATCCATCTCAGGTAATAATTCTAATTTTCTTTGTCCATTAAAGATGGTTGGGATATAGCACTATCCCAGGCATTTTAAAAGTCGATTAACCAATCTTTTTGTCTTTCTCAACAGTTACCGACGAGAGCCCGGGGCCCGATCTGGGAGGTTGAGCTGGAGGCATCGCAGGAGGACTTTGGGACGATTTCCTCTCCAGTAGTTATAGGAACTATTGTATCAAATAAAAATGAAAAGAGCGAACCTTCTATAGAGAGAAAATTTGTTGATGAGAGATGTGTACAAGTGGTGGATGGTGGCTCAAAACCACTAGCCCCACTAAAGTTATCTGACTTTTACTTTGCCCCATCAAAGGCAAAGTGTCAAAAATTAAATAAAAAGAAAAATACTTTTGCAAATGTTTTGATGATTAGCGTTGAGAATGAAATTTTAAATGACTCTTCCATTGAAAATAACCCGGAGCCAGCTGAGGACAATCAAGAAGTTCAAAAACTCAGCTCTCCGGATTTGATCCTTCAAGGAGAAGATGAATTTGATATCTTATCAGATGGTGATACCCCTGAAATTAACTTTCAAGGGAGTCCCGTCGTGATAGACTTTTCGGATTCAGATTCTCATTCAGAAAATGACAATCAACCGCCTAAGGAGAGCGTAGACCTCCCCGTAGTTTGTCCTTCCGATGAAATCGTGCAAGTGCAACTGCGTGGTGGCAAGGTTTTACCCCCTAGGCTTCCCCCTCAGGAAAAGAGAAAATAAGTTGTTTCCGCTGATCCGATTCAAGTCCCTGCTCAACAATCAAACTCTCCTGCAAATCCACCGGGTCCTGATATTAATGTTTCAAGCGTCGATTACAACGTCTTAGCTCACCTTAGGAAGTTGCCTGCTAAGTTGAGCATCTACGATGCCCTTGTCCTTTCAAAAGAGATGAGGGAGACTTTAATTAAAGCACTTCTCGACCCCGAGATTTGTTTAGCTCAACTCGCTTCAACTTCCGAGGAGGAAGCTTTGTACTTCAAAGAAATCCCAGGAGTTACCTTTTCCGACGAAGATCTACTCCTTGGAACTGCCGACCACAATCGCCCACTTTACATCACTGTAAATGTGGGAAAGTTTAAATTATCAAGAGTTCTTGTTGATCCGGGTGCATCGGTCAACGTGATGAACATAAAGACTCTCGCATACCTTAGAATTAATACTAGCAAGCTCTCGACCGACAAGTTAGTGCTTCGCGGGTTCAACGAAAAAGGCGAGAAGGCTTTAGGTTCGATCACACTTCTTCTAGAGATAGGAGAGTTGAAAACTGAAGCGAAATTTCATATAATTGATTCGACGACATCCTTTAATGCACTCTTAGGTAGGCCTTGGATCCATGAGTATAGGATGGTTCCTTCCACCCTGCATCAATGCATCAAGTACCAACGAGATAGCATTGAGTTTGAAATCAGGGGTGATTTGCAACCATTCTCTATTCACGAGATCGGGATTTATGAGGATGCTGCATATTATGTTCCCAAAGGGTCCACTACCAAATCTAAGGTAGAGATCAATGTTAAGGAAGAAAAGAAAGAAAATCATAGTTCAAAAGCAATTTAAGAACTGAGAAAAGAAAAAAATCAAGAGTACAAAAGAACAAAGTTCAAGCAGTGAAGACGACGTCGAACATGTGGTCTTTAGGCCTCCAAATAATTTGCCTCAAAGAGGTGGGAGGATGGCCCAAAGAGCACGTGACCGAGGCCGTGTTTCAACTGAAAGAAGGAATACCCCGATGCACATCGAACTTGAATCAAGTTCCGATGAAGAACCAAGAAAGAGGGATGATAGAATTGCTTTTGACTACAAAAAATCCTATCTTCCTCCAAAGTTTGTTCTCACTTTAGATTCGGATAGTGATCAGGAGGGTAACAATTCTAAACCTTAAAGTGATGAGCATGAATTGAGTATGTATGAAAAGCTTAATAGGGTAGTTAAATCCTTAGCCTTAACCCCACTGTCCATTGACAGAGTCTCAGGGTTAGTAACTAAGGATTCCCCTAACTTAGATGGAGAAGTAAGGAAAGTCCAGAGGTTCTTCCCTGGCACCTCCTCCTCAAGCAATGAAGGTGATGTAATCCTTGAAGAGGCAGATTTCAACGAATTAATGGAATTACCTTTCGGCTACTTTCCTCTTGGTGTTAAAGCTCTCATCTCTAAAGGTTTTGCTCCGAGTCAATGGACTAAGGGTCAAGCTAGATACCACCAAAATATTTGGAATTCCAAATTCAATAAAAATTGTACGAGTGGTATCGACTTTGGTACCGTTAGTTCGTTTGACGATGATGAATATTGCTTGATGATAACCATCCATCTTGAATCTGAAAGTGTCCCTACTGAAGTCGTCGATTCGCTCGACAAACTTTGTTTGGAGACCTTAGATGATTCAGACGAAATTCAAATTCGGGATGCACCCCCTGAATTTGAAGAAGAAATTAAATCGACAGTTGATGAACTTAAGGAAATTAACCTTGGAACAGAGGATGACCCTCGCCCCACGTTCATAAGTTCTTTATTGAGTGAGGACGAATCTAAGGATCTAATTCAACTTCTATCCGAGTTTAAGGACTGTTTTGCTTGGACATACGACGAAATGTCAGGCTTGTCCGTCGATGTAGCAGTTCATAAACTTGGAATCCGGCATGATGCCATTCTTGTCAAACAAGCTCCACGACGCATGCGTCTGGAGATCGAACAACAAGTCATTTCTGAAGTTAAGAATTTGGCCGAAGCCGGATTTATCCGGGAGGAGCAATATCCTTCTTGGGTAGCCAGCGTTGTGCCCGTTCGAAAGAAAAATGGTCAAATCCGGGTCTGTGTTGACTATAGAGACCTGAATAAGGCATGTCCTAAGGATGAATTTCCTTTGCCAATTCCAGAACTAATGGTGGACATCGCCTCCTCGCATGTTGTTTTCTCCTTTATGGATGGCTCGTCTGGTTATAATCAAATCAAGATGGCCCCAGAAGATGAGAGAAACACTGCATTCAGAAGTCCTATAGGGATCTTTTGTTATAAAGTGATGTCATTTGGCCTTAAAAATGCCGGTGCAACCTACCAGCGGGCTATGACTCGAATCTTTGACGACTTAATCCACAACCAAGTCGAATGCTACATCGACGATTTAGTTGTCAAGAGTAAAGTTAAAGAGGCTCATCTTTATGACTTAAAAATCGTCTTCGAGCGGTTGCGCTGCTACGACCTTAAGATGAATCCCTTGAAGTGCGCCTTCGGTGTCACGTCAAGGAAATTTCTAGGTTTCGTAGTAAGATACCGTGGAATTGAAATTGATCCTGCTAAAATCGAAGCTATCTTAAATATGCCGCCTCCTAGGAGCCTTACTCAACTAAGGTCTCTTCAAGGTAGACTGGCGTATATAAGAAGATTCATTTCCAATCTTTCAGGAAGATGTCAACCATTCTCAATCCTCGCTAAAAAGGACGCCAAATTCATTTGGGACGAGAAGTGTCAATCTGCTTTTGAAAATATCAAACAATACCTGATAAATCCACCAGTCTTGGCAGCCCCTATTCCGGGGAGACCTCTAATACTTTACACTGCGGCCCTTGACGAGTCTCTCGGGGCCCTCCTTGCTCAGGTTAATGACGAAGGGAAAGAGAACGCTCTCTACTACCTAAGTCGGAGACTGCTACCAACTGAAATTCGATATCCAACGATTGAGAAACACTGTCTCGCCTTAGTCTTTGCAGCTCAAAAATTAAGACATTACATACTTTCTCATCAAATCAACTTAATTTCCAGTTTCAACCCCTTACAATATCTTATGACCAGGCCTACGTTGTCAGGACGTTTGGCTCGTTGGTCTATGATATTGCTCCAATTTGAAATTACTTTCATTCCCCTACGTGCTGTGAAAGGGCAGTCCGTCGCCGACTTCCTTGCGGCACACCCGTTGCCGGCGGAATCTCCTCTAAACGATGATTTACCTGATGAGCAAATCATGAGTTTTGAGGAAGCCACTACTCAAACCTGGGAAATGTATTTTGATGGTGCTGCATCCTCTCAACGGGGCAAAACACCTGAATCTACTATTCCAGGAAAAGCCGGAGTTGGCCTGGTATTCATAACACCAGATAAGGGAATGATGCACTTTTCCTACCATTTATCAGAACCTTATACAAATAACGAAGCTGAGTACGAAGCTTTGATAACTGGCCTGGAACTGGCAATTTTGATGGAGATTAAAGAGATTAAAATCTTTGGTGATTCTCAACTGGTGATCAACCAGATTGCGGGAACCTACAAGGTTTTGAATCCTAAACTCCTGAAATACCACCAGTACATATGTCACTTGCTCGAGCAAATTCCAATTATAACTATGTATAGAATTCCCCGTGGAAGCAATTCTTCAGCGGATGCCCTCGCAAAGCTTGCAAAGGAATTTGCCTGTCCAGAAGAAGACTCCATCCCTATAGAGGTGCAGGGTCGTCAAGTCCTGTCTCCTATAGATTTGGAATACATCAACAAACAAGTTTTCCAAGTCCTTTCTACCTCTTCAGCAGTCAATGAAGAAGCAGATTGGAGACAACCGATAATTGAATACCTTCAAGAAGGCAAGCTCCCTCATGAGAGATCCCTTGCCCATCAAATCAAGAAATGTGCCCTATCCTACGCACTAGTCAACAATACGTTATACCGACGATCGTTTGGTCAGATGTGGCTCCGTTGTTTAGACAAATGTGAGGCCCTGAAGATCGTTAACGAAGTCCATGCTGGACTGTGTGGTGCTCATCAATCGGGTCCTAAGATGAAAATGAAGATCAAAAGACTTGGATACTACTGGCCTACGATGATTGACGATTGCATGAAAATTGCAAAGTGTTGTCATCAGTGCCAAGTATATGGTGTGGTTTTACATCAGCCGCCTAACCTGTTGCATCCCACGAAAGCCTCGTGACCCTTTGAAAGCTGGGGCACGGATATCATCGGGCCAATTAACCCTCCTTCCTTGAAGGGTCACCGCTTCATTTTAGCAGCGACTGATTATTTTTCAAAATGGATGGAAGCAGTCCCATTAAGAAATATGACATCACATCATGTAATGAAATTCTTCCGTGATCATATCGTATATAGATTTAGCGTTCCGCACAGAATCATATCCGATAATGGGTCCGCTTTCAAGTCTACAAAGATCAATAATTTTGCAAATCGCCATGGTATTGATTGGAGATACTCAACAATTTATTACCCACGGGCTAATGGATTGGCTGAGGCCTTCAATAAAACTTTGGTTCAAATCATCAAAAAGACCCTCGATGATAATAAACGTCAGTGGGATGAGAGGCTGGTGGAAGCTTTGTGGGCCTACAGGACCACTTATCGAACCCCGACCCAATCCACACCGTTTGCACTAGTGTATGGATCTGAGGCCGTACTCCCTCTCGAAGTTCAAATCCCTTCGCTCAGAATTGCAATTCAGAACCAGATTACAACTCAACAAAATGCACAACTCCGTTTGGAAGAACTTGAAAGCCCTGAAGGACGTCGTCTTCAAGCTCAGCAAAATCTAGAGTTGTACAAATCCCGAATGATTCAAGCTCATGATAAGTTAGTGCGACCTAGAACCTTCCAAGTAGGCGACTTAGTCTTGGTTCTTCGGAGGCCTATCTTAGCGCACCGAAAACTCGGTGGAAAGTTTGAACCAACTTGGGAGGGACCCTTCGTAGTGGAAATAGTCTACGAAGGAAGCTCGTATCAGCTAGTGAATTGTAAAGGAAATCACCCGATGCTTCCTGTAAACGGGCGTTACCTGAAGAAATACTATGCTTGATGTAGCTCGATCTTTGAATCAATAAAATACTTGATTTCCAACTAAACTCGACTCAATCTTTTCTAATGCTTTTTGAATTTTAAAACTACCCTTTCTTTTATTTAAGGTTAGGTGTGAGTCCCCGTGCTTCCTTCCCTTAGGATTAGATTTGCTAGTGATGGAGCAAGCCCCTCGTGGCACCGTCCTAGCATATAAAACCAAATTTCGGGTTAGATAGCTTTTGCTGAATCCTTAGTGATTTTGGCAGACTATCTCCTTGGCTAGTTCCCCTAGTTAGATGTGAGTCCCAGTGCTTTCTATCTAGGTTAGTCATTGAATACCCAATATAAGTCTGATCCGTTAGGAGTAGGTGTCAGTCCCTGTACTTCCTACCTCCTAGGATTTCGACCGACTAAAAGTGGAATTAAGCCTGTTTGGCCCCATATAGTTCAGTCAAACTTTCTTTTCTTTAAGGTTAGGTGTGAGTCCCCGTGCTTCCTTTCCTTAGGATTAGATCTGCTAGTGGTGGAGCAAGCCCCTCGTGGCACCATCCTAGCGTACAAAATCAAATTTCGGGTTAGATAGTTTTTGTCGAATCCTTAGAGATTCTGGCAGACGATCTCCTTGGCTAGTTCCCCTAGTTAGATGTGAGTCCCTGTGCTTTCTAGCTAGTTTAGTCATTGAATACCCAGTACAAATTCGATCCATTAGGAGTAGGTGTGAGTCCCTGTGCTTCCTATATCCTAGGATCTCGACTGACTAAAGATGGATTTAAGCCTATTGGGCCCCACATAGTCCAGTCACTCTTTCTTTTCTTTAAGGTTAGGTGTGAGTCCCAGAGCTTCCTTTCCTTAGGATTAGATCCACTAGTGATGGAGCAAGCCCCTCGTGGCACCATCCTAGTTTAAATATAAATTCGATCCTTTAGGAGTAGGTGTGAGTCCCCGTGCTTCCTATCTCCTAGGATCTCGATTAACTAGTAGTGGATTTAAGCCTCTTAAACCCCACTATAGTTCAATCACCTTCTCTTCCTTAGGGTTTAGGTTTCCTCCTTCCCTTAGGATTAGATCTACTAGTGGTAGAGTATGCCCCTTGTGGCACTACCCTAGTATCAATTTCAAATTCAATCCCTTAGGGTCAGGTCTTCCCTTCCCTTAGGATTAATTCAAAGCCCAATCCTCTAGGGTGAGGTCTTTCCTTCCTCTAGAATCAAACCCAAATTCAATCTTCTAAGGTTAGACATCCTTTCCTTTAGAATCAGAACACCAATTTGATCCTCTATAATTAGGAATTTTTCCTTTCCATACAATCACCCAAATCTTCTTTTCCTTTAGGGTTAGATATCTTCTTCCCTTAGGATTCGACCCACTAGTGGTAGAGTACGCCCTCCGTGGCACTACCCTAGTATAAATCTAAATTCCCCAGGGATGAACTTTTCATTCGCTTAGGATCAAAATTCCAGACTTGATCTTTAAGCTCGGTCAACGCCAATATGTGCAATAGAACTTCGTTCTATTACACATATTGGGGGTCCATTTGTTGACCTCATTTTTGTATGAGGTCACTTGGACCAATCTTGCCCCAAAATCAATTCAAATCCTAAATTAATTCAAACTCTAGGATCTTCCTAGAATCTTAACTTTAGAATCTACCCAGATCTTAGATCAATCAAACCAAAATCCAAGGCTAAAGGCCAAGTCCTAAAAGCCTTTTTTAGCAAATTTTCAAATACTTCAAAACCCAATCAAATGACATCCGATTCAGAGTCTATCAGTTGCATACTGATGGGACATGTCTCTGGAGGCAACCCTCCAAATTTGAGCCCATTCTGAGGTTTCTAACCCCAAAAACTAAATCAAAATCCAAAGGCTGTAAAACCTTCAAATATTTAAAGCCTATGTCACTGGACCTATCACCTTGAAGATTTTGACCTTAGAGCCTTCATCAAAGCCTCTAGTCACTTCCAAACCATTAATCCTGATATGTTGATCAATAAACTGAAATTTTCTGGACTCATCTCAGCCCCCAGTGGGGATGAACCCAAAATGACCAAAATATCCCTATGGGGCTCAAATAGGGATTTCAAATCAAATGACCTCCAAATTGAATGCAACCACCTCCAGCAAGTTTCAAATATCAAACCAAACCCGTTGGACCTATTCCCAAACTTTGGGTCAACCTGGTTGACCAAGTCAACCTAGTTGACCTAAGAGGCCCATTAAGGGCCCAAATGTGTGTTTTAGCCTAATTGATTTCCTTAAACCTTCAAAACACATCCAACAAACCCAAAACCATATTTCAAACTTGTTGAGCCCAAAATTGGACCCTTGACCTAACCAATAGTTGACCAAGTCAACTAAGCCATGGTTGGTCAAATTTGACCCATATGACCCAATCCATTTCATTCAATTGAATCAAAACATTCAAATCATATCAAATCAATCAAACTCTCAAACACATCTTCAAATATGTTTCAAATCCATTAAAACTCAATTGGAATCAAATCAATTGGAGTTTTGATTTAATCAAACCCAAAATCATAGTCAAATTCCCATTCACATGCTCCTATACATTCAAACTTTAATTTACAAGCTTTAAGTCCATCACACCAGCATTCAAGACTCTCCCATGTGCCACCTCAGCAGTCAACATGGTCAGTTGACCAGTCAACACTTGGTCAATAAACCTCTAAAGGCCCAAATGGCTTGACCCAAGCTAGCACAATCTCTTCCAAACCCTTCAAACAATTTTCTAAGGTCCCTTCATTACCACATCAGCAGGCCAAGTGACTTTGGACTGGTCAAAGAGACAAACCATGCTTTAGAATGGTCAAATGTGGTCAAAACCTCATTTAGACCTAATCATCCTTTAATCCAAACTCATCTAACTATTTGAAGGCTCTCTAGAACCTTCCTGCATTTAATCTAAACCCTTGGATCAACATCCAATGGAATAGATTAAATCCATATGCCTTAGGAGGACAAAATACCCTTTCCACATAGGATGTCCTTGGCTAGTCCTTGCATCCAGCTTTTTAACCACCCCATGGGCAGGTGGCAGACATCCAGAGGTGCACTCAAGTGATCCTAGCCGTCCAAGTAACTTAGGGTTGTTTGAATAGGGCAGAACGATGGAAAGAGCCCTCATTCTAACATCTACCCTATCTCTCCATACTCAGCCTCTCTAGCTGAGCTCACTGCTCCTACAAGCCTTCAAGAACCTCCCACACATTTCCCAGCTCGAATCCGGCCGGTCAAAGTGGTGGCCGACGAGCTTTCCGGCGAGCCAAGCCTAAATCCGTTCAAGATCAATTTCCCGTCAATCCAAACGTTATCAAGGCGAGCGATCTTCTACAAAAAGGAGCGTGGATAGTCTACAAATGCAACAAATCCAAAAGCGGTTCAATCCGTCCAAAATCAAGGTGAAAAACTCAAACCCTAGGTCAAGATACACTAGATTAAATAACTTTCTAAAAAGCTCATTTTAAGCTAAATAAAATATTCCCCAAGATTTCTTTTCATCCAAGAAATATATGTTTAAAATTTTATCAATTTTCATCAACTTTATCAAAAGAATGAACTCAAAAATGTCTATAGAGCTCGGTTCGTGCGACTCCCCAGCGAGGCTGAACTAGAACCGTTGATCTAAGGATCAACAGTTCGGATTCAGCCATACCGCCGCATTCTCAAACCGGCCTTTGATCAAACGGCTGATTTTCTGGTCTGGCGCCATCCGGACCGTCGATCAGAAACTGCGGGATCGAAATCCCACCGTTTGATCTCTACACGCGCGATCAGATCACAGGATTTGATCCATGCCGTTCGTTTCGTCGGGTAGGTGATCCAACGGCTGTAACCACGTGCTGACGTGGTTAAGTGCAGCGGTTTTCGAAAGCGCGTGGGCCCACCTGATTGCCGCCTCTGCGCTGGACGGAGCAGAACACGCCACGTGGACCTCCCACAGCCGCCGGCGCCGCCAGAACCTGTTAATAATTTAAATTAGTATTTTAGTTATTTTAATTAACAAAAATTCAAATATTAATTAAAAAATTAAATAAAAATCAGAAAAATTAATATTTTATATTAAAATATTCAAAAATTTAAATTATTTAATTTAAAATTATAATTATTTTAAAATTTTAAATATATCTTAAATAACTATTAAACATTTAATTTTAAATATTTTGTTAATATTTAATTAAATGTTAAGTTAACTAATTTTCTAATTAAAAAGGGGGTTTATATGTTAAAATATGTTAAATAATTAATCATTTATTTTAAGTTAATTCGATTTGAATTTTATTTTAATTTAAACTATATTTTGAATATTTTATTTTATTCCTTTTTATATATTAACTAGTTATTTAAATATTAATTAATGCTTAATTGAAATCTATTCTAATAATTTTAAAAATTCAAATAAAATCATTTTCTCATAATTCAAAATTTCTAGAAAACTATTAAGACCCAATTTAATTTGATTTTAAATTATTTAAATATTTAATTAATTTTGAATTAATTTAAATGCATTAATTAACCTTAAACTTTAAAAATTCAAATTAAATTCACTTTAAATCAGAAATACTTGAATAATATATCAATTTTTTTTTTAAATTTCAAATACTTTGATTTAAAATTAATTTCAAGATTTAAATTCTGGTTTATTTTAAGTAATTTTAGTTATTTGAATATTTATGATATTTAATTAAATATTATACTAATTATTTTAAAACTTAAAAATTATTTTCAAATGACTTTCAAAAGCCAGTGGATCTCACAAGTTTAAGATTTTTATTTTTAATGATATTTTTAATTATCTTATTTTAAAATCTATATCCTTATGTATATATGTTTATATTTATATATATACCTATATTTTGAAACCTATTTTAAAATTATACATATTAAATCTTTAATATACTTGAGAGATCCTTTTGAAATCTTAAACATAGATTAGGCTTGATTGAATAGAAATTTTTGGGGATTGATTAGCGAGTGATTATATTCTAATCATTCACTAATAAACGTTTTGTTACCTTAATTATTACCAATCTTTGCATGTCTAGGTTGTACACCCACCACTTAGATTTAGGCTCTCCTAGATTTAGGATTTGTTTGGTGTGATTGCATATTGCTCATGTTAAGTAAAAGGGTTAGAGAAACTTTGATTTGAATCCATTCAAACTTAACGTCATTAAGGACAACAATTAAGGACTTTGATTAGATAACTTAGAAATGCATTGTGGTTAGGACACACTTCATTTGAACTTGAGATTTGAATATTTCAAACATAGCGACATTCTCAGCCTTAGGGAAAAGTTTCGCTGATTTTAGAAGTCATTAAGCCCCTTAATCGAATTTCCTAAGTTTAAACCTTAATTAAACCCTTAAACCTTCCGAAAAATGTAATAAATCCATTTTAAACCCTAAAAATATGTATAACCCCTCTAACTGACCAGTTTTGAATCCTCAACCAATGAAAAATAAAACAAAAACTATTTGACAGCAAACTTAGGCTTAAGTTAATTTTAAGAGAAATTGAATATTTAATTAAGATAATTAATTAATAATTATTAAAAATTCCAAAAAATTTCTCAAACACTTGGGAATCTCTTCTTAGGTCATTCCTGGCCTTTGGAGCTGATTTCAAGGAGTTGGGATCTCATTTGGAGCAAAATCACAAAAAGGGCCTTTAATTAAGGATTTTTTAAAAATTCAATAAATACATAAACTTTCAAACCTTCATAATTAATTCAATAAAAATCCAAATTGAACAAACTCACTTGCATTCAACTCATAATAATGTCTAATATTTATTAAAAATATTAAAATTCTAGAAATTTGTCAAATTCAAAAAGTCAACCTTTTGGTCAACTATAGATCAAAACTAGTTCAAAACTTTAAACCTTAGTAATAAAATACAGAAAAATCTGATTTCAGCGTACTTACCTTCTAACTGATCGTATTAAGATCTAGTATTTTAATAAAATGCTAAGTTCCCAGAAAACACCCTCAATTTAAAAGTCAACTTTTCACCCCTTTAATTAAATGATTAAAATATTCAAAAATTCATAAAATTCAAAATTGTTTTAAAAACTCCAGAAATGATTAATTAACCTTAAAATCAGTAATCAACCAACCTTAATTAAAATTTATTAACTTTTGAACTTTAACAAAATCAAATCACTTAATTATATCGGGTACCACTGGGTAACCCAGGCCTACGAGGCTGTTTATTCAGCCCAAAGGAAGGTGAAATAAACTTCATGGCCTCGGTGTGAAACAATGGTGGTTTCCAATAAATAATTAAAAATTAATTTTAAAATTTATTCAAAGTCATTAAGATTTAAACTTTAATTAAATATCCCTTGAGCCTTTCAACCAATCGAACCTTAAATAACTTTAACTAATTATCCTATTTAGGACATATCAAAACCACACGACCTACCTCACACACTTTAGATGGTCTGCTAGGATCACCGACTCTAGTTTTAGGATAGGTCGGTGTTTTATTTTCTACAATTGTGTGCCGAGTTTTTGAGCTTTTACTGCATGCTGTTTGCTATTATAGAATTATTGTGTTTATTTACTTACTTCCTGCACTCTGTGATTGATTGTGCGTTAGATTTACCCCTAGGTTAGGGACGAATTATACTTGTGCAATCTTATGTAGGGAGCTGAAATTAAAGGGGGCAATTAATAAAATAATATATATATACTTTTTACACAGGTGCTTCAGAAGATGCTTAAGACCCCCTTTAAATAATAAGAGCATGGCCAAGTATGGCTAAAAATTGCATTTCAAATTTCTTATAATAACTGCTTGGGATTGTTTATATAACTGCTGATTATTAGGATAACCTTGCAAGATCGAGTCTAGATTTTTTTATTTCAATTAATGTAAATTCAATTCAGTAAAGGTTGTAATTTATTTGAAATGATTTGAGATTTGGATACTTAATCCAATTTGAATTCCAAAGAGGTGAAGACATCCCTAAAGGGGAGAGTCTTCTTCCATTTGGAAGTCAAATTAGGATACTTTGTAAATATCCAAAGAGGAAAGATAACACCCCGATCAAGGGGGAGTTTCTTTCCATTTGGATATCCGGAACCGACGAATCAATATGTTCGTGAGAAGATGAAGGATTGGACAACAAGAAGAATCCCAAATCTCAAAGTCATTTAATTTAGGATTAGAAATCCGGGTTGTAGTCAGTGGTGCCCGGCCACTTTAATTTTCTACAAATTCAGTGATGTAATAATAAGGGCACATGCCTACGAACATTCAATTTGATAAATTTAATTTGATTGATTTGTTTAATTTGATTGCGCATTAGAACTCCTGTTTTTCTAGTCTTTTTATTTGCATGCCGCATTTGATTTAGCCTGGAATTCGAATTTAGGCTCTTAGGTGTCTGTCAAAAAATTCTTCTACTTTAATTAAATAAATTTTTTAAGATAAGATAGAAACTCTAAACGGTCCTAAGAAGTAAGCTCGGACTCGCCGAGGGTTTTTCATGCATTCATTTTGAACCTTCTCTACCTTGTTAGGCATCTCCCCGCCTGCGGGTTCTGACAGACCACCTGGCCTATGAGGGTGTCGATCTGTCAAGGGGATGTTATGCAATCTCTAGGGAAAAATCTATTTTCTAAGCCAAAAATTTTTAAACTGCTACATACTGAATTTGCATTCAATCAAGTCAATTAGCATGCATCGCATTAGAAACAAATTAAAAAGAGTCTAATATTTAATTGCATTTATTTAGACATCAAATACCCAACATAAGTCTAAGGGGCCAATTAGGATCTGCTCTAGATGTCGGCCCCGTTCTCAAAAACTTTTCTTAAATAACGTTCCTACCACTTAACATTAAAAGATCGGACTCATATTTTAAAATCGTTTAGGTGTTTTAGCTGGCTCCCCAATCCAGGCCGGGGTAAGACCAGATTCGTCGCATTGCACTAGCTAGGTTCGAGGCACTAACTTTTAGTGCTCAATTTAGACTTAGGTTCTGAGGCTGGCTCGGGCCATAAAACCTCAACTTTCGGGAATTGAATCCCAAATTTCTAATAAAATTGACCACTCAAACTAAAAATTTCTTTCAATCAAATACAAGCCTAACACTTAGGATAGATTGAGGTGTTTCTGAAGTAATTCAGAATCTCAAAACATCTCCTACTTTTCTTTCTCGGACTCCAAAAATAAGTCTTCAATTTTGATCCAATCCCACTTGAAATTCCTACCATTTTCTTCCTTTGATAACAAACTTTGAAAATCTTAAAAATAAAATTCACACCGCTATTTTAATCGAGAGTTTTCGTAGGAAAATTCCAATTTCCCTACGATGTAATTAACTACGAGGGCTTGCGCTCGTAGGAGATTTAGAAACCCAGAACTTATTTTCAAAACCAATAGTTTTTCAAAACCTCTAATTAATTTTCTTTGAAAAAATCAAACTCGACGATCATTATCGTTATTTTCGAATGATCCATAATAATTGATATCTTCTTTCTTTGGAAAGATATATCAATTATTATCGTGACTTCGATTATGAAATTAACGATCTTTTATCCGAATTAGAATAATCAAACAATTGGTTAAATTCCATTTTGACCCTCCGGGGTTGAATGTAATTCTCCCTTTGAGTTTGACTACGATAATTTGGATAAGTTAGAATTCTGAAATTTGAACCCATTAGGGAACGATATGATCATCTTTCGAGGTGATATATTGTTCAGAATGATGTGTTAAATTTCAAAATTTAAAATTTAAATATTCCCAAAGAAAATTAATTCTTTTTCAAAACTATATATATTCAAATATTTTTTTTAATCAAAACACCGAGGTGTACCGAGTTTTTCAAAAAACTCGGTACACCTTGGTACAGGCATTTTTTTGCCTACGACCGGATGTTTCTTGCATCCGGTCAACCGAACCAAATAAAAATTCAAAAAACTCAGCCTTGGCTCAAGCTAAACATGAAGAATTTGTATTTTGTAGATGATCACGCCGAGTCCAATCTATGTTATACTCATCTTGGTTTTGCTCGATCATAGCCACATGCATCCTACTTAGATCTCATAATTGATATGCCTTAAAGAAAATTTAATTCAATTAGCATGAATTTTGATGTAGTGTTTGAAAACTTGTAGAATCAAATTCATAATCATCCGAAAATTGATTTCAACATACTTACAGTCAAATTCAATATCTTGATAAAAAAAATTCAACAACATCAAAGGTGATATGATTTGAGTCCAACTAAGCTCTAATCAAGAACTTGAAGGATAGTTATAAATTTTGGAATATTAATTGAAGGATTAAATGGTCTACAAATCTTGTATAGTTATAGTCAAAACGGGTGACTCAACGAGGCAAATCCAATAAGCCCAAGATCACTTGATTTTGAGGCCATTAAATCACTTAAATAGTGAATAAATAGTTTATGATCAAATGATTTAATATGAGTCGCCCGATAAAGTGTTTTGAATTTATAACTAAATATGCACAATGCCCATGTTTAAAATGCTATAAGTGGACCCCCAATCTCCACATGAAGGGGACCTAGAGTTGAATTTAGAGAGAACTTGAAGATTTGAAGAACTCTAGAGTTCTACTTGATGCTTGACATCGATGATTACCACCAGCCACCACTATTACTTGATTACTATTATCTGATAGTCATCTCCATACTCCACACCTGATCGTCATAATCCATTCAATGCCATTTGACCACTGACTTTATTCGACTATCATCATCCGATTTGTCACCGAGCTATTGCAATCCAATTACTGTATTTCCAGCATTCTCCAATATTTACTAAACTATAAACTTATGTTACTTACTTTAAAATTTAATCTTCTCATGTTAAGAGGAATAACATACTATTATAACCTATTTATATATTGAATTATTTTATGTGAGTCAGGCCACATGATTTTTTCTATTTTCTAACTTTTCACGTAAAAATTATTGTGTGTATTGCATTTTTTTTATTTGCGTGCATGCTGGATATTCATGAAAAGCAAAGGCATGAAAATTATATCTCTATCATCATGAATTTTCTGGCACACAACAATAATGAAAGATAGGGTGAAATTGAGGAAATCTTCTTATTGTAATAGCATTAGAGACTATGCTTTTTCTTATAACAAAAACAAATAATGTTGTTCAAATGTACTAGTGATTCACCGGAAGTCTAGAAAAAAAAAATATTTAAAACATTAGAAAGGAATTTGATCATCAAAATTTTTTGTTTGAACCTATTAAGTCCCTACAACTCATGAATGTCAAATGTAGTTTGAACATGCATCAATATGGATCAGGTGAGATAAAAATTTGATTGGAATCAAATTCGAATCAGGTTTAAATATGATTTGATTGACTCTCCATAGTCCATAGAAATCTAAGTTAATTAAATGATTTGTCGATAATAAATACTCAAATCTTACTACACAAAATAAGTTAATTAACATTCATTTAAGCAAATTCAAGTCAATCAATCAATTACATTATCCATATTCAAATTTACAAAATTTTTAAAAATATAATTAATTATATCTTATTTGAATATTTGGATATAAAAAATATTTTCGTGATTGTTTTTCCAAATAAAAATATAATATGAATATATTGGTGCATCATGACTCATGAGACAAAAAAAAATAAAAAATTTCTATATGCATAATATTGACTTATTATATACAATATAGATGTAATTAATTTTTTTTTAAATTTGTTTTATTGTGCCTTTTTTTAAAAAATTGTGACCTAAATAGCCAATTTGATCCCGGCTATATATTCATAATTCGTTCTTACATTCTCTCATTTGCTTCGCTTGCCGCTCACTTAGATCAAGCAAGTGCTATACCGGGCGCAGCCATGGCGTCCTCACAGTCGGAAAACCCCAACACCGAGGCGGACAGCGCGAAAGGCCTCATCTATTCCTACTCAAATCGGACCTGGAGGGCTTTCCTTGACCTTCTTCCCTCTCGTGATTCGAGTCTCCTCGCAAAAATCTCAAATCTCTACCCACAGGGCCTCACTGCTGGCTTTCGGAAGCGGCGATCTGGTCTCCCTCTCCTGCTTCACCCCAACGCACTCCACTCTTCGCCGTAAGCTTTCTCCCTTTTTCTTCTCTTTGTTCGTTTCGATTCTAGCACAGAACATTGTCTTATTTGATTTAAGCGTTCACAAGGGGTTGACAGAGTGATTTTGAGGAGAAAGAATATCATGAACTCAAACTATTCCAAAAGTTGAGACGGGTATTCAAAGTTAATGCTATTTCTGTGGCAGCATTTTGCAGTTTGTTACCAGGGTGTGGACATTGCAATGCGTTATTCTACTAGTTTATAGGATTACTGAATTCGTAAACATAAGCATATTAATATGGATTTACTTATATGATCTTACGCCCTGAGATTTCCATGTCAGTGCATGCTACAATATTAAAAAAAAAAAAAAAAAAAACGTTCTGAATGGGGATTTATTTGAACAGCTGGTTTTTTAGATTTTATAATTTGACAGTATTCACTTTGTTTCAAACGTTTTGGAAAATATTGTCTTGTGATGAAATGGTAGGAAAGTTTCATCTGCAGAAACAAAAAAAAAATTGAAACAATTGGTGTATTACTTGAGAAATGCTCCTACTAGTTTAGTGAAATTTGTTGTCTTACCTATCCCATATAAAGAAATATATACCGTTATTCTGTGGAATTTTGAGTACCATTTGGTTACCGAACCTAAAATTTAGTTAGAATTTTTGAACATGTGCATGAATTGTGCAAGCTTTATTTTTTAATTAAAAAGTCTTCCTAAGGGATGGAGGGGCATATTTTATGCAAGTTCAAGAATGAGGTGGGGAATAAGGATATTTTTTGATAAATAAAGTTTTAATATATCTTGATTTGTGTGAAATACCCTCATTTCTCACCTCATATCAACACCTGCCAACCCAAAGCACCTAGGCAAAGTGATAAGAACCCGGAAGTATATTAACAGTAAATAAAAAATGGGAGTGAATGGTATGTGTAGAAGGAATCTAAATTTGACATAGATATAAAAACAAAATAAAAGATCAACATTCCAAAATGGCACGCGCTGCTCCATGCGCTATGCGCCATGGCTCCACAAGAAACTTTGCGCCGTGCCACGCCATTCGCCGTTGACAAGTATGGCCATGCCATATGTAAGTAAGTCTTAAAGAAAAAGTGGATGTGAAGAGCCGAAGGCCTAAAGTAAATAATCAATTGTAGTATCTTGAGATGATAAATTTTGCAGCCAGCTAATCACTAGAAAAGGAAACAAAGCTCAAATACCACCACCATTCAACACTAGTTTAGGTAGTGTTAGCAATGAATTCAACCAAAGCAAAAATATCAAGATCACCTCCAACATGAATCAATAAAAAACACACAACACGGGTAGCCACGACCCATTCTGTAAATAAGAAAAGCATAAAAAACAAAATTGGTGCAAAAACATGGCTCACTCTCAATCATGATATCCATCTAATTAACTTGCATGTAGAGTATCATTGTTGATTGGTAGAAAACACTTGCATAAACCAAAAAAACCCTTGCTAAAATCCGAGACAATCAGCCACTTGCAAACAATTTTGAGGAGAAGGTAGACGAGCGACAATGAAACAAATTTTATTTGATGAAAGACGAACAAAAGCAAGCAAGATACAATGGATATTCAATTTGAGAGGAAGATTTGATTCTCCCAATCCCTAGCCGGCGGCTAGAGCCCAACTACCTAAGAGAGATCTCAAATTTCAGCCAAATTCAAGATACCCTAACCCTCGCAAAAAATACTACTTAATACATACAATTCAGAAGGAAATCTATAAACAGCCCCTACTTTGAAATTTCTCTCCTAAATCCCTCCAAAATCTTTCCTAATTCCTGCTGTCAATAGGGGCAGAGCGTGCTGCTCTTCTAAGGCGCGAACCTTGTCCGCCTTTATTATGTGAGCCGGTCCCGTATGGATTGTTTGGACCTGTCCAGGGACTAGTCTAACAATAACTGCCTCCCAAAGACCTACCTTGTCCGCAAGGTGGAAAGACGACACTCTCCTCAGCTTCCTCGTCATCACAAAATGTGAGAACCTGAAGAGTTTGGTCCTTGCATCTGTGCCCCGGTGTATACCTCTCCTTACATCTGAAATAGAGCCCCTTCGCCCTCTTGTCTTGTAACTCCGTTTTTGTAAGCTTCTTGAAGTTGTCTCCGGGTTTTTCACCTACAACCTTCTCCTTTGGAATTTCCCTAAGAGTACCCGCTGTCAGCTCTTTGGGTACCAAGAATGATGCAGCCAACTAGATAGAAAAATCAAAGGGGAGAACACAAGGGCTAGTATAACTTTTCTCGATTCAAAATTTAGAAATCCAACACCACACATACCTCCAAACAAACTAAAAAACTGAATTAAAAAAAACAGCTACCCTCATAACAACTGACTAGCGGTCACCTCACATGCAACAAAATAGTAGGTAAGATAAAAGATGTGCTTAAGGACATGCAAACCAAGGGTCCACCACAATTACTTGGGCCAACGTCCACCACCAAACTCCTCCGGCAAATGCTACCAAACCGGCCAACCAACACCTCCAATAACTTGAGAAGAAAGATACAAGTGGAGTGGAAACTTGTGGAGAGAAGAAGTAGGTAAGAGGCCCAAGACGAAATCAAAGAGAGTAGAAGAGAAATGGAACAAGCTCGCAAGCTTTCCCAAGAAGAAACCCTCAGGTTTTTAGAGAACTTTTCTCAACAAACAACAACCTCCAAATGCCTCAAAACATCACATATTTATAGGTGAAAAGAGGTAGCCAAATATCCCCAATCACCTCCAGCCGAACCAACCAAAAAAGGGGAGCCAAAAGGCCAAAAGGCAATGCCTGGAACAACAGCCGAAGGGACCACACGGGGGACATGAACGGGCAACCACGGGGAACAGCAATAGCCAGCCACGGGACAGGAACCAGCCATGGGACAGGAGCCAGGCGGAGAAACCGAAAGGCCAACATAGAGGGGGGGGGGAGAACCAGGACACCCAATTATGAGCTGAAAAGGCAGTTGAACTATATATTAATGAGCTGAATTTTAGAGGAGGAACACAACAGCTCACCAAAAGGGGAAGCTAACCTGAGACAACCAAGCCCAAACCGAGAAGCCAAAATCAGCCCAAGAGCCAAGGCACCAAAGTAGCGAGCACACCCAAAGAAATACATGTCCAAAGCACTATCTACTCATAATCATTGATTGCCTTCCATCACAGGGTAGCATAATAAAAACAAAAAATAAATATATCATTCGTATTACATTAATACTAAAAAATACTGAAATTTGCATACATCAAAGAAGGTGGTGGTCATCCTGTACTAACCTCTTGAGCTGTTGCCTTCAACCTCTTTCTCCAAGTGCCTCTGATCCTCCGCTAATTGAGCTAGCTTCATAGCCTCTCCCAAATCACGAGGCATCATCACTCTAACTGCCGCTTGAAGCTCTAATTTGAGCCCTTTCATCAAGTTCCCCTCCAGTATAGTCTTCGAAAGTCGATTAAGTCGGCTAGCCAGGTGCTCAAATTAACGTATATATAGGTATTCCACTACCATCCCCTCCTGCGTTAAGGCAAAGAATTGCTCATAAAAGTTCCCTCTGTTGGTTTGAAAACATTCCAACAAGCAATCCTTAAACGCCCTCCAGGTCCGTATGGGTCGTCTTGTTTCCCTCCACTCAGGGGCGGAACCAGCCTTTCATCTTAGGGGGGGGGGGGCAAAATTTTCTTATTATAGACAAATATTGCTGTTTAACTACAAATATGCATATAAATATATTGAATCAGCTTGAATTACTTTTTGACCAAGCCATATTTACTCGAAATCAACTAAACAAAAAGTTCAGGTTGAGATATTGGCATATAACTCAAACTTGGAGTTCATGGATTGTCTGCTAACAATGTTTTTGGCGATGTTCTCATTTTCAAGCTTCAGAAAAATCTCAAAATTTTCAAATGCTGTCTACTGCATGATTCTCTGCTAACAATGAATGCTTCTGCTATCATAATGTGAGATTTCTCTCCAAATTTCTAACCGAAGCAGGAATTATCATCAAAAGAAGTCAGGTAAATGCTAATTAGGGCTTTTGCAGTAGTTTTCTGTTACTACTTATGTTAAATTCCCTAGCTATTCTCACTACAGATCAAGATCAGTGCTAAAGCTTAGAGGAAAGTTGCAAGGAAGATCAAGACTACGTGTGCCTTAGGGCTTATGCCTTTTACCTTTCTATGGATTATAGGTAATTTTATGATAATAAAAAGGGAGCAGCTGGACTTACCGGAGCGTGTAGAGCGTGAGCGACTGAGCGCAAAGATGCTGAAGAAAAATGAAGTTCTCGCCTCCTCCAAATTCGAGTGAGCAAGCGATTGATCAGCGCAGAGAAAAACCACGAGCAGCGATGCCGATTGATGAGCTCATGATGACCGACGGGATTCAAGCGTCGAGCGGAGAGAAGAGAACCTAGGGCGCACGAGCGAAGTCTCGAGCAAAATGAATCGGGCTGAAATGCCAAAAATAACGTTCAATTTTTAACCTGCTGAGGGGCAATTTACTAAAAACACGATCCTTTAATACAGATTTTAATTTTTTTAGGGGGGGCAATTGCCCCCCCTGGACTGGGCGTGGTTCCGCCCCTGCCTCCACTGGTATCATGCTAAAGCTTTCCCTTCCAAGTACATCCCGGTTGCCGTCAGTCTATCCTCATACGTCAGCCTATTGACGACAAAATATCTTTCCACATTGTAGATTCACCCATAGGCATCATCTCCCTAAAAAATAGTCATCTTTAGCTTCCTCACCCTCGAATGTCTTCAATTCCCCCTATTTTCTCCATAATTTCTTATTCCTCAAGGGGGTGATTCCCTTCAAGTGTCCCAATTATCCCTTATATGCTCCCCAAACCATTCATCAAATTTCCACATTTTCCTTTTAAATTAAGCACCCTTGGATCATAATAAACAGCTCTCCTTTCAATTTCAACCCCCTCGGTCATAATTACCCCTTTTCCTTTCAAATTTCGCTCCTCTCCTCTCAAATTCAACACCCTTTGTTCATGCTCCATCTCCTCACGCTTTTCCCTATACCCTCTACCCGGCTCCCGCCTAAGAATAGGCTCTAGGGGAGGTATTCTATCTTTTTTCTTTCAAGTCTCCATCTCCTGATCTTTTCTTTGCCTTATTTGATTAGAGTTTTCCGCACTTCCTAGGTTGCCGGAGGCTTCTCTTTCATCTGACGATACCATTTTGGGTTGACCCTCGAGCAACTTCTTCAACATCTCCCTCAGGCTGAAAAAATTCCCATCAATTTTCTCGTGGATGGTTGAAATTTAACTTTTGACATATGAAAGTTGAGTTTGGAGATATGAAATTTCAGTTTTCAATTATCCGATCTCCCCTTTCAACACTTCTACCTTTATTCCAGTCATAGGAACCTGGATTTAGGCTCCAATAGCAAAAAGCAACAATTTTGACGTGAATTCTAGCCTCCAAACAACAAAAACAACAAGATCGGATATGGAACATAGCAAAATTCAGTGAGGACTTCTATTTAAGCCCAACAAATTTGCTTTTATACCAATTTGATAGAAAACACTTGTATAAACCAAGAAAAACCTTGCTGAAATCCGAGACAATTAGCCACTTGCAAATAATTTTTAAGAAGGTGGACAAACAACAACGAAACACATTTTATTTGATGAAAGACAAACAAAAGCAAGCAAGATATAATTGATCTTCAATTCGAGAGGAAGATCCGGCTCTCCCAATCCCTAGTTGGTGGCTAGAGCCCAAGTACCTAAGAGAGTTCTCAAAATTTAGCCAAATTTAAGATGCCCTAACCCTAACAAAACATATTATTTAATGCATATAATTCAAAAGGAAATCTCTAAACAACCCCTACTTATTTTCCTCATAAATCCCTCCAAATCTTTCCTGATTCCTGCTACCAACAAGGGCGGAGTGCGCGGCTCTTTTGAGGCGTGGACCTAGTCCGCCTCTGTTACGTGAGCCGGTCCCGTATAGACTAGTTGGACCAGTCCAGGGACTAGTGTAACATTGATCCTTCACAATCAAAGGCCACAGTCATTAGATATTGACATAAAAAAATAACTAGGAATGGGAGAGATTGCAAAAACCAATGAATGTAGCTCCCATAAAAAAGTCGAAAGAACATTTAGACACCATGCAATTGAACTAAAACATCGAGACGCCCATGCAATCGAACCAGACCGAAAGTACAAAATAGAGTGAACAAACTTCTAAACTTCTCAAATTAGGAAACAAGCAACAATCTTAACTTCGTAGAAGTAGGAATATCAAGCAATAAGAAGCCAAACTAGAGCTAAGCTTTCCTCTCGATAATAACACCAACCAGCAAAGGTGTCACGATTCGTCCTAGAGGCTCGTAATGTGGTGAGAACATATGGTTAGACAAATATTTAAAATTTTGTTTATTAACATTACAAATAATAAATTATTTCCAATACTAAGAGAATCATTAAAACTCTAAATTTATTTAAGAAGAAATAATAAAATTATTGTTTATATATATAAATACATCACAATTAGTTAATTTCTACTTTTTCATAGATAGTTTATCACTCATTATTTTGTTGACCCCACATAGTAGGATAAAGACTTGTTCTTGTATCAGTCATTATTTTTATAATCATTAGATAATAATTCATAATAATAATTAGTATTTTCAATTAAAAAAATTAAAAATTTAAATTATCATTTAAATATTAACTTTTTGAATGAGAATTTTACTCTTAAAAAGGACACAATGGAGAAAAAAGATTCATGTTGCTGACCCTACGTAGTGGTATAAATGCTTCATGTTGTTGTAGTATTTAAATTTCAACTTAATATTTTTTTAATTAATTAATAATAAAAAAATAAAGTTTCAATTATCTTCTACTCTTTTCCTTCCCTCTTAAAACTCTAATACTCAAATTTTTCTTCGAATAATAAAATGATAAATAAATTCATTATAAAAACCCTAACCTTCCCCGTGCTTCTTCACTTAGCCGTCATTGCTCATGTATTCCTCTCTTGTCGCCACAGGTTGCAATATGCTCATGCTGCTGGCCTCACACACCACTTTGTCATTGGCACTAATTTGTTTGTGCCTCACATTGGCTTGCTCACGTCTCCATCCAGTTGCTCGCCTTACTCTCTCCCCCATGCATGCAGGTTAAAAGTGCCCATGATCTCCCTCTCCCTATCTCTCCTGTGCATTCGACTTTTTCTACTTCGACTACATTTCCTCTTCTAAGTTGTGACTTTAAAGACACAAAACCCCTTGTGTTTCTGTGACATGATGGACTATTTCACTTCCACTTTGGCTATTTCCTCTCGCAACCTCCGACACTGAAGCTGACTACATTTGGTTCAATTGAACCGACCATAGTCAGTTCATTCAATTTTTTTAGTTATTACAGTCTTCCTCTATTATAAAAATTTCATCCTAAAAATTTTCAAATGTCTTCTTGTTACAATATGTTATCATGCTAAATTAAACATAACTACTCTTTACTTAGATATCATCTTAATTTCATTCAATATAAATTTTAATATTGAGTACAAATTCAGTAAAGCAAAGCATCTGATATAAAATAACAAATTGATATACATTAGATATTAATGACATCTCAAATAACTTTGTCAACATCAATTGATTCATCAAGCTCCTGTTGATAATTCCTAAAGAGCAATGCCTAATTGACTTATTTTCAAGTGGGAACTTTTAAAACATAGATGAGAGTTGCAAGATGGCAAAAATTTAGAATAAAGGAGCAACAAAATAATGACACAAATTTGAAAAGCTTTGGATAAGGTTCGGACATTGTTTGAAGTAGACACAAACAATACTCAAACATGTTTGTAACATGTAATATAATGTTTAATGTCATTTTGGGTTTAGGGTTTAAGGTACGAACAACATATTCAAGCCTCAACAACCAAAAGTATACCATTACTAACTTTGGATAAATGATGACCGGATATATGCAATTGTTGCTGTGAAGCTTTGTCGCAGATTGAAATAAAGAAGTTGCTTGGAAGATGAATGTTTGCCAGCTCCTTTGTTTGAAAGTGTAAGTCTTAACTGTTTCAACACCCATTTTTTTATACCAGGGGTATTTTGATCCGAAATGAATTTTCAGATATATTTCTTCAAGTAAGCAAACAACACACATATTTGGTTAATTTTGACTGTTATGAGGTATGTAAAGTCAAAGTTTGCTTAATTTAGTCCATCAACTCACCAAAATTTAACCAAATTGGTCATATCGTCAACATTGCTATTTCTTTGGATAAAATATGTGGAGGGGAGCACTCCATGAGAATATTTTGGATTTTTTAGAATTAATCTTACTGCTTGGTACTAGTTTAACTAATGAGATTAAACCCAAAAAGTCTGAAATACCCTTGTAGGAAGTTTCCCTCTACTAGTTTCTATCAAAAAAAAAAAAAAAACAAAGTTGATAGTAGAGCCAAATTGAGAAAATGACCGAATTGCTCCCTGCTCCCTTGACTTTTTCTGATGACCAAAATAGTCCCTGAATATATAAAAGTACAAAATTTGTCCTTTGACTCTTTAAATAGGGACCAAATTTGTCATTTCATGGGATCATTTAAATCTCCATTTTAAAAATCGAGGGACTAAAATAGAACTTTTAAATAGTCAGGGACCATTTTAGTTCTTCGTAAAGAGCCGGGGACTATTTTGGTCCTTATCTAAGCCAAATTAGTTCAAATTTAATAATTTGGCCAAATGTAACATTTGCAAAAGTTGGGATCAAAATGAACACAAAACAAAAGTCTATGAACCATTTTGCTCATTTACTCAAAATTTAACTAAAAATTATTCTTACCTCTTTCTAACCATGAAACCTTAGAAAACTTGGATTTTATTTACATAAAAAAGATGGCTATAAGGAGAAACTAGAGTTTAACTGTAAATGATGTAGACGGAAGTTATTTGTTGTTTTTTAATATGCTTCCATTGGTTGTAGTTTTGGCAATATTTTAGAAGAAAAGGAATCAGCGCGATATTTTGGGATTTTTTGAAGTTTTATTTATTGACATGAAACCCTGCGAAGCATCATAAATTTTTGTTTTCATTTGGTTTTATTTTTCTTTATTTTTAGTAACTTTTAATTGATCCTGTTGGGTTTAAACATCTGGAGGAAATGCAAATGCTCGGCGTTTCTGTTTGATCATAGTTTGTCTTCAACTATGATCCATGTTTAGATTCCAATCGAAAGATTTAAACTTATGCAAAACATCTGTGCTGATGCTAAGCTCATATGGGTTTTTTATGAACTGGCATGTCATGTTCGTGTTGGATTACTAATTCACGGTAAATCCAACATTTCAGGGTTGCAGCAGAAGCATCCAGAATATTTGTCATATTGGAAGATATAAGGGCGCATACTTTGTCAAATTTACACAAAATACATAAAAGTTTGGCATTCTGGCAAGCTCGGGCAGTGGTTATTTCTGATTTTGGTTTATCATCTTTTCAATCTCTTCTTTCTAAATGTTGATCATAGCATGACAGGATTGCTTTTTTGATGCTTAACTTCTAGTTCCATATTTCTAATTTTTATATTTTTATTCAGGAAACCGACTATCAAAAGGTGTGGTTCATGGTTTTCAACAGAGGACCACGAGCCTTTATTTATGAATCATTTCAGATTATAAGAAAACTCGCCACATATGGGCATCCATTTCAGTCTATCAATCACTCTGCCGCTGATACAATATCTCTTAAAATTGCCATATTAACAACTCTACAACGTTGCTTGGCTACATTCCTTGCTCAGGTTTGCATAATTTTAAAATATTAGCATGCTTGATTTGTTCACGTTCTATTGAAATAATTCTCCTCTCTCTATTAAAATATGCTGTATATATTACTGTTTGATTTGTCTATGCGTGATTGTGGACATTGCAATTAAATAACTTTGACATCAGAATTCCTATGTTATCTTGTTTTTGCACTGAAATAGAAAATTCCGTTCTCTGTTGTCAGATTTATTTAGAGGTCAACAAATTTGGTGAATTGTTAATTGCGGATCCAGATAAGTCATTACTGCCGTTATTGGTGGCCATTGATACCCTTTTCTGCAAGTTGGAAGCATCCATTAGTCATCCTTGCGAAATATACAATTCGGTATTTTTATAATTGGGATTATGAGTCCTTGACTTATTTTGTAGGCTTATGATGCAGAACCTTGATATGCCACATGGTATTTGTATGTGCTTTGCAACGAGCATTCAATGCTAATTCATTGGGTTCTATAAAATTTCAGAACAATGATTCACTTTCTATGGGAAGCGGCAACTCCTGTGCACTTCTTTTTGAGAAACTTCCAAACATGGAGCATCTAGAAACACAATGGATCGATACTGAAATAAGGGATTCCACTAGTTTGATTCATCAAAATCTTCAACGACTTGATTCCTATCTATCATTCATGGTAAGTATTTTGTCCTTTATTTTTATACGGAGCTATTGTGGTAGAAACAGATCAGTAATCTCTGTATGTTATTAACTCGACAAGCTGCCCTCTATTAGCTAAATTCATCCAGAGTTTTGTTACAGTTTCCCATGGGGAACCAATCAAGAAGTATTGTGGAAATTATTCTAGCAGACATTGAGAAATGTTGAGAGGATTAAGAACAAACAACATCAGGTCTTTCTCTAGAAGGAATTCTAATGAAATTTTCTCTTTTTCCTTGGGATATCAATCAATTGAATCGTGTCTACATTTATGATCCTTAAACCTGCCCTAAGGAATCCGTTTCCAAAATCTTAATTTGTTATGTTTTATGTTTGACATATATTATCTCCAACATGTAAATTGCCTCGTAAAGTTTCACACCGTAACTCCATGCTACCATTACATCTAAGCAGATAAAATTGAGTAAAGACGCAACATATGAGGGGAGCATTAATTAAATTTGGTTGGTACTATCAAATGCTTAACATTCTGATGAGGACATCGTCAGCATTTTCGACGCCGGAGATCGACTGCCACGAGCATGACTTGTATTTTGTCATTTTATGTAGTAGCGTATTTTATTTGGATGTTTTTCCATTTTTGCCCTTATGAGCATTTAGTCGCTTATGTAGCCCGGAAGGGCATTTGTGTCATTTCTTTTTTTTTTATGTTGGCCTATTTATATGAGGCCTCATGCATTGTAATTTTAGTTTTTGGAATGAAATAAAATTTTACTCTTGTTCTCTTAGTGAGTTCATCTTCTCCCACGATCTCTTAGTGAGTTCGCCGGAGGAAACTAGATCTCTTAGTGAGTTCTAGTTCACCGGAGAAGACTAGATCTCTTTGTGAGTTCTAGTTTTCGAGTTATCTAATCTTGTGGAAAATCAAGGTGTAAACAGGCGAGGTTAGTAATTCCGTATTCGTCATCGCCGTGGAATTTCCATCTTCTTTCTCTTTGCATTTGCCGCCGCCTAACCTGAGCTGCTCAAGCCGCCGACCACCTTGGCTGCTCCCCTCCCACCGGCCAGTCACTCTCCAGGCTTCTGGCCGCCACCCATGGCCCTCCCGTGCAGCCAACAGAGTTTCTTCTCTGTTTTGATTTCACGAAAGCAGCAGAGATTCTTCTCTGTTTGAATTCACATAAGCAAGAGAGTTATTTCCCTGTTTGGATTTCATGCAAGCCAAAATCCCTGCCAGCCAGCCGTGACTTCAGCCCACCGTCCCCTGGCAGTTTTCCCTTGCCGCTGGATTGCCCTGCTTTGCCCAAGCCCGTGAAATTCAATTCCAGGCGTTTCAAGTATTTGCCAAATTAAAATCCATCTTCAGGCAAGGCAATTAATGACATTAGGAGCTATTTGAAATTTGAATTCGCCTTCTTAATTGAGCCAATTAATTTGGGAATTAATTAAGAAGGTTACACTCTTTTGAAATTCAAATTCCCTCCTCATGTTATTTAAATTAGGGAGTTACATGAGACAATTAAAATCTGAAATTAAAATCAGATTTTGATTAATTACTTGTGGTCCCCACTTACTTAAAACCTCCAAGCCCTCTCTCTCTCCATGTGGCCGGCCACCTCACCCCATTGCTTCTCCCTCTAATTGCCACCTCATCACCTCTTAATTACCACCCAAATACCTCCCTTCTCAAATGAACTCTCAGTTTTATTTCAGATTTCAAATCTGAGAATTGAAATCAAGTACTCCCTCTCTCTTTCCATTGGATCTTCTTGAGAACTTGCTGCCCAACAGATTTTTGCAGGTCCACCTTAGCTGGACAGCTCCAGAAGGCAAACCCTTGCTGCCTATACGCCTCCTGTCTGCTGTTTTGCATTTCCCGCACCTAAAAACTGCTGTTTAGGAGATCGGGAACATGCTCTCTTGCTGTCCAGCCCATTAGAATGTCTTCAGACACCGTCCGGACATTCCAGGCCGCTGAGTACACCTTCAAGAAAACGTTGTCAAGAACTCCATGCTCCGGCCACCTATCCAAGAGCGACGATCCAAGGCTCCCCCTTCCTCGAAGCGACCTCGATTCTAAGGTGGAGACGTTTCTTCCGCTAAAGCCTAGACTAGTCGAGTGTATGGTCTCCAAGGGTGAAAGTTCTTATTATTAAATTGTGGATTTTTGTTCACCGTCGTAGTTTTACAATTTGAACTTTGCGTTTTCTTAAATTGTTTGGTTTCCGAAATTTGCTCATCTTTGCCTAAGCAAGTTAAAACCATGAATTCTAATGATCACCCTTTTATTATAAACGATAATTTTATTTTGGGTTATTAAGTTTCAATTGATCTCTTTAATTTCTTAAAGTAACTCCTCCATCGCATGTACGTTTCACATCATCTTGGTATCAGAGCATGGCTAGCATGCTTTGCTTGTGCTAGATGCATCATAGGAGTCTACGTTAGCTTGCCTCTATTCGTTTGCATGCATAACATCATTTAAATAGCTTTGTTTGCTGTTTTCCTACTGCGGTCCAGAAAAATCTGCATCATTTACTTCATCTTGCATTAGTATATTCATGTGTCTTAGTGCTGCCTTTGAATCCATATCATTTCTAAGTGCGTAGGACAATTATATCCTTAGTTTAAACTGCTGTCCGCACTATTCCAGCAGCTTTTAGGCACCTTTTAGTGAACTTAAAGTTGTGTTTAGGTGCTGTTCTCACCCTAGTGGTATCCCTATAACACCTAGACGACTTAGACCTTTGTTCAGAGTGCTGTCCTGAATTTCCCTGCTGCTATTGGTGCCTTTTTGTGTGCAATTCAGTGTATTTAGGAGCTTTAAGAGCCAGATTTCAGCAAGTATAGGTGCAGTCCAACCTTCTAAACCCGCCCCCAACACTTAGCCAACCTGCTTCATTGTATTAGGTTGTTGTCCTTAGGATTCCAGCAGCATATAGAGGTATTAGGAGCATCCTACCGCGGCATCTAGGTGTTTTCCTCCACCCCAAAACCTATCCTAAACACCTAGGCTTCTTCACCAACTGTTATGGTTTGCTGCCCAAACTTTTCTGCACCACTGTACTGAGTCTAAGTGAGCCTAACTTAGAGTCTAGATGACGTCCCTTACACCCACTCATCTTTGAGCTTTACTTGACACTTTTCAATGGATCCGATAAGACTCCAAAAGAGTTTAGATGACATCGTTAACCTAGTGGGCAATATGACTAGAATTATGACAGAGAAACCCGTTGACTATCCCCACTCTAAATACAGGCCCCACTCAGCTTATCACCCGAGACCTGAGCCTAAGCCTCCACGACCTCACTTAGAGTCACCCTATCGGCTGCCAACCTTTGATGGTTCCTCGGATCCTTACCACTTTAGGGAATGGGCTAGACAACTAGATGACTATTTTGAATCATGTCAAATCCCTGAATCCCACCAGGTTAGCATCGCTAAATCTCACCTCAAAGGCCAGGCTCTTCAATTTTGGGAAAGATTAGAAGATCACAAAGAGTCTCGCGGTGAGTACCCAACTTGGAAAGACATGAGGCGAGATCTTAACCTAAAGTACCGACCCTCTACTAGCGACTGTCGTCTAGGGCCTCACCTTACCTCTTTCGTTGTGACAAACCAGGGACATCATTATAGTCGAAACCAATCACCCGTTAGTAACATCAGGGTGGCTGTCTCACCCTGTAGGTCTTCTCTTAGTTATGATGACCGACCCTTTAGCGGGTCTTCTGTTGGATCAATCTCACATAGCTCCCCACTTGGACCTATGTCTGGCCATCCAAGTCAGCCTTTAGCTTCTCGAACCCTGGCCCCTGAAAGTGTAATGTTAATAGAGGAATGCGTTGAAAAGATAAGGTCCACAAAACCTGATATTGAGTGCATCCATTTCGTGGATGCTAATGATAACGAAGGCTTCTTTGAGGATGAAACTGAAGTGATTGAATTAGACCCCCTGCCGGACTTAAACCCTGATTTAGGAGGTCTAGAACCTTTTAACCTCAAGACCTTAGCCCCTCTTGAGACTAATATCATTAAAGATATCCCTTTGGATCAGGTCTGCCTGGACAATATTGATTTGATCCCGAAAGAGATTGATCTGACCTTGAACACAATGAAGTTAAAATTGGAAGAATCTAATTTAATTACTGAGATGAATTCGGATAACTCTGATTTAATTTTGGATAGTTCTGATGGCGACTTAGCTAATCTCAAGTTGAATGTAAGTCAATCGAATTTGTCACATGATTCAAGTGAAACGGAACCTACGGATCTTAGGATTGAAACCAAACCTGATTTTACTTTGGAAGACAGTACCTTGAGTCTGAAATCCTTTGAGCCTAATTTGAATAATGAGCCTCCTTTTGTTTCATTAGAATTTAACTTTAGAGCTGCTCCTTTGGATTTAGATTTGACTACGTGTGTTATTCCAGACTTCTCTCTTACTGTTGCACCCACAGATGTCCTAGGAACTTTTTCCCATCTTATAAGTCCCATGCCGGCCGACGAATCTTTGGGATATCCCCTTATGGATGTGAGTCAGGACCAATCATCCTATTTTATTCCTGATTCCTACTTTTTGCCGTTATAACCTCACCCTACCTTGATGAGGACCATCTCTGTCCTAGTTGGATTAATCTGGTCAATTACACTACCCCCACTAGGAGACTACCTACTACTTTAACTGAGACTTCCCATAGAAGTACCCTGGTAGCTAAGGAAGTCTTCATCACTCCTCCTACACCAGTTCCCTTAGACCGAACACTTTAAACCACTCTTTTGTGACTTGTCCACTTTTCTAGCTGTGTTCGTGTGAGTTAGTATGCTGTGTGAGTGTTGTAGTCTGTTATCTTCCTTTTTGTCTGTTGTTTTAAACTGTTGTAAGCTCATGAGTCTTGTCATTCATCATGCACACCCGATCTCTTGCATTTGCATCTGCGTTTCACCTTCAGGAGTTACTCATCGAAATTAAAATGAAAGTTGAACAAAATAACACCCATCTTAAAATTATTATTGATAACAAAAGATGGTCCAAAGAATTCAAAGTTGGAGACTTTGTGATGGTACGGGACGCTGCATGCTCGAAACACCGAACATTTTAAGGAAGCTCAAAGGTTAATAGTAATGCCTACGTACTGGACCTCTCTTGAGGCTTTAACATGAATCCTACATTTAATATAGAAGACCTGTTAGCCTTTGAAGGACCCGAATCGTAACCCCAAAATCCACTCTTTAAATTAGCCTTGTGTGACCCCACCTGGTGAGATTCCCCAGCCTAGCTCCACTCCCCAACTTACCCTACTCACCTATAGCGGAGAAGGTCGAAGCAATACTAGATGATGAGGTCATTTCCCCAAAGGAAAGTGGGTGCCAAAGATACCGAGTTCATTGGAAAGGGACACCGGAGGTAGAGGATACTTGGACGAGCTACAGAGCCTAGACCCTGATCTACTAGAGTTGTACGAGGGCTCCATAGATATTTACTCGACGGGGTCGAGTTTTCTCCCACCTGGGGAGAATGATGAGGACATCGTCAGCATTTTCGACGCCGGAGATCGACGGCCACGAGCATGACTTGTATTTTGTCATTTTATGTAGTAGCGTATTTTATTTGGATGTTTTTCCATTTTTGCCCTTATGAGCATTTAGTTGCTTATGTAGCCCGGAAGGGCATTTGTGTCATTTCTTTTTTTTTTTTTTATGTTGGCCTATTTATATGAGGCCTCATGCATTGTAATTTTAGTTTTTGGAATGAAATAAAATTTTACTCTTGTTCTCTTAGTGAGTTCATCTTCTCCCACGATCTCTTAGTGAGTTCGCCGGAGGAAACTAGATCTCTTAGTGAGTTCTAGTTCACCGGAGAAGACTAGATCTCTTTGTGAGTTCTAGTTTTCGAGTTATCTAATCTTGTGGAAAATCAAGGTGTAAACAGGCGAGGTTAGTAATTCCGTATTCGTCATCGCCGTGGAATTTCCATCTTCTTTCTCTTTGCATTTGCCGCCGCCTAACCTGAGCTGCTCAAGCCGCCGACCACCTTGGCTGCTCCCCTCCCACCGGCCAGTCACTCTCCAGGCTTCTGGCCGCCACCCATGGCCCTCCCGTGCAGCCAACAGAGTTTCTTCTCTGTTTTGATTTCACGAAAGCAGCAGAGATTCTTCTCTGTTTGAATTCACATAAGCAAGAGAGTTATTTCCCTGTTTGGATTTCATGCAAGCCAAAATCCCTGCCAGCCAGCCGTGACTTCAGCCCACCGTCCCCTGGCAGTTTTCCCTTGCCGCTGGATTGCCCTGCTTTGCCCAAGCCCGTGAAATTCAATTCCAGGCGTTTCAAGTATTTGCCAAATTAAAATCCATCTTCAGGCAAGGCAATTAATGACATTAGGAGCTATTTGAAATTTGAATTCGCCTTCTTAATTGAGCCAATTAATTTGGGAATTAATTAAGAAGGTTACACTCTTTTGAAATTCAAATTCCCTCCTCATGTTATTTAAATTAGGGAGTTACATGAGACAATTAAAATCTGAAATTAAAATCAGATTTTGATTAATTACTTGTGGTCCCCACTTACTTAAAACCTCCAAGCCCTCTCTCTCTCCATGTGGCCGGCCACCTCACCCCATTGCTTCTCCCTCTAATTGCCACCTCATCACCTCTTAATTACCACCCAAATACCTCCCTTCTCAAATGAACTCTCAGTTTTATTTCAGATTTCAAATCTGAGAATTGAAATCAAGTACTCCCTCTCTCTTTCCATTGGATCTTCTTGAGAACTTGCTGCCCAACAGATTTTTGCAGGTCCACCTTAGCTGGACAGCTCCAGAAGGCAAACCCTTGCTGCCTATACGCCTCCTGTCTGCTGTTTTGCATTTCCCGCACCTAAAAACTGCTGTTTAGGAGATCGGGAACATGCTCTCTTGCTGTCCAGCCCATTAGAATGTCTTCAGACACCGTCCGGACATTCCAGGCCGCTGAGTACACCTTCAAGAAAACGTTGTCAAGAACTCCATGCTCCGGCCACCTATCCAAGAGCGACGATCCAAGGCTCCCCCTTCCTCGAAGCGACCTCGATTCTAAGGTGGAGACGTTTCTTCCGCTAAAGCCTAGACTAGTCGAGTGTATGGTCTCCAAGGGTGAAAGTTCTTATTATTAAATTGTGGATTTTTGTTCACCGTCGTAGTTTTACAATTTGAACTTTGCGTTTTCTTAAATTGTTTGGTTTCCGAAATTTGCTCATCTTTGCCTAAGCAAGTTAAAACCATGAATTCTAATGATCACCCTTTTATTATAAACGATAATTTTATTTTGGGTTATTAAGTTTCAATTGATCTCTTTAATTTCTTAAAGTAACTCCTCCATCGCATGTACGTTTCACATCACATTCTATATACTAGCTCCCCTCAAATACCAGCATCGATTTGGAAAGATATTATTATCCCATTTAGATTTCCCACACAGCCACTGGTATGCATTATAGAATAATATTATAATAGTGCCGAACAAAGGAAACTTATACCTTGAATGGCATGATTTCACTATTTACATCAAAAGATTTATTTGCAACGTTTATGATCATATATTAGTATACATCATAAAAAACCCAAAAAATCATGCCTTCAACAAGGTATCTTCCCATAACTAAAATACTGACTTCTAATTGATAACCTGCTATAGATTAGTCTCTACTATGGTTCCGATCCTTCCATAAAATCAAATAGATCCACAACTAACAATAGGGTGAGTAATAATCCCAGTAACTTTCACAAGTTTACCAGAAAATTCAATAGATGGAAAGAACCAACATACATGTATTTTATAACTGTAAAACATGACAACATTGTATACATAACATTAATTGGGATGCAAGTATGTTAGTAAACAGATATAACATGTTTCTTGAAATCTTTTATGTGCCCAAGTCATGCATCGGAAATAATGATCATTCATCAATATAACAGGTTAACCATTTAACGTCATTTACAATTAAAGATTTAACTTAAAAAAATTATTGCATTAATTGATCTTCACTTACCAAGAAAAATTATTAATATTTTCATGATTCATTGATATCACACTATTAAGAGTAATATCTCTATTTATGGTTATCATAGACATTACATATTTATTCTCAGTGACCAAGTCCTATGACTTGCTCTCCTTTTTCCAAGGGTCTTCTAATACAACTTTATGGTACATTTCAAGATACAGGCCTTCTATCAGCACTCCTGCTTCCATGGGGGTTTAAGCACATGGCAGGGGTCTAGTTGGCACTAGCACTAGCTAGCTCCCTTGCATAAGTTAGGGTTCACATTTTATTATCGAATGCATTTAACTTTTTCATGTCAAGGCAAGGGTCATCTTACTATGCCAACTAATGATTGTTCATAAAAACTTCTTATATGCTCGCTAAATTCGTATACTATTCATGACCAAAACTTATAATTTGCTCTCCTGCTAAACTAGGTTAAGTTGGCACATACTTAAAAGACACTGAATGCTGGGCGAAATGCTAAATTGTTAACTTAAAATGGTGGAGAACTTACGAAGAATAGAAAATTTTATCAATACTTATTGATGGGGAAATTCCAAATGCTATATGTTTTGTAGAAATTATAGTAATGCATATAAATGATGCTAATAGAGATTTATGCCATAGTTTGAGATAGATCTGTATTACAAATTGGTCAAATCTAGCTACTGAAATACAAAAATGACTGGATCTAACTAAATAAGTGAAGATTTTAGCCAAATTTTATGAAGATCACAGTAAGATGGGTTTTACCTTCGATATGGTCACCCTTCCCATTAAAGCATCATAAATATGCGCTAAAATCAAATATCCAAGTTGACTCATTTTGACAGTTCTCGCCCAAAATATTAGTGAATAATAAAATAAGAGCAGCCTTTTTATAGTATGTGATTTGGTGGGGAAGCCATAATGAGAAAGGCTATATGGTATCCCTAATAATGCATAATAGAACTTAATCAAAGTAGACCTAGATCCTTCTTTATTGTGTAGATGTTTGTTTTAAGGCTCAAGTCTTTATTGACTTCAGTTTTTGGGACATGAAAGATCAGATTTGAAACGTGGAACTTATGACCCTGCCCTATAGGTAGGCGGCCTACTTAAGAATGCGTACTACTCGTTAATGAGTTGGAGTTTGAATTTTAAAAGGAGTCTTGTGAGTTTTAAAATGATTGCTCGCTTTTCAGAATGATTGTATGGTTCTTAGAGCAGGGTATGTTTAAGTTCATCTTGCTTATAGCTCACATAGCATTTTTTTGTTATTGTTTTCAAGTTTAGGCATTTATCATGTTTATTATAGCATATGCAAATAATTCTCTGTTGATGGTTGGTACATTTTTCAAGGACAACTACATATTTCAAGGCACTTGCATGGCTACCAAATTGTCATAATTGAGTTAATAAATGTCTCATGACGTGTGTGCATCGTTTGCAATTATTCAAATTCAGTTTCTTGAGTGAAAATTTTGTTGTTAAAATACATGCAAACATTTTATTTTTATTTTTATTTTGAATGGGTGCTTTCTGTTCGCTTGCGTGTTTATTGCAGTTTTGGTTTCAAAGTAGTTTATATCAAAATATATGATCATTTATATCCATCAAATTGGATACACGATCCAGTTGGTCTTACAGCAAGCGTCAACTAGAGAGTCATTATCAAGCGTAACATCCATTCCACAATGATTAATTGGTTAGCCATCTTAATTCTAGGGAAACTAATAAAACAGTAAGTGATCCAAAATCTAAATAATTCCTATAGGCAAAACCTAGATTAGAATATTTATAATGGAATAAAATCATAGGTCACTAATCTAATCCATCGATGAAGAAATTTAGCACTCCATAGTGTGACATGATTTGGGCACAATGATGTCCAAAGAAAGAGAGAAACCTTCTCAACATAGTCAGAGAAATATTTGTAATGAAGCACATATCAATCTAGCCAAGTTGGTCATTGGTTGCATGTGTGGTGACATCAATGATAAACCACAAAAACATTCAGAGATGGAGAGAAATGTTCATTTATTGATTTGTCATAAATTTTTTCCGTAGGGCAGTGAGAAATCTTGTCAAATAACATTTGATGTGCATGCATTCAGACATTGAAAATAGAGTACACCAACATTTAGAGATGGAGAAAAAAATCTTCCTTAGCAGAATGTTATAAATATTTGTGTCAAAGTACAAAGGAATTTGAAGCATGCATGAAAATATTAAAGATAGAATACTTTACCATTTAGAGATGAGGAGATAAACTTTCACTAGCGGATTCACAAAAAATGTGTGACAAAATAACAAAACCTTACACAATAGGGCATATAATTTGTATTTATGGCGGCATTAAGGGTAGAGCGTAATGATGTTGTTAGATTGAGAGAGAAATTTTTCCTAGCAGAGTTGTCTGGAAAATTGTATGAAAAAATGCAGAGAATAGGGTCAAAATAGACTTTGATGTGCATGTATGGAGAAATCGAGGACACAACTCAATGATTTTAGAGATGGAGAGAGAAAGTTTTTGAATAGCTTTTCTAGAAATCTATAGTGTATAGAAATCTCACCCTTGATGTACATGCATGACGACATCAAGCATAAAACAAAATGACGTCCAAAGATAGGGAAAATTTTCTAGTGGAGTTGTCAGAAATCTATGTGATAGAGTGCCAAAAAATCTGGACTTGGTGCGATGATGTGCATGCATGGAGAAATTGAGGATAGCGATAGCGACACTAGAGATAGAGAGAGAAACCTTCCTTAGTTTAGTTGCCACAAATTTGTGAACTTTGAAAGTATCATGAGCTTGGGGTGATCTGTTCCATTTTGCTTTTCTAGAAAAAAGTATAGAGCATTATGATCATTCAAAGGATGACTAGAAAAAGGTCCTAGAAATTTCCCCAAGTTAATATGACGAGATTGATAGATATTTATTTTTAATTCTTAAGATTAAGGTTTCCATGGATGCAAAACCCCATTTCAAAAGTAGCTCTGCTAGTCATAACTTTCTTAGGCGCTAAAATTAGTGTCAACCTGTACTTGCATTCGTATGGTGATAGAATTTGAAAATATTATTAAGTGGAGGAAGTAGTACTTTGTTCAGCTGTTTTTAATGTAGAGGCTTAGCTAAAGTATGCATATACCATTATTTATTTTGGACCTCTACTTGGTTTTTTTGCATTATGTGAAATGGTATTGAGAAACTTGCTTTTGAATGTATGTAAACTTACGTGAGCTTCGCTGCTACTTGAAGTCTCTTGTTTGGAAACTGATTGTGGTTGTTGATGATTCAAATTTTCATTTGGTAAAAATGCTTTTTTTTTTCCTTTGCAGTTGTGTTCTCATAATTGGTATGTGTTTATTTTTCTAACACAACCGGTGTGCGTTTAGTTTTCTTAGTGTTTTGTTAATACACGGAAGTTTTATGTGATATTTTGCCATAATTATTTATGTTTTTGCCATCTATTCAGAATACGGATCACATTAACAGACATCAGACCATTAAAATTTTATTGTGACTTTGAGAGTGTCTCACAAAGCTAGGATGGATACTACAATTGGAAAGATATTTCTTGTTCTTGCTCCTCATTTTAGAATATTTAGGGAAATAAATGAAACATTAAGGAAAATGAAGAGAGTCTGGAGGGATATAGATTTGCAATGATATTCCTTCTGTTGTCTTTAGTTTGCTATATTGTCTTTGAGAATGGAATGAAACACGATGAAATGTAATTTTGTTTCAACATCTTATTTGGCATTCTTTTGTTATTCATTTAAGCTTTCCAGTTGTCAAAAACCGAACAGAATGACCTTATACTGGCTTCGCTACACCTGTGGAGCAGTTGGCCTTTCTGCATGTTCATTTTGGGTTTTACGGCACAGCAGCTTAATGGGAAGTTCTGATATCGACAACTGGATACGGACTGCAAAAGAATCAACTACGGCATTTTGGGAAGAGCATGTAGAACTACCTGTACGAGTCCAATAAGCTTTTTCACTTTATTTTTAACTTACCTTTATGTTCTGTTACTTTGAGACTCGGTAGTTGATGACTTGTTAAATGATGAGTAGCTCATTAGGGTAGTATTTCTGTTATTAACGAGGAGGAAAAGGATTTTTCCTGATTATTTGATTTACATGCATAGCTTTAAATCTTTCAGTAGCTTGCTTCTTGAAAAAAAAATTTGTTTGAGTGAGATGCACTTTGTTGCGGTTTATCAAGTCAGTTGACTAACTGATTTGTTTTTAGTACACTATATCATGGCTGCTTTAAATATTTTAAATGTTAGTAGTCATATCATTAAGGATTCACATCAATATTTTTTTTACCTGACATCATGAAATCCTTACCATGTTTTTTCCTTTACAATTTGACAGGGTACGTTATTAGCCAAAAACGTGATGCCTCAGCTATTCTAGAGGAAGGAACGAATGCTATTACAAAGAAATATTTATTATACTATTAAGCAGGCTAGGAATTGATGGTAATGTGGAGGGAAAATCATTTTAATATCTAATACAAGAAATGATTATTGTACTATTAAGAAGGGTAGGAATTGATGGTAATGCAGACACGGAAGAAACACGGATTTGAGAAATCTGTGAAAAAAAAAAAAAAACTAGTAGTACTCTTAAGTGTTTGGCCAAAAATGAAGTCCACTTGTAAAAGATATGGGTAATGGACAAGGGAAACAGATTAAAGAAAGATAGAAGCTTACATCGTAGATCTTGAGAAAACTCAGCACACACAACATAGAGGCGATTCAAGTACACAATTTTGGTTTAAAGGAATATACAAAACCTTAAAGCGACTTTAATTTCCACAATAGAAGGTTGGTGAATTTCACTCTTTGAGAGATTTTTTTTAATCAAAATCAAGTGCTAAATGTCTCCTAAGAGGGCCCTTTTAAAGAAGTGTGGCTAAATGTCAAAAAGACTAAGATAACCCTTAACAATTAAATATCTCTAAAAAGAATCTATAATAGAAAAAAGGGAGTGAATTAGTAAGCATCCTATATGCCCATATTTTTAAGAGGTTGGTGAACAAAATATTAAGATAATAAAAAATACAATAAAATAAGGACATCATATATGGTTCAAGTTCAAAATCATCATTTGAGTTAAATTCAAGTGGATGGATGGTTAACCTGTTCAAAATATGATGGTTATGTTCTCTCGTGTCAATTTAATGGTTTTAGTCAGCCAAATTTAGAGGCTTATTGTTGTAGCTTCCAAGGAATTTGATTAGTAGCCTGAATTTACTCTTCTTAAGCATCCATAATTTCATGTATGTGGCATACTTTGATGTGAATTGGTAGTTCTTATCAAACAATTGACTCGATAGCTATCATTGAGGGTTGTTATCTTATTTTTAAGGTGATTAAACTATGTGGCTGAGGACTTGGTATGTATTTGTGGGTTACCTTGTGAAGGAAGCTCTATGTTAAGCTTTAAACCTTGGTGAATTTTTTTTTCTATAGCATAATTTTATAAGAAAATGATCGGAGTAAAACAAAAGGGCAATTAACAAGAATTGTGAGAGAAAAAAGAAAAATAAATAGGGCAAACTAAAGATATCATGGAGTACAAGCTCAATTAACTTGCCTAGCTTGGAGCTTGGTACAAAAATGGAGAATGCCGATAATTTTTTTTCTTATTACTATCCTATCTTGTGAATATAATATGAAGCTATGTTGCACCGATACGGATACGGCGACACGGATATGACACGATACGGATACGGGACACGTCAATTCTTAAAAATACAGGATACGGGTACGGCGCGGACACGACATTATAATTTATAAATCATACATAAAAATTAAGAAAGCAAACAAAGCATAATATTTGAAATTACAAAAAAAAAGACAACAACATCATTTGTAGCCTTGTAGCTTATAATATCAAAATATAAGCAAGCATTAAATGTCTAGTACAACAACAAAAGCATAAACATAAATTATATAGCACTTGAAGTTTCAACTATTCAATAGAGGGAATTATATAATTATCTTCTTCATTGGTTTGTCTTTGAACTTCTATATCATCTTCAATAAATATCATAGCTTCTAATTCAGGCTCATCAAGTGAAAGATTAGTAAATTTTAATATTTTTATATCATCAAAAGACTCAAATCCATCTCGAAAATGAGAGAATCTTGCTCGCAACCGCGGAAGTAAATACGTCACGTCTTTTTTTTTTTTTAATTCTTTTTGTTTTTCAACGGACACGCGTATCGGATACGCGTGTCCTTTTGAAATTAAATAGTATTTTAATTGGATACGGCTTTGGCGTATCGGACACATATCGGTGGAGTATCGGAGGCGTATCCGTGTATCGGCGTATCAGATACAGCACGCCTTCATAAATAGGTGTATCGGTGCAACATAGATATGAAGCCTTTGATTCATGGTGCCTTGACTCAAAATGCTTCATCGTAATCAGGAGGATGTATTTAATTATGAGCTCCCATGCCTTCATCAATAGGAGAGAGGAACTCCTAGAGCAGGGGGATCAATATCCACATTAATTATGAGAGATAAGTTGAAGTCGAAGGAATAGTAGAGGTAGGTACATTAGATGCAGCTTCTAAAGGATCAATTTGTCATACATTTTGAGAACAAATCTACATTAATGAAAGAGCAACAATCATTGAAAGATACAGGTGGTATGACCATTTGAATGAACTTTATGATCCTGAACATGTGATTTTCTTAAATCCATATCAACTCTGAAGCACTCAATGCCCTAGGATCTAATGGAATGATTAAATTTCAAATTGATAATTTAACATCTCAACTATCAACAGAAACAACCAGAGCTATTATAAAATCTAAACAATAAAAGCAACTCGACGTGTTTCATTTCATCAAAATGCATATATATGTATATATAATAACCCAATCAAATTTCAATCATCTATACATCAGAAGAATTTAAAATTGGATTATAAAATAATACCTCAATCATTTAGACTAAGAAGATCTTGCCTCTATACCTTTCTACTCTATTGGGCCTTTGCCTTTTTCTGAAATGTCAAAAAATATCGTAGACCGAGCTTAGTAGACTTTTTTCAATACCCATCATTGATATTAGTATCAAAATTAAAATTTTATATTGTAGTTAATTAATTAAAACAAATACAATGACTTGTAGAGAATAAATAAAGTATTAATAGAGCATGATTTTTCAGGGTTTCAGCGTTTGATTTCTAAGTTCTTATTTATACCTTTGAAGTCATTTTCATAGAGATTTCGGATGCATCAGAAAATACTTGCTATTAGAGGTTCGCTTACACTTGACTTTCACATTTCATCAAGGTTTATCCATATTTTCATGAATTATTAACATTCAATTTAGAATGTTACTTATATTTAATTTAAGAAGTATTAACATGAACAAGCCGAAGGTGGTTTGACCAAGTATTTTTCTATTTCAGTTGGATTGCATCAAGAACCAGCTTTAAGCCCATATCTTTTTGCTTTAGTCATGGATGTTCTTACTAGACAATTGCAAGAGGATGTACCCTGGTGTATGCTTGTTGATGCTATTCTTCTTGTTGATAAGATTAGAGAGGGAGCTGAAGTTAAATTGAATTATGGAGGTCAACTTTAGAGTCTAACGGTTTTTTTTTTTGAGTAGATCTAAAACTGAATACATGGAGTGTAATTTTAGTAGTAGTAGATCTAGTGGGGTGATTGTGGCTTTGGGCTATTAAGTCATTAATAAGCGTATACATTTTAGATATCTCGGATCTATTGTTCAGAGTGGTGATGAAATAGATGGGGATATTATTAGTAGAATTCAAGTTGGATTGTTGAAGGGGAGGAAAGCATTGGGCATGTTGTGTGATAGTAAAGTACCCCTTAAATGTAAGGGAAAATTCTATAAGATGGTAGTGAGACCTATAATGCTTTATGGCACAGATAGTTGGCCATTAAAAGAGAAGTATAAAATTAAGTTAAGTTGCAGAAATGAGGATGCTCTGATGGATGAGTGGCTTACTCGTAGAGATAGAATGAGAAACGTGCATATACATGAAAAGCTTAGAGTAGCTCTAGTGGCAGATAAGATTAGAAAGAGTCTCCTTAGATGGTTTAGTCAAATAAAACATCGACCTACCGATGACCCAGTTAGGAGAGTAGATGTATTAGATTTGGCCTATGTTAAGTGTCATACTCCCGACACCACCGGTTAACATCGTAGAGTGCAATAGAGAAAACATGAATTTCTTTGACATTTAAAATATCGTTTCTAAACATATTCCTGTCACAATTCACCACATTCCTCTATAAAACAAAAGCATCCAAAATATCTCATTTAAATCATGCATATATAATTATATAGACATTAAGAAGCAAAAAATATTACAATAATAAACAACCTACATACCTCTGCTGATACCACCTATCCTGTTATACAACAAAACATGAAGTTTTATATTGAACTGAAGTTATTCTGCTTCCACCTTATTTCCCCCCCTCCAATAATAACAACCAGAATTAAAATCTGGTGAGCTATGAGGCTCAGAAAGATATGCAATTCTTATAAATAATTCAATGAACAGTATAATGAACAATATGATTATATTCTTAATTGAGATAAACTCATAAGGTAATTTGCAACATAATTGAAAATATACATATGCTTATATGAATGAGTAAAAACATGTTTGCTACAATATCATAGGTAGCCATAGATCATGTCCTTTAATGATTGAAACATCTTATTTTGCACTAAGAATTATAAATATCTTGCATTTTCTTCGAAGCCTGTAAATAATATCATAATTGGATATCTCAGGTTTTAGCCATATGTGTAATATAAAATTAGCTTTTATAGCTTCATAATATTGTTTAATGGTGCATAGGTAAGAACCCAACATTATCGTCAGTGAACTACGTTGAGATCCTTTTTGCCTCTATCAGGATCTCTTTTGCCCCAACTGTGTAGGTATTATAACATTTCATTGTCAACTTTCAATTAATATAATATTCATTAGGCTTCAAAATTTCTAAACTTATATTTGACTGATAATTTCATGCTTAATGACTTACTATAATATATAATGCTTGCATAAAAAGAATAAGAAACCAAAATATAACTCAGTGCTTTCCTTTTCAAAATATTGCTAATTAGGAAAACATTTATCTAATCATATAATATTTCATTTTAAAATAGAATTATTAAAATTTACATTTGATTGTTCATACCTGACTGTTTTGATTGTAGACTCACTCAACCAAATTGCAGTAGCTTTAATGATGCATTTTTACTCTTCATTTTGGTTAAATGCAGTTATACATGCCTAAAAATAATAACATTTTCTTTTTAAATTAAAATTGCATTTTTTAACCCCGTGACGAGTTGCCTCCTCGATTCCTACACCTTGTATCCTTTTTCTCTTGTAAATTACTTACATAATCCACATTTCTTAAAGCTTATAATTCCTATAATTTCTTTTTTCAATATATTGAATTAAGTCTTTTTATCCCACAATAACAATTTTACATTGCAATCTCCCCTCTTCATAAGTCAGTTAAAATCCTAAATAATATTTTGGTATAATCTCTTTGAAGAGTATTACCAGTATTTAAAAATCTATGATACAACTATAATAAAATTCAAAATGCATACCTCAGATCTCTCTCCCTTATTACTCTCTTTTCCCTTCTTTGTCTTCTTCCATCGAAGTAAGCTGCTCACCCTCATCAAATTCTTCCCCGGCTTCCATGGCTCTTCTACACCAGCTAAACTCCTTCAGCACAGTAGAACCCGAACACTCTGCTTCCGCTCCATAGAATATTGCAAGTTAGTGTCGCAATAGTTTTTTGGGTCAGGTTCGGGTCCAACTCGAAATTGACCCGCCCTCGACTGCTTCAACCTGAACTCGACCCGATTACACAAGGGGGTCATAAATTTTAACCTGGACCCGACCTGTCCCTAATACAAGTTAACCCAACCTAACCCGCAGACTTGGTGGAGCTGAGAGCAGGCAAGAGCGCGGGTCGAGTTCGGTTGGAGCGGGACATCGTATGCTACACGGTCACGCGATGCTGGTGGGAGGAGCGGAATACGCAACCTGCATGATGCATTGTTGAGCGGGGATCGCTGGGTCACCGCGCGCGGGTCTGCTAGTGCGGAAGTGGTGCGCGGGTGCGGACTGAGTACACGGGTCATTTTTCAAGTCATTCTCGGGTTAGCGAGTTGTCTTGGACCTGACCCAATTTTTTAAATGAGTTTGAAAGTAGAACTCGAACCCGACCTATTTAATAAACAAGTCAACCCAATACTAGATTTTTCGGGTCGGGTTCAGGTTAGATTTTCATGTTCGGTCATAAGTTGACACCCCTACCGCAAGAATAATCTAGCTAATGGAATTCAAATGGGAAGGGAATGAATGCACTACCTAATGGAAGAGCATTTTATTAATTCACATGCCTCCCAGCCCTTGGATCACCATGCAGCTGCTGATCAGCCCATCAGCATTGCATGCATGATTTAATGGATTGCTTAGTGGATATATTAAATTAATATAATATACTAGTTAGTGGAATACTAGTAAGTAGTAATATTAATTAACAATTTATTTGACTGTTAACAAAAGTTTGTTTAATATTTAATAGTTTTACATTAACTATAAACAATTTAAAAGTAATTATAATTCAAACTCTAAAAAAAATAAAGCTTCAAAACTAGTGTGATAATTTTCATGCATTTGCATATAAATTTATATTTCGGGTATAATTTTATCAAGAAAATTTTTGTATTTCTTAGATGAAACTTTTGGGTGTTACCTGAAAGTTAGAGGTAGACTTAAAAAGATTTGGTTAGAAAATATTAGAAATGATATTTTTTTATTAGATTTAAATAAGAATTTGATTCTTAACATAATACAATGGAGAAAAAGGATTCATGTAGTCGACCCCAAATAGTGGGATAAAAGCTTAATGTTGTTTTTGTTGTATTAACTTGAGCAATGTAATAATTGTAATGCACATATTCTAATGCTTATTTATAACTTTACTACTACTTATGTCTCCCTTTAACCTCTCACACATGCTTATAGCAAGTGTCACACCTCATTTTGTCCCCCTTCAGTTAATTTGGAGTGTAACAGATAAGGAAAATCTAAATAGATATATCTCTTACTAACACACATTTTGAATTACTTCTATCAGATCAGGTGAGTAGGAAATGACCTATTTAGACTATCCCAACATAATGCATTTTTCAGTTTTAACAATTGTTTGAAATTCCCTATTTTTTAGGTTGTTTAAAGAAGAAAAAGAAGGCAAGGTATTGGGGGAGAATAAATTCATAATGATGTGAGATACCCAATCTGTAGCATGGAAAATGAGAGCATTTTATATATTTATGATAATTGTGGGCCAAGAATTTTATAATAAGCAGGTTGTTTGTTTACTGGTTATTTAACTGTTAAATTGAGTTATTTGATAAACACTATATGCTGAATGTGATACTATAAAATGACACCACAACTATTGGTTCTGAACATCTGAATATTAATGAAAAGGGAAAATGAATAAAATCATATTATAGGGGATATGTCGGCACAAGTAAAAGGTGAAAGACCTATCGAAATAAGTCTTCTGAAAAATCATTCTCACTTCTAAAAGTTGGGAATTTGAACTTAATCTTGAATGATAGTTGTAGGTGTGCAAAACTCTAGTCATCTTATGATTTGCCTAAAGTATTGAAAAGTAAACAAAACAAGAAATGCAGAAAGTTAAATATGCATTGATTTTTTATATAGCTTATGATTCTTATTGAAATCCCAATATTATTTACCATTGACTGTAAATTTATGTTTATTATATCTTATAATATAGTTGTGTATTTTCTTAGGTTTTAGCTCATTAGTAGTGGTTGTACTATAAGAAAAAGGAAGGAGCCAGTGGGGTTCTAGGCTAGAGGTTGATTGCATTTTTGTGTACATATGTTTTCGTTGTGCGTATAACTTAGAGTAGGAAGCTGTACAGTCAGACTTTCGGGCATGTAAATATTATTTGAAAGTTTAGTAAGCTCGATATTATTTAATGAGTTCTGAATATGTTTCCAAATATAAAGTGTGTAGATAAATCGTTAGAAAAACTTGATGTATTGGGATAAGTCTAGATAGATTTTTCTTACTCACTTGATCTTGATAGAAGTAATTTAGTTTGAGTGTTAGTAAGAACTATATCTGTTCATATTCTCCTTATTTATTATACTCTAGGTTGATTGAAGTGGGTCAAAATGGGGTGTGACAGTAAGTGGGACCAGAATCAGAACAGAGCATTGCCACATAACCTCCCATAGCTGCTTTTAGCAATTGAGGTCAAAATCTCTCCGACATTCCCACTAGGTAGATGGGGCCATAATAGAATATATAGGGCCCTTGTAATATATCAGAGAGTGCATTTTTTCACATATTAAAATATCTCCAATGCCATGCTATAAATAGTGCAAAACAAGTGTAGTAATTAATAAATTATAAATTCAATGTGGTACTCAGATAATACATGAATTACTTTTAAAAATCCGCATTGCTTGTATAATATCATGCTCATTGAATTTTTTCTGTTCAAATTCCAACTTCAGAGGAATATTCACATAAATATTTTTTGTTTTTTATGTAACTATTGTAATTGTCAGAAAAATTTCAATTAATTTATGTGTTCAGAAAATTGTATAGGAAAAACCAACCTGTAAAAATCTAAATTCTTATAATCTAAACATTCAAGATAAAGCATACGATAACATATTAAAAGTTATACGGTGAAAACGTTGTAAAATCCGAGAAAAACACATTTATCCATAATTTTCTATAATACCATTTGAATTGAAATCAGAGACAAGGGTTTAAAATTCTACCTCGTGCTCTATAGTATCCTAAACAGGCTTGACAAACGATTTTTGAATTTTGGTTGCCAATACCTCTCTTTTTCTCTATCCTCTTCTCCTCATTCCTTCTCTAGCAAAATGGCTAGGGGTGAGGGGGTTAGTAAATTGTTTAATATATATATATATAGCGCCGCTGCGCTCCTAGAATCTCACAATTTGAGGGCTTGGTGCCACCTAGTGCCGCAACGCAAGCTCAAATTCTCCTCCCCATTCGAGAGCTCAATGCCACGACATTGCGCAACCCGACACCGTGGTACTCCCAGTGAAAATTTAATGAATTGAAATTTACTTCCCCAGCCCACTTCTTGACTTATGGGGTCGTTAGACACTCTGGGGCTTATAATTATCAATTAAATTAAAATTAAATAAGCATTAAAAATAATTACTTGGTTTTTTGGTTTTGTAAATATTACAATGAACCCGATCAAAGATTTTATAGAAAGAGTAATATTGGTGGATGCTTTCAAATTCAACATTCTATGACATTAACCTCTAGATGATGTACTAATCCATTACTCCCTATGAATAATAGAGGTAACATCCAATTCCTCTAGGACCCTATCCATTGATGGCCTAGAAAGACGTATATTATCGACATTAGTTTCTAAATACTTGACAAAAATAGATGTTGCTCCTGCCAAAGGTAGCAATGGGGAGTACATACATCAATGGTTGGTTACCCGAGAAGGCGAGGGGAATATATTGCCTAAATTGGTTACCTGAGAAGGCGAGGGGAATTCAAGCAATGAGAGACAATAGAGAGAGGGAGAGTAGCAAAAATTACCATCAATAAATTGGGACACGAGATTTTATCATGTTTTGATTGAATGACCAACATCCATTGTGCAAAGTTGTTATTAATCCAAGAATTGATTATAGTGAGTGCAAACTGGAGAGGATGGATGTCCATATAGTCCGAGCTATGATGTTTTTCTCCTATTAGAGAGAATAAGCACAAAAAATCTGAGTGAGGCTTTTAACCTGGACGGTGGAAGTGCTCCCATATGTCTTCTTTATTTATCGTAACCCTTGTGAAGCAGGCGAAGTTGAAGAGTAACGAACAACTGGAGAAGCGGAAAAACAAACCTGCGGTTATAACAAGACAACAAAACACGCATTGCCAGAGAAATATAACATAAGAAAAAAATAAGTTTAGTTTAATTATTTTAATTAAAATTAATTAAGAATCTAATGTAATTAATAATTAAATAATTACTTAGATTGATTGATAATTAGCTTAGATTTTAATTATATTATTTATAATGGTTAGTTAATAATGATAATTTAAATTAAAAATTAATAATTAACTCAAATAATTAAAAACATAATCAAAATTAAAATTAATAAGTTATTTCATAATTAAATTATTTTTGTAATTGTAATTTATTGACAATAATTAAAACTATAATTAATAAGAAACTTTTACTTCAAATGTAAATTAAAATTAAAACACATTAAATTTGATTTGTTAATGAACTAAATGATATGAAATTGACTTATGATATTTTATTATATTTAAATGATATGAAATTGTAATTTTTATCATGTTAGATTTTATTTTAAATTTTTTTTTTTCACTATTTAATCACCCTTATTATTAAGTAGATTAAATATGTACTATAATATATTAAATGTTAAAGTTGAGCAATATAAGTAATGTAGCACTTAAAATGCCTTTCATATTTAATTTTATAGTTAACCTTAACTATTATTTTAGGCTTTGGGACTAAATTGACTCAATTTTTAATAATTGAGGCGTTGACCTCTAACTGATCGATCTGGCCCACGCTAAGCCCGGTTGGCTCCCACTACCTACGTTTGCACATAACTTCCCCACAATCTCTCAATCACTCACGTACAAACCCCCCATCCCACTCGTCTCCCTTATTCGTTCAAAAAAAAAAAAAAAAAAACCCCGAAAACTCTCTGGCTTTAGCTCTTTCGTCTTCTCTGCTCTGATCCCGTGCGTACCGCCATCTGTCTTTGCACGAGCCCACGTGATAGACCTGCTCTGGCTTCCATCATGTAGTCGCAATCGTTTGATTTGCCGACCATGATCTCGACCTCCCTCTATTGTCAGAACGCGTAATCGACCTGATTCGCTTCCAGCTCTCTAACACTCGGTATGCTTGCGTAACTCGTAGCCTGGCCCTCTATTTAATTTAATTTACTAATTAATTAAAATAAAATCAAAACTCTAATTAACTAAATCATTTCATTTAAAATTAAAATTTTAATTAATTTAACAATTGATCAATCAATTTAAGAAATCAAATTTAAATCTTCTGATTAAAGTTAATTAATTGAGTAATACACTTAAAAATTTAATTATTTAATAAAATTAAAACTTTAATTAATTAAATTAATTAATTTAAAACTAAAAAAAATCTTTTAATTAATTTTTAATTAACGAACCAATTAATTAAATTTAAATCTTCAAAATTAATTAAATTAATTGAGAAAATTTAAAATATATTCAAAATTTTAAAAATTTTGTTAACAAACAAAGCAGTTAATTTTAATTTAAAATTTAAGCTTTTAATTAACTAAATTAAAACAATTAATTGGCTAATTAATGCAATTAACAACAAATAATAAAATAAAATGCAACTAATTAAAAGAACAATGTTCATACTATACAAACCTAAGTACATCACAAATGAACTAAGGTCCAAACTTCTAAAACTAAAACAACAAATTCAAAACAAGGAAAACTCCAAAATCCCTAAGCAAACTTAAACCCAACTCCTAGTAAATTCAGCAACTCCTAGCTACGAACACCTGCAAACAAGTTGTAACAGCTCAAACTTTTAATTATAGAGATATTATCCATTTTGGCCTAAGGGCATCATGGTTTTGTCCTGTTGTATAACTTCCCAAGAGGTCACCCACCCTAGGATTTTTTTGGGATAAGCACGCTTAACTGCGGAGTTTCTTAAATGAAATTTTTACCATTACACCAATTGACGTCTCAATGTTTAAGAGTTTAGTTTCTATTTACTTAAGAAGTCTCACAATCTCCCCCACTCAAGTAATTGACGTTGATTATCATCTTTATCTAAGAATCATTCACCAGGCAAATAGGATTTTAGAGGTGGCCCATAAAAGTTCAAGTGGTGACTCCTGGCATGTAGCATTTTGTCCCATATATGATTCAAGAGGCGACTCCCTTTGCGTAGCATTTAGTCTTGTATGACACTTAGTTCTCATTTTTTGGCTGGTGTATTTCTATGATACCAATTGTAACAGTCAAAATTCTGAACAATTACGATATTGTCCCCTTTGACCTAAGGGCCTCATGTTTCTATACCAATAGGAGGTCACTCATCCCAAACATGCTTAACTGCAGAGTTTCTTAAATGAAATTTCAACTATTACACCATAAGGTGCTTTGATGTACAAGAGTTTAACTTCTTTTTACTTAAGGGGTCTCACACAAGTAAATAAAAGTCAGCGTAGGGTGGTAAACAAAGCTAGCATTGTAAGAACACTAGTACGGTAGGTTAAAACAAACAACAAAAACAAAGTGCTGAAAGTAAAAAAACTACTGAAAGTAAAACTACTACTGTAGGTAAGACTAGTGCTGAAACAAATAAAGCTAATGCTACGAGTCAGAAGCTATTACTGTAAACAAGACACTAGTACAGGTGGTGAAAAACACCAAACTAAGTATCTAATGCTAAACCCCCCCTGCCCCCAACTATCTCAAGTTTAGTTGGCAACCTCTAATAGAGGCTGTTAGAGCTGTTGCAGGGGCTACTTCTAATAGAAGCATTAAGACCCACACGTTAGGAAAAACTCTCGGTCAATGTATCCTAACCCTAAATTCCAACTACGAGTCTCTTCTAAGCGAAGCGTAAGACCTGCATGCTCGGGAAACTTCCAAGTAAATAACCCTAAACCCAAACTGACATGCTACTTCTAATGAAAGCTATAAGACCTGTCTTATGGGCTGCTTTCAATGAAATCAGTAAGATCCCCTTTTCAAACCTAAACCTTCGGGCTACATTTAATAGAAGCAATAAGACCAATTTTTTGAATAAAACCAACGGCTACTTCCACGGGAAGCTGTAAGACCCACTATCTGGGCTATTTCAATGAAAGTCGTAAGCTCCGGCCCAAATCCAAATATACGGGCAACTCCTAAGCAACGTTTTAAAAGGTGAAATCGGGAATCGGGGCGTTTTGGATAAGCGAGGCGAGGCGTAAGTCTCGAGGCGGATCGAGGCATAAGCCTCAAAAATGATAAAAATAAAGTAATTTAAAATAAATAATAATGACAAAAAATAACAAAATATTATGTCAATTGTGAATTTGATGATTTATTCTAAGATAATATTAGTATATTATTGAAAAAAAAGATTTAAAATAAACTCACTTAAAAATAAAACATCTCTTTAGGATCAAGACCTAATGCATGCTCATCATCAATTTGATTGTCTTCAAAGAATCTTCATAATTAATGTCAAAGTCATCCTCAAACTCTTCTTTATCTATAATATTTTTTCTTTTATCCCCTATATCATTTAATATTTCATTAGCTCTAGAATGAAATAATAATATCATAAAAAATAATTCATTATATTTAAGAATATCTTTGAATTTTTTTGAAGTTCCAATCTCACTTTCTTTCTTTCTCTTCTATACATGAGTAGTTGCTTCATTGTCTTCATTAACATGAGTTTCTCCTTCTGCTTCAACTTCAGAAACATCAACATTCTTAAGAGTAATCCATTCATCATCAGATTGTAAATCATCAACAAGTAAAGGGTCAATTTCATTAACAATGCTTCATTGCTTCTGTAATTTGAGATGTCTATCTTTCAATTTTTTGTTAAGCATAATATAAACTAGTTTGTTCCTTCGTTCTGTCGCCAATCAATTTCTTCTCTTAGTATGAATTTGATTGAACATTCGCTTGACACTTCAACTTGAGTTCCATATTTCAACGCAGGATCTTTCCTTCTTGTGCTACTAGTCATTGCTAATAATTTATAGGAATAAATAATCAACATCAAATTATTGATTTATACAAGTTTTTTATTTATTCACAGGCAAAGAAATCACAACACAATTTTATTGTAAGAGTAATTTTGAAATTCTGCTTGTTTTTAAGTTCATAAGTTGTTTGTATGGAAAGATACAGAGCGGTACCGAGCATGTACCGCTCGGTACCGAGCATATACTACTATGTATCGTTAGGTACTGCTAGGTATCACTATGTTTCGCTAGGTACATGCTTGGTACTGCTAGGTATTGTTAGGTTCATGTTCGGTACCGAGCATGTACCTAGCCATACCTAGCGATACTTAGTAGTATCGAGCATGTACTGAGTAGATGAATGAAAGAAAGCTGAATTAGGAGTTATTCAAGCTTTCGTTACTGCACGTCAAAGTCAAGGCCCACAACATCGCTCATCTGCTCTTCCGACCTAATCGAGGCCTGAACGTTTCCTGCACTCACAACTTTGGCTTCGTTTCCTGCTTTTTCGAAACCGTTATTGCTTTCGGCATCATTTCCTGCGTCGTCTCCTTCCGACTTCGTCTCCTGCACTCAGGACTTCGTCTCCTTCCCTCACGTCTTCGTCTCTTACCCTCACAACTTCGCCTCCAATTTGCCTTTCAATTCTCACAGGAAGCCCTAATCCTATACGCGAACACGAATCGGCTGCGTCATATTTACATATATACCAAATAAAAAAATTTCGAGGCGGTGCCTCGTACTGCCTCGAGGTGTTACGCTCTGATGCGTACGCCTCGTGCGAAAAAATCGTACGCTTCGCTGAATGGTTCGAGGCGTAAGCCCCGGTATGCATGACTTCCGCCTCGACTTGAGGCGCGACTCAACGCGGATGCCTCGTCCGCTTTTTTAATGGTTGCTCCTAAGTGGAACCACAAGTCCCAACCTAAACCAAATCAACCTATATCTAACCACTTCAGTTTACTCGGGATCCCTGAGAAAAAACAACCCATGATTGTTAATCAGAATCACTGGATACTACGATCAATGATTGTTAGTGTTGGTAGACTGAAAATTATGTTATTCCCGGGATAACGAAACCATGGGATCTTGATCGAATCTACCTCCATCCCCCGTAACCAAAATTAAAATTGTTGCACATCTAAAATATTAGTTCATTTTTAATCGAGAGTTCTCTTTAATACAATATGAGGGATAATTAACTATGAGGGCTTGCCCTCATAGGAAGAAAGAACCTAGATCTAAATAAACCCTGATATCACTCTTAGGGGTAATCTGGTTAATTACAATTTTCCTAAAGGAGAATGAAATCCTATGGTTGCAAAGCGGGATTCATGCCTACGTGTTGTTTTTCTCGAGCGAAACATGAGATACTCAATTAGCGTAATGTGAAACTTTGGGACTAAAATGAACATTTATCAATTGTCGGGGACTATTTTGAGCTTTTGCTCTATCCAATAATAAAAAATTTGCAAACTTGAAGCCAAGCATTTTAAATCTACAATTAAGCATAAATGGGATCAAAGTATTATGTAATAATGAAGTGTCTCATCCCCAAGTTGATTGTGGTAGAGCTGAAAATATTAAGATGAATACAGTAGAACTCTGTCAAAAATATTTTTATTAAAAATACTAGGTGTTATGGATATATAGATAAGAGAAGCTAGAAGATGTATCAAAAAGATTGGTTGACAAGATTATTGCAAACATGTAATGAAGCAAAGAGATAGAATAAATATAAAATGACAAGAATATGCAAAACGATGTGCAAAATAGAGTTAATACTTTATGCATCACTCAGTATGAAAGAATGGAGGTGAATTCATGAAGCCAACCTCGAATAACTATGATTAGGTTAATATGATGATTAGTTGATTATAGGAGTGTTGCAAAAGTTTTTTTTTGGAGAAAAATATACATCTAAAATAATTTTTGGAGAAATTTATTGCCATTAGTTCAACTATGGTCTAGGTGGCACTTGATGACCATTTAAATGAGTCTCTCTAAACTGCCATCAGAAACATGTCTTGCATGAAAAATAATTTGCTGAAGAGCCATCTGAAGCACATATTGTTTTGATCTCGTATAGTGATCATATGGTTAGAGCAATGTTAGACTCAATATGATTCGAGTAAAAATTTCCAGAATCAAATCAACAGGGACATCATGATCATCATCACTGAGTTGAGCTCAACATAAATGAATGTGTGACAAAACTCGAAAAGATAGTTTGAGGAATGATATTACGGGGATGATAAGAGTGTCATCCATTGAAGACAGGATAGTAAAAGACTTGTGTTTTAGACATTAATAATGAAGGGTAGAAATTGCACACTTAATAATATCAGTGGTTGTAATTGATGTCAAAGGATTAGGAAGTAAAAAGTGATATGGATATAAGTTGTGCATAAATATTTGCATAGAATAGGTTGAAAACCTCATGCAACACAATATTATTGAATGAAGATTGTGGACTCATAAAGCGAGTCCAAGTAGTTGGGATAAGGCTAATGTTGCTGTTGCGGATGTTGAAGATTAACAAGCTTATATTGCTTTCTCATGCTTCGAACTGCTCCATTCTAGGCTTCTAAATTATGATTCAGTTACTTGTAATGATGATATTACCTAATCTTGTTTGTGATTCATGACTTTTGTGTTGTTTCATCAGCTTATATCTATTAGGGATGAGCTTTTTGAGACTTTCCGGAAGAGACACAAGGGAGTTATGGAAATGGAAGAAGTGCAATTGACTGCAAACTCTCTTCACAGGTAAACCCTTCTGCTGATACCTCCGTACTGCTGGTCAATGGCTTAAAATACTAATGTTTTTCCTTATTCCTTGCATTCTTTAAACTTCACTATTTCTTTTTCTCTTAGCATGCCTAATCTAGAAACATTATCATGCGTGTATTATCCCAATGTTTCCATAAATACTTTTTTAGTTGAAGTTCATTACTTAATTTTATTGTGCAAGACTAAGATTTGGCATGGCCCAAAGGCCAAATCACAACATTTTATTCTAATCTTTTGATATGTGGAAGGAAACCAAATTAGTTTCCGAATCGGTCAATTAAATCCTAGCTTTTGGATTTATTTTATACTTCTTTTTTATTCTTGCTCTTCCAACGGACTGGAAATAGGAACTACAAAAAGAAGGACAGGAATAAATATTTTAAAGGGGGAAAAGGAGAATAGCAATGCCCAATTTGTCTCTAGACACAATTTTCATTATATATCTAACTAGTTGTGAAATAATGGATAGAAAGATAAATTAAATTATTTATCAACTTCTTTTGTATTCCTTTTACTTTGCTCCTAAGACGCTAGGGTTTGAGGATACGAGCAAAGCATAGTAATTTCACTAATGAAGATGAAAGAGTATTTTAAATAGCATTTTAGTTTTTTTTTTTTTTTTTATAAAGTATGTCGATGCAAACTATTCAGATATCATGACAGCAGATTATAAAGTAAGAGTGACTCAGATTATTTCACGCGTTAGCAATTTTTATAGTGTATTTATCCTACTTGATAGTTAGAGTGAGCGTCTTGCTTGCCCTGTGAGAAAAAAGAGTGGTTGGATGACTTCTATTGGGCATCTGATTGTACCTTTTAAACGTGATTGCAACTAAAGAAAACCTTGATTTTTCGGGTTTTGTTAGTTGGACAGGAAATAATTGGGAACCAATAATAAAGCAGAAGAAATAAGTAATGATGATTGATGAGTGAATTACTTTTGATGTTAATGTTAGTTTTGTGTCTTTGAATCAAAGCCTGGCCACTACTTGAAGAACCTAAACGTATGCAATTGACAAAATTACCCTGTAAATGATAGAAGAAGGGGTTTAGAAATAGTTGATTTTCAGTCAATTTTTAGATGGTTTCTTTTAATGTAGGAAATCATTTGCTAGTTGTTCCATTGATTTAAGAATGAGAATTCTTCAGTTTTAGTTTTTTTTCTTTGAGCAAGCGATGCATCAGGCTTTTGTTGCTTAAAATATCAAGAACAATGTCTCTTCTGAAATATTATCATTTTATTCAGCGCTATCTGCTGATGTGACAGTAAATTTTACTTCAATTATGAAGATAGTTAAATTATGTATAAGCATCTATGAAATTAATATTGGATCTGAAGAGTTCCAAACATGCAACTTTTATTCTATGCTGTTTGGAGATTCTTTGTTTTTACCATAATACTTTTGGAATTTGCAGGATGCTGCTAGCTTTCAGCGAACAAACGAAGGGCCAGAAGCTTCCAGAAAATCTAACAGATCAAGAAATGATGGAAATAGTAATGTCCAGGTGAGAAGATCCTTTACTGGCCAAATACTGAAATTCTTAGCATGTGCTTGAAATCAATGAGACAAATTATCATTATTCAGTTTTCACTCATTGGATCTAATCATTCTTTTCATTTTCTTTTTTGGCACAGTTTTGGTTGATGTTCTTGTAACAATGCATAGTATAAATTGCAGGTTGACTGCCTGAGCAGGCTATAATTTTAATTTTCTCAATCATTATTCTTGGTTGAAAAATTCAAGTTTTCAACTGCTAACCTATCATTTGGTTAGTGTTACATGTCAAATTTATCTTACTCATATTATGTGCTTATTATTGATATGGAATTCTCTCCAACATCTAGTTTAGTCCGATTGGGTTGACCTAGTTCTATAGATCCAAATTAGGGTTGTTGACTTGTTTTTTTAAAAGAATAATTTTATGACTTGATATGAGCAAGGGCGGATTCACGGTTTGTTTAGGGTGGGCAAATGCCCACCCTCAAAAAAGAATAATAGGACTAGTTTTGGTATTTTGCCCCCCCTGAAATACTAACTTTTTTCCTAATCTTATGAAACTTGCCGATCACGCCATCAGCCGCAGCCGTAGCCGCAAAATATTTCGCGAAATGCAGGCTTCGCGAAATGAAGACTTTGAAACCTCTTCTTCGCAGCAGGCAGCTCCCCTCTCTCAGCCGGCACTCGACAGCCCTCTTCTTCCGGCCAATTTCATATAACAATCTCGCATTCGCAACGTCCAGCCCTCTTCTTCCCAGTCTCTCTCAGTTTGCAACGTCCGCCTCTTCTCCAGCGCAATCTCTTATTCTTCTCAGTCTTAGCTTAGGCTCTCGGTCTCCTAAAGGTAACTTCAATCTAGCGATAAATCTTGCTTATCTTTTTTCCACACTCCACTTGCCCTACTCCACTACACGTTCTCCTATTGCAGTTTTTTTTTTTTTTCTGTTTGGTTACAGTAAGATTTAACTTAGGTTGGATTAGGATAACACTGCAAATTCAAATTATTGGAGAGGCGAATCTTTGCTGTCATCTATTGAGCCATTGAGGAAAATCTTTCTTGCTTTCGAAGCACGAAGAGAAAAAAAAAACTCTTCTAACTTCTTTCAAAGCTAAAGAAAAATCCAGACGAACAAAAACAAAGAAAATAGAGGCGAATCTTTGCTGTCATCTATTGAGCCATTGAGGAAAATCTTTCTTGCTTTCGAAGCACGAAGAGAAAAAAAAAACTCTTCTAACTTCTTTCAAAGCAAAAGAAAAATTCAGACAAACAAAAACAAAGAAAATCAACCTTATGAGCAGGTCGTTGGTTTTTACTCAAAAAAATCCTTATATAAATTGGAAAAAAGATTAAATAATATTCTCAAACTTCGAGGAAAAAGTGTTACATACCTTAATATTCTGGATGAGTGATATTTTTATATTACAATTAGCAAGTTTGTTGAAGTAAGAAGGATTTTTTGTACCCCTTCAAGTGCCATTTTACATAAGATCTTTGGTTTCAATAGATTTCCTTCTCTTTAAGCTTATCATAAAGCCATTTATCACCCTGATCATCTTTCTCCAACTCTTGATGAGAATGAATTTCCAATTATATAGAACAATCTTAAAATTATTAATATGATAAGCTTTAACTATTTGTTAGAAGTTATGAGATGTTTATTTTATTCTTTTACTAGGCTTTTGAGAATGGAACGATTCTTAAAGCGAAAAGAATGTCTCGAGATTGATATTAACAATCTCCATGCTGACCTTGGTCTTAGACCATCAATCTAGAGTTATGATGTGAATGAGCATGATAAAGTTCGTAGAGTTTATTTGTTGAAGGGTACGCATCAACCAAAAAATCATCATTTTCCTCAAACAATGATAGGAAATATTGCTTATGATAAGGGAAAGTTAATTCGTCTTGCAGAGTTATTTCTATCAGATTTCTCGATGGTCGATTTTGTCTCTTGAACATCAGTTATCTACTTATATTATTGATGTGCGTACAAGCGATGAGTTTACATCGTTGACTAGTATTGTTGATATTGCAAAATAGATGGTAAAGGTCAAAAAAATAGTGTATCCACTGGTTTATAGACTTATTGTTTTGGCGCTGGCTTTATCAGTTGCTACTGCTAAGATAGAGCATTTTCTGCAATGAAGATTTTAAGTATCGGCTGCATAGTAAAATTGGTGATGCTTGGCTCAATGACTGTCTAGTGCCTTATATTGAGAAAAATGTTTTTGATTCTATTCCGAATGAAGTCATTATGCAACATTATCAAAAAATGCAAAGTATAATGTAAATTTTGTAATTTGTTTTTTATTTCATAAATTATAATGAATTACAAGACTTTACTTAGAATTTTATGTATTTATTTTTTTATATATTGAGTTTGCCCACCCTAAAAAAATGATCTGAATCCGCCACTGGATATGAGTACATAAAGAGGCAATTATTTTTTAGAGGAAAAATACAAAATGAAAAGTAAAATAACATACAACATGAGGCAAGAATGCAAAATCCTTCTAGTTAAAAAAAAATAAAAAATACAGTAAAACTCATTAGCAACATCTTTTAGTTTAGTGATTCTTGGTGAGCGACAATGGATTTTTTTTTCTTAATCCTTCCTTGCCTGACAAACATAATTTGAAACTTCCGATCCACTAGAGCATCAATCCTTTGCTGACTCCAATCAAAATCATAAAGCTGCTTTGAAATATGATCATCAATTTTGTCAGTAATAGGAGGGGAAATCCTATTTGGAGGATCATGATCATTGTCAATGGTTGCAGGCAATGAGGCTAGCAGGAATAGATAAAGAAGGTTCTGAATCCATCGAAAGGTCTAAAGTTCGTTCCATATTTTGTGTGCAATCCTGATCTGAAGTAGGAGAAGCTACAACTGTTATGTTAGGAGGTTGAATCTGATCCTTAATGTGCTCTCCTTGTGTCTTGATGTTTGGTTTCCTCAATTCTGAATGAGCCTTCAAATATTGAGTAGTTGTGTTAAAATTTTTTGTAAGAATAACACTAAGAAGGAACACCTTTGAAATTCAACCTTTTAACAATAACCATAAGAAGAGGAATCAATCCACACCTCATATTCAGAAGGAATAGAAATTTCCAATTTGCGCAGAACTCTACCCATCGATAGTCAAGAGAAATGAGCTGTTGCTGCATCCTGTTGTAAAGTTTTATTAAAAATAGGCTTAATAATATAAGTGAAGTGAGGAAATGCAACTCAAACAAGAGTGTTAGGTGGTTCCTCAAGTATCCATTGACATAGTAAGATCACCGTGAAAAGAGTTTGGTGTAATCTATTTCAATTGAAAATCTTATAGAGATATAATGATCGCCAATGAGCCCAACACAGAAGTTCCTAACTAAATGTAAACATGAATTTGTGAATGATCTCCTATGTGGTAGCCCAAAGAAAATTTATCCATAATAGAAGATAGATACATGAGGAATGCTTTGACAAGTAGTGTTTTCCTAGTTTGTCATTCCATTATGATTAAACTTTCTTTTATTTTTAAAGGTAAATCTGTTATCTTGCTACATAATGATGATATTTTAGAGCTTGTAAATCCTTTTGAGTACTTTCTTGTTGAAAATTTTTGTTTGATCATCGATTGATGGAGATTATTCAAAATTTTTTTGATCTTATGCTATTGTGTTCATTTTGAATTGGTAATTTGGATCTTTGACACATTATTATTCATTTAAAGTTGAGGTTGATTATTCTCTGTTTTTTTTGTCTGATATCCTATCATAATGACAGTTCTAGTATGTTGCTTTAGTGGTCTCCTGCTTTTTGATGTTTAAGAGAGTTATCTATTTCCTTAGTGTGACTGAGATTCCCGCATCGCAAAATTCATTTGGTTGCACATAACATTTTGTTTTTTCTTCCTTCCATCTTTCTAACTCTTTTAGAATTAATGATGTATGTTGACCTTAATGGTGGCTCTGCGGTCGACTCCACCATGCACAGTTAAATGATGATTGAAGTACGAAGATTGCTTAAGACGTGTCGTTCAAAAGTCAAAATTTTCGAAATGGTGTATGTTCGCAAACTAGATACAACTAAAACAACTAATATCGACACCTATATTGGTTGGGGTTTTCAATTGACAAAATAGAAAATTTTCGTGTGTAGAAAGAGGACAAAATCGACACGCGTGAATAATGAAAATCCGGCGTGCGAATATATGCACACTAATGTAAAGAAATTTTAATGGAAAGGCCCAACGTACCTAGTGAAGCCTCCTATATGGGGAATATGTTAGGATGCTTTCGAAAGTTGGATTGACAAGGGGCCCAATTTGAACTTAAAAATCCTTTTTTTTAGCACAAATTTGATAAAAAAATGTATAAATTAAATTTCAAAAAATTCAATTAATCAAAGGGAGTGCTAAGTTGTAAAAATGTGAATAATAATAAACTAAATAAGACTTACAAGACTCTTTGTATATGCTAAATCAAATTCCTTTAATAATAAACTTGATAGCTTGCCAATGGGCGTAAACCAAAACTACTTTGCTCCTAAGACTAAGACGCATACAACAACAACAACATCAAGCCTTTCTCCCACTATGTGGGGTCGGCTACATGAGTCTTTTTTTATCATTGCGTCCTATTAAAAGTCAAATTCTCATTTAAAGTCTTTTTAGTCTACCTCCACCTTTCTTAACATAAGTCAAATCTAATACCTCAACTTACCTAACTGGGTCATATGAAGGCCTCCATTTAATGTGACCAAACCATCCAAGGCGACTCTCTCTACTCTTATCTTCCACTGGAGCTACTCCAACTTTTTCATGTATATGCTTATTTCGTATCCTATCTCTAAGGATAAGGCCACTCATCCACTATAGCATCATCATCTCTGCAACACTTAACTTAGTTTTATGCTTCTCTTTTAATGGCCAACATTCAACACCATAAAGCATTGCAGGTCTCACCACCATCTTATAGAATTTTCTCTTAAGTTTGAGGGGGACTTTTCTATCACACAACAAGCCCGATGCATTCCTCCACTTCAACCATCCAACTTTAATTCTGCTGATAATATCTCCATCTATTTCACCATCACTCTGAATAATAGATCTAAAATATCTAAAACGTGTACTGTTATTAATGACTTGATCGCCCAAAGTCACAATCCCTTCACTAGGTCTATTGCTACTAAAATTATACTCCATATATTCAGTTTTAGATCTACTCAAGGAAAAACCTTTAGACTATAAGGTTAATCTACATAATTCAAGTATACCTTCAACTCCCTCTCTAGTCTTATCAACAAGAAGAATATCATCAGCAAAAAGCATACACCAAGGTACATCCTCTTGCAAATGTCTAGTGAGAACATCCATGACTAATGAAAAAAGATATGGGCTTAAGGCTGATCCTTGATGTAATCCAATCGAAATAGGAAAATACTTGGTCAAACCACCTTGTGTTTGAACATAAGTAATAGCTTCTGCATACATATCTTTAATGATTTGAATATAAGCGTTATTAACTTCTTTCTTTTTAAGAACTCTCCATAGCACTTCTCTCGGAACTTTATCATATGCTTTCTCTAAATCAATAAATATCATATGTAGATTCTCATTATTCTCTCTATATTTCTTCATCAAACCTCTCAATAAATGTACAACTTCAATAATAGACATACCTGACATGAATCCAAATTAATTTTTAGAAACATTAGTATCACACCGCAACCTACGCTCCATAACTCACTCCCATAGTTTTAAAGTATGACACGTTAACTTAATTCCTCTATAATTCGCACAATCATATGTATCACCTTTATTTTTAAAAATAGGAATTAACACACTCACTCTCCACTCATCTGACATCTTTTTAGTCTTCAAAACAAAATTAAAAAGTTTAGTAAGCCAAAAAAGTCCATCTCCTAAGCATTTTCACACATTTATTGGAATATAATTAGGTCCGATAGCCTTTTCACACTTCATTTTCTTTAAAGCCTCTATACATTTAGTTTTACTAATACACAGATAAAAATAAAAATCTTTATTTTCATTTAGGATGCTAAGGTCACTTAAGTCAATCGTATTTTTACATTCTTCATTAAAAATTTTAGCAAAATATCTCATCCACCTTTGTTGAATATCATCTTCTAAGTAATTTTTTATCTTCATTGTTAATACACTTCACTTGAACTATTTCTATCAGAATTATATGAGTAAAAAGTAATACATCTCGATTAAACTTTAAATATAATTCAAAAGAAATATATAACTTTACTAAAAAATTTTAGGAATTTATTTATTTACATACCCCAAAAATTTCTATACAGCATCCACTTGGACCTCTATATACACCCAAAATATACCAAAAAGGATAGTCACCCCTTTTTGTCTAATGCCCTACGGATCATTTCCCTTTCTTGCAGTACAACTACTATTAATGAGCTAGGGCTCAATGAAATACACAAGCAATGTATAAAAATAATAATAACATTGTTAACAATTAATTTAAAACACATTGGATTTCATACTGATCATAAGAAATGTATAACATTACTTTATATTTGTTAACTGTTGAACTACTTAAACAAGTCTGATTTTTGCACCCTTACAGCTTTTCAATTCTGGGTTGTATCCGAATTCCCAATTTTTAAAATTAAAGCTGCTCTCTCATTCAAGATTGGGTTCGAATTTCTAACTTTTAGAATTTTGAGAGAGTAGGTTTACCTCGTCAGGTCTTTTGCTTTTACTTGTGCGGCCTATCCTCCATATATGACTTATTTCATATTTTCAATACCATTCAGTTTTAACAATCATAAATCGTGCTATTGAAGTCACTAATTAATAAATCAATAATTATGTGCATGAACTAAAATTAGAATGCTCATGAACATAATAGTTATGAATTTACAAATATATAAAATTTTCATTATTTTTTATGTATTGTTTGGGTATCTTATTTCACTTGGAATTCATTCTTCTAGGTCATTGTTTTCTTCGTCTTTTCTATACCACCTCAAAGAAGTTTCTCCTCATTAAATAGTAACTTCTTCTCAACCTCCTTTATTGTTTTGTGCAAACAACCATAGTACTTTCCCTCTAAATTCAACAAACACTACAACACCTTTACGTAATTTCAACCATTCTACAACAACTCTTATCAAATTTCAGCAACACTATAACAACTCTTTTATGTTTTACCTACGTGTATTAAACAATATAGCAATTAATTTTTTTTACTTATTTCCACAAATATAGATTTTTTATTTCAGCTAATAGTTTCAGCAAACAACTACATCTCAGCTGTTGTTTGCTAAAAACAATGGCATCAATCACTTTCTCTCCTTATCCTAATCCTTTCTCTCTTCTTACCTTACTATTTTCTTCTTTTTTTTATTTTTTATTTTTTTCTGGCAGCAAGCAGCTGCCCACAATAGTGATGTATCCTAAGTTCTAAAAGCCAAGTAGGAGATCACTAGGATAAATCATAATAGGACTCTTCCTTTAGTAAATAAAATCATCAACAAAGAAAGAAAACTACATAGGAACAGACGAACATGAACTACAAGGAAACTTTGCAAGAAAACTTAATTAAACATAAACTTCCCTCAGAACAACTTAGAAATGTCACCTTACATGCAAATCTGAAAATTAGATAATGGTGCTCAAAAACAAAAAACTTCTCCAACAACAAATTTAAGGAAGTGGAATGGAAATGAACCCATTATATCAACAAAAAACCAAGTAGGAGAAATATCAACAAAAAACTTCAACAACCGCAAACAACCCTATATATAGGGAGAAATGAACCCATCAGCCACTTAATAGTGCCGCCTCAAACAGCCAATGGAACCAACATAGGAAAAAGCTAAGGAAGTGGAATGGACAACACAGGAAACCAACAGTCATCTATCCAAAATCTGCATTGGAAACTAGAAGAAGTCCAACAGGCACCAAACCAAGCCAATATGAGACAACATTACATAGGAAATGGCAGAGGGAGGGGACGGACAACATGGGGAACCAAAAAGCCAAAAGAACAGGAGGAATCTTTAGAATCCAACAGAAATCTAGCAGCCACCAATTCGAAAGATGCCAAAACACCAAACAATCATGGGAAAAGGGAAATGGACCAAGCCCACAGCAAAAATTCTGCCCACGAATAAATGTCCATTTAGCCAAAAGCAAGCAAACAAATTTACCAAGAGGAAAAAACCAAAGGAGGGAATTATCCAAAGAGCACCGACCTAACATGTTCATTGATTGTCTTCCATCATATGGAATAATATAAAAAATCATTGTCCAAAATTACAAAACATAAGAAATAAATTACAAAATAAAAATGATAGTCCTAGATTGCATCAAATAGCCTGTCCATCTCCAGCTTTTGCTCGCTTGGATCGAGCAGTGGAAGGAAAGAAATGGAATGTTAAAGCTGCATAGTGCTTTAACTTAACCTATGTAATATTATAACACTATAATACATTCTCCACTAAATCCCTCTCCTAGCCGTAGGATAAGGTGTTAGGGTGATCAACCAATGTATGCATATTTAAATGGCTACATTAATTAACAATAAAAAAAATTCATTACGCTTTATAGAACATTTAAGTAAATGTTAATTAAATTAATTTAGCTAATACTTAAAATTCAATTAATTGTTAAAAAAACAAAACAAATAGTAATTAACTTAATAACTATATAATATACAATTAGATTAATATTTTACATATATATATATATCAAAATGATTGGAATTAAAAATAGAATTTAATGAAAATAAATGAACATTTAGAGTAAGTTTATGCTTACATTTATTTTGAACATTTTGAGTATTACAGAATATTACTAAGATTTATTCTCAAACAATCCATTGCTAGTAAGGACGTAACACTTTTCGCCTAACTGGTGATCTTTTTTTCAAATGATATTACAAATAAATGGTTATGATAGAGTCCTTTGATCGGTTGTTTTTGTCACAAAATGACACCATTAAATTATGATCATGACCAAAGGAGATATTATCACACCCCACTTTGACCTCCCCTTAGTCAACCTGAGGTGTAATAGAGGTGGATAATCCTAACAGATAATTTTCTCATTAACACTAATCCTATACTATATTCATCATGATATGATGAGTGGAAAAATTAATCAGTCTAGACTATCACCATACAAATATACTCCAACCCTAAAATTATCGCATGATTAAATTTTTAAAAGCATGCATAACATGCATCAAAACATAATACAAAGATTTACTAAATCTTCAAATGAGATTTTACATATCTAAAATTTTTAATTTTCAATTTACTGATCAGTCTTCTACTACAACAACAACATCAAGCCTTTATCCCACTATGTGTGGTCGGCTACATGAATCCATTTTCTCCATTGTGTCTTATTAAGAATCAAATTTTTATTTAAATCTTATAAAAAATATCATTTCTAATGTTTTCTAACCAAGTCTTTTTAGGTCTATCTCTACCTCTCTTAACATAGGCCAAATCTAATACATCTACTCTCCTAAACGGGTTAGTCTTCTATCTACACAAAAATCTGTACACCCAAATTGACTAAGCACAAATGGCGGTCGATTACCAGGCTAAGGCCGCACTGGCTCCTTTTCCTTTCCTGCAATATATCAACTGGTGAGCATAACACTCAATGGGATACACAATTCTAATACATGATTCAACACATAAGAATAAAAGCCATCAACTTGCATGTTTGTAGTTTGAATTAACGCCAGAGTCATAAGTTGTACACACACACATATATCAGAGGGAATGAATAGACTGTATCTCATTTTAGTAAATAATCAATGCATAATAGTGTGCAATTACTATATAAAATCTTATAGGTATTTCTCTCTCATATGTTTTTTATTTTCTTAACATAACACAATGTAGAAAAATGATTCATGTAGCTGACCCCACGTAGTGGGATAAAGACTTGATGTTATTGTTGTCTCATATGTTTCTTATTTATTCATGCACGTTTATAATTGGTTTTCACCTAGCCCGTCGGTTAACCATTAAGTTATGGCCCCTTCAAGGCTGGATCTCAAAATATCAACTTTTTAGAAGCGAGAATCAGGTTGTATGATCCCTACTATGGCTTATCTTATCAGGTCTTTTATCTTTCTCTGTATAGGTTGCCACTTACTAGTTTATCTCTCATAACATGATTTTTCTCAATTTTTATTATCAAACATATTTCTCTTTACCTATATTGATTTATAGAGCATGACTGTAAAACTAATAATAACCAAGCTATCATAGCAGGTGTCAGAGATAGCATGTAACATTATACAATTATCATGAATTTAGAACATTATATATATGAAATAATTTCTTTTTGAACAATTAATCATAAACATGAAACTTTCATTGTTATTGAAATTTTCATCAAATCCTTATGATGAAGAAATGCTATAAAATTTAGACCTAATAAAATTTGTTGCTTCTTGTACTAGAGATTGAGTATCTCACCTTGTTTTCTGGGTTAGCTGTATAAATTTGATCCCTTATGATACATCGACCTCATTTTCTTTTATAAACAATCTAAATAAATCATGATTTTGCAAAAAATATAAATAGTTCCTAATTTAGAAATCAATTTATAAAAGATCTAATATTAGGGTTTTACTTAAATCTCTCCTCATTCAAATTGGATTTCTTACCTATTTCCTAGCTTCGTTCCTTTTATTTTCTTTTTCTTCCTTTCCTTCCTGATATGTTATCTGTTTTTTTTTGGAAGTTGCTGCTGCCCTCACGATCCCCTCCTACTTACAACTTAATTTCGGTAAGTTTCTATTTCGACTCCAGAGGCAAATTACAGGAGTAGTGAGAATGGAATGGATTTACCATTTATCTTATATATATATATATATATATATATATATATATATATATATGATTAAATTTTAGTATGATGATTTCAAATCAAACCCATGCATGTGAAGTTAAATGGAAAATTTTGAATTCCACTAACATCTACATTATTTTTAATGAATGAACATTAAATAAAAACTTAAGGAAAAATTGCAATTTAAAACTAATTTCATAACTTTCACATTCTTGTAAATTAACATATATTTTTATATATCAATTTGCTCAATTTGACAGGTAGATCACAATGAAATAATTTTTTTTGTTTTTGTAAAAGTTTATATTTTGGGGTATAATTTCAAGGGAAAATTTAAGCTTACCATTTAAATAATTTCAGGGTTTTATAAACATGTTTTCCAATGGCTCCGAGCTTTTAAGTAATGAATCATAGGGTATACTTAATAGGTGCATAACTCTCTATTAGCTAATGTTGATTTTATGTCCCCTTAGGCAAACATCTACTTCAAGTCTACAAAGTACCCTTTGACGAAGCAATCTATGGCTGGGGATAATGATCCATTGGTTTGAATGATACATTAGTCTAGTTGGGTCAACTGTCTCCTCTAACTGAGTAGACTAGGCTCCAAGATAGTCTGAGATGACTGTATCATTGGATCTTGGTCGGGCTTATCATCATTCCCCCAATATCCGCTTTAGGTATACGATGGTAAATTCCAAACACTAAAATCCTAAGATTCAAAATTAAAAAATTGTTGCTACTATATGTCGGGTACTTAGTGCATATCTAACGACTAACCTTTACTTAAAAGTGCTCTCTTATTAGCTGGATGAGTAATTAATCATAAGGGCTTGCACTTATGAGAAACCTCAAACAAGATAATAAAGTCCTCGTAAAATGAGGGCAAAATCTCTTGGTAGTTTCTTATCTTAAAATTAATTTGCCTTTCGAAAACTTTATCCATAACTACCTAATCAATCAAAATACTCTTGAAAAAGCACAAAGAGGTCAGGGAGCAAAATTTTCAAATCCCACAATATCACATCTTTATTTTATTCTCAATTGCTTGATTTTTGATTGAATTGGATGTTGCTCAAATATTTGATACTGATTGAATTGATTGTGAGTTGAATGATTACTGACATAGATGTGATTTAAAACCTGCGACATTTTCGCTTTCATTGTAAAGTTATGTGTCATTGGTGCTTCTTCTTGTTTTGCTCTCCATTTGAGATTTCGTGTTGATATTAAAAGGTTGGAGATGGCCGCTAAATGTATCCTACCATTCTCCACGTATGGTGATTGAGTATCATGTTGGAGCTCCTGCTATTTATAACTCCGTCAAGTGTGTGTATATGACTCTTGGTGAATTGTTGTTTCATTTTTCTGAGGTTGGTGCCTGTGGTAATGCTATGATTTGTTTTGAGGATAGTGTCGGTTTATCATTAAATAAAATCTGAGGATTGAGGTTTCTTCTATCATTCTGGAATTTGCTAGTGGTGCTTCGATTCATTATTCTGATGTCTACATTTTGCTTGACCCTTGCCTTACATTGGTTAGAGACCCTTAGTTCAATGTTTTGATGACTGTTGACCCATTTGCTGTGCAGAAACAAAAAAAAAAAAGAAAAGAAATGAAAAATCACATCTTACCTACTCTGCCATCGCACGTCGTCGCCGTTCCCCGCACGTCGCACGTCGTTCGGCACGATCTCGCATCACTTCTCCCCACGATCGCCGAACGACTCGTTTTGAGTCGTTAAAAGCCTCGAGGCAACGAGGCCTTCAGGCTCACTCTTACGCGATTCTCCCCCTTCGACTCCTGTGTAGCTGATCGATTTCGCTCCTTCTCCGACTTTCCCTCCTGCTGAATCGGAAGTTACAACGTTTGGATCGGAAGCAACGGACGGAGCTCGCTCACTGTGCGGTTAACTTTCTTCCTTTCGGGCTCTTCTTCGGCCGAATCCTGTCCGTCCAGAGAGAGAGAGAGAGAGAGAGAGAGAGAGAGAGAGAGAGAGAGCAGTCTTCCCCTTACCCGACTCCTCCTTGGTCGGCCGACTTTGCTCCTTCCACTGACCTTCCCTTCCTATAGATCGGAAGTTACGGCATTTTGATCGGGTGCAAGAACAGAGCTCGCCGGACTGTGAAGGTAACTTTCATCCTTTCGTGCGCTTCCTTGCCTCCTCCGGCGACGTTCCTTCTGTCGGATCGAAGTTGCGACATTTTGAGCGGAGCAACCACGGGAGCTCGCCGTCTGTGTAGGTAACTTTCTCCCTACCGCACGCTCCGCCGGCCAAATCCCGTAAATCTTCTGAAACAGAGAGTGAGGGAGAGATATTTTAATTATATTAATTAATTTAATGATTTATTTTTTAATTATAATTAATTATTAATTATATAGATTATAATTAATTATAATTAAATGTAGTTAATTATTATTAATAATATTTAACTGTTAATTATTATTAATTCCTATTAATTATTATTAATTATAATTAGTTGTAACTAATTATAATAAATTATAATTAATAGATTAATTATAATTAAATAGTTAATTATTATTAATTCTAATTAATTGTTTAATTATTTTTTAAGTATAATTTATTATAATTAAATAATATTAATTATAATTAAATATAATTATTGCTTTAGTTATAATAAAACAATTAATTGCAAATGCTTGTGCCTGCTCCTCCCACCTCGGTCCACGAGCTTCTGCCGACGACCGCCGGTCCGTCGGCCTACCGGCTGCCAAAGGTATAATTTTTGGAACCCTTGTTTGCTCTCTTACCTCGGCATGCGTGTCGAGTCGGTGGTCTGCCTATACACGCTTTTCTCTAGCGTGGTGGGAGGGGCAACCGGCGCGACACCCACGACAAGGTAGGCGAGCGACCCTCGGTTCCAAACCTGTTCTCAACGTTCGTGGCGCACCGGCAAACCACCTATACACGCTTTTCTCTAGCGTGGTGGGAAGGGAACCCGGTGCGGCGCCTACGACGAGATTGGGATATTCATAAGTACCCGCTTGCGGGGAAACAACTGCTTCTCTCTTGCAACAGGTACCGAAGACCCATACACGCCTTTCTCTGGCGTGGTGGGGACAAAGACTTTACACGGCCACGGTGTCCTCGTAAGAGGGCACCTACCGTACACGCTTTTCTCTAGCGTGGCGGGAGGCCCAGTTTTCCGTCATTTTCCCCTAAATAGGGGAGATGCAGGGAGGCTGCCGAAATTTCGGGTGAAATATTACTCTACTTGGATCTATTTTGAACTCAAAAGAACAAATATTGGGGCTCAAATGAACAACGGTGGACTCGGATCAGTGGACTTTTTAACTTGATTGAACATGTGCAGAGGACCTTAACAAAACATAAACGACTTCTAAAAGTTCAAATCTAAATAAAATCAAGACAGAACTGAAGATCAAATTCAAATGAAATAAACTCGAAATGGGACCAAATTGAAATCATTTGAATGCAAAATTGAACTCAAATGATTTCAAAAAGACTATGAACAATCAACTCGGACAAGCACTTGAATTCGTACCTGAACTCGGGCTGTACGACATTAAGGGGAGACCTGTAAACTTGATGAACTCAAGTCCGAATGAAACTAAATTCGGATCCAAACACATACAAGGACAAAATTTGAATCATGCATGAGGGAATTAAAATTACAAGACATCGATGCACAATCCCCACAAGTGCCTGTTGATTGAGATGGTGATACGGGAGACCAATGATGGAGGACCCATTCTTACAAATAAATGCAACCCAACAAATACCACCCGAGATTGATGAAAGGGTGGAAAAGATGCGGAAATAATAGGTCTGCTGCAAATACACTCAGGAGGTCATAGCGGACATAATGGTCCTCCGCCAGCGAATACAAGTCACTTGTTGATAACAACAGTGTGTACATCGTAAGCATAACAAACCTCTGTGGGCACAAGTATAGATATCACCAACAGCAACGGTGATCAAGATCTCGAAAGGAAATCTTTTCAAAGCAAAGCAATAATCAATAGACTTCAAAGTCCAAAAGAAAACATTCCCCGGTGATTGAGAAAGGAGGAGTCAACATCAAATAACCACGTCACCGGATCTGCAACACTGATACAAGCAGACAGAAGACGTCTACAATCCACAACGCTACGCCACCGGATCTGCAATATCTATGCAAGCAGACAGAAGGCGTCTATAATCTACAACGCAACGCCACCGGATCCACAACACTCGTATTAGCGGACAGAAGGCGTGCTCAAGCTCTGAAATCAAATGTTGTGCATCCAAATGACAATTACCTACACAACTATAAAATTTTTCAAGCTACCCCTGCACGTGCACTATAAAATGTATACACATAGGTACACTAAAGGGGTAAATACAATCAAATACCCGTATGGGCCCCGACGAGCGTGTTATTGGTATACACGTGACGTCTAAGGATGCTGCGCGGGTCAATAAGTGGATTCTAGTTTGAACCCAATCCTTCTATACGGATCAATAGAAGTCGACAGGGTTCGAACCTTCAAACAAATACATGGTTGTGGGGACCGATGTTTGTTTCAAAACATTCATATTAGACCTTCAAGGCCTACAATCAAAAGAATTCACTAAATAAAAGGTATGGAGCCTACGAAACCCGATCCTCCTAAGTAAGCAAATAGGAGTAGACAGGGTTCGAATTATCAGATGAATATACGGTTACGAAGTTGACCGGAATATTCATTTTATACATTCATATTAGGCCTTCAAGGCCTACAATAAAAAGAATTCACTAAACAAAATGCACGAGGCCTACGAAACCCGATCCTCCTAAGCTGGAAAATAGGAGTAGACAGGGTTCAAATCATCGGATAAATATGTGGTCATGAAGTTGACCGGAATATTTATTTTATACATTCGTATTAGGCCTTCAAGGTCTTTAACAAAAGAAATTCACAATTAAAAGCACGAAGCCAATGACAAACCCAATACTCTATCGACAGCCCGACAGAGTTGACAAGGTTCAATTCATTAAGAAAAATGACCCCAACACCCCGATGATGGCCGCGTTGAACAAAAAAAATCTCAACCGGAGGGGCCCATTTCAAATAATTTCCAATGCCGTTCCAAATGCCTATCAAAATTCAAAAAATCTCAAAATTCCAAAAAATTCCAAAAATCCCAAAAATATTTTAAATTGAAATAAATCCATCAAAAACTTAAAGCAAAATCCATCCACCCGCCGCAAAAGTTTGTCGAGGCGGACAAATCAAAAACTACTTCAACTCACAAAAGAGCCAAATGCCTGGTCGAGAATATCACTAGGATCCATTCTCAAAACAGTCTTCTGCCAGTAAGGACGTGGTAAGTGTCCTCTAACCGGCAGTTTCGCCGCCAAATGGCACTGCAGGTAAACGGTTATGACCCAGGGCCCTCTGAACCGAGTGGTTTTGTCGCCAAATGGCACCACAGATAGCGGTTATGGCCAGAGCCAATACGCTCCTTAATGACGTTAAATCCTTGAGATATGAATCAATAGGATATGATCGATAGGGCACAAAGCCCTCTGTAAGCTAAGGTGGATTCAAATTTGTCCCCTTAGACAAACATCCACCCCAGGTCTATAAGGTACCCTTGGACGAAGCAACCCATGGCTGCCGACAAGGATTCTTCTGTCAAGTTGGGTCGACTACCTCTGACTAAGTAGACCAGGGACCACGATGGACCGGGACGACGGAACCATGGGATCTTGATCGGGTCCATCATCAATTCCCCCACCATCCGCTTTAAGTGCAAGATGGTGCAATTTCTGTTTTAAATATCAATTTTTCCAAATTCTCAAATTCTCGAATTATTCTCAATTCCAATTCTGAAATTTCCAAATATCCAAACCATTGCTGCTACTATATGCCAGATAACACGTATTCTATACGTATCTGAATGACGACTAGCCTTAATCGAAAGTTCTCTCTCGTGATCGGGAGGGGTAATTAACTATAGGGGCTTGCGCCTATAGGAAACCAGAACTCAGATCATAAAGTACTCGCAAAATGAGGGCGAAATCTCTGGGTAGTGTCTTATCTACAAACCCATCTGCCTTCCAAAATTTACCTCGGAACTTATTTTGTTAAAATTCCCTCGAACAAATAAAAAAGAAAACGCGCGGCGGGGAGGCCGGGGCCGAATTTTCGGGACCCACAGATTTCTGGCGACTCTGCTGGGGAATGGTTTCTCTTTCCATCTCAGGCTAATCACTTATATGCTATAGTAGCAGCTAAAAAATGATGATGATATTAAGCTATGTACGGTGAACATCAGGTTGTGACAATTGGTCCTTATGTTTAAAAATTCATCACTGAAAGGTCCCGATAGAGCTAAATGCCAACAATCGAAGTCGCCCACCAGATTTCTGGCGACTCCGCTGGGGAATGGTTTCTCTTTCCATCTCTGGCTAGTCACTTAAAAGGCTATAGTAGCAAGCAAATTTTAAATTTCCTGAAAATGAATCTTTTAAATAAGATCAATGGAAATTCGTTTAGCAGGGTCTTTAATTCCATACTAATTCTCCTGCTTCTATTATTTGTTCTGCGTTATTTCTGTTTTATGAAAGTGCGGGGTGATGTATCAATTCTGATTACTAACCCCTGCCTTTCATTTTTCTTACAGAATGGAAATGCAGAACACACCGATGACCGTCCATCTAGGACGAGGAGCCAGGATTCAGCTGGCTAATGCTGTCATTGAGACTGGAAATGCCGGAGCTACCATCCAGTTTGGTAGCGTTGACTTCCCGGCAATTACTGCAAGGAATGCCGCCATTCCTGTGAATGATAGGAATGTTGAGAAGTCTGCTAGAAGACTCCATGCTGATGAAGCTGTCACCCGTCGTGTGCATCTGCCGGCACAACGACCTGCCACCGAAAATCCTCGTGGAAGAACTTCCGTGTTTGAAAGACTGTCCCAGTCTGAGACCCTTGCTGCAAAAAGGGTTGTCACTGGAAGAAAGATCTCTGTGGTGACCGCAAACACCACTACCCTGCCCAGAGAGCCTGTTGCACCTGGGAGGTATGATGCTGAGGCTTCCTCATCTGGAGGAAGGCTCAATAGAAGGCAAAGGAGGAAAAAAAATGCAGAGCTACGTGCTCAACATCTGACAGTACCAATCCATCCCTCCAACCTGCCGGCACAAGAATCAAAAATCAATATCCCCACTCAAAACAGGTTCTCTAACTTGAAGTGGGTAAAGAGAAACAGCTCTTCTGGTGAGCTCAAGCAATCCTTCTGGGAATGTCAACCTGAAGTTCCAACCCCTCAGAAGATACGAGAGCCCGAATGTCTGTCTGCCCGGGTACACCGCGTACTGAAGACAGTCAATGAGAAGGGCTTAATGAAAAAGAAGTTCCAGCGGCCATTGATTGTTGAGGCCCGAAGAACTCCTCCAAGAGATAGACTATCATCTGCTGTGATGTTGAAAGAAGAGATTACCGACAACAGGCTCCGCAGGAAGCACATCGTGGCGTGACACTTGGACCACGTGTCTAGGAATCCGCCACCGAAAGGGCCCAACGGAAAGGCAAACAAGTTTGGAGGCTGAAACCTCGAAAAGAAAAAGTCTTTGAAGAAAGGGTTAAGTCAAGCGTGACATCCGGAACAGTCTACCGGAGATCCGCCCTTGCCAATAGAACTCGTCAGAAATGGGTCCAAAAGATCCATTATGACGAAAATTATAATGACAGTCGACATCCTGGAGAGTCTTCCAGGAGATCCCGTCATTCTCCTTCAGCCAAGGAAGAAGTTCACTTCGATCGCAGTCCGCGAATTGAAGAAGTAATCATTCCAAGCCGAGAACCTGAAATTCAGTGGCGACGCCGCTCCGAAATTCGGGTACAAGAAGATAAAGATGAAGAAGAATACAATGATGAAGACACTATAGAGATTGAGGTGGTTCGTATGGTCAGCCACATTGATGAGTAAGATGACGATGGTGATGAAGATGACCAGCAATCACAACTACGTGAACGTGCTTATCGCCGTCGCCATAGGGCTCGATCTATTGCCAGCCGAAGTATTCGCTCCTCAGAAGAAGGAGAGGAAGTTGGAGAAAATCCCTTCGCCGCTGAAAATATCACACTCGCTGAAATGAGAAATCAAATGAGGCGACAGATGCGAAGGAAAGACAAAGAAATCTCTCAGTTAAATGATAAAATGACTGAGATGATGACTCAGATGACGACTATGATGGAGATGATGCAGAAGACCACTTCTGTGGGTCCTGCACCGGCTCAGCCCATCAACCAAGCTGCTAATTCTTAAAACCCCCAAGCGCCTCAAGCCTCAGGAGTGAAAGGTGTACCTGAAGGTGGCGATAAGAATGATGATCCAACCCGCCAGCGTACTCCGCAAAATGTGGTGAACGCCTCTGAACCTGTAACTGCAGCACAACTAGAAGGCTTAATCAGTGAGAAGATTAAGGCTATTATAGCTGTTGAACAAGCAGAGAAGCTGGTAGGAAAAGGTTGCCCGTATCCGGCAGAGTACGATCAGGTGCCGTATCCAAAGGGATATTCTGTACCGAAGTTCAACATCTTCGATGGCAATAAGAATCCCAGACAACACCTGGCGCAGTTCAAAGCAACCTGTGGAAATACAGGAGGTAATGATGCTCTGTTATTCAGGCAATTCGTGAGCAGCTTGAGTGGAACTGCTTTCGAATGGTATGCCGAATTGCCGAATGATTCGTTGAAAACCTTTGCGGAGAGAAGACTACTATCGCTGATCTTGCCCTTGATAAGAGGAGAAAAGATGAATCAGTGACGAGGTATATAACACGCTGGCGTAATCTCAGCATGAAGTGCGAGCAGCAGCTGGAAGAAGAACATGCAGTTCAATTATTGATGGGGAATATTGATGATAAAATGCAACCCTTCCTATGCATGACTTCTATCACTACCTTCCAAGATCTATTGGACAGGGTGGCAAAATTTGAAAAGTTGAACTTGTCAAAGTCAGAAAGCCTCCCTGATAAACCCAAAAAGGCTAAGGCGCCTGATGCTAGGAGAAATGATGTTTATTCCGCATTCCCTCCTAGGCCTGATAAAGGTAAACGGGCGGTGTACAATGTGGATAAAGGAAAACAGCTTATGCAGTATGAAGAAAAATCAAAACAGGCTTATAATCCAAATCCTCCTCCAAAACTAGTTCTTGGAGGAAATGATAAACCTCGAGCCTTTCCTGGTGAAGGAGAGCGCCAGAGGCAGACTGCAGGAGCTGGTGATAGAACGTTCCCCTCCCTCAAGAAGAAAATGAATAAAGAATATTCGTTCAAAAGGGAAAGTGTCGCCAAGCTATTCCGACAAGCACTCAAGAATGGTCTGGAATTGCCAGAATGCAAAAGACCTGAAGAGTCCAAACACAGTGGCGACCCAAACTATTGCCCGTATCATCGGGTGGTTAGCCATCTGATTGAAGATTGTTATGTCTTCAAAGATTGGCTGGAAAAACAATATAGAATGGGAGAATTAACACTATCAGATAATGTATTAGTTCGTCCCAGAAAAGAATCCACCCGGGTAGTCACGTCCTCTTCCGTACTCCCGTCTAAAGAAACAACAACAAAAAAATCTGTTCAAGATGACAATGGGAGACCGTGGTCTCCAAGAAGACAACTAAAATGTTGAAACAGCTGGAAGGAGTTCCTGGTGTCAAGTGGAAGTCCCCTACTGAGCAGTACTGAACTCAAAATGGTTGCCTGTGTCACGAGCATCCACCTCTAAACAACAACCTGGCCATGCTAGCTCATCAAAATCTGGAAAGTCAAAGTCAAAGTCTTCAAAGAAGAAAGTCAAGCTGAAGAAGCCTATGGTAAAGAAGACTGCAACCCAAAAGGTTATTGATAGTTTGGGTGAATATTATCAGACTACTAGAAAGCCTATCAAGCTCGGTGATTTTATGAAAGAGCTTAAAATAGATGAAAATGAAGAAGAAGCTGAGGCTGAATCCCTTCCTACAGAGACATGCCGAGTCATATCTGTGGCATCAAAGACAACAGATAGGGAGAAATACGCTGAAGAAGCGCCCCTGAGTTCTGTCTAATGGTATCATCAATGGAATTCAGTTCAGATGATCTATGTTTTCCAGATGATGAAGATTCAGACCCAAGCATAGAATCGCAAATGAAACAAGTGAAATTGGGAGACGATTCCGAGCCTACAGATGAATCCCCAGACACAACAATGGCTGACTCTGAAGAGAATGCTTCATCAAATAAGTCTGAATCAGATGAGGTGGCCCAAGTGCGATTAAGAAGTGGCAAGGTACTGCCGCCTCCACCAAAGAAAGGGATCCCTAATAAAGATGAGGGAAAAGAGATAGTTATCAATGAAGATATTATTTTCGAAGATCCCAAAAAAAATAATACTTTGTCCAAGGGGATAGATTACAATATTTTAACCCACTTAAGAAAAATTCCAGCGCAACTTAGCATATATGATGCTCTCTTGATGTCTAAAGACCTTCGGGAGACTTTGATCCAAGCTCTCAAGTACCCCGAAAGATATGAGTCATATTTTGCTGAGCGCAACTTGACAGAAGTCTTGCAAGCTCGAAATGAGCCCCTCATCACCTTTGTCGAGGATGATATGATGCTTGGAACCGCAGATCATAATCGCCCATTGTATGTTACGGCAGAGAGCAATGATATGGTGATCAGTCGAATTTTGATCGATCCTGGATTTTCCGTAAATCTCATGAGTCTTAAAGCATTGAGATCGTTGTGCCTCGATGTGGAGCATCTTGGCCAAGATAAACTGATGGTACACGGCTTCAATGAGAAAGGGCAGAAAACCCTTGGTTCATTTATGCTACCTCTTGTATTTGGGGAACTCCATACGGAAGCCAAATTCCATGTAATTGATGCGGACACTTCGTTCAAGGCGTTATTGGGCCGCCCCTGGCTGCATGAATACGGCGTTGTCCCTTCTACATTACAGTGTATGAAATATCTGAAGGAAGGAGAAGAATTCAGAATTTCTGGTGATATTCAGCCCTTTGCAGTACATGAAGTAACAGTTTATGAAGATGCTAAATACTTCATGCCAAAGAAGCAAAAGTCGTCAAGTTCTCTTGAGGCTAGAGCATCAAATTCTAAGGCTGCAAAGAAACCTAAGCAAGAAGGTGAGAAGAAACGTGTAGGGAGAAAGAAGGCAATGCCGACTCTTCCAAAAGCACCAACCATTCCTAAAGAAAGGAAACATGTGCCTCACCTTGGGAGTGACACAGACGAAAGTGATGTCGCCCCTACAAAATCCAGAAAAGTAGGCCAGTCCGCGTCCAAAAGGAGCCGGGAGGTTGAATACTTAAATGATGATTATGATTACGACTCTATCTATATGAACTCAGTGCAGAGTGTGTTCTCCAGAAGAATAGACAGTCTATCAATTTCAGATAGCGTACTCGTAGTCACACGTGTTCCCTTGCAACATTTCAAAGAACTCATTTCGCGCGAGATTCATAAAGTTGAAGAACTCGCCACCCTCTATCTGCCTCCCCGTAAAAATGGGACTGTGCCAAAGAATGTGCTATATTTTACGGGAGTTCGTGAAAAGGAGAATCATGATTGGGATTGCATGCTACTCGACTCCGAGGAGTTATTTCCTACGAGGCTACCCAAATTCAATACCAAGAATATTCAAAGAATGCTACGAAAGCAAATCAATATTCCTAGTACCAAACGACAGCTCCGTACAAGCTTGGGCCTCTGGTATGGGATAAGTCCGCGTCCGCTAGGACGGAAAGATACAGATGCATATAAAGGCATCGGGTTCATCAAACGAAAATTCCTCCGAAAAGAGACTTGTCGTGCAGTCACTTGTGAGGAAATCAAATCTGATGATGACGAAGATGAAGTATATGAGGCCAATGCTTATGATGATCAACCAGTAGAAGCTAAGCCTGCATCAGAAGAGCTTGAAGATGGTGGACAGGCAGCCACTATGGATGAACTAAAAGAAGTCAACTTGGGGACTAAGGAGGATCCTCGCCCAACCTTCATTAGTTCTCTACTACCCGAAGAACAAGTAGAAGAAATAAAAGAGCTACTATGTGAATTCAGGGATTGCTTTGCCTGGACATATGCTGAGATGCCTGGCTTATCCCCTGACGTAGCAGTTCACAGATTAGCAATCAAATCCGATGCAGCGCCTATCAAACAAGCTCCGAGGAGAATGAGATTGGAGATTGAAGAACAGGTGATTGCAGAAACAAAGAAGCTCGTAGAAGCGGGCTTCATTCGTGAAGAAAAATATGCCGACTGGATCGCCAATATCGTCCCTATAAAGAAGAAGAATGATCAAATTCGTATCTGCATCGATTTCAGGGATCTCAATAAGGCGTGCCCGAAAGATGACTTTCCACTCCCAGTATCAGAACTTCTCGTTGACAATACTTCTAACTACAATATGTTCTCCTTCATGGACGGATCGTCGGGCTACAATCAAATCAAAATGGCACCTGAAGATGAAAGACATACATCATTCAGAACATCCATCGGAATTTTCTGCTACACGGTCATGCCCTTTGGTCTGAAGAATGCTGGCGCCACTTATCAACGGGCTATGACTCGTATATTTGATGATTTGATCCATCAAAAGGTCGAATGCTATGTTGATGACTTGGCCATTAAAAGCACGGATAGAACAGATCACCTTCATGATTTGAGGATCGTGTTCGAAAGAATTAAAAAATATGATCTGAAGATGAACCCTCTTAAGTGTGCATTTGGGATATCCTCAGGAAAATTCTTAGGGTACGTTGTTCGATATCGAGGCATTGAAGTCGATCCCAACAAGATCAAAGCAATCATGGAGATGCCGCCACCAAAGAACCTTCGTCAACTCCGTTCTTTACAAGGACAACTGGCTTTCATTCGGAGATTCATATCGAATCTGTCGGGTAGGTGCCAGTCATTTTCAAAACTAATGAAGAAAGATGTCCGCTTCAAGTGGGATGAAGAGTGTCAAGAAGCATTTGATAGCATCAATTGATATCTGTTGAATCCTTCTATTCTTGCGGCGCCAATCCCCGGGAAGCGAGGAAGACCCTCGCCCAACCTTCATTAGTTCTCTACTACCCGAAGATCAAATAGAAGAAATAAAAGAACTTCTCCGTGAATTCAGGGATTGCTTTGCCTGGACATATGCTGAGATGCCTGGCTTATCCCCTGACGTAGCAGTTCACAAATTAGCAATCAAATCGGATGTATCACCCGTCAAACAAGCTCCAAGGAGAATGAGATTGGAGATTGAAGAACAGGTGATCGTAGAAACAAAGAAATTAATAGAGGCAGACTTCATCCGAGAAAAAAAGTATGCTGATTGGATCGCAAATATCGTCCCAGTAAAGAAGAAGAATGGACAGATTCGTGTCTGTATTGACTTTAGGGACCTCAACAAAGCATGCCCAAAAGACGATTTTCCACTCCCTGTATCTGAACTCCTGGTGGACAATACGTCCAACTACGACATGTTCTCCTTTATGGATGGATCGTCAGGATACAATCAAATCAAAATGGCGCCGGAAGATGAAAGGCATACATCATTTAGGACGCCCATCGGAATTTTCTGCTACACAGTCATGCCATTTGGCCTAAAGAATGCTGGTGCCACCTACCAGCGAGCGATGACTCATATATTTGATGATTTGATACATCAGAAGATCGAGTGCTATGTAGATGACCTTGTTGTCAAAAGTCTTGGCCGAAATGATCACTTAAAAGATCTCATAATTGTATTTGAGAGAATCAGAAAATTTGATCTGAAGATGAATCCTCTCAAATGTGCTTTTGGGGTCTCCTCCGACAAATTCTTGGGTTTTGTTGTTCGTCATCAAGGCATAGAAATCGACCCCAACAAAATTAAGGCAATCACGGAGATGCCACCACCAAGGAACCTTCGACAGCTTCGCTCACTCCAAGGACAACTAGCTTTCATTCGGAGATTTATATCAAATCTATCGGGTAGGTGCCAACCCTTTTCAAAGCTAATGAAAAAAGACGTTCGTTTCAAATGGGATGCAGAATGTCAGGAGGCATTTGACAGCATCAAAAGATATTTGTTGAATCCACCCATTCTGGCAGCGCCAATTCCGGGGAAGCCTCTCATACTGTACACAGCTGCACTGGAAGAGTCCCTCGGAGCACTATTGGCCCAGAACAATGAAAAAGGCAAAGAAAATGCGCTCTACTACATCAGTCGAAGGTTGATTGGAGCAGAAAGCCGTTATTCTCCTATTGAAAAAACATTGTTTGGCGCTGATCTTTGCAGTTCAGAAACTCCGCCACTACATGTTATCACACAAAATCACTCTGATATCAAAGATCGATCCGTTGAAGTTCTTGATGACAAGACCAGCGTTGACAGGTCGTCTAGCCAAGTGGGCAGTATTGTTATTGCAGTTTGATATCATATACATGCCACAAAAGGCAGTGAAAGGTCAAGCCTTAGCAGATTTTCTTGCTGCACATCCAATCCCTGCTGATTCTCCACTAAATGATGATTTGCCCGATGAACAAATAATGCAGGTCGAGGAGAATGAAAAGCTACCGTTCTGGGAGATGTACTTTGATGGGGCATCATCGATTAGACCTGTCCGACCTCCAAATATTGCAAGAGCCCGAGCTGGCATCGGTCTCATTTTCGTAGCACTCGAGGGAGGCATAATGAGATTCTCATTCAGTTTGACTGAACCTCGAACCAATAACGAAGTCGAGTACGAAGCTCTATTAGCAGGGCTAGAGATCGCGATCGATGTCAGAATCCAACATCTCCAAATCTTTGGTGATTCTCAGCTCGTGATAAATCAGGTCCTCGGTATTTATAAAGTTGGCAAAGTCGAATTGGCCCATTACCACCGGCGAGCCCTCGAGCTTCTGAAGCAAGTTCCAAGAGTTGAAATAGCTCGAGTTCCTCGAGGACAGAATGCTAAAGCAGATTGTTTAGCCAAATTAGCCAAAGAAATGACGAATATCGATGAGGAGAGGCCTATATTCATTAGAGTTTACACTCGAAGAGTGTTGGAACCTGCTCTACTACAATTTCCAAGGGCAGAAGAAGTGCCAAATTCAAGTCAGCAAAATAAAACTCCAGTTGATCCTCAACCTTTCTATCAAATTGTTATGGAGAATTATCCAGAAGAGAATCATGTGGCCAAGAGACGTAAAGCTAATCAAGCTTCAGAATCGTGGTGGCATTGTTTAGATATTGAAGTCGAAAATGATTGGAGACAGCAATTCATTGACTACTTCAAAGAAAACAAACTCTCGACAGAAAAGTCTATGGCTGCACAAATCCGAAAAAGGGCGTTGAGATACGCATTTGTTAATGATACGTTGTACAGACGAGCCTTTGATCAAATGTGGCTAAGGTGCATAGGGACCAAGGAAGCTGATAAAGTGGTATCAGAAGTCCACGAAGGACTTTGTGGAGTACATCAGTCAGGTCCCAAGATGACTGCTAAAATCAAGAGAATGAGATATTATTGGCCAACTATGGTCAAGGATTGTATCGATCACGCTAAGAGGTGCCACGAATGTCAAATCCACGGTGATGTTATACATCAACCGCCAAATCCACTGCACCCAACAATAGCATCTTGGCCGTTCGAATGCTGGGGTACTGATATAATCGGGCCAATAGATCCGTCGTCATCAGCAGTACATCTCTTTATTCTGGCAGCGACAGACTACTTCTCCAAGTGGGCAGAAGCAGCTCCATTCAGAGAGGTCACATCCGAGCATGTGATCAATTTCTTTACCCATAATGTCGTCTACAGATTCGGTGTGCCACGCCGCATAATCTCAGACAATGGTACTGCATTCAAAAGTACAAAAATCTACAAGTTCGTTGATCGGCACAAAATCGATTGTCGATATTCCTCCATATACAATCCAAGGGCGAATGGATTGGCGGAAGCCTTCAACAAGACGGTGAAATTGTTGAAGAAGATCCTAACCAAGAACAAAAGAGAGTGGCATACGAAGATGGCAGAAGCTCTGTGGGCCTATCGTACAACCTACAAGACGCCAACCAAAGCCACTCCTTATTCATTGGTGTTCGGCGTTGAAGCCGTATTACCATTAGAGATTGAGCTACCGTCACTCCGGGTAGCAATTCAGAATGATCTTACTCAAGAACAAAATGCCCGCCTCAGAATGGAAGAGCTCGACGCACTTGATGAACGCAGGTTACAAGCCCAACAAAATTTGGAAATCTACCGAGGAAGAATGGCAAAGTCCTTTAATCGAATGGTGCGTCCTCGGACCTTTCAAGAAGGGGAATTAGTTCTGGTGCTGAGAAGACCAATCATCCCACACCGAAGAATTGGTGGAAAATTTGTATCCAATTGGGAAGGCCCCTTCTTCGTCGAGAAGGTGTACCAGGGAGGAGCATATCAGTTGATCGATCTGAACGGTCAGAGGCCTATGCCACCTATCAACAGCCGATATTTAAAGAAATATCATGCATGAAAATTTCATGGCTAGTGTACTTTGCAATTATCAAAGTTTTATATGCATATCTATCAGTGCATGTTTACATTTATATTTTGAAATTCTCTTGTATAGCAAGAACGCATTTCAAAATCCCCCATCAGACTGGAGGCATTTTAAATATTTATTTGGGTCGACATCGCGTTGCGTGCCGAAATCCCCAAATAAATATTTAAAATCTCAAAGATACAAAAGCCTATCCAAAATGTCCCTGCGAGACAGGGGGCATTTTAAATATTCATTTGGGTCGACATCGTGCTATACGCCGAGATCCCCAAATGAATATTTAAAATCTTATATTCCAAATCTATTCAATTCTAGAATGTCCCTGTGAGACAGGGGGCATTTTAAATATTTATTCGGGTCGACATCGCGCCGCATGCCGAGATCCCCGAATAAATATTTAAAATTATCAATCCAAATGTTATTTTGTGCTAAAAAATACAAAGATTTCTTTTTCAAAGTATTGCAGGTGATCTTTCAAAAGTTAGAGATATCACCTTCTCTAATGAACAAAGACTCAAAAGTCAAAAAGAGACTTTTGTGACTACACACTCCTACAAAATTGAGCCAAAAAAGCTTGAAGCCTTTCAACAGCCTGAAGCTTAAGGTTTGAATGGGTGTAAAAGGTCGGATCAACAAGCCCAAATATGGTCGGATCGCTGGCAGCTCCGTCTACTCAACAAGCCATAAGAAAGGCCGTAGTAGCGGAACCCCCACTTCGTCAACCCGTTAGTAGGGACTGAAGAAAGTACGAAGGTTAATTTGACTCGACGAGTTCAAGTGATCGTAGTCTACAAAATTCTCCCAAATGATTGGAGAATCAAAGTTCCAATGGAAGGATGAGTCTCGAACAACCATTGAATGTTCGTAGGCTCCAAAATCTTCAACCACAAAGGATGACTCCAAATCTATCAACTTCAGTAAAGTCAGCATTGGGGAGCGCAATTCCCATAGCTCAAGTCTGAAGTCTGAATGAGTGTAAGAGGTCGGATCCAACACGCCCAAATATGGCCAGATCGCTGGCAGCTCCATCTACTCAACAAGCCATAAGAAATGCTGCAGTAGAGGAACCCCCATCTCAGCAACCAGAGGACAAAGAGCTATCAAATTCTAGCTCTCCTGATCTGACAAACTCAAGTGATTCAGATTAAAGTCTTCTCAAGTGGTTAAGGATCACGATACTACCTACGTTCGGTATTATCAACTGAATCCAGGACCTGCAAATCCTTCAGCAAATCCGTAAAGCACAAAGCGAGGATCGAAGGAACTCTTCTTCAACAAGTCTGCCAAAGCACAAAGCAAAGGACCGAAGAAAATTATCCCAAAGTTCATGAAAAGCCTTAGGCCGAACTAAGTGGATTCCGTCATCAACAAGTCCGCTAAGCACAAAGCTCTGGACCGATGACTTTTCTCCATCGACCTAATACAAACCTAAGGGTTTAGGTCATCAACCTCTACTCCTTCAACAAGCCCGCCAAAGCAGAAAGCATAGGGCCGAAGGTATAGAAAATCACCTGACAAGTAAGTAAAAACAAATCAGGCAATCCTCCATCAATGTCCGCAGCATAAAGCACAGAACAGAAGAACCAAAATCTCGTGACTCAATCTAAAACTGCGAAAAGAGGCATCCAGAATAGTATCTACAAGTGTCCCTAAAGACTGGGGGCATTTTAAATATTTATTTGGATCGACATCGCGCTGCATGCCGAGATCCCCAAATAAATATTTAAAATACCAGGAGCACAGGTCAGAGTACAACCACAGAAGTCTCAAGGGCAGTAAAAAGAGAGTTCGTCAACAACTGAATTTATAAAATAACTTTATTTTATTAAGTTCAAAAATTCATATACAAATCTGTGGATTACATCTTTTTAGAAAATTACATCAGCTGAAAGAAAAAAGAAAAGTACAATGTCCTTCGCAGAGGACTGAAATCTGTCTCCTAAACTATGCCTGAAGAGGAAGCCGACAACTTTATTCCGCTCCTTCCAAGGACCAGATATTCTGCACTTCTGGGACCTGCACGAAGTAACAAAAAAAGTGTCAAAAAGAAAGAAGAAAATATCATGCAGATATATACAAAACTACAAAAAAAAGAACAAAGTCGTACCTGAAACAGAAGTCTCCTGAGGTGGCTAGCGAACAAGTATCCCGCTCCTCTCGAAACCTGTGCAGAGCAAAAAAGGAGTATCAGAAAGCAGCTAAAGAAAGAAAAGGACAGTACAAACAAAGTAAAAACGTACCAAAACTGAAATCTCTTGACGCAGTAAACTGGTCAAAACTCGGATCCTCTTCTTGTAGTAGCCTGCACAAAATACAAAGCAGTATCAGTACGAGCACAAAATCAAAACTAAAAAAAAAGAGAAGGGAAGAAAGCGTACCTGAGCCCAAAAGTAACTGTAGAAATTCTGAAGCAACTTCTTGACTACAAGTGCATCTACGAGATCTATAAAGGCATAAAGAGGGACTATTAGAGGTCTATGGAAGAAAGTTTTAGTGTGACATCCAAACAAATTTTTGGAGATCCAGTAAATGAAATACCTTGTGTGACATCTAGAATGAATATCTAGAGATCCACAAGGAAAAACAGCTTACAACAAACGTGATTCGCTCTGGACGCATACCACATTTATTGGGGGGCATTTGTTAACCTCAGAATAACAAAACAAAAAAAATATAACGTGCATACATCTTACCCGTTGGATCAACAAAACCAGCCGCGAATCCTGCTGAATCGGCGCCGTTTGCGTCACTTCCCGGAATTCCTGCGTAAAACCTGTGACGACGGCCTCGATTTCGCTCCTCGAGTCGTTAAATACCGACTCAAAGGGGATCATTCGGCTGTTGCTTCCTTCTGCCGATCCCGAGCTTCTCCCTCTCCCGATCGCAGACACCGATGCTCGACCCCCATCTCCCTTTCTCCTCTCTGTTCGAGCAAAAACCTCAGGCCGAACTCCTCCTCCCGACCTCCTTGCTTCCCACGACACCTCTCTTCCACACGATCAAGCTCTCCGATCCAAAATCCCGATCTCTCTCAGCCCCGACCAAGCCCCTCTTGCCGACTGCCTGTGCCGACCGCAAGCACAGAGAGAAAGAGAGATAGAGAGACGGGAGAACCAACCTACCCGAGCCCTTCTTCAGCTCCTTCGTGTCCTTCGACTTTCGCTCCTTCGACGACACTTCCCTTCCTGTGTGGATCGGAAGTTCCGGCATTTTGATCTAAAGCAAGAACAGTAGCTCGCTTGCTGTGTAGGTAGCTTTCTCCCTTACCCACGCTTCTTCGGCCAATTCCCTTAAAACAGAGAATTAAACTCTCTGTTAACAGAGAGTTTAATCCTCTATTAATCCTACTTAGGTAGCCTAATTATAATTAAATAAGTTTAATTATAATTAATTATTTTAATTTTGATTAATTATTGTTAATTATAAATTAGTTATAATTTAATTTAATTTGATTATAATTATTATTATTTTTAATTAGAATTAATTAATTATCATTAATTTATAAAGCAAAATTAATTAAGTTTAATTATGCTTAATTTTTTAATTATAATTAATTACTAATTAATCATATTAATTATAATTAATTAAATTCAATTATAGTTAATTATTATTAATTTTTTTAATCATTATTAATTATAATTAATTTCTTTTTTTAATTACAAAAAAAGAGAAGGAAACACTTCTCTCTTACCTCAATCCTCGTGCCGACACCGACAAAAGCTAAGGTATAAACTCCTAAATCCTAAAACTCCGAGAACCCGTTTCATCGCATTTGTCGAGACAAAACGATCACCTATGCACGCTTTTTTTAGCGTGGTAGGAGGGAGTGCGTCCCGACGCTTGCGACGAAGCGGGTAATCACCAAATTCCTTCTTCGAAGTTCGTATCGCCTTGGAAACCCCGCCTTTGCATGCTTTTCTTAGCGTGGTGGGAAGGGATCCCGGTGCGATGCGCACGACGAAGCGGGGATACCCATAAGTACCCGCTTGCGGGGAAACAACTGCCTTGCTTACAAAATATTTTCAAAAAAATAAAAAATATACTTTTTTTTACAAAAAAATACCCATGCACGCTTTTCTTAGCGTGGTGGGGGATCGAAAAATTACACGATCGCGGTGTCCTCGAAAGAGGGCATCTACCATGCACGCTTTTCTTAGCGTGGTGGGAAAGGCCCAGTTTTCCGTAGTTTTCCCCTAAACGGGGGAGACGCCGGGAGGCTGCCGAAATTTCGGGTGAACATAATGCTACATTTGGACTTGGTTGAACTCAAAGGATGATTGAACTTGGACTAGGACTTGTGAACCTTTGAACTTGAAAAGAGCTTGGACTTGTGGACTTATTTGAACAAAATGAGCTTTAAATTCAAATGAATTTGAAAAATATAAGAAAATTTGATTGAAATCAGAAGAACAAATGCACAAAGAATTTTGTACTTAAAGATTGTAGTTTGCAACAACTACAAGGACCACTTTGAACTTGGCACAAGGACTTTTCTTGAACTCGGAAGAGCGATGCAGAAGGTCATAAGGAACTTAAAAGATTACAAGAGATTTGATTTGAATATTTTGAGCAAGGATTTGAGCTTGCTAGTTGATTACTCAAACTTGATTTGAACATTACATGAACTTGAACCTATATTGGACTTGAGTTAGAACATGATCTTGGACTCATATGTCATTGAATCTACAAGCATTAAACTCAAAAGGAATATGAGCTTTAAAGAATTTGGACAAGTGCAAGTGGACTCAAATAATTAAATCTGAATGTAGAGAACTTTGGTTCGACCTGAAGGAGTTTGTGCTTGGGTTAGAATGAAAGAGTTCATTGAAAGCCAAAACTCATGATCATAAAAAATTAATCCCTATAGCAATTAAATGTCTCGATCATGCGAATATTTGATATGTAATGAAGATAAGGATATGATATACCCAAATACATTCAACGGAATATGCATGGATGTCAACAAATAGATGAGAAATTCATGACACATAAAGGATACAATGAATGTGATTTATCCATAAAGAGAAAGATCAGTTGGGAGGGTACAACAATATGCTTGCAATCAATCTACAAGATTTAAATAGCAAGAAGTTATCATATTGGTTGGAATACTAATTGACAACCAATAACAATGTTGATGCTATCATTCACATTACAAATCAAATGGTGATTGACCCATGGTATTTATCCTGATCATCCAAATGAAGGTAAACATATGAGCAAGAAATGTAAGGCCAACGAGGAACAAATTCTTAAAGGTTACACAAATAAAGAATGACAAAGTTTAGATACCTCAGATCGTTCAAATGAGATAGTATCCAAGCAATGACCAAAGATTAGAATATGCAATAAATGGCAGATGTTTATGTCATCAATAACATTGTAACACATGCATGTACATTCAATTCTATGATCAATGGAATGAACTCAAAGCATACACAGCGACTCTATCCACAACAAGTGCCGAAGGATGTCATGCCGGATATGAAGGTCATTTATGAATACAAATATATACATCAAACTATTCATGAATGATGATGAGGGAGGATCCAATGAATGCTACACCAACTTAATAATCAATCACTAATCAATATTAAGCAACTATATTGATCTGTTAAGAGCAAAGGGTTATGATACTACAACAAATACAGACCTTTGTGATCAAAGGCAGGAGATTAGTTAGGGCACTATAATCTGCCTACAAAAATCAACAAATAGTGTACGACAGTCTGCCTGTACAAAGCAGTGAACAACTCAATTCAGAAGCTGCTACGCCACGCCACCGGATCCGCAACATCTTTGCAAGCGGACAGAAGGCATATACAAATATTCTAAAAATTCCCCTGCACATGCACTATAAATTGTATACACATAGGTACACTAAAAGGGGTAAAAGCAATTATAAAACCCGCATGGGCCCCAGCGAGCGTGTTATTGGTACACACGTAACGTCTAGGGATGCTGCGCGGGTCAATGAGTGAATTCTAGTTTGAACCCGATCCTCCTATACGGATCAATAGGAGTCGACAAGGTTCGAACCTTCAAATGAATACACGGTTGTGTCAACTGGTGTATTTGTTTTAATCCATTTATATTATGTCTTCAAGGCCTATAATCAAGAGAATTCACTATCAAGGGCATAAAGCCTACGAAACCCGATCCTCGATCAATAGTTTGATCGAGTTGACAGGGTTCAATCAACAAAAGAGAAATGACCCCGAACACCCCGATGATGGCCGTGTTGAATACAGATCTCAACCGGAGGGGTTCCCCAAATATTTTTAAACATATCCCAAATATCCAAAGTTTTATTTCAAATATTCCAAAGCTTCACCCAAAAAAAACTCCACAAAAATCTCAAAATCTCAAAAACCCAAAAATATTTAAATTTGAAATCATCCATCCGTACTTAAAGCAAAATCCATCCACCCTCCGTAACAGTTTGCCGGGGTGGACAAATTGAAAATTACTTTAGCTCACAAAGAGCCAAATGCCTATTCGAGAATATCATTAGGATCCATTCTCAAACAATCTCTTGCCAGTAAGGACGTGGTACGTGTCCTCTAACCTGCAGTTTCGCCGCCAAATGGCACTGCAGGTAAACGGTTATGACCCGGGGCCCTTTGAACCGAGTGGTTTTGCCGCCAAATGGCATCACAGATAGCGGTTATGGCCAGAGCCAATACGCTCCTTAATGGCGTTAAATCCTTGAGATATAAATCAATAGGATATGATCGATAGGGCACAAAGCCCTCTGTTAGCTAAGGTGGATTCAAATTTGTCCCCTTAGACAAACATCCAACCCGGGTCTACAAGGTCCCCTTTGGACGAAGCAACCCATGGCTGCTGACAAGGATCTTTCTGTCAGGTTGGGTCGACTACCTCCTCTGACTAAGTAGACCAGGGACCACGATGGCCCGGGACGACGGAACCATGGGATCTTGATCGGGTCTATCATCCATTCCCCCACCATCCGCTTTAAGTGCAAAATGGTGAAAATTTCTATTTTAAATATCAACTCCATCCAAAACCTTTCTAAATTCCCAAATCCAAATCCAGTTCTCCAAATTCCAAACCTATTGCTGCTACTATATGCCAGATAATACGTATTCTTTACGTATCTGATTGACGACTAGCCTTAATCGAAAGTTCTCTCTCGTGATCGGGAGGGGTAATTAACTATAGGGGCTTGCGCCTATAGGAAACCAGAACTCAGATCATAAAGTCCTCACAAAATGAGGGCGAAATCTCTGGGTAGTGTCTTATCTACAAACCCATCTGCCTTCCAAAATTTACCTCGGAACTTATTCAGTTAAAACTCCCTCGCCGAATAAGAAAAGCGAGTGGAGGCCAGGGCCGAATTTTCGGAGCCCACAATGACTTTGGCATTCTAGACTTTCTGTGTGTTTGATTATGGGCCTACTTCACTTATCGTGGGTAGATATCAATCGCTCAACTATTTAGCTTTTTTGATCCACTATATTTTGTCTTTTTGCTTGTATGTTGACATTACTTTATGATTGCTTGCTCAGGTAATTTTGCACTCAATGGTTATAAAATTTCATTGTCTTAAAAAAGTCCTATAGGATTCTTTAGTTTTCCTAGTAAGATTCCCAACTGAAGTGGCATCTAAAGGCACGGGTATTGTCTTATCGCATTGTTCCTAAATCTATTATCCAGACATCTGAATATGGCATTTGATATGTTCTTTTTTTCTTTTTTGGTTAAATTTGAGTCTACTTTTTTTTTCTTCCGCTTTTGGCTTTTAAATGATTCAAGTGCATAGATATGAGAAGGAGGTTATGCATCCACTTCAAAATCTCATTGGTGGAGAGCTTGCTCGAGCGATGCTTATTCAGGTTCATCTCGGTCAATTCCATTCAGTGTTATTTCAGCCTGCCTACTCGAACTGCGAATAACCGTTGTTGGTTTGCAGATTCAAAAGCTTAAATTGGATCTTGAGACGTGAGTTGGCTGTCCTATACTCAGGTAGATTGCTGTTGTTTAGAATTTTTTTCCTGTCATTGCTTAATGTAGCTTTTGCTGGGCACAGAGCAATGCTTGAACTGGATCAAATTCTCAAAGCAAATGAGATCAACTTTGCTGTTCTTGCTGCACTCCCAGCTTTCTTTATATCAATTATTCTGCTCTACCTTGTAAGGACATGGGTGCTTCAGGTGAGCTGATAATCTTAAATATGCCATTCAAGTTTATCTTTTCTTAAAGAAAGTCGCTGTACTTTTTAGTTGTCTTTCTAGCCAATCTTCTTCATGAAATGAACAAGCGCAACCAATATTTAAATGAGTTCCTTTATGAGTTATTTCGTTAGGATGTAGTAACTCTCTTATAGTCCCACTTACGTGGACAACTTAGAGTGAGGATATAAACAAAATCTAGTCTCACACCTTTAATGGGCCATCAACAGATATGAAAGGGGAGTTAAAAAGATCATTAAAATTGGTTCAATGTAAGCTACTTGTCTGATGGTGAACAGCCTCTGTGAACCTGCATATACAAGCAGAGACTTGATACACTTCTTAACAAAGCTATACGGTTGTGATTTGGCCTCTCGAACTATATTGGAGGATGTAAAAAATGAGTGAATTAACTCTTTTTTTTCTCGAGATGTTATGTCACAATTACTGGCTTCTTTACATCCCGTTTTACATCTATGGTCTATACACATGTGCATGTTTATATATATGAACTGAGTTTTGACAGTAATTCATACCTCAACTCCTCCATGAGATCATGGGTTTTATCTTTACTCCTTACATTGTTGCTCCCTTGAAAAAAAAGAAAAATAAAAGGACCAAAATGGTCTCTCAACTTTTTGTGAGGGATCAAAATGATTCCAACTCTTTTGAGGGACCAATTTGGTCTCTCAATTTCTTAAAAAGAGTTATTTTTTGTCCTAATATCAAATTTTGGGGTTAATGATGTTAAATCAGAAGGGTATTTAATTAAATTATTTATTTAATATAATTTTCAAGTCATAGCATTTTAAAAAAAGAATATTAACAATTTTTGAATTAAAAAATTTATTAATAATTCTAGTTTATAATGATCCCAAATTAAAACTAGAATTATTAATAATTTTTAAATTAAAATTAGAATTATTAAAAAAAATTTATAAGGAAATGTTTAATAATTTTTTTTTTAAAATTTACTATTACTTTAAAATTATATTTAATAAATAATTTAAATAAAAATGACTAAAATACATCTTGATTCAACACCATTAATTCCAAATTTTGATGTTAGGGCCAAAAATACCCATTTTTAAGAAATTGAGGGCCCAAATTGGCCTCTCAAAAGAGTTGAGGATCATTTTGGTCTCTCACAAAGAGTAGAGGGACCATTTTGATTTTTTTCTAAAAAAAAGATAAGGAAAAAAGTGACGTGCATTTTATTTGGTTCTTGCATCAACTATTTGTTATATTTAGTGATTCTTCTTAAAATTTATAATATAACTGGCTTTGCACCCATTTTATAAAGTATATGAAATAGATTTATATCCTTCTCTCTCTCTCTCTTTGGGTGTATATATATATATATATATATATATATATATATATATATATATATATATATATAATATATATATATATATATTATATATATATATATATATATATATATATATATATATATATATATATAGATAGATTCTTTAGGCTTGTATTGTGTGGATGGATGCAAGTATGCATACACACATGGACATATTAATATTTTTTTTTTTTGTATTAATGCCTTAAGGTACTTGTAGGCTTCATATTCATACTACTTTTACATTTTAAACGTATATACAGATGTATTGCATTATTGTGTATACTTCGATGCTACTTGTATGGCTGGAAGAAGCTCAGTAACAATTAGTTGATTTTTCTAGTTAAGATGCTACACACTACTATTAGTTATCTTGAATTGCAATGAACTGACTTAGTATGTGAAAAATTAGGACAAAGGGGAAGAAGGTAGAGGAAGAGTTGCTCGAATTCGGAGGCGGCTTCTTTTAGTCGAAGTTGAAGAATGGATAATGCAATTCCAAGTCAGCACGGAACAAGGAATGGTAAAGTCCTAATGATTTGCAGAATTCTTAATAGCTGAATCTTATTTTGTTGTTGAGATACACACCCTTAAAAAATTTGCTACTAATTTTGCTTCTATTCAAAGTATGACAGTGGATGCTATTTGATTTTATTTTCTTCCGCAGGCATTGCCGTAGGATTCCACTGCATTAGATATAAAGTTTTGTTCTATGAGCAATTTATAAGCCTATATATGGATTAGTGGCATCTGGCCATGTTTTCTTTGTTTTAGGTTTAGGTGTAATCAATCCAAACAAGAATTTTCATCTTCTTATTGCATAAGGTATACCCAATGTATGGAGTTCCAGCACTTCTGCCAATGCACGATAGTTTAGGAATGAATTTGCACAATCTTGCCCATGGAGTTCCGTTCCATGATTTGAACTCGTGATCTGAAGGCCATATCGAGGTAACCTATAACACGCCACAGTTTGACCCCCTCTATAACTAGCACAAGGTGTGATAGAGGCATGCAATCCAACTAGACTCATTACCTATGAACACATCCTTACTCTTAGTAAACAAGATTATGCAGGTAAAAAAATATGTTTGACTAGATTGTCACAAAACATACATTACTCTTTTCATTATCATAAGAGAAATCTAACATGATTATTCATACAAAAGTACACACAATTATACTCATCAAAATAAGCTAAAGAGCTTCTAATTAACATCTTAAATAGGGAATATATAGCAGATATTTTAATTTACATCATAAATATTTTTTTCCTATGATATACCAAAAATTGTGAATCCAAAACACTAAGTTAGTGGATAAAATTGGGTCCACTGACTACGGCCTAAAATGCTCCTTTATTTTCCTAGAAACAATAGCATAATAATATCTGATGAATGTTCGAGAAATTTTAAAATTTTCAATGGATTATATATTTTGTGATCGAGCACGACATAGAAAATAATATATTGTCCCAAAAGATAAATACTATTTTCCTATGGACGCAATAACAAAATTTACAATTTGAATTTTAAACAGAGATTTTCCCACATTCAATATTTGGTTGAATGGTGTTTATTTTATCTTGGGGTATAGATTCCCCATAGTGGTAAGCCCCTATGATTAATTATATTTCAAGCATTTGATACTTAAATTTTTTTTTTATTAAACTAGTAGTTTCCTTTTTTTTTTAATCATTAAAATATTGGCTAAAGAACATCTCAATTTAGAATGTTGGGGCATACGTTCCAACGACACATGTTAGAGGAAATGCATAGAAGTTGAGAGCTTATGAAGTGACTTAAGTCAACAACTGTCTTGGACCCTAGAACTAAGATGAGGACTACGAAGGGATAGTGCCTTGAACTTAAGTCTAATGGAGTGCAAATAGATTTATAAATTACACCTCACCTGAGGTATAGCCAACCCGACCTCTGGATTTATCGCTCTGTTTGGAAATAGCTACTAGCTAAACCCACCTAAACGCTTTTAAAATCATGAAATCCTATCTCAATGCCCATTAAGAGAGGGAAAGATTGTTTTGTTTAGAGAATATGATTTATAACTTGACTTTGAGACTAAGATATCTGACTATGTAGGTATGCACATGCTGACTTATAGAATATAAATTTTTGTTATTTGGTCCTTAAGTAGATGTTTTTTTTTACATGTGACATACTAGATTGTGCATGATTATTTTTAATTTGAAAAATTTGGTTCCATAAAATTTTTCTTATATTTAAAAAATATGATTTCTTATGATTGATTTTAAGATTTTTTTACATTTTAAGGGATAGAAAAGCTAGTTTTATCATAAGAGCTTATCGCATCAAACATGTCCAGGCCACCCCCAAGCAAAGTATAAGAAGCTAGGAATAATCTTGTATTTCTATTACATAATCAAGTAAGTAATCAATACATGCTTTTGCATATAAAATCAATTAAGACTAGAATGTAATTAATATCCCAATTATTATAACTTTGATTGACAGCTAAGTTGTTTACCATTATAAAACCCAATTAAATTTATTACAGACTCTACTTGTGGGAGTCTTCAAGCTTTTGCTTCTAAGTAGGTCTTGGGGTTCACCTTTGGTAGGCTCATTCTTTTGATCCACCTCTTTTTTAACCAAACCACACATGCTCAAATCTAACTCATAAATCTATCAAATACATGTTAAAAATATAAAAGACTTAAAACCGGTAAAATAAGATAGAGATTAGGAGCATATATATATATATATATATATATATATATATATATATATATATATATATATATATATATCATGAAAGTACATCCATAATTGCCTAGTACTTAAAGTGTCATGCCCTTGCTTCTATCTTATTAGCCATGCTTCCTTGGGGGGTTTTAAGCAACACATGTTAGCAAGCACTTTTAGGCTTGGTTTGGTTGGGCATTTCATAGGCGTTTCCGTTTTACAATGGGAAAATAAAAAAATTGTAATCGTTTGGTGAAACTGCTTCTCTCAAAGACGTTGTTAATAACATCGTTTTGAGACGAAACATCACTGCTCTTCTGCAACTCCTTTCCATGTGCGTTCTCAGTTTTACACTTGCGACAAGTCTGCTTTACCCTGCAGTTGCTCGTCTTCTTCGTCAGGATGCCTTCGATTGTTCGTCCCAGGCTCCGATCGAGGCCACCTAGATGATGCAGATCTCGATTTGCAGCAGGATTTTGATGAAAATTAACATGATGTGAATTCATATATTTGATTTGAAGAGGATTTGAGTGTGCCTTCTGATTGCGAGGAACATGAGTGGTCCAATTTTCCAGCCAACAAAGCAATTGTTCGACCAGGTTAGTGTTGTATTCAGAAACTTCTCTTGTGTAACGTCAATCTAGATTTCATTTTTGCAGTTGAGAATGGAATGAATGTGAAAATGATTGTAAATGAGCCGTATGAAGCTTCTAGCAGGTGTGTAACTCCTAGAATAATAGCCATTTATGACACATTTTCTATAGAGGAGTGCACATAAGATGTTCGAGCATATGCTCCATTGGCAACTGATGCAGAATTTTAGCAAAACTAGCATCCCGCAACCACATTAGGACCGTCATATGGTGTTTGAAAAGAGCTATGGTTTGATTGTTGACAAGATGTCACTGCAGTTATGATTACTAAAATTCTTCTTAGTTATAAGCAGATCGGAATGGAACACGTGATGCAGACTTCTTTTGGATCCATACATTCTGTTTTTTCTTTATACTTGCAGCTCCATTTTTACTGTTTATTTGGGATTTAGATGTTTATTTTTTTTTTTGCAGGAGAGACATAGCATAGCTGTGGTATCTATGTAGAGTGGATTTGTGAATTAAGTATATTTGAGTTTAATATATGGGTAGTTTCGTCATTTATGATGAAAAAGGTGAAATTGTTAATCAAATCAAACACTAATTATCTATTTTAAAGTTTGAATAAGCACATAAAAAGCAATTTAACCAAACAATATTATGTAATAACTCCATTATATAAAACCTTATTTTTGAAACTCCATTCTCTCTACAACCGCTTTAAAACAAACTTTTTCTAGAACATTGACCAACCAAACGAGGCATTATTTATCATAATTTATTGCACTTCTTTTTGGACATGACCATCTGCAGAAAAGAGCATGTATATGTCTACACTAACCACTTAAGGACAAGTGCTCACAACGCAGCTAATCTAATGTTCGTCAAACCACAACATCAAATATATGCGCAGAAAACAAAAATCCTAATCCTAGTATGCCTAGCGTGAGAAATTGAATTGAACGAACTAGTTGATGAAGCTGAATCTAGGATCAAAAGGCACTTCCTAAAGAGATACATTTGTCATCTACCCATGGTTCATCCCACACTTCTTCCTCATCTGTTAGAGTTGATCATTCATTATCATATAGAAGTGAATGATATGATTCAAAGAAAAGAAAAGGAGTTGCCAGTAGTGCTTTAGAGAAGGCTTTTAACATGCAACAGCGAGAGGAATTGGATGGTGAAATAGTAATGATGTTTTTTTCAGTTGGACTTCCTTTCAACCTTGCAAGAAATTCTCATTACGAAAATGCATTCATTTTTGCATGTAATAACAATCTTGCAGGTTATATTCCACCTGACTATAATGCATTAAGATCAAAATTATTAGAAAGGGAAAGAGCACATATTGAAATGTTACTTAAACCAACAAAAGGTGTGTGTAAAGAAAAATGAGTCACTTTGATGTGTGATGGTTGAACTGATTCTCAAAGAAGACCACTCATTAATTTCATGACCGTTACAGGGAATTTCTCAATGTTTATTAAAGCTGTGAATTGTGAAAGAGAATACAAGGATAAATATTTCATTGCCAATTTGATTAAAGAGGTGATAGTTATTATTGGGCCTTCAAATATTGTGCAGGTTATAACAGATAATGCATTGGTGTATAGAGTTGCAAGATTGTTGGTGGAGCAAACTTATCCTCATATATTCTGGACTCCATGTGTTGTGCACACTTTAAATCTTGCTCTAAAAAATATTTGTGCAACGAAGAATACGAGGCAAATGAAACCATCTATGGTGAATGTCATTAGATAATAGTGGTTGTAAATTATGTTGTTTTGATCATAAATTTCATTATGAACCACTCAATGAGACTTTCAATGTTTAATGATTTCTTGCATTTGAGAATGTTAGCTGTTGCTGAAACTCGTTTTGCCTCTGTAATAATCATGTTGAGAAGATTCAAACAAATAAAAAATGCTCTTCAATCTATGGTAATTAGTTAGTGGTCTTGCTATCGAGAAGATGATGTTGGGAAGGCAAGGTATATGAAAGAAATGTCTTAGATGATTTGTGGTGGGATGATGTAGATTATATTTTGGCTTTCACTGATCCGATTTTGACATATTGAGAGAATCTGACACAGATAAATCATGTCTATATTTAATTTATGAGATGTGGGACTCTATGTTAATAAAAGTGAAAGATATTATATACAGACATGAAAGAAAGTCACAGAATGAAGATTCAAATTTTTGGAGTATTGTATATACCATTCTTGAGGATAGGTGGACCAAATGCAACACACATCTGTATTGTTTGGCCCATTTATTAAATCCAAGGTACATTTGTATTCATCTTTTAAATTATTTTTAAATTTCTTGATAAATAAATAAATAATTTTATATATTTTGTATTATTTGAAGGTATTCAAAGAATGGCTTTAAGAAGACCCTCAACGTGTCTCACCATAAAAAGATTTAGAAGTGTCCAATGTGAGAAATATATGCTTGAAACGATATTTCCCAAATGAGAAGGAGAGAAAAAAAAATTAATATAGAACTTGCAAAGTTCTTTGGATATTTAGAGGATTTTGGTGATTAAGAATCTTTGGTTGATAGATGGAGGATGGATCCAAAAATATGGTGGTTGATTTATGGAGCTTTAGTATCGCTTCTTCAAACCATAGCAATAAAACTTCTTGGTCATGTATCATCCTATTCCTGTTGTGAGAGAAATTGGAGCACATGCTCATTTATTCAATCAATGAAGAGGAATAAAATAACTCTATAAAGGGCTGAAGATTTAGTTTATGTGCATATAAATCTTCGTCTTCTATCAAGGAAAATCTCACTTTATATGACAGGTGATAACAAGATGTGGGATGTTGCTAGAGATGGATTCGAGTGCCTTGATGATATTGGATTATTGAAGGTTGCAAATCTTTCTCTAGATGAACCAGAGTTGGAAGCAATGATATTCAATGATGATGATATTGAAGGCCAAAGACCAATCTCTGAATCTAATTCTATCATTCCCTCTATTGAGTAGTTAGACTTTCATGTTGTACTAAATGATTTTTTTTCTTATATTTTTGTGGTTGTACTAGACATTTTGTACTAAACATCTTTATGTTATAAGCTAAACAAGTTATCATTACTTTGATTTATTATTGCTTGCCATTTTTAATATAATGTTACCTTAATTTTTATATATTATATTAAAAAATTATTATGCCGTGTCCATGCCGCACCCGTCCTATATTTTTAAAAAATTGCGTGTCCCGTGTCCATGTCCGTATCCGTGTCGTGTCCGTGTCGGTGCATCATAGGCTGGTAGGTTGCACCTGTATTTTTGAGGCCAAAGCCATGACTTTATAACAGTATCTTCTAATTGGTGTTTTAAAAGCAGTATATTGCTCATCCTCCGGGGCCATTTTTATTTGGTTGTATCATGAGGATGAGGATCCATCCATAAAGGAAAAGAGACTATGAGAACAAGCAATGTCAATCATAACTTCAAGTATGGGTAACGGGAACTCATCTTTAGGTCATGCTTTATTCAAGTCTTGAAAATCAACGCACACGCGAATTTGTTTGTTCTTTTTCTTAACAAAGACAATGCTAGCCAACTAAGAGGGGTATTTTTCCTCTCGAATAAAGTCATGTTTAATTAATTTTTTAACTTTAATTACTTGTTCAATTTTTAGATGTATCCTTTTAGGATCTTGTTTGACTGAAACAACATTTGGTTGAATGACAAGTTTATAGATTGTGATGTTTAGATGCAAACCTGGCATTTCATCTTAACTTTAGGCAAAATAGTCCTTAAACTCTTTTAGGAGTTGTACCATATCATTGACATCAATTTCATTTAATAATGCACTTATGAAAGTGCGGCATGAATTTTCTTCAATACCCAAATTAATTTCTTTCAATTTATCAATTGTTGATTTGATTTTTTCTTCAAACTCAGGAGGTTGATCCTTAATTTGAAGATAATCAGGATCATTAGTAGCCTCTATACACGACATTCAAATAGCGTTGAAGGTCTCTGTAAAGATCATATTAGCCTCCAAATTGTTGGCGATAATCAAATAATAATAATCATCATCTATTGATCCGACAGTACCAAAGCTAACACTATATCTATTTTTCTTTACTTTGTATTTGGAATTCTATAGATTTTCTTGATTTATAGCTTTGTCTTAGACCACATAAGAGTTAAACCTCTTTTAATTAGATTTTTAGCACAAGCGGGATATTAATCAAAAGGGAGTTCCACCATTTCATTTAAAGAAAGGTCCTTTAAGTTCTACACTCATTTCTAAACTTGAGGATTGAGGTACACTATGAGAGACATGCTCCTTCCCCACATCTTTTTCTAATTTGGGTGCAACACAAACATTTAACTCTTCCATTGTACTTTTTGACAATGAAGTTAATGTTTTTACATACTCATTTAACTCTTCATACTTAGTGAGATCAAAGACCTCTTTTTATCTTCATCACATGAGAGATTTTTTTAATGTTTCAAATAGACTTTTTAGTGATTACCCATTTTAAAGCTGCATCTTTGTTTTGTTGAGAGTTCTTTGTTGCCTTGGTTTAATTACCCATCAAATTTAGCTCAGCCTTTGAATTGGACCCTAAGCCTACATGAGTGACTGGCCTTCCTGAAGCAAATGGTGGAGATTGGATCTTGGTGCCCCTCATCTTCCACTCATCTTGACCTGTGCAATGAATTTTATCACAACCTCTGCCTCTACCATGATCCCTGCCACAAGCACGTTGTGTCATCCTTCCTCCTCGTTGTGTTGAAGGAGGGGCAGGATTCTATTGGATCTTTTCCTCAAGTTCTTCTTGAGGGTGCTTTCGGACAGGTGATGGAGACTTTGCCTTTAATGTACTAAATTCTGCTTGATCTTTCGCTGGCACTATAGATCTGGAAAATACTGTTTGCCTCTAGGCAACGTCTTTATATTTCTCAACTTCATGTACACTAAATGGTTTTAAATTTCTCTTTATGTAGTGTTTTACACTATTACGCTCATATTTTTTGCATTGGTATAGATAGGAAGGAACTATTTTATATTCATGGAGCCAATGTCTATCAAGAAGTGCTTTGAATGATGTTTTAGAATCAACTATATGGAACTTAGATTCAGTTCTTAAATCACCCATCAAAAGTGAAAGAGTAATATAGCCTAAGGTCCTTTGTCCTTTTTCATTGAAGCCATGCAACATCATTTTGTGAGAACTTAATTTATGCGTGTCAACATTGAGGTGGACTAAAGTTCTTAGGCTCATTATATTGACCGATGCACCTGGGTCAACAAGTACTCTATTCAATTTATAATTGTCAATGTTAACAATATGTAAAGTTGGCGAGTGTGATCTGAAGTTCCTAGGAGTAGATTTTCATCAGAAAATGTAACTCCATATACTTCTTTAAACTGTAATGCCTCTTTAAAGTGTAATGCCTCCTCAAAAGAATACTATGTGAATTGAGCTAAACAAATTTTAGGATGAATAAGACCCTTGATCAAAGCCTCTCGCATTTCGGGAGAAAGAACGAGTTCATCATATATACTCAGTCTTGCAGTGAGTTTCTTAGGGTGAGCTAATATATCATAATCCACTTTTGGTGGTCGACCACCCACTTGCTCTGTTGAGTAGGTGTTGGTGGAATCATGCCCTCATTTTAATTTATGGGTTCTTTTCTCTTATCTTTATTTGATTCCATTAGAGATTGTACAACATGACTATTCTGAGATTTATTTCTATTATTTGTTCAGGCTCAAAAAGTGAGGTCACATCAACCAAAATCTCAGAATTTGATTCTTCTTTATTTGATATGTTGTCTCTAAGTCAGGTGACTCAGGCTTAATGACAATCTTTACTCCCTGCATTTTGTATACAGGTAGATCATCATCATAACTTGATTCAAATAATTAAGAAGATTCATTTGTAGTTTGTTAATTATCAGATTCATAACAAACAAATAACACGTTCGAGGAAAGATTGTTCATTTCATTAATACCATTTGAAACATACATGAAACCAAAAAGAGTGATAGGCTTGGGGGATTTTCCCTTGCCACTTGGAGGGATAACCTATTTGACTTTAGAAGTTGATTCTTTCTTTTCTTTTGAGAGAGTTTCAATGGTGAAGGATCCTTTCCATCTATTGAGTTATTTGAAGGAACATCAAAATAGGTCTTTTTAGTGGGCATTTGAGTTGCTTTTGAAAACTTCAACAGCGTTTTGGGTAGCTTGTTTAAAAGTTTCATGAAAGATTTGGACAAACAAAACTGCCAACCCTTCATTAGTGCTGCTTTCTGAATGGACACTGCTGAAGATGAAGAAGATGCACTTGCTGATTCTGCTTTCTATAGTTTGGTAAGGATTACTTCCCCATGAATAACCTTAACAGACCCCTGTGATGGGATTGCTAAGTATGCATCAGCAAGACTCATCCTACTAAATTTGTACCCATTTTCAACCCAATTCTTAAAGACATAGCAATCTTCTAGAACATGACTCAACATCCTATGATAAGGGCAATAGTTTGGTTCATTGCTCTTATCAACATCTACTGATCTTTTGGGTTTGGGGAGTTGGAAGTTATCATCTTGAACTAGAGACTTAAAAATCTTCTTTTTAGCATCCCTTCTGATAGAATACTGCTGGTTGATCGTTTCTTAACATTACTAGGAATATTATTCTCTTTTATTTGTTTCCTCTACTCTATGTAAAACATACAAATATTCTCCTCAGAAACTATCAACATGCTCCGTAACTGAAGCAAGTTGTCTTTAGAAAACATGAAACAGTTTGGGCAACTCTACATGAGCATAAGGTGGCACGCTGCTAATGAAGTGTTAAGATGCCTGCGAGTTAAGCAATAATGCATTTATGCATATAATTGGAATTCCAACTTACAGAATGCATGCACTGGCAACTGCATGTTTGAGAAAATTCATATATAATTAAATCTGGGCTATCTCATATACATCAAGAAGGTTTTTTTCTAGTAAACATTGACTCCTGATGCTTGAAATATTCACAAACCATATATTAAATAGTCTATTAACTACGATATACTGTAGAGATCAAGTATGCACAACTCGTGATGTGCTAGCTATTACAAATAGAGAAATGATAGTTGGTCTGAATTTGAACTGGTCCCCAACATTAACTGTGGGCCTCACCAATCATACGTGTCCAAAAGGGGAGGAACAGTCTGAATTTGATTTCAGGCTATCACTACCTTACAAATAACTACAAAAATCTACCAACTCTTTTTAATACAATGTAATTAAAGACTATGTTATAAAGTAGGATTTTATCTAATGGCAAAAATTACCATGCTTTATAATTCCTTGTAAGAATTGGATCAGAATCCTCTTTTTGTTTCCCCTAGCAATTGAAAAACCTCGTGTGAACAGTTATCATCAAACTGTCCATACAATAGGCATTGAATCCGCATTAAATGATGCAATGAAATTTCTAATCGCCTAAATGTTCAATTGCAATATTTTTTCTCTACTATATTCTTTGAACCTTGTCATTTAATGAAATTTCGGAAAGGGCTTTCGCGGGGAATCATGTTTGATAATTTTTTCTGATGTCAGGAGGAAGATGCTGCATGGATATTTGGAATGATGATCTGTAGCCTTGATCTACTTTGCAAAGCTGTTGAAAAGAATGCAAAAGAAACTCATGAATGGCCAAGGTTGGTATAGGATTCTTTCTTGTAAATTTCAATACTCTTGAGATTGTATTTTAGTGGTTGTCCTCATTAGTTTTAGCTTCTGCACTATTTTGCAGCAGGACCAGACACGTGTTAGTTAAAAAATTTGGACAGATCTTCCTATAATTTGCTTAAAAATGGTGGTTTTCGACAATCATTAAAAAAGCGGACGAGGCGTCCGCATTGAGTCGCGCCTCAAGTCGAGGCGGAAGTCATGCGTATCGGGGCTTACGCCTCGAACCATCCAGCGAAGCCTACGATTTTTTCGCATGAGGCGTACGCATTAGAGCGTAACGCCTCGAGGCAGTATGAGGCACCGCCTCGAAATTTTTTCTTCGGTATATATGTAAATACGACACAGCCGATTCGTGTTCGTGTATTCGCGCATAGGATTAGGGCTTCCTGTGAGAATTGAAAGGCGAACTAGAGGCGAAGCCGTGAGGGAAAGAGATGAAGCTGTGAGGGAAGGAGACGAAGACGTGAGTGTAGGAGACGAAGTTGGAAGGAGACGACGCAGGGAAAGAAACGAAGCCGAAGTTGTGAGTGCAGGAAACGTTCAGGCATCGATTAGGTCGGAAGAGCAGGTACGCGGTGTTGTGGCATTGACTTTGACGTGCAGTAACGAAAGCTTGAATAACTCCTTATTCGGCTTTCTTTCATTCGTCCGATCAGTACATGCTCGGTACCGAGAAGGTACAAGCTCGGTACCGCTCAGTACAAGCTCGGTACCACTCAGTACATGCTAGGTACCGCTCAATACCGAGTGTACCGAGCAAGTACAGGCTCGGTACTGAGCGGTACATGCTCGGTACTGAGTATTATATGCTCGGTACTGAGCGGTACATGCTCGGTACTGAGTAGTACATGCTCGGTACTGAGTATTATATGCGCGGTACTGAGTATTATATGCTCGGTACTGAGCGGTACATGCTCGGTACTGAGTATTATATGCTCGGTACTGAGCGGTACATGTTCGGTACTGAGTGATACATGCTCGGTACACTCGGTATTGAGCATATACAACAAACAGAATTTCAAAATTACTCTTATAATATAATTTTGTTCCGGGGGCGCTGCCCCCGGAAACCCCCGGGAGACTGGTATATTTTTTTATACATGTTGTTTTATTATTAGTGATGTAAATAATTGTTAAAATATGTCATATTGTTAGCAATGACTAGTGGCACAAGAAGGAAAGATCCTGCATGGAAATATGGAACTCAAGTTGAAGTGTCAGGCGAAGGTGCAAAGAAGGGATATGTTTACATGAAATGTAATTTCTGTGAGAAACGCATAACTGGTGGCGTCAAGAGATTGAAGGATCATCTAGCCTGCACTCATGTCAATGTGGGACCATGTGCAAAAGTTCCTGATGAGGTGAAAAAGGAATGTACAAATTATTTAAAGAAGTTTGCCACCACAAAGGAGGTCACACAAAGAAATATGGAAGAGATGATAGGAAACTCTTCTTACTATGGATCACAACATGAAGGTTCCAGTACTGGAAGTCATCTAGTTTCTTCTGATCGAGGCAGTCGGGGGTCCATGGATAGATTTATGCTAAATATTGATAACGATGAAAACATAAATACTCAGGATATTCAGCCTCCAACAACTACAAAAGAACTCAGGAACAGAGTTTGTTTGGATATCGCCAGATTCATCTATGAAAATGGGATTCCATTTAATGTTGTTAGGAGTCCGTCGTGGATCAATATGTTACGATCTGTTGGAAGATATGGAAGAGGATTACAACTTCCAAGCATGTATGAGTTGAGGACTTGGATGCTGAATGAGGAGGTTAAGACAACTTCAAAAATGGTGGATGATGTTAAGAAGACTTGGATTGAGACAGGAGTGACAATAATGTCAGATGGTTGGTCAGATATTCGACATAGAAGTATTATTAATTTCTTGGTTAACAATCCATATGGAACAGTTTTTCTTAAATCAATAGATGCTTCAAGCTTTGTAAAGGATGCACAATTATTGTTTGAAATGTTGGATGAAGTTGTGGAGGAAGTGGGAGATGCCTTAGTAGTACAGGTTGTTACTGATAATGCAAGTGCATACAAAGCTGCAGGAAGAATGTTAATGGAGAAGAGACCTCACCTTTACTGGATTCCTTGTGCTGCACATTGTATTGACTTGATGCTTGAGAGGTTGGGACAGTTGCCTCAACATAAATCAGCCATATTGAAGGCCAAATTCGTCAGTAAGTTTATATACAATCATTCTTGGGTACTCAGCTTGATGAGAAAATTCACTGACAAGAAAATTATTAGACCTGCTGTTACAAGATTTGCTACTGCATATTTAACATTGCAGAGATTCAAGGAGTTAAGACAACCTTTGGAAGCAATGTTTGCTTCTGAAGAGTGGGATAAAAGTTCATGGGCCAAAAAACAAGAAGGAAAATATGTTAAAAAGATTGTTATGAAAGACGATTCATTTTGGCGCAGTACAAATTATGCTTTGAAGACAACAGGACCATTAGTAAAGGTTCTTAGAATTGTTGATGGTGAGAGGGCCCCAGCTATGGGATTTATTTATGAAGCAATGAATAGGGCTAAAGAAGACATTGCAAAAGAATTGGGAGGTCAAGAAAGTGCCTACAAAGAAATATGGGATATTATAGATGAAAAGTGGGATCGACAATTACACCAACACTTACATGCTGCTGCATATTATTTAAATCCCCAATTTCATTATGATAAGGATTTTCATGTTGATAAAGAGGTGAAAACTGGTTTGTATGCATGTATGGACAGACTTATTTCTGAAGAAGACTACCTCAAAGTGAATGATCAACTTGAGGATTTTCATTTGAAGAAGGGAATGTTTGGATTTAGAGCAGCACAAGCATGCTACAAAACACGATCTCCTGGTATGTTTATAGTTTGAGTATTTATAATTTTAATGTTAATATTTATATTCAAGTCTTTTACTTCAACCAATATTCATAAAATATTATGTTTATCTTCATATAGAACGTTGGTGGGCTCAGTTTGGAGATGATGTTCCTGAATTGAAAGCTTTTGCAGTTAAAGTTCTTAGCCTAACATGTTCGGCTTCTGCATGCGAGCGTAATTGGAGTATCTTCAATCAAATTCATACAAAGAGAAGAAATCGATTGGCGGCAGATCGAATGAACAAACTAGTTTATGTTATGTTTAACAAAAAACTAAAAGATAGACATCTCAAATTGCAAAATCAAGGAAATATTGAGAATGAAATCGACCCTTTGCTTGTTGATGAGTTACAATCTGATGATGAATGGGTTACTCCTAAAAATGCTGATGTATCTGAAGTTGAAGCAGAAGGAGAAAGTAATGTCAATGAAGAAGACAATCAAGCGACTACCCAAATATATAAAAGAAAGAAACAAAGTGAGATTGGAGCTTCAAAAAAATTTAAAGGTATTCTTAAATATAATGAATTATTTTGTATGTTACTATTGTTTCATTTTAAACCTAATGAAATATTAACTGATATAGGAGATAAAGGAAAAAATATTATAGATGAAGAAGAGTTGGAGGATGACTTTGACATTAATTATGAAGATTCTTCTGAAGACAATCAAAGTGATGATGAGCCTGCTTTGGGTCTTGATCCTAAGGGAATGTTTTATTTTTAAGTGAGTTTATTTTAAATCTTGTATTCCAGTAATATTATCTTAAAACAAATCTTCAAATTCATAGTTTACATAATATTTTGTTATTTTTTGTCATTATTTATAATTTTAAATTATTTTTTTAAATTATTTTTTTTTAAATCATTTTGAGGCTTACGCCTCGATCCGCCTCGAGGCTTACGCCTCGCCTCGCTTAGAAAAAACGCCTCGATTCCCGATTTCGCCTTTTAAAACCTTGGTTTTCGATGACAACATAAAAATGGGAGATTTACGCAAACTATATTAAATTATTTTCTATTTACATATTTAACTCCAAATTCCTCTTCTTTACATATAAACCATCATAATATTTAAGTAACATTTAAAATACCACAATAACACCCCCCTTCATTAATTGAAATGCTATCTACTCCATCTTGCTTTGGAGATAGGGTTGTTTTCGAAGTTGTCATATGTGATTTGGGCAAACTCAATGTACATAAGGATCTCTGCAATGGGGGAGAAGGTTGAGAAAGGGGGCCAATCCGTGGTGTTGTAGATGTCATAGATGAGAAAGATGTAATCAAGTGTTTTCAAAGCATTAAGTTCAATACAATGCATAAGGATTTTTTTTTTTTGTTGCTTCAACTGCAGAGCATAAAGTGAAGCGCTTATATATATATAATGTGCATGCCGTTATTAATTATTTAAAAAAGCTTAAACCAGATTAGGGATATCTTTTTAGCAAATGCAATAATGCTTTCAATAATAATAATTTATAGCTACTCAAAATTAATAAATAAAAAAATTAAATGATTTAAATAATGAATTGTTGTAATAATAATAATTAAAAAACAAGAATATACTTGTGAGATAATGTGACTAGCTAGAAACTGAGAGATGGAGGTAGTGTGATGATGAGATATTGAGAAGCATTTTTGAGAAGCTGCTGTTAGCTCTAATCATGTTTTAAAATTGCGCAATAGAAGGCGCGCCTTGGCACAATTTTGCATGTTAACGCTTTGAATATTGAGGCGTATGCCTCAATTAAATTGAGGCGCGCTTCAAGGTGCGCTTCGCCTCATTTAGACGAGCCGTTCACCTCTTGAAATTAAAAAAAAAAACTTAAACTGCTAAACCTATTTTTTATTTTCATTTAGGGTGCTAAGGTCACTAATGTCAATCATATTCTTACAATCTTTATTGAAAATTTAGCAAAATATCTCATCCACCTTTATTGAATATCATTTTCAAACAAAGCACTTTTGGATCTTCATCCTTAATAGTATTTTCAACCTCCTGATCTACAATTGGAGAATTGTTCCCTATAGAAGTAGCCATGGAAGTATGATTGCTTTGGTTGAAAAGAGAATTATGGAGAATGTGAGGGGATTTAGAATCGTCATTCAATGATTTACTATTGGACACATTAGAGGGAGAAGCATGACATTTATCAGAAGGAGATTTGGTAAAATTGAGATCTGGATTAAGGAGATGATGGTTAAAAATGAGAGGAGAACAAAAGATAATCACCTTAGAACTTTCACCCGAAGCAAAAAATGACTACTACTTGTACTCCTATCACAACCTTAGTTAAGTGTGCCATTTGACAATCGAGGAACTTTTGAGTAAGCCATATTTAGAACCATTAGATGATTCCTGAGCAAACATACAGTAGGCTATACAAGGTGCAGGCTTCCATTCTTAAATCTTTGGTTCCATTCTCAAATCTTAGTTTGAACAAATTATTTCCTATTTAAGGAGATAAAATATTATCTGAAAAAACAAAGTAGGCGATCAATATACTAACTCCAACTAAGGTTCGTTGAGATTTAGAAGTCATCAAAGGATCAATCGTAAGGGGTTACTAATCTTACTGACAATTTTAGATATATTAGTTTTGGTCCAACAATATAAAAGAAGATTTGATAACTTGATCTAGATGGATACTCTTTAAATTCCTCCTTAACCGGAATGAAGTTAGGTGGTTGTTTCTTAACATAACTAGTGCTCATTGAGGAACTTAGGCCCTCCGTTACATATCATTTTCATATGCTCGACACTTTTGAACTTGAAACGAAAGAAGCTCAAAGGTACCTTGGAGCTTCCAAAGCTTATGGCAGGATCCACTATTCATCACATTCATCAATCTTGGCCTCTGTGAAGCAAACTTTATCTTCAAAACAAGGGACATTAGAAAAGGAAAAGCTAGAAGCAAAGTGAACATGAGAAGTTATCAGATATTTCTAGTTCAATGAAGGTGTTTGTGTGTGGTTGGATTGGAAAATTTAGCTTCATAACTCTTTTTATTTTATTTGGGTGCAGGCTGAGACAGGATATTATTAAGCTAATGAAGACAGAAGTGCAGATTGATCACAAACTCGCCGTTATTTCGCGCATGGGTAGGATGTATGACTGCCTTCTTCCATACTCAAAACAGCGTTAATTGGCCCTTGTGTTGTATTTTGCCGTAGTTTTCTATAGACAATGATGGTGTAAAATACTCCTTTGTTTTTGTAGTCATCCGAAGTTTAAAAATTTGATTATTACTGTCTGTCTCGTTTAAGTGGTCCTTAACCACTCATGTCAATGCATTGCTGCACTGAACTAACATCAGGAAATATCATTTGCCTTCTTTTGATGGTTCCTTTGTCTCAATTTATTTGAACAAGTATATGGTCATGTCTTGTTGGGCTCTGGAAGAGTATAGACAATGCATTGTAATTCAACCTTTGCCACTTAGAAAAAAACTTTTCAACTTTTCCTGGACCGTTTATCACTTCGAGCTGTTCATATTTCTAGTTCAATAGGAAAATCTGAAATCATGGGCTTTTGATAAAATCAAATAGGTTGTTACAAGGCTTCATTTTTTTTTTCTTTTTTCTTTTTTCCATATCTCATGCATCTTCTTAGAAGCTAAAAAGAAAATGAGAGTTTATCAATTTCCTTGATTTGAGCTTGGTGATCTTTGACCTTGACATGTTATTTATTGATATTATCTTGATTGGATAGATGGTAAATCAATTGACTGCTTCAAGTCTTTAAATATCTCTTAACTTTTTTTCTTTTTAAAGATCATGCCTGAGCTTTTGTTATATCTTTTGAATATATAAAAAAAATCAAGAAGTACACCAGCAAAAAGATTTTTGCAATGTTGTTGGAAAGCTTTAAAGAATGATAGAAATGCAAATGTATTGGTGATTCTTCCTCTTTTTTGTATCAAAATTGGATCAGACAAAGAAGCTAGAGAAAGCCAGAAAGATGAGCTTATCTGATATAACTAGATTGCTAAGGCCATTGTATGTAATCTTTTTGGATTAAGGCTTTGTTTGGAACGGTTTTATTATTGCTTTTTGAAGCAGTTTTATGGTACAAAAATTAAAACTTATGTACCAAAAAGTTGTTTTAAAAAGCAGTAACAAAGCCGTCCCAAACGAAGCATAACTCTTTAAGGAGTGGATATAAGTTGTAGATTCTCCTTGTCTGGGTGATTTCTTTACGGAGTTGACAATGAAACTTCTTAACGATAGCACAGTTTTGTCAGAGTATTGAGGCGTGAGTTGTTGATTTCTTGAGGCCATTTGTTGAAGAAAAGGATGAGTATGTTGAAGTAGCCACTAGTTTAATGGAAGAAGAAAAGAAAGTCGATTATGATGAGTTAAGGCGCAAAGAACATCACAGGCTAAGACTGAGAATTCTATTGAAAGGGTCGAGTTCAAATTCACTGAGTGACAAGCTAGTTTCTTTTGTTTCAATGAGTAGATTTGAGATTTTACTAAGTGTACTCTCTATTCAAGCTAATCTTGAATCTGAGAAGGCTAAAATTGCTGAGAATCTCTGAGGTTCATATTGTTGGAGAAGTCATATGGATTAGATTGGGTTAGTTGGGAAAGAAGTTTGATATTCTTTCTTGTTTTCATGATAAAGTTGCGCGTTAAGTTGTCGATTATATTTTCTCGTGGTGCTGAGTTCTTGTAGTGTCGCTTCAATCACATAAATTAATACCCAGAGATGTTTTTCTTGATCATGTGATCTATGTATTCCTAGGGACTTTTATTTGGTCCGGTCACAGGACGTAGCTCTACGTTCGGCCGCCAGCAGAATCGCGCCACGCATTCTCACTATTTACTGCTCGCCCCGACAACCCGACCCGGAACTGACCCGGAACTGACCCAGGATTGCTCGGTATTTCTCGATTTTGCTAGGTATTGGTCGATTTTGCTCGGCAATAACAATACGAGCAATACCGAGCAAATACCGAGTAATATCGAGTTTTTTTAGAAAAACTCGGTACAACTCGGTATTGCTCGGTATTGCTCTTCACAGAGCAGTATTTCTCGTTATTGCCAAGCAATACCGAGCAATATCTCGCAATACGCGAACATAGCATTCCCGGGTTCCGGTCCGGGTCAAGTCGTCGGGCCGTGCGGTAAAGAGTAAGAGCACGTGGCGACATGTTATTGGCGGCCGAACGTAGCTCTATGTCCGATCAGAGGATGTATTCCTAGGAAGAGCTATGGCATCACTAAATGCTAAGTTCGAGAACCTGCTATCTTTTTAAGTCATTCTCTTGCAAGATAGTTTTTTTTTTCTTTTTTGGCTTTAGGATTTTTTTTTTTTGCCTAGCTTTTGGTTCTCTATTAGTGTGTTTACTTAGTTTTTTGGATCAATTTTCACGGTTGGATTTGTGCTGGCTTTGGTTTTCTGCTGGCGTCTGCTATTGTGCATTATATTGCAGCTTGTGCAATTTTTGTTTGTTGGCTGCTGATAATAGGAACTATGATGAATGGATTTTCATTCGAGTTTGTCTTGGATGGTTGGCCTTGTAACACCCTATGATACCCCTTATCAGTAATATAGAGTGTCATAGAATTTAATATAATATTCATTTTTTTATATTTAATATTTCTCATCAATTTCATACTTTGAATAAAAATATCCGTCAACAAATTTATTGAATAGACGGAAACATCTAATAATTTCAATTACATCATAACAATACTTACAGAGTCACTAAAAAAATTATGTCTCATTACATCTTACATACCTTATAAAAAAAAACATCACAAACACTTTTAAATATAAAACTTGAAGTTTCCAACTCTTGTCTATTAATCTTCACTTTCTCTTTACATTTTTTTGTAACAATAATCATTATAAAAACTGGTGAGCTATGAGGTTCATGAAGTTATGTAAATTTAATAATAATTTAGATGCAATATTATAAGAATTCATCATATTGAAATTATATTTGAATCAATTAAACATTATTTACAAAACAACACAAAATCATATTTAGGATTACCTTTTTAATTCTTTTGAAGTATGTATAGAATATCAATGTTAGTCCTCTAAAATTTTTGTTAAACTTTTATAAGAATATTCAATGAATTACAAGTAAATTTGACATAAGAATATTCAATGAAATACAAGTAAACCTGATATTATTATCATTAAATTACATAGAGGTGTATTTTGCCTTTTTAGGGGTCCATTTTGCCACACATATTATGCATGTATTATGTATAGGATCTCTTTTGTCCCACATGCAATATAAGTATCATATCTTGGGTCCTTTTTGCCCAACTTGTAATTACATGTATCATATTATTTTAATAATCAATCTTTTATAATTTCATTTTTAGCATACTTTAAATACTTGTAATTCATACTTATTTTGTATTGTTGCATACTTTCATAACGATCTTTCTGTTATACTATTTAAATACAAAGAATGTGTTTACAATAGACAAAGAATTGAACATCGTTTCATAATGTTACCAACTAAGAAAAGTTTTAAACATTCATATTTGATCTTATTTCAAACTCCAATTATTCATATGAATATACAGTTGTATGTACATGAATATTTGAATGTATGCTCATATTCACTATTGAAATTCTAATTATGCTTTTATCTCTTCAAACAAATCAAGTAACATGGCATGTATCTAGAATTAATAGTTCTTGCTTTTGTAGTTTTAAAATTTACATAACTAATCTCTTTGACAATCTATCTCCTCAAATCCTCCACCACGTACTGTTCTTCGTTTGTAAGTTATCTACAATCATCTATCCAATTCTATGATTTCTGCACTTTATAATTCAAATAAATTGCATAAAATAAATTTATACTAACATAATCATTTACCTCGTAACCTCCCTTCGGCATAAAGTCGATGAATCCTAAAATACAATTTGTGTAAACTTCTTCAAAAACTTGTACTAACCTTTGCAAATTTATCAATCACTTTAAAACAACTAAATTTACTTTACCTCATATTCTTCTTTCCTCAATTTTCTTATCTTCCTTTCTCTTTTTTTTTTTGTTTCACTGAATTGGTCACAGTTCACTCACGGCAACAAAAGTCGTTATGCTTCTTACTCCCACCAAGAAACCATTCTCCTCAATGCTACTGATTTCTCACACAAAAATTTCTCTCAGTTAACTATTGTTCTGCTCACATGATCCACAAGTCATGCTTCCCAATTCCTTCAACACATAGAACCGAATTCCTCCCTGCAATCGATCTCCTCTTCACCTTATTGTGTCGCACTCTTCAATCAAAGCACTGTGTCGAACACAAGTAACCATAAGCCTTTATATCTCTTCTATCACAATCCGACCCAATATGACCCGATGTCACATATTTTATATCGTGTCCGACTGTGGCAAGATTTTTGCTATCAGAGCATTCGTTGGAGAAGTGAATTATAATATAGCCATATGATTTAATTTATAGAAGAGTGAGATGCAAGGTTTTTGGTATCAGAGCAAGTTTGGACCTATTGAGTTCAGAAGGAGAGTACAACCAATAGTAATTTCTTCTGGATTAGATAAAGATAGAGTTGTTAATTCTTGGGGTTCAGTGAGTGAGGCCCCATTATGTTCGTAGTGTGGTAAAAGATAATGGTTAGTGTTACAGAGCATCAGACATGTATTTTTGCTGTGGTCAATTTAGATATAGGATTGTTGAGTGTACACAAGATGGTTTTGATAAGGTTGTGACATCTTCCTCTTACCCGTACCCATCCCTTCATTTCTATTAAAATGAAACTACCTAATCAAATAGATGCTTCCTTTTGATTAATGGGTGGATGAGTGTAAACAGTAATATTATTAATTAATATATTGGAATTACTATCAATTAACATTAGTTTAATGGTTAAAAAAATTGTTAATTACTTACTTAATTCTTTAAAAATAATTATTAGCATTAATTAGCATAACAATATTCTATGTGTTAACAGTCATTAAATGCTAATCATAATTGAAAGTAATTATAAGTTAAAATTGTAGTAAAGAAATTCGTTAAAAATTTAATAGAAGTTAATGATTTGGGGATAATTTAATTAAGCAAAAATTATTGTAATCTTACTTGGAATTTATGTTATTACAAATCTTCCCTCAATAGAATATCGTCCCTCAAATTTAACTTTTCATGTTTCTTAAAATAGGCAAGGATACTTCTGCCTCATGGCCTCTTTTTCCCATATATATAGCCTATTTTACTGATCTGTGCTTTCATTTAACTTTCACATAAGGAATTATTCTACTTCTTAATTTATGAATAACTTTCAGTATATGTCAAATCATTTTGAAGTTCAATTTCATTTTGAGTCCCGCATAAAAATATTATGTACATTAGATATGTCTACAGGTAAAGCTAGTTTGTAAGCAACTTATTCCACTTATTAAATAATCTCAAATGAGTCAATATAACGAGTGCATTTTTTTGCCTTGACCAAATCTAGAAACACTCTTCATTGGTATAACTTTTAAGAACACAAAATCCCCCACTTCAAATTCTATCATTTTATGCTTATGATCATATTATTTTTTGCTAACGATCCTAGGTTGCTTTTAATTTGTCTATAATTAATCTGATTTTTTCAGTGTCTTGATTGACTAACTTAAGACCCAATAATTATATCTCTCTAATTTCAAACCAACTCAATGGAGTTCTGCATTTTTTGTCATACAAAGTCTCATATGGAGTCATCTTGATACTTGATTGGTAGTTATTATTATAAGTGAACTCTATCTATGGAATGTGATCTTCCCAACTACCTTCAAAATCAATCATACATAATCTTAACAAATCTTCTAGCACATGAATTAGTCTTTTTGATTGACCATCTATCTGTGGATGAAATGCATTGCTAAACATCAATTTTGTGCCCAAACTTTCATGAATACTCTTCCATAATTTGGATGTAAAACATATATCCTTGTCTAACATAATAACCTTAGGAATTCCTTACAATCTGATAATTCCTTCAAAATTAACTTAGTTAATTTCTCCACTAAATTTGTCTAAGGAATAGGTAGAAAATGTACTAATATTGTTTATCTGTCAATCACCTCCCATATGTAGTCGTGCCTTGATATAGGAAATCTTGTAATAAAATCCATCGCTATATCTTTTCATTTTCATACTTGAATTGGTAAAGATTATAATATTCCACTGAGTTTCTGGTATTCATCCTTAACAAGTTGACATTTATCACATTTAGCCACATTTCTGCCACATCACTTTTTATTTCAAGTCACCAAAATAGTATCTTTAAATTTTTATACATCTTCATGCTTACATGATGAATTGAATAATTTCAGTTTTGAGCTTCATTTAAATTTTTCTAAATCATATGTGATTCCTTTTGTATCCACAAATACTTATTGCTCCATATTTTTCCCTGATCATCTACACTAAGAAAATCTTTCTTTTGTATGTTTTCCATTGATTCATAAACTTATGATAATAAACACTAGACTTCAGAGCTTCACTAATTATTTCCTCTGAAGAAGGATAAACATTTATTTGATTTAAGCTACCTGAATCCAAATTACTCTAAATTTTGACCTCTAGTTGTAATACTTCCATATCTTTAATTAACTCTTCTGCTAGATTCAACATATAATTTATCAGTTCTATAGACATTTTACTTAATGTATTTTCTACTACATTAGCCTTGTATGGGCAGTACTGGAAGTCAAGATTATAATCTTTTATCAATTCTAACAATCTTCTCTATCTTAGATTTAATTCCTTCTGAGTGAAAATATAATTTAAGCTTTTATGATATGTAACTATTTCACATCTCATCTCATATAAGTAGTGTCTTCAAAATTTTACTGAAAACACAATTGTAGCCAATTCTATGTTATGTGTTTGATAATTCTTTTCATGAGGCTTTAACTATCTAGAGCATAAGCAATCACCTTTTTATTCTGCATCAACACAACCCAGCATTTTTAAAGAAATATCACTGAATAGTTGAAATCCTTCAATTCCAAATGGAATTTTCAATAGTGGTGCAGATGTTAAAAGCTGGTTTAACTCTAGAAAACTCTGCTCACAATCCCTAGTCCATTCAAATTTAATGTCTTTCCAAGTCAACTTTGATTAAGGTAAGGTAATTTGAGAAAATCATTTTACAAATTTTCTATAATAATCTACTAATCCTAAGAAACTTCTAACCTCTGCCAAATTAGTTGGTTTTCGTCATTCTATCACTGTTTTTATCTTTTTTGGATCCATTGATATACCCGCTCCACTAACAATGTGCCCCAAGAATGAAATTGTCTTCAACCAAAACTCACATTTAGAATATTTAACAAATAATTTATATTGCATTAATAATCCATGAACAATTTTCAAGTGATTTGCATGCTCTTCATTATTCTTAGAAACACATGCTAACTAATCAAATAGATCATCAATTCTAGGAAGAAGGTACTTATTTTTAATAGTCGTCTTATTTAACTCTTTATAATCAATACAGAGTCGTATTGAACCATCCTTTTATTTGACAAATAACACAGATGCACTCCAAGGAGATATATTAGGTCTGATAAATCCTCTTTCAATCAATTCAACCAACTGACTCTTTAATTCTTGAAATTCCTTGGTTTTCATTCTATAAGGTAATTTTACAATTGGATTTGTTTTAGGTTGTATATTAATTAAAAAATCTACTTCTATTTCTAGAGGCAAATCAATCCATTCTTCTGAGAACACATTTACAAATTCATTCACTGTAGGAATCAAATTTATATCATTACTCATCCCTAAGTAGCTTCTAACTTTGCTAAAAAATAATTCGCTCACTCTTATACTTTTATGCACCTAAATAGAAGCAATCAATGATGAAATTACTCATCTTTCACATTGAAAATAAAATATTTATTCTCCTAGCTAATCAAATCTAACTCTTTTCTTCCAACATTCAATGGTAGCAAATTATTTGACCAACCAATTCATTCTCAAAATTATTTCAAACTCTGCTAATGGAAGTAATATCAATTTTGTTTGAATTCCATACTAGATATCATAAAATTAATTGAACATGATGCACTAATAATTAAATAATCACCCACATGTAACTTAATATTCAAATCAGTAGTAAAAATAATATGTTTCACATGAAGTTTTTTGTAGAATATCTCAGATATAAAATAATAAGATACACCAAAATAAAAATAATTTAAGTAGGTAAATCTAAAATATTGATTGTTGAGTTTAGTCAATAGGTTGTTAAACCTAAGTTAATGTCCCAAGGCTACCAAGAGGGGGGGTGAATTGGTATTTAAAAATTACCTCTCTTCTTGAATGAATTTAACCGAAAATTAATAAACTTTAATGAATTTTTATAAAAAGTTTTTCAACCACAACTTTTTAAAACAGAAAAATGCGGAAAATAAAATGCAGTAAAATAAACGACACAAGATTTATAGTGGTTCAGTCTAAACCAGACCTACATCCACTCCCTAGAGGCACCCTCTGAGTATTGCACTAATATCAATAGTGTCTCTCTTTTTGCACCCAAAGCAAAGCGGAGAAGCCTTTACAAAACACTCTTTTCACCACTACCCGGTGCGGCAGAGAACCGTCGTCCTTTCACACTCTCCTAGTGTGGGCAGAGAACCCTTCGTCCTTTCACACTCTCCTAGTGTAGACAGAGAACCCTTTGTCCTTTCACACTCTCCTAGTGTGGTTAGAAAACCCTTCGTCCTTTGACACTCTCCTAGTGTGGGCAGAGAACCCTTCGTCCTTTCATACTCTCCTAGTGTCAGCAGAGAATCGGATCTCCTTGACTGATCTCTTCACAAGAAATCTAGAAGGAAGAAAGAAAAAGAGTAAAGTAATCTCAAATCACAAGTAGAAAATCTTATCTTTGAACACCAATTGAAGCCTTCACGCTCCAGTGGTAGAAATCCTTCTTTGAATGCTCTCTCTCACTCTCTCCTTGACTCTTCTTTCAATAGGCACGTTGATCAATGAGCAAAAAGATTGGGTGACAGTCTAATTTGGACTATTTATATAAAAGACAAGAAAAACTGCCAAAAAACTGTAAGTTTTCAATTCTGTATGCAGTGGATCGTCCCGTACGATCGTGGATCATCCCGGACGATTTTACTTAAAGTGTCAAAAACATTCCTAATGAATATTGGTACGAACTATGTTCGTAAACGCTCATCGTCCCGTACGAACTGGGTTCATCCGGTATGAAACGGTTATTCCATAGGTCGGTTCCCAAATTTCTACAGGATGGAACCAACTGTGGTAAGTCGGTTCAGTTCGTCCTGGGACGATTTTATACAGAGCGTTTCGTCAAGGTACGAACCATACTTGGTTCACTTCGTCCCTGTACGATCTCAAAGAGAGAGTTTCGTCCAGGGACGAACCATACTTTTCGTCTGGACGATCAGTGCAAGGGAGAATCTCAAGGCGTTCGTCTCGAGACGAATATCAAATTCGTCCTGGACGATTAGGACTTAGAAAAATTTTCTCCCTGCCTGTTCGATCCATTGCTCTTCCTAGGGGTTTATTGACATGATCGTCCCGTACGAACTATATTCGTCCCGTACGATCATTTCATAAAAATTGTTCCCCAAGTGTGTGTTGTGATTTTTCACTCAATTACAATCACTCCCTCTCATTTCAAAACTTATAAATTACAAATGAATATTTGGTTTTGAAGTCTTCATAGCTTGGAGTTAATTTTTCTGAAATGTTAGTACACACTAGAGCAAAAATAAATCTTCCCAAAAAGTGTTAGGAGATATATAAAACAATAATATTTGAAATCATCAAAATAATACAAGTTGCAAGAATGTAAAACATGCAAATAGTAACTCTCCTAACAATCTCCCCCTTTTTGATGATGGCAAAACAATTATTGTTTGTAGGATAGCAAATTCTAAGTATCTTCTAAACTCCCCTGAATAGGTGAATACATGAAAAAATTAGGAGGCATATAAATATTTTAATTTTGAATTTTATATAAAACACACAACTACAATAATGACAAGCATAAAAGGACTATCAAGACTATCAAGACTATAAAAAACAAATAAAAAACAAAATAAACAATTTCTCCCCCTTTTTGACAACAGCAAAAAGTGAAGAAGAAAAGAAGGCTAGAAATATAAGTAGAAGTATGAAATTCATTTGATATTTTAATCTTGAAAGTGATTGAAATAAGGTATGCAAATAAAATTAAAATATTAGAAAAATCATAAAAATTTCATATAATTTAAGAAGTGATATAACATAGAGAGTAAGAAGAATTTATCAAAAGCATATGTCAATTTAGACATTAAGATAAGGAAAAATCATTGCACTAAGGATGAATAAAAAATTTTATATTTCAAATTTCAATGTCAATTATAAATGAACATAAGATCAATTTGAATTAAGAGATTAAAAGACTCCGGAAAGAAGTAACTACCACATGTGGCGCTTTGCGTATCTTTTTCAATTTTTATGGCACATTTTTGTGCAACTTTTTACTTTGAGCTTATTTTGTGCCTCTTTTTGTCGTTGCAAATTTTTTGCACATTCCTTTTGATTTTTGTACATTTATACAATTTTCAAGAGTAATTGAATTCTTTGCAAAATCAATAATCTAAAATTTCAAATTTTTCTAAGTCCATAAATACTATTTAAAAAGAGAAATACAAAATAAGAAAAACATCTAAATTACAATAATAATATTAAAGATTATGTAGTCTAAATAAAAGACATGAAATTGAAAGATCTAATAAAATCAAGTTATAAGCATCACTTAAATTTAAAATATTTAGATTTTCCAATGAAATAAATTTTAATTCACAATTTAGAATAAAGCACTATTAAGATTAAAAAAAATGAATAACTTAAAGTCTAACACACATTTCTAAAACAAAACATAGGATCACATATTGTTATCGAATAAAGCTATTACAATTTGAAGTTCAAGATATCAATAATAACACTACTAAAAGAAGGAAAATACAACAATCTAAAGGAAATCACTAACACGTGAACTACTAAGAAACATTGAAAAAACACTACAATCATTCAGATGGACCCTGATCTGGAGGAGGAGGAGGTGGTGCTGCACCAAAGAAGTTGAAGTAACTACTCATCATAAACATGTTGTTATTAATTGTATTTATCTGATCACGCATAAAACCCATATCTTGATTGTACTGAATGTCCTGCTGCTGCAAATGAGTTTCAATTTGATCAAACCTTTGATCAAAATGAGCATCTAAATTGTCAAATCTTTGAACCAAATCCTGATAATTTGGTTTAGCAGCATGTGAAGGTTTAGCTTCTTCTTCTGTTTCACTTAGAACAACATGAGTTTTACTGGGCTCATCCTTATTGAAGATAGCCCTGAAGGATGCGTCGTTGTAGTAGAGTGGTTCTTCAAAGTCTTGGTCTGGATGAATTAAATCATACTTCTTTTCCAAAATATAGGCAATCAGATGTTCTAAGGCTATTTTCTTCTTTCTTTTATGATCAACATGACTAATTTCATAGAGACCATAAATGTAGTCAATTAGGAGTTGGGCCTCATCTATAGGTTGTCTGGTCATTATCAGGTAGGTAACAGTAGAAAGAAGAGGAGTGATGTTGATTCTATCACCAACTTTAGGAATAATGGACGTTCTTAGTATGTGCTGAATGATACGAGCATCATGAACTAAAGTTGCTACTTTAGGCAAATGATCCTTAACTCTTATTCCTCTAATCACACGATTAACTTCAGTCCAATCAAAACTTGTGGTGGTAAAGGTGTGTACTCTTATGCCTTCAGTCCTTAAGTTTAAGAAGATACCAAGGTCAGCCTTGGTGATTTCAATTTTCTTTTTAAAAACAAAAGAACTGATGACAGAATGGTCGGAGTTGAATGACATGTTTGCCAGAAAATAGTGAAAGGTTTCTCTATTGTAGAAGTGAACTAAAGTGAGGATCAAACCAAATTGAGTATAGGCAAACAAGTGCATTACCTTAAAGGTTAATTGATCATGTAGGAGAACTCTAGATGGGGTGATTTTTGCAGAGACAAACCTACCAAAGGATTCTTCATTGGCTCTAGAAAGGAAGTTTTCAGAAGTATTTCTTGGTGGACCCTTAGCCAAAAACTTTTGACGCTTGCTAGAACTTGCCATTTGAAAGATTTGAAGAGAAGAAAGGTTTGAAAGAGATGTGTGAAAGTGACAGTTCAGTAAAAATTGCCGTCAATTTAAAGAAAAATTACTGTTCGTACCAGATGAAATTTTGTTCGTCCCGTACGAAAATATTTCGTATGGACGAACGAATGAGTTAAAAATTAATGGCTTTTCGTAAACACAAATTACAAAGCGTCATTTCGTACAGGCTTTTGACCAAAACTATCATACAGACGAACACGTGTTCGTCCGAACGATTAGAAATTTAATTCATTTTAATGGCTGTTGAAAACCATCCCCGGCCATGAACTGACGTCTGTTCGTCTGGACGAACCAAAGGTTTGTACTGACGAATATCAGAATAAAAATGACCTTATCCATTCAACTGTTTTAAGCATTCATCCCGACGTTTGAAAAAATTTCGTCTTATATCATTTACGATCGTACAGATGAAAAAACAATTTCAAAACTAATTAATTTATGCACACGGTTACTCACTGCACAAATCGTCCTGTACGAAAACATTTCGTCCCGGACGATGATGACCACATTTTCATTTTAACACTCAAAAACAAAAAATAAATAAAAACAAATAAGACAAAACTTAAACACAAATTATGAAGAAGAAAAAAATCACAAAAATAAAATAAAAAATACAATGAACACAAAACAAAAATATCAATGTTGCATAAAACATTTTTATCTAAGCATTTAAATCAATCACTCCAAGCTTAGTTCTTATTATACTGAAAGTATCAAAGGCTAAAGGTTTTGTAAAAATGTCTGCAAGTTGATTTTCTGTTGAAACATGGGTAAGTTCAATTTCTCCCTTGGATACATGATCCCTTATGAAATGATGTCTTATGTCAATGTTTTTGGTTCTAGAATGTTGAATAGGATTTTTAGAAATGCAGATAGCACTAGTATTATCACAATAAATTGGTATAGTGCCTATAGTTAATCCTAAATCAATCAACTATTGTTTTAACCAAAGTACTTGTGCCACACAACTTCCTAGTGCAATGTATTCTACTTCTGTAGTAGATAGGGCCACTGAATTTTATTTTCTACTAGATCATGAAACTAATGAATTTCCAATGAATTGACATGTTCCAGAAGTGCTTTTCCTATCCACCCTACAACCTGTAAAATCAGAATTTGAATAACCAATAATTTCAAATGAAGAGCTAAACTTAGGATACCAAATTCCTAAGTTCTGAGTTCCTAGTAAACATCTTAAAATCCTTTTTACTGATGTCAAATGTGATTCTTTTGAATCTGATTGAAATCTAGCACACAAGCAAACACTAAACATGATATCGGGTCGGCTAGCAGTCAAGTAAAGTAAAGATCCAATAATCCCTCTAAATTTCTTTTGATCAACAGATTTTCCCTTAAGATCCTTATTCAACTGAACTGAGGAACTCATTGGTGTACTAAAGGTTTAGCATTGTCCATTTCATAATTTTTGAGGATGTCCTTAACATATTTAGTTTGGCTAAGAAAAGTACCTTCCTCAAGTTGCTTAATGCTAAAGCCTAGAAAGTAATTTAAGTCTCTCATTAGACTCATCTCAAATTCACTACTCATTATTTTAGAAAAATTATCACACAGATTTTTATTTGAAGATCCAAAAATGATATCATCCACATAAATTTGAACAATGAGTATGTCCTTTCCAAATTTCTTCAAAAAGAGAGTTGTATCTACACTTCCTTTTTCAAAAGATCTTTCAAGTAGGAAGGTGCTCAACCTCTTATACCAAGCCCTAGGTGCCTGTTTTAATCTATATAATGCCTTTTTCAACTTGAAAATATGATTTGGGTATTTAGAATTTTCAAAACCTGGAGGTTGTTCTACAAAGACATCCTCTTCAATTACCCCATTTAAAAAGATACTTTTTACATCCATTTGAAATAATTTGAAACCTTTAAAACAGGCAAAGACTAGCAAAACCCTAATTACTTCAAGTCTAGCTACATAGGCAAAAGTCTCCTCAAAATCAATTCCTTCAATCTGATTATACCCCTTAGCAACTAATCTAGCCTTATGTCTAATGACTACTCCTGAGTCATTCATTTTATTTTTGAATACCCACTTAGTTCCAACAATACTTTGATCTTTTGGCCTTGAAGTTAATTCTCAAACTTTATTTCTTACAAATTTATTCAACTCTTCTTGCATGGCCAATATCCAAAATTCATCAGAAAGTGCTTGATCAATATTAGTGGATTCTATAATTGAAATAAAGGTTGAATGATTGACTTCCTTGTTTAATCCACATTTTCTTCCAAGTTTATTCTATCAATCTTTTGGGAGTTATCCTCAATCTCATCTTCAATAACATTTGGCTCTTCCAAATTTTCAGATTCATCAAATACAACATATGTTGTCTCTTCAATGACCAAAGTTCTTTTGTTGAATACCCTATAAGATTTTCCAACACTTGAATATCCAACAAAAATTCCTTCATCTGATTTTGGATCAAATTTTCATAAGGCAGATTTTTCATTATTATGAATAAACACCTTGCAACCAAAAACATGTAAATGAGACAAATTTGGTGTTATACCTTTTAGCAACTCATAGGGTGTTTTATTTAAATTGGATCTCACATTCACCCTATTCAGAACATAACATGCAGTGCTAACCGCCTCAGCCCAAAAATATCTAGGAAGTGAGTATTCTGCCAACATTGCTCGGGCGGCTTCTATTAATGTTATGTTTTTCCTTTCGACTACCCCATTTTACTGAGGGGTTCTAGGTGCAAAAAAATTGTGATCAATTCCTTTCTCTTTACAAAAATTTTCAAATTTTTCTTTCTCAAATTCTCCTCCATGATCACTTTGTATAGAAATAATTTCACATCCTAATTTCCTTTGAATTCAAGTCAAAAAATTTCTAAATTCCTCAAATGATTCACTCTTATAAAATAGAAATCTAACCCAAGTGAATCTTGAGTAATCATCCACAATAACAAATCCGTATACCTTCCCTCCTAGACTTATAGTTCCAACTGGTCCAAAAAGATTCATGTGTAATATTCTCAAAGGTTTACTAGTCCTAAGATCCTTATTGGACTGAAAAGAGGACTTCACTTGCTTTCCTAATTAACATGCATCACAAAGGTGGTCCTTAGTAAAGTCTAATTTTGGTATACCTCTCACTAAGTTCTTTTGGGTAAGTCTCCTAAGGTTTTTCATGCTAGAATGACAAAGTCTCCTATGCCAAAGCCATGAATCATCAGAAACAGTTTTTAAATAAAAGGCAGTAGGAGTATGAATGCAATTTAAATCTAGCATATAAATATTGTTTACCCTTTTTCCATTCAACACATCTTTACCATTTAGGCTTAATATGCAGCTAGTAGGAAAAAAATTTACACTATAACCCTTATCACATAGCTGACTTATGCTTAACAAATTATGCTTTAAACCTTCAACCAATAATACATTGTCTATAATTTTTTTTTCAAGTTTCCAATCATACCTAATCCAATCACCTTCTTTGTGGTATTATCTCCAAGTGTAATCTTGCCTCCACTCCTGGCTTCCAGCGTTATGAATTGAGCAATATCTCCAGTCATATGCTTTGAACATCCGCTGTCCAGGTACCATATGCTCTCAAGAGGTCTTGTGTGAGAGCAACCCTGCAAAAATATCAAATGTTAGATTTGGGAACCCAAACAAGTTTGGGTTCTTCTTTGGCAATTTATAATCAGATGCATGTATGATATATCTAGGTTTATGCATCTTAGATCTCCACACCAAATTGGTTTTCATCTTCAAGGTACAGGTGTGTGATATATGTCCAAGTAATCCACAAATATTATATTTAACATTAGGAAAATGATTCCTAAGTTTTTTATCATTTGTTTGTCTTCTAAGGGATTCCATATATTTAGGATAAAATTTAAGATTTATAAAATCTTCAAGTTTTGGGGATATCATATTATCCTCGAGAGCATTTATTTTCAATTTATAGAAAGAGTTCACATCTTTCAAGATTCAATTTGTATAATTGATTCGATATGTTTTGCTCTCTAATTCATCCTTAAATTTTTTAAAATCTCTTTCAAGATCAGCATAGGATGATTTTAAAATCTCATGATTCTTATTCAGATCATCGTATTCATCAAGTAGTTTCATGTGGTTGTCATCTATTAAAGCATGGTCTTTCCTAAGGATTTCATGTTCCTTTCTAAGTTCTTCCCATTCTAAGCTTACACTAGCATGCATCTTTTTCATTTTCCTATATGTATCATGTATGTGTTAAGAAATTTTAAACAATTCGTCATAACTTAAGTCACATACCTCTTCTTGATCTGATTGATCAGCACTATCTGCCATTAAGCAAAGATTGGTGACTTCTTCTTCCTTTTCTGTCTCTGATAAATCTGAAACAGAGTCCGCCCAAAAAGCTCTTTGAAATTTCTTTTTGTCCTTCTTTATAGTTGGTTTCTCCTCTTCCTTCTCCTTGCTAGGAGTGGCTTTGAGCTATTGGAAATCAGTCTTGATATGACATGGTTTCTTGCATTCATAATAAATCATTTCATTAGAAACCTTGTCATTTCTGTTAAATTTACCTCTATTCCATTGTTGGCTTCTCTTCTGCTTCCTTTTCAGAAAGTTTCTGAATTGTCTAGTCATCAAAGCAATATCATCTTCATCCTCAAGTTGTGAGTATTCACTCTCAGACTCTTCCACTTTTAGTGCTATATTTTTCTCCTTTCGTGGTTCACCTGCATCAATATTTCTTTGACTAACTCCTTGCTCGTAAGCAATAAGTGAACCAAGAAGATTGTCAATAGAATAAATGTTTAGATCTTTAGACTATGTAATTACAGTAATTTTAGCATCATAAGCAGTAGGTAAACAACGAAGAATTTTATTAACCATTTCAGCATTCATTAGTTCCCTACCAAGTGCATGCAAAGAGATGACTATTTGTGTGAATCTTGTGTACATATCAGAAATGGATTCATTTGGTTTCATGCGAAATAATTCATAATCATGTAACAATATATTAAGTCTTGATTGCTTAACATCATTAGTCCCCTCATAAGTTATACAAAGTCTATCCCATTATTCTCATATGTCCTTTCCACTTTTGCAAGTGAAAACCCGTATGTAGTCTTCAAATTTTAAAGCACAAAAGAAACTATTTAAATATTTAGCATTTAGTTGTGCTAAGTCACGTTCTTCTATAGTCCAGTCTGCAAAATGTGTTTCTACCCTAACTCCATCAACTAATCTAGTTGGTTTTGTATAACCTTCCTGGACTAAGATCCACATAAGATAATCAAGTGACTGTAAGAAAGTAGACATGTGTATTTTCCAAAAATCAAAAGGTATATTGTTAAACAGTGGAGGTCTAGTAATAGAGTAACCCTCAGGTGTATTTCGGTTTCCAAACGTAACCATCTACGTTAATAAAAAAATAGTTTAAACTTATGATTTTGAAACAAAGCTCTGATACCAGTTGTTGAGTCTAGTCAATAGGTTGTTAAACCTAAGTTAATGTCACAAGGCTACCAAGAGGGGGGGGGTGAATTGGTATTTAAAAATTATCCCTCTTCTTGAATGAATTTAACCGAAAATAAACTTTAATGAATTTTTATAAAAAGTTTTTCAACTATAACTTTTTAAAACAGAAAAATACAAAAAATAAAAAGCAGTGAAATAAACGACACAAGATTTATAATGGTTCGGTCTAAACCAGACCTACATCCACTCCCTAGAGGCACCCTCTGAGTATTGCACTAATACTAATAGTGTCTCTCCTTTTGCACCCAAAACAAGACGGAGAAGCCTTTACAAAACACTCTTTTCACCACTACCCGGTGCGGTAGAGAACCGTCATCCTTTCACACTCTCCTAGTGTGGGCAGAGAACCCTTCGTCCTTTCACACTCTCCTAGTGTGGGCAGAGAACCCTTTGTCCTTTCACACTTTCTTAGTGTGGGCAGAGAACCCTTCGTCCTTTCACACTCTCCTAGTGTGGGCAGAGAACCCTTCATCCTTTCACACTCTCCTAGGGTGGGCAGAGAACCCTTCATCCTTTCACACTCTCTTAGTGTGGGCAGAGAACCCTTCGTCCTTTCACACTCTTCTAGTGTCGGCAGAGAACTGAATCTCCTTGACTGATCTCTTCACAAGAAATCTAGAAGGAAGAAAGAAAAAGAGTGAAGTAATCTCAAATCACAAGTAGGAAATCTTACCTTTGAACACCAATTGAAGCCTTCACGCTCCAGTTGTAGAAATCCTTCTTTGAATGCTCTCTCTCACTCTCTCCTTGACTCATCTTTCAATAGGCACGTTGATAAATGAGCAAAAAGATTAGGTGGCAGTCTAATTTGGACTATTTATATAAAAGACAAGAAAAACTATCCAAAAACTGTAAGTTTTTAATTCTGTACGCAGTGGATCGTCCCGTACGATCGTGGATCGTCCCGGACGATTTTACTTAAAGTGTCGGAAATGATCCTAATGAATATTGGTACGAACTATGTTCGTACACGCTCATCGTCCTGTACGAACTAGGTTCGTCCGGTACGAAATGGTTATTCCATAGGTCGGTTCCCAAATTTCTACAGGATGGAACCAACTGTGGTAAGTCAGTTCAGTTCGTCCTGGTACGATTTTATACAGAGCGTTTCGTCCAAGTACGAACAATACTTGGTTCACTTCATCCTTGTACGATCTCAAACAGAGAGTTTCGTCTAAGGACGAACCATACTTTTCGTTTGGACAATCAGTGCATGGGAGAATCCCGAGGCGTTCGTCCCGGGACGAATATCAAATTCGTCCTAGACGATTAGGGCTTAGAAAAATTTTCTCCTCGCCTGTTCGATCCATTGCTCTTCCTAGGAGTTAATTGACATGATCATCCCGTACGAACTATATTCGTCCCGTCCGATCATTTCACAAAAAATATTCTCCAAGTGTGTGTTGTGATTTTTCATTCAATTATAATCACTCCCTCTCATTTCAAAACTTATAAATTACAAATGAATATTTGGTTTTGAAGTCTTCATAGCTTGGAGTTGATTTTCCTGAAATGTTAGTACACACTAGAGCAAAAACAAATCTTCTCAAAAAGTGTTAAGAGATATATAAAACAATAATATTTGAAATCATCAAAATAATACAAGTTGCAAGAATGTAAAACATGCAAATAGCAACTCTCTTAACATTGATACTACATGTCACCACTTCAGAAGATTTCATATTTTCTTCAGAAGTTAGAGCAAAAACATAGGTTGTTACTAATCTCACTACTTCCCCTAAGGCTTCTCCCTTTATCATAAAAGCTAATCGATTCATTTATGGCTTAGTACCTCTGTACTGATCTATTCTCTGAATGCCTTTTAATTCTCCGACTCCTTGGACATTTTTTAGACAATTTTCTCTTGATATTGTGGGTCTCCGAAAGGAGCAATTATTAGGTCCTTTCACTGGATGTAGAGAAAGGTTCGGTTTTAGGCAAAAATAGGTCAAAAAGTGCAAATACCGAGTTTTTCAAAACTCGGTATTTTTTCAAAAAACTCGGTATTTGCACTTTTTTAGGCAAAACCGAACCTTCCTCTAGGTCCTTGCACCGGACCAAATAAAACCTCCTCCGAAAGGATTCCGCTCGTGTGGTTCGAATGCAAAGAATACGATCACACTATCCAGTAGGACAAAATGGTCGTAGACCTTTACACTCGGCACAAGCAGACCGATGGAAGAGCAGATGGAGTTATAGATACGATTAGCCATGAAGGATAACGGGTTTTCACCTATGCACCTCGATGGATAATAATATCTATAACCCTAAATTCACGAGATTTCCCCCATTCGATACATCAGCTCGAATGGGGTTTATTTGATTGTGGGGATCGGTTTCCTACGGGCGCAAGCCCCCGTAGTTAATTACATCTTAGACCTCGATCTAAGAAGACTCTCGATTAAGGACGTTAGATTATCTTCTCTAAAGTGGGTTTAGTGCAAGGGATTTCTAGGTCTTCCTAATCAAAGGGGAATGTCCCAACTTGGCTCGATCAGTCATACAAGGTTCAGTCAACATCCGGTAGGCTAAAAGAAGTGGAAACTGGAGAAAAAGAAGAGAAGCAGAACATACAGCCATACATGAGAGAAAGAGGGAGGTGGCGTCATCTGTGTGACGCGGATGGGCAGGATTTATAGCTTCCGAAAGGATGGATAGCTTACCCACCAATAAGGTGTATAGGGGTATACTCGTACCCCTCACCTTTAGATCCTAAATCTATAAGAGATGTAGGGTTGTACACACAACACTAGCATCCACGACCTAGCTAATGCAATCTGGGCTTACTCCTTGTCTGACAAAGGAAGCCAGCTAAAACCACCTAGTCGTATAAAATCCATGCTATCCGGTCTGTATGAGAGATGGGTGGGTAGTTTAGACACTGAAATTGGGATCGACAACTAAAGAAATTCCCTAACTGATCCCACACTTATGAGTGGTATAATGCTCCTAAAGCTAATGCAATTAAATCTTAATTTTAATTAGTTACTAATGCAATTTATGCTAATCAAAGTCTCCAAATCAGTGATGTATGAAATTTTAAAAAGGCTTATAGAAAATAGTTTTTGAATGACTAAACTTCCCCAGGTCCGGCACTTCATCCTCATAGGCCAGATTATCCGGACTCTACCCGCAGGCGGGGAAGCTTGTCTAATAGATGAGAGAATGCATGCATGCCACCCGGACGATTCCGGCTGTTTCCTAGAATCGTTATGGTTTCTATGTGAATTATTCTTAAAATTTTTATTTAATAATTACGAGTATAAAAATTTTATCCCTAAAGAGCCTAACGGTCAGACACAAGCACATGCAAGAAAGAAACCTATGAAAAGCATGCTGGTTCTACTGCGCAATCAGAGTAAACAAACAACAGTAAAAAGAACAAAAACTCACGGAAAAGAATGTCCATGGCAAGTGCCATACAATATTACATCACAGAATGCAGTAAGTAAAGGTGGCCGGGCTCCACCGACAACAACCCAGAAACGACGCAAATCTTAAAATAAGGCATTTTTATCTCTTCAGTCTTCTTCTTCTCTTCCTTGATTCATCTTTGGATCGTCTTCGTTCCTCCTTCTGGCTCCTCGTAGTGACTCTCCCAAAAAGATATCCAAATGAAAAAAAAAAAGGAAACCCCCTGTAGGGGTTTACTTTTCCCTTTGGACTCCTCGTAGTGAGTGCTCCAAAAGGATATCCAAATGAAAAAGGAAACCCCCTGTAGGGGTTTACTTTTCCCTTTGAATTCCTATCTCTTTAAAAATGCCTTATTTTGAAGCTTTTCACAAAATATTACTACATCTCAAATACATTACATCAGAAAAGAGAAAATCTAGACTCTCCTGCAGGGGTTATCCTAAGCAGTTATAATAAGAAAAATTCACCCAAGCAGTTATATATGTAAATGAAAATGCGCACATCAATCACTTGGCCGTGCTCTGATTATTGGGGGGGCTAAGCAGCTGAAGCAGGTACCTAGAGCAGTTATAAATAATCATTAATTTTTAGCCCCCCTTTTTAGCAGCATTATATGAGCACGGCCACCTGCAGGAAGACGGCATTAGTATAAAAGAGCGTGCCTAACCTATGGGTATTCTAACGTCACAACCACAGTGCAGAAAAGAAAAGCTAAAAGAAAGCAGTACGAAAACAACACAGCAGAAAAGCTACAACAGGTAGCAAAAACAACAACCAGCACACAGGTCACATGCAGAGCGTCACAATAAAGTACGGAAAAGTAAAGCAGAATAACAGCCTAACCTAAAGCTAATAGTCGTGTCCTAGCAAACTCATCTAAGTGTGTGAGTAAGCTGTGTGGTTTTGATAGATCTTATGTAGGATTAGTTTAATTAGAGTTGTATGTATATTTGATTTGTTTGTTGAAAGGGACAAAGAAGAGATTTTGGTTAAAGTTCAAATATTAATATTTTAGGATTGATTTTAGGATATTGTATTTTTAATATTTAATTAACTATCACCTTTGTTTCACACCGAGGCCGTGAGGTTTATTTCACCCTCCTTGGGGCTAACTTAATAGCCTCGTAGGCCTGGGTTACCCAGTGATAATTAACTTTGTTATTATTATTTTAGTTCGTTATTAAAAGAAAAAAAGAAAAGATGTATTAAATATTTTATTAATCAAATTGGTTAATTGGTTTTTAGAAGTTATTCTAAAGTTTGATATTTAGAAGTGTATTATCCTAATGAATTTTAGATTAAGATTTCATCTCCTAATTAAATCTACATTTTTTTGAATTTTAGGATTGGTTAAGAGTTGATTATAAAATTAGTTGAATTGAAATTAGGTTTATAATTTAAACTTTAGAATTCAATAATTATGAATGTTAATGTTAACTTGATTAAGAATTAAATATTTTAATAGATTTTAAGAATTAGATTAAAATTAGCTGGTTGATTATTAGTGAATTAAAAGAAAGCCAAACCTAGGAAAATGTGTCACTAAGTTTAAGTTTTAATGTCTCTACCCTATAGGGAGCATGCATCCTAAGTCTATATTTTCTAAGACTCGGTCCTTAATTTTTGTCCTTAAGTGTCGTTAATGTTTGTAGGACTAAAAACGGTGTTTTCTAATTCCTAAGACTTCTATACGGATGTCATAGGGTTTAAGGGATCTAATAAAGTAAAACAAGAGCAACCCTAAATATAATTGAAGTTTCTACAAGGCCCTAAGGGTGGGAGTCGTACAATCAATCTAGGCCCCTAAAGGTTTTCTAAGTTTTAGAAAGCTTACAGCACCGGGGGCTACGACCCGGTGGTTCCGCCCGTAGCGCCCCTACTAGATGAGTAGGGACGACTGATGCTTGGATCCCATTGTCCTAGCTCCAGCTCCAAGTACTCCTTGTCCATTGCTTTCCAAAAGGTACCTCGCAAGACATAGAAAAGACATGAATTAGAGCAGTTCTATAAATAAACAACAGTGTAAGGAAATGAAAAATGTAATAAAAAAAAACTAGAACGTACCCTTTTGTTATTTGTTGAGCCACTCGTTCTTTAGGTTCTCCTTGTTTTGCAAGCATGTAGCACCAAAAACATAAAACAAACAACGGAGAAAGCAACGAAAGAAAATCAAATACAAAAAGGGGTGTAGGCATCGTTGTTATTGGATACACTTCGTAGAAGTCAAGTGCATCCTATAACAGCAACAATGCCCTTTGCTATTCCCACTCCAAACAAGACACTTGATATTTTTGACACGCTTACCCACAACACTCCCTAAAACGAGCCTGAATCAACTAAGGGAAGAAGGCTTCTAAACTAAACCTACAACTAAATTTCCTTTGGTTTTGAGTTTATCCAACATTTCTTTTTTTTTTATTTTAGAAGTTCACGCAAAGAGGAGGCAATCCCATCTTGCTTCCAAAGGAACACTAAAGACTTACCAACATAAAGTTCCCAAAGTTTCAAATCCTAATGACTCATTTTTGAAATAAACATTAAGAAAAGTCTCATTCAAATAAGGAGACACTAATTGCTCATGAGGGACACTAAAGGGGCTTACCACACAAGTTTAATCAAATGAACAAGACTTGCATGGACTTTCAAATTTGATACTACACAAATCTTACAAAAGGAAATCTACCCAACCCTCTATTTTTTTTGCTTTGACACAAAAATTCTACCCAAAGACAACCTACAATCAAGTGTCTCACCCTTCATTTGGAGTGGGGTAAAACAAAACAAAGCTTTCCAACAAGAAGATTTTATAGAAAAACCCCTCATTGCAAAGCACCCGTTATAAAACATACGCAAGACGAAAACATACAAAAATTCCAACACAAGTCGATTAGCAAAACTCATGAAACAAAACTTCTCGATGCAAAACAACTCATAAAGCCTTATAACAAGAAAAGATACGAGAAATGCGATTCACTAACTCAAAAAGAACAAATCATGATATCTTTCAAATTTTAAAACAAATAAAAAAAACATCTTTGTGAGACAAATCAAAACTCTTTTCATTAAAACGTCCGTACATGCTAGAACACACATATACATGAAGGCTCTCTAATAAACTTCCATAACTACATTATCAAATCAAGTGTAAGTGGAATGGTATAAATACAATCATGCGTAAAATCTTCTAATAAAGTATTTAGCCATGTATGTAATAATCCTCCATTCATGAAACAAATACAATCGATTCCATTTTGTTTAAAGATGAAGAATTCAATAGTGCCATCACAACTTAGAATGTCCAATGAAAAGAGTTCTAACATCTCCATTTCAATTCTATAAAAGAGACTAAAAGAACTTGGTACTCATTTGTTAAGAAAGAACTTTAATCAAAGAAGTATCTTCATAAAAAAAATTATCGTAGGCTACACCTCTAACACCTTCATAAAGAAGAAAATGAAACACCGCGCATATTTAAGAAAAAGGTGATCATGATTCTTAAGCTATATAATGAAACGACTCACTTTCCATGAACTTGAAACTCCACGCATTAGTGAAAATACAACTTTTGGAAAGAGGTTTTGACATTAATTTGCTTTCTCTAAAAGGTTAGAAAACACGCTCTAACAAGTTCCACTTTCATGTTACATGCCACCAAATATTTCAACTAAATGTCAAATTCATGAATCTATTCTCATGCCAAATATACAACATTTTGCCAAAGGACTCAAAATCAATTCTTATGCTATTGGTAAGGAAAAAGAAGAGAGGTTACTAGATGCCAAACTTGCTCTCCCATGTTCAAGAAGTATTCTACCACAATCGATAATATGATTTTTCATATAGGTTTCAACAAAACTCACAAAAGCATAACGAAAATTCATAAACCTGTTTCAATCCAATATGAACCAAATTCAATTAAGAAGACATTAGTTTGATGCCAACCCACTTTCACAAAATATTAGAAACAATGCTCTAATTTCCATAGGGATTCTTATGCGAAAACAACGATAAAACATTCAAAATCTGCACTTGTTTCTTACAAAAAAAAGAGTGGGAAAAGCTCCACAAAAGCTGTAGAAATTTCACAACAAAGCAATGACGAATCTAACCAAATGCCATAGGTATTCTTATGTAAAAACAGTGAGAAAACCCTCAAATTCTGCACTCATTCGCCTATGAAAACAGTAGCCAAATCTCTACAAAAGCTGTAGGAATTTTGCATAGAACTAATATTTGCACCCATAGTCGTTTATGAAAAGCTCGCATACACATTTCGTTGGCACTTATCACCCAAAAATTTCTCATGATCAGATATGCTCCAAACTTCATTTGCTTGCTTTGATTCAATCTTAAGCCACATACGAGTGAAAGGAAGAAAAGAAGCTCAACGAAAGTTACTTAATAGAAATCATGTGACCTCGCACCGAATCAAGTCGACTTTCCAAACTACCCATATCATTTCAAGAGAATTTATGAACAAATAATTATGAGAATGAGAAACTCTGCAATAGTTCAAACACTAGGCTCTCTTTTCAACATCATGAAATTCATAAGTTCTCAACAGTACTTTACCAAGAGCAATACTTTATATCACATGGATAAACTAAAGGCTAGATAAAATAAGGCATAGAGTATCAGGTTCCAATTTGAGAGGTGTAGCAATAACAACAAAAACCAACACGTATATGTATTGCCTACACATGTATCTTTCCTTAGTGAACACCACCAAAATACCTTGTATGCATATTTCGGAGATCATGACACCTCATGATCCACTACCAATTTCTCATGAACTCAACCAATACATGATTCAAATCATGATCAAGTGCGAACTCCAAATGCTAAGAAAATAATCACAAGAGAATTATCTATGTTTAGCAATAACCACCATTACTTCCCAAAAGATTAAAACTCCACTTTGTAGTCAAATAGATGAAACAAAAAAAAAACGCTAGCAATAAGTCTTTAGATCCAAGCGAGTAAGGCATGTTGTATAACAAGTTGACGAGAAATCGATTGCTCAAGAAAGAGAAGAAACCATAAGATTAATGCACCATGAGTTGTACCTACAACTTCAATCATTTTTCCCACAAGAAATTAAGGAAGAGACTAGAGGAGGCTTTAGCAAATGTAGCTATACATGACTTCCCACCAAAATAGAAAAGCAATGACATGCATTCTTTACACTAAATATGACCCTAAACATATTTGGTGAAGAAATCCTACTGGCCAGCTTGAGTACCATGAATAGCAATCAATTAAGCATCACAACCCTCTTCCTATGGCATTTAATCAAACATCTAAAGTGCAATGCTTGCAAAGCTATAAAACAAATCCGCATAAGAAAGATTGCTCACACCTAAATCACAACTAACATTCTCCAAATGACTCACCATAATCTTACAAAAAAATCCATAAGATCAATATTTCATCAACAAGAAATAGACAGAGGAATCAAAAGAACAACTCAAAGAGATCTCATTCTCAAATTTTTTTTGTTTTGAGAATAAGAAAGGAAGAAGAAATGGGGAGAAGAAAGAAGGAATACTCACCTTGCGCAAAGCAGAAAATCCGGGCAGATCTAGGCGTCGGGTTTTGACGTGGAGGCGAAGTCGGATCTGCTGGAGGCGTCGGCTAGGGGCGACAAGAACAAGGGCCTGGAGTCGCACAGGGGAGAGTAACGTCGGGACAGTTCGCCGAAAGGATTCGGCCCTATCTGGGGTCTAACGGGCTTCGGCCTTGCTCAGATTTCGCGAACTGGAGCGAGAGCAAGGAGCTCGGGCTCGGTCCAGGCGGTGGAGGTGCGATCGGGGTTCACGAACTGGAGAACCGAGCGGCGTCGGGCTGGGGCTGGTCGCGTACGGGAGGAACCAGGTGGCGTCGGGCTATTCGGTCCCCCCTGGAGCTGCGAACTGGAGCAGGAGGTCGGGTGGGGGAGTCGGTCTGGCTAGGTCGTGCGAATGGAGAAGAGTGAGAGCGAAAGCAGAGGAGGCCCGGGCTTCAGAAGGGGAGATCGGGCTAGAGAGAAAGCTGAGAGCGCGAGAAGGAGAGGGAGACTGAGATCCAATGCCGAGCTCGGAGCCTTCGTTTCGAGTAAACCCAATCCGTCGTCGAGAATGGAAGCCCGCCAAACGTCGATCTCCTGCTCCAGCTTCCAAGAATGCCTGAATCAGCTCTTGTCGCCGCTCGACGTCTGCTTCAGGCGCAGAAGATCCCTGAGACTCGGGATTTCGGCCGACTTAGAAATCTCGTTCGATCCTGACCGTCGAGGTAATTCCCTGATTTAGGAAATAAAATTCAAAAATGCATGAAAAGTCAAATAACATTTGATAGGATTAAATTAGGCCGAATCAAGTTAAAAGAAGACTGAAATTGGGCTAAGCTCGAATCCGATTTTGATTCGATTCGAGTCAATTCGGGCTTGAGCCGACGCAACGAAACTAATCGTATAAATACGGGTTTAAAATAATTATCGATTCAAATCAAATCAGGTATGATGCGACAAAAATAAATCGATCGAGTCTAACTGAAAACAATCGAGTTTGATCTGGCTCGAGTCGAGTCGATTCGAGCCCGAATCGGGCCCGACGGGGTTCAATTAGATCGATCGAGAGCGCTCGAGCACACTCGATCCGAAATCGAGGTCAACAGATATGTCCTGACTCCCCACACAGATAACATCTTCTTGAATTCATTAGACATCTTCCTGGATGAGACTTCCTATAATTTGCATAAGCTGGTATCACACAAAACCCTACAGGTTGTTGTTGTTGTCCCTGATGAATTTTTTTTATTAACCACCTCTATAATCAATTGGCCTCTTTATACTATTAACCTCGTAGTTTTGTTTTACTATATCTATATCATACTCCAAAAGTTTAGCACTTTCAACAAGTTCAATAAAATCCTTTATGCAAAAAAGAATTAGAGGTCAGCTTGATGAATATTTGAAGCCCTTTAAAAATCTATAACATTTTTAGTAGGAGTATCGATAAGCTATGGGGCATATCTTGATAGAGATGTAAATTTTATTTTGATATTGAATCAGTCTTGGTTCCTTTCTTTAGGTTGATAAAACTTTCCTATATTGCATATCTTGCTAATGGAGGAACATTTCACTCCCTGAAAACTTTTTTGAATTCCTCCCACATAATTAGATCCTCTACTTTACCATAGATTTTTTTTAGATGTTATCCCCTCCACTATTGATCTTCCTCACCTTCTAGCATAAAGATTGCACGCAAGAGGTATACGTCTATTCTCAGGACATCTCATTCCTTCAAAATTTTCTCAATCCTTATGATCAAATCCTCAGTTGTTCTAACATATACTCCTTTAAATAAAGGGAGTTGTAAACTCTATAAGACTTTTAAATGTTTATACTCCTCTGCACTAACAAGAGCACCTATCTCTATATTTGCACTGCTACTAAGAGTTGTAAAATTAATTGGTATAGCTACCAGTGTAACACTAGGTGTTGTAGATCCTACCAAAGATTATATATTTTCCATCATCTACATCATTATTTGCATCATATTCCTTGATATTATACTGGCATATTCAAACACTACTGGTGCATTGTTTATTCTATGTGTAATGCATTCAACTGATGTAATATTTTCAATACCTTTAGATCTTCGGTCATGCTGATATGACTGGCCATTAGTTCCCTGAGGTACTCTTTCAACCATCAAATCCGCAATGTATTACATCCAAAATTATGCATTTATATAATCATGTATATACATAATAATATGTTACTTTTATATGTTATTTGCAACCAGGACAGAAAGTTAGACTTATTACTAACTTAAAACAAAACTCTCTCCTAGGCTTTGTAATAGTTCTATCAGATTCAATCTTGTTCTCTTAAACAACTAAATTTTCTTAAGCTTCTGTAATCCAATCCTCAAAATCTTAAAATATGGCTTTGATACCACTTTTGTAACATCTCACGATATCCCTTACTAGTAATATAGAGTACCACATAATGTAACATAGTATTCAATCTTTACATATAATATTTTTCATCAATTTGATACTTGAATAAAAACATCCACCAATAAATTTACTAATTAAAGGGAAGAATTTAATAATTCCAATTACATCACAACAATACTTATATAGCCACTAAAAAATCATAATGTTTCATCACATCGTACATACCTTATAAGAAAACATCACAAATACTTCTAATCATAAAATCTAAAGTTTCTAACACTTGACTAATCGGTCTCAACTTTCTCTTTACATTTTCGTGTAACAACAACTAGTATAAAAATTGGTGAGCTATATAGGTCAAAAAGTTATGCAAATTTAATAGCAATTTAAATGCAATATTATAAGAAATCACAACACTGAAATCATATTTGAATAAACTTACCATTATTTGTAAAATAACATAAAATCATATTTTGGATTACCCTTTAATTTTTTTTAAAGTATACCATAATATCAATATTAGTATACTAAAAATTTGGCTAAACTTTCATAAGAATGTTCAATGGAGCCTATGTAAATCTGACATTATCTCCATTAAACTATGTAGAGGTCTCTTTTATCTCTTTAGGAGTCCCTTTTACCCCAGCTACTATGCAAATATCATGTCTGGGGTCCCTTTTGCCCCACATGTAATTGCATGTATCATATTTTATTATAACTAATATTTTCTAATTTGATATTCAGTAAACTACAAATACTTATAATTCATACTTGCTTTGTATTATTGCATTCTTTTATAACGATCTTTATGTTATGTTGTTTCCATACGAAGAATGTGTCTACAATAGGTAAAGAATTGAACTTCTTTTCATAATGTTAATCATAATTAATTGCTAATCATAATTGAAAGTAATTATAATTTTAACTTGTAGGAAAGAAATTTATTAAAAATTTAATATAAGTTAAACTTTTGGGGATAATTTAACTAAGTAAAAAAATTTGTGATCTAATTACATGGAATTTAGATTATTAAAAGCCTAACAACTAGTTTGATTTTGGATGGTCGTTTCTAGCAACCAAAGAAATTGTCCCTCTTCAATCGATTTTGTCCGTTGGATGGTTGGCTTAACAACCAATTTCTGCTTTGAATGGTCGTTTCTAGCAATTCAAGGGAATTGCCCCTTTTATGAGATATATTTTGATGCTTAGGATGGAGTTTTGACCATTTTGAATCCCTTCTTTGTCCCTTATTTTGGAGTTTTCATTATTTCAGTCTTTGGCTATAATATGCTTTTTATTTTCAGCTATTTTCTTAGTTTTGTTTATAGGAATTGAAAGTTTTTCGTATTTTTCTTACTATTCTGTTGTATTTTTACCTATGTAATTTTTTTGAAAATGTATCCTTAATTCTAGGAAAGTGATAGATAGATAGAGAGAGAGAGAGAGAGAGAGAGAGAGAGAGAGAGAGAGAGATTTTCTTTTGAAATGTGTATTTGTATTTTTAATAATTTTCCATTTATCTTCCTTCTATGTTAGCTCTTTACTTCTTTGCAAATAATAAAAGAATTTATTTTTTAGTTAACCTAAATATTGTTGGTTGGAATTAACAAGCTTCGACGATCATGGCAATCTTCTTTTCATTATATTTAATTTAAGCTTCATGTTTTGTTAGAGCTTTCATTTTTGCTAGGCTTGCTATTAGAAAGGGAGCTTCTCGGTGTCTCAAAGTGAAGGGGAAGAACGGGTGTATAAATTTTATGGCTTGACTTTTTATACATTAGATATGTAGGATTTTAGCATGATGCTTTATTTATGCAACTTTGGGGGAATTAAAAAATATCATTAATTTTTAAAAATGATGTTTGAGTTGTTAAGTAGGAAAATAATAGGTTTTTCACTTGAATAAGGTTATTATTTTATTTTGGTTCACATAATTTATTATTTCCTTTAAGTAAAGCCCAATCTAGACAACTTTGATTAGTGCAGACTATCTATCTACTTCAGTGTCATTGCTCTATTGTAGGAAAAATTATTACGTGTGGAGTCTGGTTATGTCCGGATTTCAATAAAAATATGACACGTGTCCTTATACACAGTATGTACAACTGTACACATAATATATAAATCATAAAATTATGTACATAGTGAGGACAAACTTATATACATAATATACACATTGTGTACACAGTTGTAAACATTATGTATAAATTTTATACACTGTGTCCAAGGACACATGTCATGTTTTTATTGGAATCCGGACGTAACTCTACATCCGGACTCTACACGTAATCTACATTAGTCTTGTAATTTTTATACTTGACCCTAAGTTTAAATCAATATGATCTCAAGCATAAATTAGCCTACCACTTGTTTAATTAATAGGGTAGCTTTTATGATTCATATTTTTATTGATCTTAGTTTAACTTGTTTCGAGTTTTCAATTTTACATTTTGTCGACTTTAAATGTAATAAATGAATTTAGACATCACGATCTAAACCATTTCCATCGAACGCAAATACTGCGGATTCAAATTAATTAGAAGGTATTTAAACCGCTGCAATAGGTCCTAAAAAGTGCTGTGAAAGCCTAATTTATTAGTAGTATATATATAACAAATCAATGTAAAAGTACAAATTCCTATCATTAAACATAAATTCAATATTGTAATAATATTCTTCATCTTGTCTATAAGATATTTAATTCATATGCACTTTTGAATTATGCTAAAAACCCTACTTTTAATTTCCAAAGACTTTATTGGCTATATAAGGAGATATTTAATTTGCAATATAGACCTATATATCCTATATGCTTCCAACTTTAAGCAGTAGGCCATGATCTAATGGTGCAAGGCTTTATGTTAGTGGAAGAATATCAATAAATAAATGATAAATCCATCAAATGCTTCAATAATTATTATTTAATATATTGATATCTATTTCAATTGAATATTATGAGGTCAGTTTGGATACTTGACAATCTCTCATTGCATCATGGGCTTGCTTGGTGGGGGACATGAAGTCCATTCTAATTGATGTAAGTTGAAAGCTTCATATGATAGTGACTTAGGCTTAGGTGTTAATTATGATAATTTTAATATATAATTATTATTATTATTATTATCATTATTATTATTATTATTATTATTTTGCAATGAATAATTGTCAATTAAGTTACATGAAAGTGAAGTAAAGGAGATTCTTATGGATTTTGTAGCTCATTTTAGGGCTGATTTTTTATTTTTAAGAGTTAGATTAGTTGATCAAAGGTTGGTTTTATTAGGTAAGTGGCAGGACTGTTAATTTTATTAAAAAATTTGTTGATTGAGATTGTTATGCTTTCATGTTTATTCTATTAGAGCTTGATAGCGACTTGTTTTGTGGCCACAAGGTTTATTTTATATGAGAAAAAGCTACTTTGAAGTATATTGTGGAAGGTTTTATCTTGGTACAAAGCATGAAGAAAGCTAAAACAATTGTAGTATAAGGTTGTAACATTGATTCTTTCCTCCTCTCTCTCTCTCTCTTTAATAATATTTTGGCTGATTTTTGGAAATATGTCATATTAAATTTATTACTGGTGAGAAAACAAATGTAGCATAAGGATCTAACATTGTTTGAACTCTTTTTTTTTTTTTTTTTTTTGAGGAGGGTGATCACTAAAATGCAAACCGTCGTGATTTTGTTTTTTTTTTTCAACCATTGTATTACATATTCGAGCGTAATGAGCTACTTTTTTAATAAATAAATATTTTATTTTGTGGAAATAGCATAAGTTTTTTATTTATTCAAATAATATATTTAGGGGTATTATGAGTCGAGCTTAGTTCACAGCTAACGCAAACTTAGTTCACTTATATATCTCATGGTATGCTCGAACTCAACTCAAGATCATATCATACACTGAACTCAAATTTCGTCTGATGAATTTAAATTAAGTTTACTGGCATGATAGATATTCGAGAACTAGGACATGATGTAATCACGCAACCCAACGAAATAACAAGCCGAGCCTCATAACTATATGAGCAATAATCTCAGCTTGAGCATCGAGTTCAATAAGTCTAACTCGCTAGAATATTAACGATTCAAGTTCAAGCTCACTTATCATGTGCACCACGAAATATAATATTATATGATAATAATAGTAACAATTCAAAATAAAGGGCTAATTAACAATTGAAATAACACTGCAATTATGCAACTTCAAAGTAATTTAGTACATTATTTGCCTTTGATCTATCTACTAGTATTTTATATTTAATTTCTTAATCCTTGTTTTTTTATAATGGTGATATTGAAGGAATGCATATAGTAGCATTATGCTTAACCCCCTCATTTGATGGGTTTTGCTCAATTTCATGGCTCAAGCCAGTAGGTGAATCTTGGTTTCAAGAAAAGGGCAAATAGACATCATAAGAAAAAATCCTCAACATCTCTTGTTAGTATTAAAAATTAAAATATTTTTGTGATACATTCAATGAGCACCATTTCGTAGAGCCATTTTTGGCAAAAAAAAAAAAAGGAAAATTATTTATTTTTCCTTAGTGAGTTGATATGCTTATTAGGGTGATAAAAACCACCATATAGAAGAATAAAAGAAGAAATTAAGGCTTCGTTTGGACTAGCTTTCTTCCTACTTCTTAAAGCAATTTTTTAGTACAAAAATTTAAATTTTTGTACTAAAAATTGATTTTAAAAAGCAGTAAAAAAGTCATCCCAAACGAAGCTTAAGTTATTCAGTAGTCTTGTTCCTTCATGCATTGAATAGGAAAGCAATGGTTCCACTATAATTACTGATAATACACGGTTGATTTCTTCTCTAAGAATGAGGAGATTGCAAATTATAGGAGCTTAGTATATTATTATCGAAGTGTTTCCCTTTATGTAAAGACCAAAAGTTAGCCTGCTGATATGTATGGGTCATATTATAGGGTCCCCATAGCTGAAGGCATTATGCGAGAGCATGCTAACAATGTTTAAATGAATTTGATTGTAGATGATATACTAAACTCTTATTATTTGGAATAGGATGGGCAAATAGGCATCGTCAACCTGAATGCAATTCTCTCATCTTTATCAACTATCTATAATGTCTTGATCACTATCGCCCGACTATGGCCCTTTGTTCATAGTTGTCCGGCTATGATCCTCCAATTATCATCATCATCCAATCACAGTCTCTTGACCACCATCGCATAATTACAGCTATCTAACTACTATTGCTTGAATATAATCCTATGACCATTATCACCCAACAACGATCATTTAATCATCGATCACCGTCGTCGACTAACCACTATCTCGATCTCGACAATAGTCCTCTGACCAACATTTCTTAATTAATGTTCACTAGCAATCATCACTTGTCTATGCATGATCTTCTTATCATTGTCTTGTAATCACAATCACCCAACTATATGTCAAAATTGGGTTGAGATGTTCTAATAACTATCATATCTTAGCTTTTTTTTTTCCATGGTATGTCCTATCAATTTTTTTTTCTACGAAATTATGCTATTTCCCAATGGATTCATCCATCAAGTCAAGTCAAATTAAGTACTATTCTTATAGTATTTGAATCATTCAGGATCCTTATTCACTTGGGTGGGTCACCTTTGATTGGACATAGACCTTATCAATTTGGTATCCTATAATCTCTCTCAATATTTTTTATGAACTCATTTCACCTTCTTCCATGCCTAAAAGTCATTATCATTTTCTTGCAATCAATGTTCAGCTCAAAATTAAAAAAAAAAAAAAAAAAAAATCACCTCCTCCTTATAAGAAATTAATTCCTCACAATCATTTTAAAAATATATATCTAAATAATTACAAGTGGCAAAATCTCAACAACTAAACAAAAAACGCCACCCACCCATCTTTTTCCCATATAAAATCCACCCATAAACATGACCTATTCATCTTCTTCATCAACCCCCTTCTTCTCCCCCTTCTTCTTCATGCCAACCTCTTCTTCCACATCCATCCACCTCTCCTCCTCCCACTCCATTAACAGAGCAAGACCAAACTCCATGAGATCACATCCTGACCCACCCAAATCTTCTCCCCAATCCAACGGCTCCTCAAGAAAGAAGGAGACAAAGGCTTCCAACGCCACCATAAGATACACAGAGTGCCGGAAAAACCACGCCGCCAGCATCGGAGGCTACGCCGTCGACGGCTGTCGTGAGTTCATGGCTTCCGGCGAGGAAGGCACCGCCGCCGCCCTCCGCTGCGCCGCCTGCAACTGCCATCGTAGCTTCCACAAACGGGAAGTCGACGACGAACCTCCCCATCTCTGTGACTACTCCTCCACCTCCTCCTCCTCCCACCGGTGATCCCCACCCACCTATCCAATTATGATTGCTTGATTCCTTCATCACTTGTGTTTGTCAGTATAAAGAGAAATGGTTAATTCATTATATTTAGGATATTTATTAGTATAATTAAGCATTGTTATAATGATTTTCTTATAACATTGAGAGAGTGATGTGGTTTCTTTCTTCCATTTGAAGCTTTCCATACTGTAGCATTTGGTGTGTGTGTATGGATGATAAGTACTAAATGAGCTTAGCTATGTATTAATCTATATTAATCTGTATTGATTCTCACTCAATATCAGTTATACAGATCAATTAATATGGACTAATACAAAACAAGAGCACAGAAAATTCAGAAGCTTTGCTCATTTAACAGTTTCCTCCTGTTTTTTGTTGTATCTGTATGTGTTAGTGATGTAAGTGCTGTGGTGTATTGCCTTTATTGTCTTATCTTGAATTAAAATTTGCATAAATAATATTTTTTTTTCTTGAATTAATTTAATGAAAATGTGATTTTTCTCTTCCCTCTTGCGTGAAATGATGATCTCCAACTTCATATATATTTTTTAATAATATAATTAAAAATGATTTTACAAAAATATATCTGATTGTGGTGAAATTAAGAAGAAAAGAAACTTAATATTTTAAATCTGACCTGCAATAATGATTCTGATATATATTAAGCATCACCTAATAGACCTTTATATATCCTTAATTGCTTTCATCAAGACAGCCTTAGATGATGAATGTGATTAATATTCAAATGGCAAATGGCTGATTTCTTTGGTGTTTTTTATTCAATGGATGCTTTGTTACTTCAATTGTTAATCAGATAGCATGTGATTGTGTACTATATTTTAGGCAGCGGCGGATCTAGGAAGTGCTCAAGGTGGGTAATTGTCAACTCTGAAAAAAAAATTTTCCTCTTAGTAGAATAAACATTTTAACTATTTTACATCCCCCTCTCGATCAATAAATGTATTTGCCCAAAATGTTTATAAAAAATTTCTTTTCTATTTCACCCTAAGCTTATGCACGTTCTAATTCTATTTTGCCCACTCTTAAAAGAGAGAATGATTCCGCCCTGATTTTAGGCTTTATCAAGGGCGGAATTTCTTAACAAGTGACTAGTTTTTTGGAGTTTTCCTGCCATCAATTTATCGTTTTGACCCATTCTCATAAAAAAATGCCCAACTTAACCCTCTACTTAAAATAAATTGACTAATTAATTAAAATCAAAACTCATATCTTTTACACTCTTACATGCTTTATTGGTATTATTTTACTAATGTTTTGCATTTTTCTCTAAAAATTCTATATATCTTGCCATCAGTCCCATGAGAATATTTTTGTTTTAGGCTTGGAAAAGTCTCTATCTGTTGAATCTAATTCCATTGAATGTAGACTATGAAAACTTTCAAAACTATTTTCATTATATAGAAATGTGATCGTTACTTCTCACAATTTCTTGAGCACATATTTCATGTAATTATTTATATTTATTTGTCTAAGAAAATATAAAAGAATTTAAAATTAAAGGAAGATAAATAGAGCATAATTAATCATTACATAATTAAAATTAAATTGGCCTAAATCTAATTAGCACTTAATTATAATTAGCTTATATGAAATTTATGAGATTTTTTATTGTGAATGTGAATGTGAACAAATCACATACAAATCATTTTTTAAATAAAAAATTTCAAATCAAAAGAAATTACTTATTAAATTAGCTTATATTGAATTTAATAGAGAAAAAATTAGGAGGAGACTTATTTTATTCCAAATTTGAACAAAAAAATTAGCATATCATAAAGAGTAATTAATTAACACCTCACTAATTAAGTAAATCCTTCTGAATATTATCTCTCTCATCAATTCAAATTGAAAATGTACAGATTTGAAGAATTAATAAGTATTGAATAAAATTGAAGCCAAGTTGGTCCCCTCAAACAGGAGAATAAATGTTATCAGGCATACAGATTTAAACCTCTTTCTTCAACAATTGAAATACCAGAAATATCTGCAGCTTCTGTCTACTCACAAAAGGGATTTTTTTTTTAATTGAATTTTATTATATTTTTTAAGAATTAATATTTATGATATAATTAGTAATAATGACATGTGACTAATAATTTAGCTCATCACAAAAGGAAAGCCTGATTGATTTAATTTCTTTTTTTATATATTAAAATAAATAATAATAATAATAATGAGCTAGGCAAGTTTTTCATCTTACAAATTGCAAAAAATATATATATAGCAAATATTTAATGTAAATATCCCTTTTTTTTCATAATAAGCATTCAATTTATTTAATTTTCTTAAAATTTTCATATAATTTTTGCATTTTTATTGCAAAAATTCCCAACTCCAGCTCCAGCACCATAAAGACATAAACCAAACTGTCCAGCACTCCATGTGCAATAATCTTAGTACTGTATCTTGAGAAGCTTTACTGTGCCCTTGCATTCATCAGGGGGTTCAAGCTTCAAGTAGAATCCCTTGCATGCACTTTTTGTCTTAATTAAACAGAAAAAAAATGAAAAAAAACATGAATAATCTCTTAAGCAGAAGTTAGTTTTCTGTGAACAATCATGTACATATATCTTCTTTAGCTAAAAAGTTTATTTCAGACTGTCCCTGACAGACTACAGCTTACTAATTTTGATCAAATTCAGAGATCTTCTTTGAAAGCTGCTTTCTTTCATAATCACGAAAAAGAATTATATTCCATCTATGCAGATTCTATCTAGCAAAATCTTCTAGAGTTTTACTTTATTTCACAGCTCAATTATTACTGAAACATTTAGTATTAAGCCAAAAGTGGGTGATGATCATGTTGTTGAAATGGGTTCACCTACCATGCTTGACTAAAATGGCCTGTGAATCCCAATGAAAACAATAAAAAGAAAGAGGAAAAACTCTTTAAGAACAAAAGAAGATAGATGAACAGTAAAGCAAGATATGTAAGAAGTTTTTAATGAGATAATAAGGGAATCAGATGTTGCAGGATTAGTCCAGATTCTTATTTCACTGCATAAATGTCATCTGTTCATTTGTCTCTAATTTTTAGTAGCTATAATGACAATCACTACAGGAAAATCGGTCATTATCGATGGATTACCCGGCTGCCCGCCCGCTTCCTTCCCGCGCTACCTAGGATCTCTTGCCCGTGCTGCCTACCGCGTGAAGGCCATGGGATTCAAATTGAGTTCGAAAGATATTTCAAAGTCCCAACCAATTTGCAAGAAGGTCAAATGCACTAAAACTACTATTATTTTTTAATTTAATATATCCTGATATATCACAAACAAATTAGAATTAAAAAGTAATTTAAAAAATATTAAAGTTAATAATTAATTAAAAAAAAGTTATTAAATTAACAATTAATTAGAATTAGTTTTTAAATTAAGAATTAATTAAAATAAATTATTAAATTAAAATAGACTATAAAATTATTAATTAATTAAATTAAGGATATATGAATTTTTTAGAAATTATTAAAAGCCGCCGGAAAATCAGTCGGAAAATTTACTAGAAATAAATCCGCCAGAAAGCCGCTGAAAATCTGACGAAAAATCATTTGGAGATATTTCATTGTAAACCGCCGGCGGAAAGTCACTGATAATGGACGATTTTTCTGTAGTGAATTATGTCATTAATAGTGTTACTAAATATTGCTAAGAAGTCAAACTTTAATTGAATAATATGTAAAAACATTATTATAGCTTTAATCACACGTTTCTATATAGAAATTTTTTAATCGTCAATAGTTTTATAAAATAAGATTTTATTCATATAATTAATCAGCACAATTCTTCAGCTATGAATATACATAAGCTATGTGCTAAACTTGATGACTTTAATTAAGATTTTAAAAAAAGAATCATGACAAAAACTAAAAATTTTTAGTCATACTTAAATCATGCATGTGTGGTTATAGCATAAAATTCATACCACGTATTGTTTAAATATGATTAAACACTTGATTTTATCATATTTCTCTGTCTGTCTCTCTCATATGAACTTCTCGCAGAGCCACCAGAGGACAGATTTGGTGGTCCAAATTGCCAGCCAAACATAAGGGAGACGTTAGAGCTCTTCTGTAATCCAAATCTAACCACAAAGCACCCAAGCAGGTTGGCTGGCTACTGTGTTTGGATAGAAAGCAAAGGTACTTAAAGACTTGAGGTGGGACACTTAAATATCCTAAGGCCACCCCCACTTTCCTCTTTGTGACTTCTGGAAAGCAACCACTGATTAGTAGGTGCTTGAAAATGACTTGAAACTGACATGGAAGTTAGGGAAAACGGATGAGCTAACTTAGTGGCTTTTCAATTAGGGCTAGGCCCCAATGTCTTCTAGGCTGGCCTAATTCATGGCTTGAGATCCATGTGCTCGGTCCCCGTCGGCTCCCACCTATAATTTATTCAACAGTACGTGTTTGGCTTCATCGTGTTGATTAAGTTTGAACGACCAATTTAGGATGAGCGATACGACTCATCTGACCCAACCTATTAGTTCGATGGCATTTTCGAATTCTATTTGAGCTTTTTGTGGGGTCAACCTTTCTTAGATTCAAATAGTATACGGATTTTAGCAAAGCACTAATATATCATTAATAATATACGAGATTTACATACATGTCATATAATTCTAATGCATAAATTTTGATATTTACTTACCAAACTAATTAGTCTCATCAAAACACGTGCATGAAAAATTGTATTTCTCATAATTAGAAAGATTAATATTTATTTACGCGATTTAAATATTTAAGCGATATAAATAAATTTCAAAGTTAAGATGTTATATAATTTTATAAAAATTGTGTGGCATAGATGTAAATCGCCCATATAGTATATATGCTTGAGATTAACTATGATTTTTTTTAACGAAAAAGGCTCATATTAGTAAGGGAGAAAGTTTACTCAATATTATTGCTTCTATTGATTTTTAGGAGCCAATTTGTTTATAAAGAGCATTTCATTGAATTGAGTATTTTAGTTTATATGTTTTTGTACAAAATTAATCACTTTGTGTTAATTATATTTTGTATTTATTTATTTTAGTTGTGATGAATTTTATTTTCATCTAAGTATATAGCACTTATTTCAAAGTAAAATTAATCATTTTTAGATCAAATTTGATTGAGAATTAAAATATGCAAAATAATAAATAGAATAATAATTTGACTTTCAAAAGCCTCATTATTGAAATTCATTTATCAATTCTCAAAAATGAGTTCTGAAATTGAAAACAAACATTCATCAGATTTTTATGTTTAATTTTTTTTTTAAATTATCAAAATCATTTTTGAAACTTTATTCCACCCTCTTACATCAAAACAAATTAGTGCCCAAAGTGAAAGGTGCTTACAAACATGCTAATAATTAAGGTTTAAGCTTTCACTTAGCCATCCTTATTTGCTTCTTTGACTTTTGAAAGCTTAGAGTATCTTTTTTATTATTTTTTTATTATTCATTTCTTCAATCAATTTATGTATGTACTTTATGATTTTATGATTATAAGGTGTTACAATCATGAACATTTGACTTAAATTGATCAAATCTTTTTTTTTTTTTTTGGGGACATTTAGCCCATTTAAGGCAAACTCACACACACAACGCATACACAAAGACTCGAACCCAAGACCTCTTAGTTGGAAGCATAAGCTCTCAACCAATAGGCCAAGGTGAGCTGTGTAATTGATCAAATGTCGATCGTCTTATGAATTTTAATTCAATTTATTAAAATCATCACCTACTCACCTAGTGTACTTGCAGGTACCCCACGAGTTCTCTCTCATAGAGAACTCTTTAAGGGAACTTGTCTTAACAAAGAACTCTTTCTCATTGGGAACTTGTCCTCACATAGCATAACATAATAATATGGCTTATTGAGTGATAGTCTACTTTATTAATTTTTCTTATAGTTTGATAGCTGATAGATTTCTTTTGACTTTACTGATCATGTTGATTTTATTGTTAATTTTCTTAGGTTTTTATTTCTTATATTAAGTGATAATTGATATTAACTAGAACTGAATATACATATTGATTATTTTGTCTTATATTAAAAACAGTGATGAAATTTTGGTTACTTGCTGGACTTTTATTCTTATGATGTGATTTTCTTATAATTTCAAGTGAAGGAAAGGGTCATGATCAGTTGGAGTGAGATTAATAGAGATCTTTAAGATTTCTTTTGATTTTATTTATATTTTTTTATTCTTGTGTAATTAGAAGTTTGTGATAGATTAGTAATTGTACTAATCTCCTAGCTATTTTATATTAATTTTTGGAGAATGAATATAGTATAATATTTTGTGGTTTTCAATTATTATATATTATTTTGATCATTTATAAAAGCTTTGGTTAATTAATTAAGAAGATAAAAATAGATAATTCTTCTACATGTAATTATGGGGCATTACAATAATGTTGTTAAAAGTTTCTTCCAAATCGAGCACCTCCCAAGGGTGTTAAAGCCATGATTATAATCCTTGATCCATAAATGCTCTTATGCTACCAATATCTCTAAATATCAGCCAATCTTTATATGAAATGTCTGTACAAAATTATTACTAAGATTCCCTCCAATAGAATGAAGCTCATAATGCCCTTCATTATTCATCAAAGTTAAGTTGGGTTCATTCACGAAAGGATTTCCATAGATAATATTATTCTGACTTCTAAACTTTTGGGGGAATTTAATGTTGTTGTAATTAAATCAAAAAGTTTTCTATGCAAAGATTGATATAAACAAAGCTTTTGATATTGTCTCTCATGAATTTTTATTATCCAAGATGAAACAAAAAAGGTTTTCCACACATATTTTGTTAATTGGATCAAAGGGTGTATTAATGATGTGCATTTCTCTTTTTTCATTAATGGGGCACTTAAAGGGTTCTTTAGTATAATTTACTTTCTTTATACTAAATTATATATGTTTAAGAAAAAAAGGAATTATTTATTAGAGAAAAAAAAATATTTGGATAAGATCTAATGCACTATCAATAAAAAAATGATTAAAGGATTATGCGAAGTTATTTGTGCCAACCTTACCAAAAGAAAGTGGCAATCAAAGCATGCAATACTTTTCTAAAAGTAGGTTTTTTTGAAGGGTTTGCCATCTCTTGATATATAAGCTTTAATCACCATGCTTTGTGTTTATTATCAGGCTGATGGAGAACGAGAGGGAAGTTATAATCTTTTGATGGGATAGATATATAGTAAGTAAAGATAAAGCTATCCTCATTAAACAATTAAAGCAAAAAAGCTTACTAAATCAAGGCCAAAGATCAAAGCCATAAAGCTAAGTTAAAAAGAAAATAAAGCTTCAAATTTAAACAGTGTATGGCTACCAAGTTATTGTTGCATAACTAAGGCTTTGTTGGGACGGCCTTTTTATTGCTTTTTAAAACAGTTTTTTAGTACAAAAATTAAAAATTTTGTACTAAAATGCTGGTTTATGAAGCAATAAAAAAGTTGTCCCAAATAAAGCCTAATTCTTGCTTGATTAGAATTGCTTTTTTTATCTCAATTTAATCTATAGACCAAGTGATCAAAACTATGGCGTTATCAAGTTTAGGCAACTTTTTTTGACCCCATGCATGAACCCTCTCAACTAGCTTTTATTAAGAAAATGGTATGTAAACCTTTAATTAAGCTATGTAAAACATGCTAAGCAATCAATAATTTTAGGTATTTTAATATGATACCCATTTCTTTATTAGTTATTGATAATAGTGTCTTTGTTTTAAAAATGATTTAGTTGCATGTTCTAGCATATATATTATAATTGGCATTAAATTTTTTTTCATTAAGCTATGAGCATTTGTTTGCATAAATTATGCTGTCCAAGTATTAATGATTATAGTAAATTTAATTCTATTATTAGTACTTGCTAATAAATATTTATAATATTAGAGATAGAAAAATCTTATTTGTTATTTTCAAGCATGATATATTTTCTTTATTTTTATCATTTACATATTATTTTTTTCAAATAAGGATTATCAAATTTAGTAGAAAGAATATCAATAGTGGTTATAACAATCATATATAGAACTCATGATAAACCTTTTTATGATATTCAAATGAGAAGATTTATTATGCATGTATTACTTATATAGTATATCTTATCCCTTTTAAGCTAAAATTAATTTATCATCATAAAATCTAAAAAAGATTATTAATATCATAAGTACGTGACTTATTTGCAGATTATTGGTGAATTGATGATAATAAATATTATATGATATTATCTAATAATTTACTAATTACTTTATAAGTTACTGAATATTTTAAATAACTCGAAGATAAGCATTTTTTTCATTTAAAAATGGACTCGAGATTAAGACTTCATGAAAACTTAAGTGCAAAGTGTCATTGTTCTTAATTTTAGAAACGAGTTATATCAAACAAATGATTTAAGGATGGAAAACAAACTCCAAATATATTTTTATTTTAATTTATAAGTAATACATTTATTTTAAAAAATATTAAATATGCATTACATTTAAAGGATTTATTTGCAAAATCCATATTTGCATTCCCTATTGGATATTACATATGGTTAGGGATCATGCATGTAATCTCACTTATATTCTTTAGAGTCATTTGTGAAAGCTATGTAATGATTCAAGTATTGAGCAATTATTAATATTGTGCTTAATTGTTTAATTACTCTCACTTATATCATTACATATTTACATTGATATATTTATTGTTGTGTGAACACTTGTTTGTTTGTGTGATTTTTCTGTTTGATGAGTTAGTTATCTAATTTTAGGTAGTTAAGTTAATCATTTACAGTATGCTTTACAATCATAAAGTCGCTCACTTATTTTACTTAGTATCACAACCTGACTCGATATCATACGTGTCATATCATATCTGATTGTGACTAAACTAACCCCAAGATTTGGTTAGAAAAGTACTGAAATAAAAATTTTAATATACTATACAGAACCATTATTGAATGCAATATAAAGCTAAAGACTACTAAATCTCAAAATAATTTTTTTATATATCAACCAAAATATACACAATCTGAACTCTATCTACAACAATGTTTGACAATAGAGATAATAACAAAATAAAAGTTGAGTCGTAAAAATCAAAACTAACAAAAATATACCTATAGCACATCAAAATATGATATCAAAAACTACTCAGCTCACTCCTTACCCTTTCTATGGCCTAAAAATAGAAATTAAAGCATGAAAGAGCTAACACGACTCAATAGGTTATCGTAGTCAAAAATAAAAATCAATAACTAAAATCAAAAGAATTTAATAGTATTGTGCTGTAAAAGTAAAAGTATTGTACGAAAAAACTGAGTCTAAAACTAAAGCAAAAGCTGAAATTAAAATCAAATGAATTATAAATAGATATTTATTTTATCAGAATGACTCTTAGTCTATATATATATATATATATATATATATATATATATATATATATATATATTATATATATATATATATATATATATATATATATATATATATATTCATTAACAGAATTCCACCTCGGTTGCCCGCAAGCACCGACATGACAGAATTCTACTTGGTTGTCCATTAGCACTGGCATAACAGAATCCTACCTCAATTACCCATTAACACCAGCATAATAAAAGCTCACCTCAATCACCTGCTGGCACCTGCATGACATCACATCACATCACATTTCTTTTATATTTTAAATGTATTTTATTAATTAAATTATAATTAGATTAAATAAAAAAATTATCTAAATATCACAACGATAGGCAATAGAAATACTATTGAACAAAAAATCACTGTTTCAAAATATAACCAAATTACCAGAGATTGTCTAAGACATCATTTTGAAGCTTTAATTAAATTGAAGCATTATTTTTAGATGTCAAAATAAATTATTGAGTAGATAAAAATTACTGCTCTTTGTAAATCACCCTAAAAGAAATTTTCATAATATACTCAAAATATTCATAATCTTAATCTCTATAATATATAAAATGTTACGAAGTAAATTTTTTACCAGAACAAGTTATCCTAATTTTTCGATAACGGAAATATAATTTTGAACGAAAATATGAAAAATATTAAATTATTCAAAACAGAAATATGCAAAATGTAACTGACATCAAAATATACTAAATGGGGTAAAGTGATTTAGGATATTTTTAATAATTTTAATAAATTAATAATATAATATTATTATTATAATAAATTTTCGGTATAAAATTTATAAAAATTCTTTTGGAGATTTAAAAAGTTTAAAAAAAGTATAAGATCGCTCATTTTATTTAGAAAATTCTAATAAAATTGATTTACAAACTCGATACATGATGGTCCCAAAAAAACCCACTTATACTACATGTTGCGGGCTAGAATATACGCTGCGGTAGAGTTTAGAAATTCACGTCCGAGCGTTGCACGAATATTCAGCACACAAACAGAAAAGAAAATGAACACCAGGATTTTTACGCGGAAAATCCCGAAGAGGGAAAAAACCACGGGGCCATGCCCAGCTGAATAGTTTTACTAATGTTTTTGTAAATTACAAGAAATTGATTCATCCAACAAATCGGGACGATCAGATTACAACTTGAAGCAAATTTACAAAGTTTTGCAGAATCTCATCGTTTCCTGAAAATCCAACAGAGTTCCGGCGTATTCAGGCGGCAGGAAGAGCTCCGGCGGTGGTCGAGGAGGAGAGGATTCTCTTTTTCCCCTTTCTCTTCTTCTTCCCTTCTTCTTCTCTCTTTCCACTTTAGCCCTTTGCGAAGAATGAGGGCTCAATTTAAGTTTTTTCGGGATGTCTAAGCTCGTAAATAGTCGCGAGATCAGGGCGAATAGGATGGTTGAATGACGTCCGATATTAATCCTACAACATGCACCTTTCGTTGGACATTTGAAGACCTTAGTGATGTCGGAATTCGGCAATCTTGGGCCGTGGATTTGTCTCGTCGAGCCACTCGATTCGAGTATAAGCTCATTAAAATCGGAGACCGTTTGATAACTCAAATTGTTGTTTGAACCTTCCAACAGTGCTTCTGGTCCTTGATTCAATTCAGACCCATTTGGGCTCGGATTGGGTTGAATTTGGTGTCATTGGGTTCGTATTGTTGCGGATCAATGGTTTATGATTTTGATGATAGCAAACATTTTTATTTCTCTACGACTGCCTTATGTACTGACATTTCATGTTCACATAATCGGACTGCAATTTGGAATTAGCTCAAGATTGAGTAGACTAGGTCTGAGTCAGTTTGTACACTTTTTTCTTTCTTGAGTCTATTGTATTTAGTGTGGCTCCTGATGTTTTGTAGCTTGGAAGATTTTTCTGTTGCTCCCTAAAGTTTTCTATTTTTGGTAACATCGTCTGGGATGATATTTATATCGTCCTGGACGATCGGTCCAAAAGAAGAAACCCTAATTAGGGCATCCTTATTAAGGCAGCCGTCATAAGCTGATCGGCCTAGACGATACTTGTATCGGCCAGGACGATAAGCTCAATTCAGAAAGAATAAGCTGCCATGATCAGATTAGGTATTCATTGTTTTAGGAAATCGGCCAGAACGATATAGATATCATCCAGGACGATCTAACTCAATTATGACTAAATTGATCTGGTATCTTTGGAAAACATTATTGGCTGATTGATACGATTACATCGTCCGGGACGATCAAAGGATCGTCCGGGACGATCATAGGATCGTATGGGTCGATGTCCGGGACGATTTACATATGCCAGCACCAATTCCGGGCGATGATCAGGACGATTGAAATCAATTTTAAACTAATCGCCCAGGATGATCATTATATCGGCCAGGATGATGTAATCAATTTCTTCTGATCGTCCTAAATCATTCCGGGCTGATGAGCTTAAATTGTACTGATCGTACATGATGATATGCCTATCGTCCTGGACGATAATATCGACAACTTGCATTAATGAGCTCGTTTTGAGCACTTCTATTTAAGCTTTGTCAAGGCACTTGTTAAGTGTCTTTGGCAGCCATTATAGCTTCGTTCTTGTGGGGGAAACTTGAAGAGGAGCTTGAAAGGGATGAGGAACGGGTGAAGTCTGAGAGAGGGAGAAGATCCTGTGAGGGGGACTCAAGGAATGTGGAGGGGGATTCCACACGGTTGCTCCGGCAGGCTTGCACCTTAATACCGTCGGATTCAAGCTTGTCTCGAGGGAAGTTCACCAAGAAGAAATCTCTTTGGTGTCAAAGGACCTGGCGACTCCGCCGCACCAGGGAAGGTGGAAGTGATTCTGTAAGGGCTTCTCCCCTGCCTAGCTTGGGGGCTAAAGGAGAGTCACATTTTTAGTGCAATACTTGGAGGGTGCCTCCAAGGAGTGGACGTAGGTCAAGATTTGACCGAACCACTATAAAACCGATGTGTTCTTTTCTTATTATTGCTTCCGCATTATTTTCTTCCGTACTTGATTTCTATGGTGATTTTGGTTTGAGTTTTATCTTTGGTTTTAAAGTTATCCAATTCACCACCCTCTTGGTTAGCCTTGGGCCAGTTTATAAGGGGCCAAACATCCCTAACGAACTTTCACGTATTTCCGAGACGCTCAGTTTGACTATAAGCTTGCTGAAATCGGAGTTCAGGTGCTCTCGAATTTTATTTTTGAAGTTTCCAACTAGCTTTTTACCTCGAGATTCGTGCCCGATCAAGATAATTTTGTGATGACGTATCACTACATATGTCAATTTCTTATGAAATTTTATCAATGCCCAAAAATTATGAAAAAATAGTGAAATTAAAACACAATAATATATATGTTATGACAAAAAAGGTTTGTGATTTGGACTTATAATGACTACCGAAATAATTTTTGACTATTATAGATAAAAATATCTTTTTAAATTTTTAAGTTATAGCATTTAGTTTGTTTGTTTAGTTGTAAAATTATTTAAATTTAACATGCTTTGCACATGGGCTTAAACTAGGAAGGATTTCAAAATTAATTATAAAATATGGTTGCATAAATAATTCACCTCTCCAATTGTTGGGCCTTTCAACTTTCAAATATGTCGTATCATCATTCAATGATGTCAACCCCAAATATGAACTAAACATAGAAAACATTTTATATCTTCCATTATTTTATGATGAATTAACAATTCTTTCAATTTATAGTATATTTAGAAAAAAAATAATTATTGTAAAGTATTAATATCTTCAAAAAAGTGATCAAGATATGGTTGTGAAAGATTTTTTTTCTTGTAATTGTTTCTTTCTTTTCAAACAAGTTGATAGCGATGCCATGTAAAGTTGGTAGAGGTCATGACCATTAGAAATCATTTAAAGGCCCAAAATTCTTAGTATGACTAAAAAGCCAAATATGGTAGAAAGTTAGATCATATGTAAAAATTTGATTTATACAATCAAATTAAAATATTTCAATACAAAGTTTGTAAGAGTTTATGGCCCTTAGGGATTAATTAATGACCCAAAAGTCCTAGTAAGACCAAAAAGTCAAACAATATCAAATTTTGACATGTGATTTAAAACATACTTCTTATTTGTTAAGATGAATTGTTGAGTCAAGAATAATGTTTCCAATATTATATTTTTTTATCCAACTTGATTTATATAATTCATTTGATCTTATTTAGGTGCCACTTATATAACCATTTTATATTAAATTGTTAAATTTATATGCTTTAGTTGATTTTTTAATGACCATGATAATAAGCCACCACTTCTTTTGATATTAGGATTAAACCATAAGCTCTTATGTTATATTGAAGAAGATTGTTTAGTAATTTTTGGTTTCTAGTATAAATTTAGCTTTTATATGTTACAAAAAATTGACTTGATCAGGCATGAATCTTGAGGCATATCCAAGTTGGGAGCTTTTGAAATCAAATTTGGGGTTATCCAAACACCAATTTTAATAAATCTATAGTCAATTGAACATCTCAATGAGATGAACCAATCGAGACAAAATTGGTCCAATTCAAGCCCAAATGGGTCCAAATCAAGAGGCAGAAGCATATTTGGAAGTTTCAAAGCATTAATTGGATAACCAAGTGATATCTAAATATGGCATGCTTATAGACAAATCGAGCAGCTCGACGAGACAAGTCCAACGAGCCCATTATTGCTTAATTCTGACATTATTAAGGTATATAAATGCTCTAAAAACACTCCATGATTAGGGGAATCAGTATAGTTGTCTGATGGAGCACTTCAAACCTGCCCTGTATCTTCCCATGTTTACTGGATGTGTCGCTCATGAAAATCTATAAAATGACCCTCACTCTTTACATGAAGTGGATCTTTGGTTGGAGATTAGAGAGAGCTCTAAGGCTTCAATGATCTAGAACTCCACCTAAGCACCACCGCAGGCGAACTTTCGTTGACCTTCGCCATACCACCTCCTAGCCTCCGACCATTGTTGGACGTCCACTCGACTGCTGACCGTCATTGTACTTCTGCCCGACCATTATTGATCACCGCCTGGCCACCGACCTCCACTGAACAACCCCATAGCCGCTAACTGCTATCAAACGTTCACCCAGCCACTGACCATTCCAGATTTTCACCCAACCATTATCGGACCATCGCACAGCTATCGACCACGGTTGGACTACCGCTCGGTCTCTTAACGTCATTGAACTTCCTCTCGACCATCATCGGACCAAAGCCTAATCGTTGACTGCTACTGGACTTCTGCCCAGATTGTCGTTCGACTCTACCCGACCGTCATCAAACCATTGTCGATTTGCCAACTGCTGCAGGACTTCTACCCGACCATATTCATTACAAACCCCAAATATCTATATAGAGTCTGATCGACTCTCCAAACTATTGTAATTGCACCACCTCTAAGCTAAAGGGATGGATCAACATGTGTAATTCATTCAAATTTAGTGGAATCTTCTCATCTGGGCCAAGCCCTATAGGATTTCTCTTTTTGGTTTTTCCAAGTAAAAAATTTATGGAATTTTCTCCGTTCTATCTCCAATTATATATTTGTGTGCTGGATATGTGCATCACTAGGAAAAAAATTCTCTCACTCTACCGCCGCAAATATACTAGCCCGCAACGAGCATGTGATGCATAAACATTGCTATGAACACACACACACATAATTTCTTACAAAGATATAAATTCAAATAGAAGCAAATTTAATTTTTAACCAATAAAAAAATCAACGTGAAAGAAGAAGAAGAATAAGAAAACAGATAATAACAAAAAAAAATTTATTGTAAAATAAATTTTTATTTTTATTCAAAGTGATATGGTTTTTTCCAAAATTCTTCAATCTCTGTTATTGAAGAAATTGTTTCCATGAAGAACGATTTGTTCAACTAAATAGATAGCGATGCAATGCAAAGGTGGGAGAGGTTATGGCCGTTAGAAATCAAAGGCCCAAAAGTCTTAGTATGACCAAAAAGTCAAATAATATCCAAAAGGTTAAATCATATATGAAAACTGAATTTGTACGACCAAATTGATACTAATGCAATACAAAGCTGTGAGTGTTTATGGCCTTAAGGATTATTTAAGGATTCAGAAGTCCTATTAAGGCCAAAAAAAGTCAAACAATTTCAAACTTTGACATTTGATTTTCTCTTTTTTAGATGTTTAGGCCAATTAAAAAGTTAACTGTTATTCTGACACTTCAAAAAAAAATATGGGATTTGATTTTAAGTTTTTTTTATTGATTTTAAGAATTTCCTTAAAACATTTGTAATGCCTACATTGAGAGGCAACAATTTTTTGTTCAACCATTTGAGATTTTTTTTTTGTTAAGTTTCAATTTGGACGATTTTCTTTCTATTTCTTAAAACAGATTTATGATGCAAGAATTAAACTTTTTGTACTAAAAAGCTTCTTTAAAAAACAAAAAGAAAGCCATCACAAACGAAGCCTAAGGCTTCGTTTGAAACGGCTTTTTTATTGCTTCTTAAAGTAATTTTTTAGTAAAAAAATAAAAAAATTATATTAAAAAGCTGCTTTAAGAAGTAATAAGAAAGCCGTCCCAAATGTAACCTTAGTCTACTTCAATCTCTCCATATTTTCTGAAACAATAGGATAATGGAGATGTTTTTTTTATCTATTTCTTTGTGCTCTCTACCTTAGATAATTTATTCACGAACAAAAATAATATATATTACATAATATATCTATTTATCATCATATAAAATCACTAAAAAAACACCACTAAATACCAAAATTTAAACTACATCTATAAAAATTCAAATTTCAATGTAATTACCCCAACGCAAGTTTTTTTTCCCCCTCACTTTCCATAAACTTTAATATTCGAACAAACATAGCCCCTTGAATCCAGCAGGGAAAAGCGAATGCATTATACAATTCCACCACTTAAAAAGCCCAGCAGTGGCCTGACTAAAAGTTCTAAGTGGAGAAATCTTATTTATTTTCATTCTAATGTTCTCAAATGGCTTAACCATTACTTAGGCTTCGTTTGAAGGACGGCTTTATTACTGCTTTTTGAAGTAGCTTTTTAGTTAAAAAATTTTAATTTTGTACTAAAAAGCTGCTTTAACAAGTAGTAAGAAAGCCGTCCCAAACAAACCCTTAGAATAATAATAACAGCAGGAATGCTGAAACTAGGGGTGTCAATTTCGGGTCACGGGTCCGGGTTCGGGTCGAACCCGAAACTGGACACGGTCTATTTGTGGTCAACCCGAACCCTACCCTTTTGGAAGACGGCATTTTCCTGCACCCGAACCCGACCCGCTTTGGGTCCGGGTCAACCCAACACAACCCGACACAACCCGAATGACCCATTTCCAACAAAAAATTGGTTTTCGGGTCAAACGAGTATATCTACCCTTTTTCGGGTAAAAAACGGGTCAATTTCGGGTTGCCGGGTCTTTTTTTTTTTAAATCGGGTCAATTTCGGGTCAAGAGGTTAACCTGAACCCGGCCCAATTTTTGAAACGGGTCGAAATGATGAACCCGAATCCGACCCGTTTTGGGTTCGGGTTGACTCTAACCCGAAATTTTCGAGTCAAGTTTTCGGGACAGTCAAATATTAACATCCCTAGCTGAAACAACAAATAGGCTCCCCATGGTTCTTTTTACCACTCCACTGATGAAAACTAGCAAACTAAACAAGACACAGTTAACTATTATGTATTGCTCGAGCTCAGTTGTGTATTATAATTTATACTAGGTTGGTTTAGAGGTTTTATTCGGCTCTTCTCTTCTTCTTTGCCAATATAGCTTAAAGAAGAGACTGAATTCTGTTAGTTGTTAATGGCGATCAGAATTCATTGCGATTTGACAACACTTACTAGTCAGTGGCCACGGCGATGAAAGCCAACTAGATAATGGAGTTGGTGCCAAGGATAGGAAAGTTGATGATGATTAAGGCTTTTTAGGATGGCTTTCTTATTACTTCCTAAAACGATTTTTTAGTATAAAATATTCTAATTCAAGAAATATTTGTACTAGAAAGCTGTTTTAGAAAATAACAAAAAAGTTGTTCCAAACGTAGCCTAAGGCACCGTTTGGGATGATTTTTTATTGCTTCTTAAAACTGCTCTCTAATACAAAAATTAAATTTTTGTACTAAAAAGCTGTTTTAAGAAACAGTAAAAAATCCTTCCAAACAAAGCCTAAGTGGATGATTTGTTCACTGTGATACTATTACTTTTTGTTCAGGATGGCTAAAAGAATTTTTTTTTTTTTTTTGGTCAAGAAAGCTAAAGGTTTGGAGAGGAAAGTATAGGGTCTCTTTTTTAATCCAATATTGTTGCGGAACATATCAAAATTTGATCAATCAAAACACAAATCTAAGCCTAAAGAAAAAAGAGAGTTTTGTTAGAGAAACTTAAATGGATTTGATTAATGAGGCAGTATTTTGTTGTAAAGTTCGATAGTACTTCATATACCAACTTCGCATGCCTTTTGACTTTATATTTAGAAGTGTGGGTCAAATTTAGCGGTAAAAAGTCGTCTATACAAAGGGTTAATAACAAAAATAATACATATGAACTAAAGTTGGCTAGCTGTTCACTATAGGAAAATCACCTATTACCGACAAATTACCTCCCCAGCCGCGTAAGCCGTCAGCTCGAACCCAAGCCCGCCAACATGCCTGCCAACTCGATCCCGCCCGCATGCGGACCCACCTGGATTCAAACCCCCTACCTTCAAAGGATTTCACAAAGTCTTCCACTTTGCTTTAGAGCAACATGTGTTTTTATATTATATATTTTATATTTAAATAATATTAGATGTATTAAAATTAATAAATAAGCTGTGAAATTAATATCTAATAAAAATAAATTATTAAAATCAATATTTAATTAAATTAATTAATAACTTCTTAAATTATTTAATTAAAATCATTAAAATAAAATAAAATTATTATAATTAAGATAAGTAATTTAATTAAATAATGATTAATTAAGCTATTAAGTAAATAATTAATTAAAAGAAATTATTAAATTAGTAATTAATTAAATTGATCTATAAAATTATTAATTATTTAAATAATGAAAATATTTTTTTTCAAAATTATTAAAATCCGCCGGAAAATCTGCAAAAAAATTTGCCGGTAATATCTCATTGATATCGGTCGGAAATTCGCCGGAAAATCCACCGAAAAGCAGTCCGCCGGAAAGCAGTCGGAAAATCCGTCGGTAATAGATAATTTTCCTGTAGTGGTTCTTTAATATGAAGGAACTTGGAATGAATTATGGATGGCGAGATAGCACAATTGATCTGTTCTACTAGCGATAACACCTAGCTAGTCAGATTGATGAGTAGCAAGAACAAGTAGCTGAGTTATGTGGATGGATTGCCTATATGAGTAGGTAACCGTGTGAGTCCGCTGAAGCAAGTTTAGTAGCTTAGTATTGAGGACTAAGCAGAATTTATCCCCTAGGCAACTTGGCGACTGTCAACTCAAGGAAAAACTGTTCTATGTGGACTTGGACAGCATCCGGAGACCAACCAGAATGCGCCACGTCACTTTTTTGCTCGGTACCGCTGTGTACCGGGTGATATGCCGCGTTCTAATTGGTCTCCGGACCGTCCGTTGTCCGCACAGAATAATTTCTCAACTCTAGATGGTCAAGGGTTTATTCCTATCCAAATATTTCTATTCAATTATTTATCTTAAAATTTGTGACAAAAAAAAAAAAAAACTTCTGGAGCTCCTAACACAGTTGTTTTTCTCTTCTCCAAAACAAATGGCTATGTTTTACTTATAATACACGGGTTTCTTACCTTCTTCTTCATATCTGAAAGTTTTTGTTTTATTGAAAATTTTATAATAGACTTGATGATGGTAATGATGTGTACTAATGATTAGAGAGGTTTCAAACTATTGACTCTTACGTAGCCACGCACAGAAGAACTTAATTGTTTTATAATATAGTTATTGAACTGTGATTATTATCTTATAAATTACATATTTTCTAAGAAAATTATCGTCATATAAACTTTAGTGCACTATTACTGCCCTTAGTGATCTAGTACTGATATCTAAAGTGTATTGTGAAGCTATATTCAGGAAGAAAGTAAAAAGATTTTAAGGATTTGAATAGTGCCTAAGAAGCCCATGATGTTGAACCATTTTTTTTTTTTTTTTTTTTTTTGTGTGTGATGAGGAAGCACTATCCTTAGCCCAATGAAAACCCCGATCGACCTAGCATGCAACCCACACAATTTACACGGGCCAACACTTAAGGCTTTCACTGCTTGCCAAGGGATTAGAACCAGGGATCTGGGCTTTGCCCAGCCGGCTCTTCACCACCCGAACATGCAAGCGGTGGGTGTTGCACCAGCTTTAACCAGTTCAGAAATGCAAGTTCTCGATCGGAGTGACTGAAATGCAAAGTCATCAGATATATTGGAGCTTATCCTTTCGTCAATTGATAGTATTAAAAAAGGTTATAAGTGTGCATGAGATGGTAGAGACAGTTAAATTCAACTTATTGTTATGGTATGGTGAACCATTTTTTCTTTTTGACTTCATGTAGGAGGTACCCATTCTAGGCACTCACGAAGAGGAGAGATTACTGGGTTCTGACACCGGACACAGCTTACGTTCGGTATTCACAGTACCGAGCAGTAATGAGCTCGGTACTCCTCAGTACCGAGCTCGGTACTGTTTGGTACTGCTCAGTACCGAGTAGGAGGTGATGTGGCACATTTTCATTGGACTCCAAACACATCCGGTGACTGGACCTAATAATTTTCCCACGAGAAGAGATGGATGGTCAGTTAGCAACAATTCATGAAGGATTCCCACGTCCTATAACACTAAATAACCCAATGGTCCAGCCACTGTTCTTGAATACAAGAACGGGAAGAGGAAGATGGAAGCAAGAAACCGAATGGAAAGAAGGAAAAGTAGAAAAGTAGATCAGCTTTTCATTATTTCAACAGAGAGTTTACATTCCTATATATAGATAATAGAACAAGCTCTATTAGCTTGGTACACGTGTACAGATAAGATTTGTAAATACATAAAGGAATACATTGTGGATAATAGCTTAGTTGTCCTTTGTCATATCCGGTGTTATGATGGTTTGCTATAATACTCCCCTAGCTACAAGTTGATGGATCTAGCAAGACGGTTAAAAGGAGGCGAAGTTGTTGAAATAGTAGTGTTGATAATGGTTTAGTGAGTATATAAGTAACTTGATCATTTGTACTGATAGGTAGTAGTCAAATTAAATTACTTTGAATCTGGTGACTTTTAAACCATTGATCGATCTCAATATGCTTGGTCCTAACATGGAACACTGGATTGTTAGCAAGTGCTATGGCAGATGTATTGTCACAGTAGAGATCCGTTGGTTGATCCGATGTAATTCCAAAATCTGCTAGTATTCTACGAATCCATAGTATGTCAGCAGTAACTGCAGCAAGTGCTATGTATTCTAATTCAGATGAGGAGCGGCGGTTGTATGTTGCTTTTTGGCTATCCAATATATAATAGTTTCACTTAAAAGGAACAATATCAGGATGTGGATTTCCTTGAGACCGGATCGCCAGCCCAATCAGCATCAGAAAAAGAATGAAGATAGATTATTTTTAGTAATAGGAATACCAAAATGTTGAGTGCCTTTAATATAGCGAAGTAAACATTAAAAAAAAAAGACATGTTGATCTTGAGGGTTATGCATATGTTGAGAGAGTAGGTTAACAATGTAGGCTATGTCAGGGCACGTGAGAGTTAAGTAGTGAAGAGATCCAATAATTTTATGGTATAGAACAAAGTCGGAGAGGTGGGGATTAGGCATAATATTTAAAGGAAGTTTAGTACAAGTTGGATTGGCTAACGGTTTGTAATCGAAGAGTTTAACGAGCTGAAGAATGGAGTTAACATAGTTCGGTTGAGAGAGAAAATACCGATTAGTAAAGGATTGGATGTTGATGCCAAGAAAAGAGTGTGCTAGTCCCAAGTGCTTCGTAGCAAGAGTGTGATTGAGTTGAGTAATAAGTCGAGTTATAGCCACAGAATCATTCCCAGTTATTAGAATATCATCAACATAGGCCAAAAGATAGATTTGAGTTGAATCTTGATTGTAAATTAGAAGCGAAGGATCAGACTTGCTATAGGAAAAACCAAGAGAGACCAGAGAGGAAGTGAAAGTGTTATACCATTGATGAGGTGATTTTTTAAGGTTGTATATGGCTTTCTTAAGGAGACAGACGTGAATTGGGTTCGAGCAGTCTTTAAAGCCTTTGGATTGATTCATATACAAAGTTTCAGTTAGATTATCAAATAAAAAGGCATTTTCGACATCGAGTTGTTGAATAGGCCAGCTATTAGTCAAAACAATCGTAAGAAGAATACGAATGGTACATGGGAAGCTTCACAATAGGATTAAATGTTTTAGTGTAGTCGATGACATACTCTTGGTGATTTCCTTGTGCAACAAGTCGAGCTTTTTGACGAGCTACCAATCCATCGGCATTGTACTTAGTACGATAAGTACATTTGCATCCAAGTATAAATGCATTTGGCAGAGGATAAACAAGTGTCCAAATCCCTTGTTTATGGAGTGCAAAGAATTCCTTTGCCATGTCTTGACGCCATTCAAAAAATTTGGCAGCCTCAGTGTAGGTTGTGGGATCCAATTTGATGGATTTGGATAGTTATGAATGAAACATATTTAGACGTTGAAGTGGGTTTAAAGAACTTGTTTACTGTCTTGTAACCATCTGATGGTGAGGTCGGGAAGTAGGAGAAGTATGATTGATAGTAATGGGTAGAGTTGGCTCGGGCGACCGAGATCTAGACACTGGCTGAGAGGGAATAATGGAGGGAGAATTGGTTGAAGTAGCAGTGGATTGATTTATTTGAAAATTAGTTTGAGTGATAGATGTTGGAGTTAGAAGAGAGGGAGGAGTAATGTGGTAGTGGATTGGTTCTGGAGACTGTTGTTGTTTGAATGGGAATGATTGTTCGGCAAATGTGATGTGTCTAGAGAAAGAAATATTGTTTGTCACATGGACAAGGTATTTATAACCTTTATAAGAATCATAATATCCGAGGAACACATAAGACTTGGCTTTAGGCTGAAATTTGTGGCGAAGATGATTAGGTAGTGGGAAGCATTCACAACCGAAGGTTCGAAAGTGATCATACAAGGGAGAGGTATTAAATAGAAGTTGAAACAGATAGATGTTATTTGTATTTTTGGATGGCATCCTATTAATAAGATAGGTAGCGGTGAGGACTGCTTCAGTCCAGTAATAATACGGAATTGAGGCAGTGTGAAGAAGCATTTTAGTAGTGTCATGATGTGACGATGCTTGCATTCCACGACTCCATTTTGTTCAGGTGTGTAAGGACAGGATATCAGGTGAAGAATGCCATGTTGCTGTAAGAAATTATGAAGAGTATAATTGAGATATTCCATGCCACCATCAGTGCGCAATAATTTTATGTGATGAGAGAATTGTTTTTCGACTAAAGTTTTAAAATTAACAAAAATAGAGGCCAATTAAGATTTATTAAACATATGGGATGTCCAGGTGAAGCGCAAAAAATCATCAACAAAAATTACATAATACTTATATCCTTGATTTGAAGCAACTGGGATGGACCCCAAACATCAAAATGAATAAGTGCAAGTGGAGTATTATGACGATTATTTGAGCATTCAAAACAAAAGTCTGTGGCCTTTAGAGGCAGTGCACGAATTGCAAAAAGCCGAAAAAAATAGTTATATTGAGTTTGGGAGTATTCTTTGCTATGGCATCAAGAACTATGTGATGAGGGTGACCAAACGATTGTGCCAAATGATGTAGTTTGAGCTGGTAGCAGTGAGAGCCTTCGGGAATGATTTGATATGCAAATCTTAGAGAGGATAGAGACCATCACTACATGGTCCATTTAGGAGAGTTTGATGAGTCATCAGATCCTTGAAAGAAAATCCAGAAGGATCAAAAATAATATAAATTTTATTATCTTTGGTTAGTTGAGATATAAAAAGAAGATTATAATGATTTTTTGGTATATGAAGAAGTTTAGAGAGGTGAAGCTTACGAGCCGGTGTCGGTAGTGTGCTTTAATTGGTGTGAGCAATGGGAACAGAGTTGTCTTCGCTAAGAGTACGTAATTGTGCCCGGGCCATGATATGAGTTTGATATATTCATCTTATTAAGAGAATGTGTAATGTGAGATGATGCACCCGAATCCAAGTACCAATTAGTGGATGACAGCTCAGAGGTTGCAACAAGAGCTTTGGTAGAGGCCTTCGCACTTGTGGAACATATTAAAGATTCATTCGATGCCAACAAGCTGCAGTCGAATGACCTTTCTTATGACAAATTTGACATGTGGTAGCAGTGGATTAAGAGGATTTGGTAGTGTTGTTAGTATTTTGTGAATATCTGTCTATTCCTACGGCCACGACCATAATAGGAATATATGGCCAAGTTGGAATCCGACAGCATAGGTTGACGAGAAGCTTTTATGGCAAGATTTATCTCATCACTAAGAAGCAGTGAGTAAATATTATCAAACTAATTAGGTTTAGCATCGTGAAAATAGATGTTTTGAATGCTTAATAGGGTGCGGGTAGACCATTCAAGATATAAAGAATTATATCCTCGGTGTCCACCTTAGATCCGGCAGCGGCAATATTATCAAGTAGAGTCTTGATTTCATTGAGATATTGAGTCATGGTGGAATTTTTCATGGAGATTTTATGAAGCTCATTTTTGAGCTGGATAACTCTATATCTATTTGAGGACAGAAATCTAGTTTCTAAGGAGTTCTGTATGGCAACTATGGATTCAAGATTCGAGATATATGGTAAAACAGATAGAGATATGGTGGAACAGAGAGCAACCGCCAAGTTCTGGTCGGTAAGAAGCCATTGAGAGTAGAGGGGATTCGGGACTGTAGAGCCATCTGGTTGATGGATCAGACGAAGGGGAAGAACAGAGGTCTGATCAAGAAAATGAGTGAAACCATTTACATGAAATAGCTTTGTGATTTGAGATCGCCATAAAGAATAATTTTCTAGAGAGAGTTGAGTAGGAACAAGATTTTTGAGGTTGGAAAATTTGAGAGAAGATGAAATACTCCCAGTGTTGAGAGCTTCACGATCTGACGTTTTGCCAATCTGAGATGTTCCGGATGTTGCCATGGTGGACAGAAGAGTTAATCCTACTCTGATACCATAAAGAACCTAATGGTCCAGCCACTATTCTTGAATAAGAATGGGAAGAGGAAGATGGCAGCAAGAAACGGAATGGAAAAAAGGAAAATTAGAAAAGTATATCAGCTTTTCATTCTTTCAACAGAGAGCCTACATGCCTATATATATAATAGGACAAGTTCTATTAGCTTGGTACACGTATACCTATAGGATTTGTAAATACATAAAGGAATACATGGTGAATAAAAGCTTAGTTGTCATTTGTTATATCTGATGTTATGTTGGTTTGCTCTAATAAACACCAACACCAACATTGATTCTCTCAAATAAATAAGAGTTTAATCATTAGAACAAACATGCATGCATAACCTAGAACACGATTCCAAAAATTCCCTACAAAACTCTCTTTCTCTCTTTGTCTCTCTCTTTGAATTCATGTACTTTTTGCTTGATCTAACTAATGCTCATTTATAAAGCATTTAGCATGGTTCCCATAGAAATTCACTTAAGAGATTAACATGTTTTGTCTATCTCTAAGAATGAAGTAATTTTTAGTTGGATTTAGCTATTGTCATCACATAATTTTGAATACAACATCTTTTGATGTGTTCTGAGCATAAATTGATGATTTGAATAAGAAATCATGATACAATTATAGGAAGTAGACGAGTAGGCAAAACAAAGAAACAGAGAAAATTCACAATAGAATAATAATCCTATAATTGATATGTAATAATGCTCCTTCTCCATCATCTACTAGTATATATATTTTCTATAACTATAATTTGATAATACTATTACTCGTGTAACAACCGAAAAGGTAATAATTGTACTGTAGTAACAGAAGTGGTACTAAATGTAGTGGAACGTGAAGTGGTAGTAAGATATCATGCTGCTTAACTTTCTCTGCATCAGTCCTCCCTTGCATCTGAAGAGCTCAACTCTGACGAGTTTACTGTAGTTGGAGATTCATCTTGAGGTTGAAAGGGACAAATTAAGTATTATACACATTGAAGGTAGGAGAACAGTTGTAGTCTAATGGTTAAACAATGGTATATGTGTTTTCATTGATCTTTGCTATGATTGGTACAAGGTCGATCTTACAGCAAGTCAGTTTAGAGTAAGTTACCAAAGAAAAATGTTATCAGCGCAACCTAACCATGATGCGATCACTAACGTGAAATAGTTTCTATCTGTAATGAATGTCAGCTGCAGATTTATATTGCTGATTGGAATTGGTAAGTTGTTGGCGCACATCAACAAGCGTCTATGTTTATTGATTGGTTGTGGAACAACTGCTGACTTTCATTTGGGTAAAATAACAATGTCCAATGCCAGGTTAGGGGGACTTACAAGTTGAATAATTTGTCATTGAGTTGTAAGAAAATTTGGCTTTGCGCAGCATGTTTTCTTATTGCTTTGTATTTTCTTGTGGTGCGATTGACAACTTCGGTTTGGACATTTGACTAAGGGTGATAAGTGTAGCTTAAATGTAAGTCAGTGTCCAATTATTTTCATAGTTCATGACAAAAATGGCTTTTAAATTTGACATATGGATCAGAAGTTAGACTTCAAGGCAAATCATGTAAATGAACAATGTCTTGAAAGAAAATGTGGTATGTGAAGGCATTAGATATTTTCTTACGAGAGATGAAATGTGTCATCTTAGAGAACCTATCGACAACCACCATGATTGATTCATTGCCATGCTTGGTTCTTGGTAAGCCTAAGACAAAATCTAAACTAAGATATTCCCGAATAGAATCAGGTATATGTAATGGTAGGTCAAGGCCAGTGTTTTGAGTTTCTCCTTAATTTGTAAAGTTGATAGATTATGCAGCGGTCAACAAGTTTGAAGACATCACGACAAAGGCAGGGCCAAAAAGACAAGAATGCAATTGCTCTAGCATTTTATTGTGGCCCGCATGTCGGAACAAGAAGCCATGGCATATGGAGTAGCCATTAATAGTTTTAGCAGTCAGGCATTATCTCCAAAATTTGAAGTTAGGACCAGTGATATACACCTCTTTAAGATAGACCAAGCCTATATTTTTTGTTTATAGTTGTGTAAGAAGAGCAGCTTTCCTGCTAAGTGCATCAGCCACATAATTTTGTGTACTAGATTTGTGTTTTAGGATAAATGAAATTTTTTGGAGGAATAATATCCATCGGGCATGCATTTTGTTAATTTTTTTATTATTATTGTTTATGTATTGAAGAGATTTATTATCATTGCAAAGAATAAAATCTTGATGTAATAGATAGTGTTTCCATTAAAGTTTAAGTGTATGAATTATTGCATGAAGTTCCTCCTCATAAACTAACAATTTTTGCCTTGCCGCGCATAATTTTTCACTAAAAAATGCAACAGGTTTACCTTCTTGAGACAGCATCGCACCAATGCTAATATAAGAAGTGTCAATATCTACATTGAACAATTTATTAAGGCTAGGGATCGCCAATACTATAGCTGAGCTCAGTGTCGCTTTGTGTATTTAAATATCTTTTGTTGTTCTATGCCCCCATTGAAATGTTTTTAATTTTAAACAATTATAGGAGTCTTAATAATACTGAAGCCTTTAATGAATTTACATCAAAAAAAATTTAGCCCCTGAAAACTCTGAATATCCAAGAAGGAACGGTGGCTCGACGAATCTACAATTACAGCCACCTTTTGTGGGTCCATATATATGCCTTCATGGGAAAATATAAAACCAAGGAAATGAACTTTGGAAGTAGAAAATTTAGATTTGGGAATGTTAATGAATAGCTTATGCTATTTTAAAACTTTAAAGAGAATAGTCAAATGATTGATATGTTGTTCCAAAGTATTGCTATAAACCAATATATCATCAAAGTAAACAATGCAAAAATTGCCCAACAAAAGTTTTAATGCCTCATTCATCATTCTCATAAAGATGGATGGTGGATTACATAACCCGAACGACATCTCTTTCCACTCGTACAATCCCTATGGAGTTATAAATATTGCCTGCCACTCAGCCCAAAGGCGAATTCGAATATGATGGTACCCACTATGAAGATCTAATTTGGAAAAAAATGAAAGAGCCTACAAGCTTATCAATCTGTTCATCAATATGTAGTACCAAAAATTTATTCATCACTCATCTGTCCATGCACATGAGCCAACTGACATCTTTTTTGGAACTATTAATGCGAGAGCCACACATGGGCTTAAACTGGTTTGGATGAGCTATTTTTCTAATAGATTGCCAATTATTTTATGCCATATTCCTTTGGAATTAGCTACTATTAAGGTAGATAAGTCACTGTTGCATCTGGAATAAGATCAATTTGATGTTGTCCCTAAAATGATCTAAGAGCTTGCATATCTCATTGTTAACTTCTTTTTTATTGAAGTAGGTGTTCGGTTCATTTATAAGTATAGAAAATAATGGGGCTGATTCCTGCCAACATTGAAGTAAAATTGGTCCTAAGACTATATGCATTCCCATTAAATTTCAAGCCAAAAAGTCTATATTCTATGCTTAATTGAACTGGGTAGTAGCCATAGATGTAGCCCCTTCCACTAAAAAGAAAATACATTTTCTTGATAATCATAATTTACACCAATATCGAATTGTGATTGTCTACCCAATATGAGGTGACAAACATCCATATCCAAGACATCTCATAGAAAATCACAAATGTATTATTTTCCTATGGAAAAAGTAACTCGATACATCTTAGTAACCAAAATTTCCATACCTTTCTTAACCTAACTGGTTGTTTATGGATATGGGTTTTTGGTAGTTCTAAGCTAAAAGTTTTGGACAACCAATATGGATATTATGTTTTCATGAGGAGGTCACAAACTTTCCCATTAATTGTGCACCATATTATAAAAATAGCATTTTGTCTAGAAATGATCATTTGTAAAGGGCTAGCAGTAGTTTTTCCATAACACACACCAAAGGTTCTCCCTCATCACCTGTAAGGTTCTCTATTTCCATCTCCCTCTAAATTTATGTTAATTGAATCATTTCCTTCTTCTACCTCAAATATATGTACTTACTGCCTTTGCGGACAGTCATTGGATTTTTTATTGGGTTGGAAATAACAAAAGCATTAGAATTTAGAGGACTTAGGATATGGGTTATCTTTAGCTACAATTTTATGTTTGGGTTGTGATTTGCTATATGGATTGGTGTTAGCTTAGTTACGTGAATGAACAACTTGAGTAGATGAATTTGTAATATTAGGTGTCTTGGTAATAGGTGGAACTGCTCATGTTAGTCATAGAGGAAAGTTCCTGAAATTTTACAGCCTAGGATAATGACCATACATAATTCAATTATAATTTATCTTGAATGTTATCCTTGAGGCCACCAATATAACGGGTGAGCAGTTGATTAGTGGACTCATTAAGATTATTTCTCGCGCTCAATTTATGAGATTCTTCAATTTATTTGCTTATGGATCAAGCTCCTTATATGTAATGCTAATATTTCATGTATGATATTTGCTCAAAATTTGTAGGTAAAAAATAATCTCTTAATAATGGCTTCATTTAATTCCAACTTTGTACCCGACCTTTATCTTCATTTTGTATCATTTGTAATAATTGTGCCCAACCTGCACTATTAGTCTACAAGTGACATATTTTACTTGTTTGTTAGGCTCAATCTCCATATATTCAAAGAAATTTTTGACAATCTTTTCTCAATCTAAATAATCTTCTATATGAAGGTACCCATAAAAAAATGGAATGTCTAATTTGACTTAAAATTCTTCTGAGTACTACTGATAATGTATATGACATAAATGACTGAAATACTCCCTGTGAAGTTTCATACCTTCATCTTCTTCAACCAAATCTACCAAGTCCCGCCTATAAACTAGTTGTGTATCATCTTCAGAAACTGTCACTTCATGGGTTCTACGCAAATTTTGGTCAAGACCAGTACCTCTACGGACAATTAGAGTTATTGTCAGTATTATTGCTCGATGATGTTGTTGTAGTGGGTTCCTCATTTGAACTAGATGTAAATTACGGTGTATTTTGATGAAGAAACATCTGAAGTCTGTAGATAACTCCTCGAGTTATCGAGTAAGATTTTCTTGGTTTTCCCATAAGGTTTCAAGGCTCTAAACATCATTGGTAGTCAGTTCCTTGTCGTGATCCACCATACTTCCAAGTAATGTCTCTGATACCAACTTGATGTGGGGAGAAATATCTAAATAACACATAAAAATAGTTTGAAGAGAAAAGAACCAAGAACAATAAAGAAACTATAATTTCCCAAACATATATCATATCTTCTCTTCTTCCTACATCAGTTATTTATAACATAATAATAGAAATCCCTATAAGTTTCTAGAAAATATATATATATATATATATATATATATATATATATATATATATATATATATATATATATATATATATATATATATATATATATATATATATATATATATATATATATATTATGCCTAAGGTATGTTTTTAGTAAGATGCATTGCATCATACTCCCCTGGTATCTAAAAATTCAATCCCAGGGCAGAGTTGCATTGAGTGTCGGAGAAGGCATTTGGAGTTTGGAACATGGGTCACACGTGGGCGCTATGATGAGATCAAAGATGGATACAGACACGTGTGGTTTGAAGCACATGTGGGCACTAGAGCAGAGGGAAGCAGTGGGTGGATCAGGTTGTACGGACAAGCCAAAGTTGTGTAGAGTGGGAGTGGTTGGTGGGACATATGGGCATGGGTCAAACTCGTACGTGAGATGGGAATGGGAGGCAAGGTCACACAGATGGGCTGGGATTTTTCTCACGTTGATGGAATCAAGATGAGTGGATTAAATCAGGATATTTTTGTACCAATCGGTGGTGGATCCATTCACCGATATGGTTGTCAGCTGGTGGAGGTCAAAGTGCTAGTATGGTTGCTAGCTAGTGGAGGTAGAGTCACATGTATGGTTAGCGATTGGTGGCAGTCACTTATGGCGCTTGGTTGCACTGCCCACAAAGCATCCAAACTCTTGTCCTTATTAAGGGTTTATGTAGTTTCCATCATTCATGTCTCCCCAAAGCATTCAAACCCTATAATACCAACCTTATGCAATCATCCATGGTCTCCTGAAAGTTATGGCTCTAATACTAACCTTATGCAATCACAAGAAGAAGATGAGTAGGCAAAAGAAATAAACAAAGAAAATTCATAATGGAATAGTAATTCTGTAATTGATATGTAATAATGCTCCTTCTCCATTGTCTATTAGTATATATGTTTTCTATAATTGTAATATTTGGTAATGCTATTAATGGTATAACAACCAAAAAGGTAATAATAGTATTGTAATAACAAAAATAGTACTAATTGTAGTGGAAGGTGAAGTGGTGACGAGATATCCTACTCCTTAAATTGCCTTGCTCCTTAACTTGCTCTATATCAAATCATATGCAGGCTTTGAAAGAGAATCATAATATTATAAGATAGAATAAATATGAATGAATGACAAAGACCAAGAAACCTTAAAATTATTCCATAAGATTCAATGGAAGATATTGAGAATGTATTATAGAGATTGCTCTTGAATGATAGAAAATATCAAACAAGCTTTATTTAATTTAAGGTGGATCTAAGTATCCCATATATGTAAACCCTCCATGATTAATTACAAATTAGGTGTTTTACTTGAAAACACTATTGATATAGATTGTAAATTTGGATTTCAGATTTGACATAAAAGGGTTATAGGTTAAAAATTAAGCAAATTCAGTCTTAGGCTCAAAGGGGATAATCAAGCAGAGGAATACTCAAGGGAAAAAGTAACATAACATGCAAAGATGTTACAAGAGTGGCATAAAAAATAGTTTCATTCTTTGAAGAGACCAAACAATAGTGATTAACTAGACTGATATTGAAAGGATTTTATAATTGGTGGGTGGGGCTACAAAAAAAGATGGGATTAACTCTATATCAATCATAATGGTGAGGCTGAAGGAATTGACTAGAGGAGATGAAATTTATTATTTATTTAAAAATTAGAGGAAAAATGTCTATACTACTTTCAAAGTACCTTATTTGGCTAAATTCATTGACATGAAAGTGGGACTCATCATACAGCTTAGTGAGTTCCCTCCTAAATCTAATGCCAATAAGGTGATATGTGAGACTAATATTCTACATGAAGATGCTCACAAAATATACTTATGAAACAACAAAGGTCAGATAACCTGATAATAAGGCTTTATTTTGGATAGCTTTCTTACTACTTCTTAAAGTAGCATTCTCGTAAAATAATAATAATTTTGTCGTAAAAAGTTTCGTTAAGAAGCAGTAAGAAAGTCATCCCAAGTGAAGCTAGTTTATATCCTCTAGATGTGAAACTTCTGTAATTTTACATGCACATGTTTTAATGCAATGTTGTTATGAGATTGCATGATGAATATAAAAATTTGGATATCCAGTCTTATTTTTTATGCAATATGGCCTAACATATATTTATGAGATTCTTTATATATATATATATATATATATTAGCATGAATGTGCACTAGCAATTATTTGTTAGCTTGCCTTATGAACTATGGCATATAGTCCATGACATGACTAAATCATACATGATGGTCTTTAATAGGTAGATATAATCTTTTGGTTTACAAATTAATAAAATTTTCATCTCTCCTAATAGAAAAAAATGTTTGATGGGTTTTACAAGCTTTTCTTCACTTTTAACTTTGAAAAGGATTAATCTTAAGAGCCTATTCAAATGTCCATAGCATAATAGATCACTATATGTATATACAAGCATATATTGATGAGAAGAAAGTAAAACAAGAAACCTCGCCAATTCAGGCATCTAACCTAGAACTATAAAGAGGCTTCGCCTATAACAAACATTTTTTTATTTTCAAATTATTATAGATAATTGATTATTACATAAAATAATGATATGCTTTTTTTAGCCAGAATTATTAAAACAATAACTATATGACTTTTAAATAAATCCCCAAATTAGGCAAAATTATTACAACAATAATTATACAACATTCAAATAAATCCCTAGATACATATTACAATAATAATGACAATATAGAGTAGATTCTAAGGACAAACTACAAAAAAATAGAATAGATAGCAAGTGTATGTATGTGCATTCATGTTTAATAGATTATAACAATATCGGCTATATAACTTTCTTAATTCTTAAAATCAATTTTAATATTGTGTAATGAAGAAGGTCAAGTGACTAGAATCAAGTGATTCACATAGAACAACTTAGAGGAATATAGAAACATTTTAAGGGATGAACCCCTTGAATTTTTTCTTATTATTACCAGCGACTTTTCTTAGTTATTGTAAGTTAAAAAAAAGTTTATGACTTAAGAACATATGTATTTAATGATATTTCTAGAAAATTAAATGCCTAATAAATATTAAGTTAGATTGAGTTTTGGGTCCAAGTTGATGAACCAAATATAATTAGATATTTTAAAATGAAAGAAAGACTTGATGACTTTTGTAGGTAGTAAACATTTTAATATATCACTAAGTATATGGTAAATAATGTTTTAAAATATATTTTAATCTAACTTTTTAATTTGTATCACAATAACTCATAGAGAAGAACAAGTTATTGCCTCCTCAAAGGGGATACTTATTAGTTTGGCAAACCTAGCATTGGTGCCTGAACGATGCCACGGAGGTTGGTTTTCAACCCTACCTAAACTAGAGTTGACCATGATATAATTGGGAGTTACTTGATAGTTTGGGTGAAATTTTATGAAAAGTTATGTAATGCATGAGCATGTACTATGCTTCACCCAAGAACTCTAACTTTATTTCCAAAAGGCATAAAATCTATGGGAAGTCTAATCACTTGCAAGTTTGATTGATGACATCAATGAACATTTTAGGAGGAATAAATTAGTAATACAAGTGGATTGACATGAAGACATCTTCGATGACTATTATATAAGAAGTGATTGTGCTCAGAATACAAAATGTACTTGTAAGATTGTCTAATTTATTTTTAGAATAGGCTAGCTTCAAGCTTAGCATTTAGTCTCATATGTCAAACTCAACCCAAGTTAACCCTTACATCGTTATAACCCATAGATGGAATTCAGAAATTTTCATGTTATCATGTGATACATACATGGAATTAAGACTCCTTTATATCTTATGTGACTCATAGATGACACTAAAACAAACTCATGTTTCTATGTGACCCGTAGGTGGCACTACGTCCCTATATATTTATATAACTCAATGGTGACACTAGGACTCATTCATATATTTTTTAAACTCATAGGGTATTCATGTCTTCCTAAGACCCATAGGCGGTCGTTGACCATCATATATGTGTCATAGTTAATCAAGTGCACATGACAAAGTGACCAATGGATAGGTAGCACATAATGAATATCAAAATGCTCTAATTACTGTCTAAATCACTCAATTGTCATCCAACCATAAAATAGATTGTGTTGGTGCATTAAGAATGTTAGATTTAGCAAATAGGAGTAGTTTGCACACAATTTGATAAAAAATGATGATGACAAGATGGTTGACAAGTGTGGTGATGCACAAAATTGCCTAATCAACATCTAATCGTGAACCATACTTTACAATTACACTTAAAAACATCAAAATTACCTTAGGAGGGACTTCTCATGTTCAATCAAGGTGAAGATGATTAAAATTGATGGAATATGAATGCTACATTATGTGATATTGTTTGATCATCCATTCATAAAATTGACTTCATTGTTCTGTTCGGAATATTAAAACTACTTAGAAATGACTATAATATTATCTAGGTCCTTATATGAGTGAAAGTGTGAAATTGGCATGCATTACAAGTCGATGTCACATTACTCTTATATCATTGATAGTGCACACAAAAATTTGGCTACAGGCAAGAATAAGAGGCTCATATTGAACAAATCAACTTTCTTACATGTTATAATAAGAGATTCATAGCAAATAATATTGCTCACTTTTAACCAATAGCACGATCTCCTAGTATCTATTAAATAAACATCCCCTATGAGCTATGTTGAATGATATGATAACTTGAAGGAGGAAAAATAAACTAAACAATATTTATCATGTAAACAACAACTGAAATATAATTTGCCTTCAATAAACTCCACTGGGTTTGCAATACTCAGACAAGCAGACATAAGTTATTTCTTAAATTTCAAATAAAATTTTGTATATATTTTAATAACAATCACTTGTGGAAATGATCATATATAAACCTAAGCATATTGCTTCGAGGAGCATGTCATCGCCTTGAGAAGCATGTAGAACTTCAAAAAGCATATGACAGCCCGAGATGTGTGTTGCTGCCTCAAAAAGTATGTCATTACCTCAACAAGTATGCAATAAAACACATCGTCTCAAGAAGCATGCATAGAAATTGAAAGGCATGCATAGATATTAAAAATATGTATATGCACCATATAAGTGCTTCGAAAAGCATGCAAGTGCACAATCCAATTGCATTATGTGCATACATTATCCAAAATGTTAATATTTCATGCATATACATTATGTAACAAGTAGATGCATCATGCATGTATATTATTCAACATACAAATATTCCATGAATATGTCTTATACAACATATGAACTCTTCGCATATACATGCATCATATGCATGTGTCTTGCAACATGCATATGTAGTATCTAGAACTCAAATACATCATGTACAAGTACTACATCTTCTATGAATATGCTATGCATATATGTTACACAACATGCAAATGCATTATTTGTATATACTATGCAATATGCAAGTGCATTATACAAATATACATGTAACATTAGAAATGAATCATGCATGCATATTAAGCAACATATGAATACACAATACAATACATTACATAGATCATACAAATACATTAATTATCATGTAAATGCATTATGCCACTCATGCAAATGCATTATGTAAATTGTGCAAACATATTATGACAATTATGCAATTGCATTATACTAGTTATTCAAATATGTCATGATGATCGTACACATGTAAGCTATCAGATAGAGAAATTATACAAATCATATAAGTATGTTATGCATTATGCATATCATATAAAATGTATTAGTTTTCTTGAGAATGCATTATGCAAATGCACTAAGAAATATACACATGATATTTGAATGAAAATTTGAATACCCACATATTCTCTGAACTTGTAATTTGAGGTCTGAGAATGTTGTGTGTGTTTAATAACCAAGTCCAATCTTTATCCTTAAAAGAACTAAAGTTTATACAACTTGAATTAACAAGTGAATGCCTTATCACAAATGTACCGGGATATTTAATTTTAAAGTTCACGTTAGGCCTTTCGAATCTCTTTGAATGAAACTCAATAAAAGAATATAAGCTCTCAATTCCTAGCATTCATATGATAACTCACGAGGTTAATAATCAAACCCAACCTTCTATTATAGGGGAGAATAGAATTAATAAGGTTCAAATAATCAATTATTTAAATCTTCGATGATGAACATGTTGAAAGATAATCTCAATGGGCAGGGATTCTCTCTTTTAAATACCTCTAAACAAAAATGATATATATATATATATATATATTAAAGTGACTATAATGACACCCTAATGATGATCTTGTTGAATGTAAATCTCAATCAGAGTGCTCAATTCTTAAAGCCTATTAAAAATTTTTAAATTTTAAATCCATTAAAATTTTAATATTAAAAAATGGAATTTAATTATCTATAACTTAATGTAAACTTATCCATCCACCATAAATACTTAACAAGGTTAATAAACTAAAGGATAACTCTAGCTCACAAAAAATAAATTTTTAAATTGAGAATATCACTAAGATTCATTCATAAATAATATCTTGCTAGCAAGGATGTGGCATTTATCCTTTAACTTAAGGCTTGGCCAGATGGCTCCATAAATCCCATAGCTTCGCCATCCGGCTCTACATGGTATAGTTATGACTGATCCTCTAATTGATGATTTGGCCAGATGCATCCATATAAAGAACCTATGGCTTTGCAAGAACGATTCCACATGATAAATGTTTATGATCGTAGCCTTCTGACCTAGTGTCTTAGTCAAATTACTCCACTATATTATAATCATGGCTAAAAGCCCACAAATTACCTGATGATTAAAGCGACCATCAATTGTAATAGTAGATAAAAGAAGGAAGCAAGGTCTACATGGGGAACATTAGGGCATGATACTTGGACCTCGTATCCATGAATTTGTAGTCAAAAGGTCTTAGCAAAAAGGAAAATAGTTTTGTGTTATAATTCAGGATTCCAAGCTTATGATTTTGATGATAATAAATATTATTGGGATTTTATTTTGGCTCTCCTAATATTATTATTATATATTTATTTTCTGCATATTCATAGTACACCATGCAATAAGCTCATCTCAAGACTAGGTAGAATAAGTTTAATATTTTTTTAAGAGTATATATTCTTATTTATTTAATTTTTATATTTTTTGAGTTCTATAAAAGGTGTATCCTAATTAGGCAACCGTGTACACACACAGGGAGGAAAAATAAGTTATTTGACTTCTATGAAGATAGTACTGTCCAAATTGTATCATATTATACAATCAAAGTAAAATATGGATTAATTAAGTAGGTGATTGAATTAATTTAAATTTAAACTAATTATACTATATGATTCACATCGTATATGATGATCAGTAGAATTGAGATTCATGCTAACAATCATAAATTAGGCAATATTTTAAAATTCAAAATATGAATTGATGGTACTATATGATACCCGTCATACTATATGATAACAACAAATCTTACCTAATATAATATTATAATTAGGCAATTGAATCAAGATTAATATATCCTTAAGATCATCTTGTACAGTGTCCTTAATTATACTACACTACTGAATTTACTCCCATGATGATATTTAATTGCCACAATCATGCTAGACAAAAATCATATTCGATTGAACTAATTATACTATACAATCCTAAACTTGTATTGGACAATCAATTTAAGAAATTGAACTAATCATGCAGAACCTCTTTCATCGTATAATACTAACTGGATAAATTGAGCTAATTATGGCCCTGATTGTACCATATAATTAGAAGTGGCATAATTAAAATTTTCATATTTTTTTAAAGCCTCATGTTTAAATTTTTTTATTAAACTGAAGTAGTCTTTAGCTGTTTAGAGAGTTCTGTGAGAGTCCCATGAGAAGTCTTAGAAATTGGAGAGAGAGAAGGAGAAGTTATATGAGAGGGAGTAGTGTGAGGGGGTTCTCATGGTTGCTCCAGGAAAGCTTCTCCATTAGTTCCTTCAAGTGTCTTTACTGTTATTTTGGGTACATTTAGGGAGAAGATCTTTAAGGCCAAAGATTCAGGTTCTCTGCCTCAACAGGAGGGTCAAAAATTATTCCAAGTTCTCTGCCTTACCACGAAGGTGAAAAAGATTATGGTTCTCCGTCGCACCATGGAAGGGTGGAAGTGATTTTGTAAGAGCTTCTCTACCATATTGTGGAAGCTAAAGGAGAGTCACTAAAGGTTTAGCATAATACCCAAAAAGGAGGACTCTAGGGAGTGGATGTAGGTCAAATTTTGATCGAACCACTATAAAATTTCTTGTTTGTTTATTCTTATTTTTCATTTTATATTTTCACAATTTTATTTCTTATTTTAATTAATACAAATATATAATCTTAGATTTTTTTTCCTTGGCATAAATCTAATATCTTATTGTTTGATCAATAATAAAAACAAATTTACATTTAAAAGCTTTTGCTTGAAATCTAAAATCAAAATATTTCTTTCTCATAAGTTCTTCTTAATGAGATTACGTGTGAAAATCATGTTGGTAAATTTGTCGTTAAATTTTAAAATGAGGGAAATTTTTTTAGCACATCAATTCACCCCCTCTTAGCGTGCCTAGGGCATTTCAACAAAGTTTAACAACCTTTCTTGAACTTTAATTTGGTATCAGAGCGGGTATCAGAATTAAATATTTAAAGATCTCTAAGAAAAGATCAAATGAAACATTTTTGAAATAGGAATACCATGAAGGGTTATTCAATAACTCGTCTACCATTATTTAATAATATTTCATTTAATTTTAAGAAAATTGGTATGTCTACATTTTTGCAATCAATTGATTTTCGCATGTGGCATATGATATAAGAAGGTTATTGCATTATTTAGATTTATTAATTGTATTAAAGTTGAAACATCTTTTTTTGAATGGAGCAATGAGTATAGAGATCGAGCATAACTTAATGCTAAATGTTTGAAGTGTTTTTTCTGTTCACTTAAATGAGATGACTATATGAGAGTCTCCACCTATACTACTGGCAAGGATATCTGTGATAGGTTATATATTACTTATGATGGTACTAGTAAAGTCAAATAGCCTCGATTAAATATTTTGTTGCATGATTACAAATTATTTTTCACGAAACCTAGTAAATCTATATCTGACATGTACACTAAATTACTTAGATAGTGATATCCTTGCATGCTTTAGGTAAAGAACTATTAACTCTGAGAAAGTGAATAAAGTACTTTATTGGTTACTTGATAGGTTCGATGTACAATTCAATGTTATTTTTGAATACAAAGATTTAAATATTTACACTATTGATATTATACTTGGCTCTCTTATTACTTTTGAGCAAAATGTGAGCAAAAGACTTTTGGATGCAGGTGACAAGAAGAGAGAGAAGATTGTGGCACTAAAGGCTGATGATTTTGATAGCAACACCTCTGCAGCTGAAGAAGATGACAATATAACATTGATGACTTGACAATTCAAGAGCTTTCTAAAGTGAAAGTAAATATGTCATGAACTATTAAATAAAGGTAAATCAGGTAAAAGTGCTAAAGTTTCCTCTAACACTATATATTTTGAATGTAGGAAACTAGGACACATGAGATTTGACTATGCAACTCACCCAAAAAAGGAGAAGGGTGAAGAAAATTCAATTTCAAAAAGGGTAAGTATATGATACAAAAAGCATTTTGTGTAGACTCTGCCTCAGATTCATCAAAACATGAAGCAGAAGAAGAGGTAACAAATTTGTGCCTTATGAAAAATATTAATTTTGATCATTCTGATCAAGATGAGGCATGCCAACTATCCTATAACGAGTTGTTTACTATTTTCAAAAAATTCATGACTCATATAGGAAGCTAAAGAAACTGCATGCAAATTTTTGAAAAATGAATTTTCTGATCTAAAATGTAATTTTATGATCTAAAATGTGAGCATGATTTATTAGTTAGAGAACATGCTAACCTTAAGATTGAGCATATTTCATTAGACAAAGAGCATGCATCTCTGTTAGATAAATTTGATGATTTGAATATGGAATATATTGAATAGAGCAAGTCACATCAATCCATAAAATCCAAATATATTAAATTTGATTATGCAGTTAAGGAATTAGAAACACTTGCAACTAAATTAAACTGTAGTGAGCATGTATTAAAACTTGAATTTGAAAGCTTCAAGAGTGCAAATAATTTCTTGAGGGAGAAAACTCATGCACTTCAAAATAATAAACCACCACCTACACTAGCATAATGGTGTAACCCTAAAATATAACATGCATCTCACATCCATATAAGGAGGCACTACCACTCACATAGCTTATTGAATCCTTTTCCACGAGTTAGGTGTTATTATTGTGGCATGGTAGGACACATAGCCCGTATTTTCATTATACGTTGTAGAACCTATCTAGTGTGTAGGTCAGTGTAATTTGTATCACAATATAACATGTATAAATCTCATCCAATAGAGCATAAGATAGAACCCAAACTCTCTTGGGTTTCCAAATCAAACCCTTGATTGGTATTATAGTGATGCTCTCACAAAAGGCTTAATGAGAGCATATGGTACCTAGACAATGGATGTTCATATATGATTGGAGATGATCTACTCATTATTCAGATATATATGGATGGCATATTATTTGTATCAACTAATGAAAATATTTGTAATGATTTTTTAGAAACCATGAGTAGAGAGTTTGAAATGAGTATGATGGGAGTGCTAACATTTTCCCTTGGTTTTAGTGTGAAGCAAAGGGATGATGGCATATTTCTTAATCAAAGTAAATATATCAAGGATATTCTAAAGAAGTATGATATGGAAAATATTAAACAACTAATACATCCATGAGCTCTACCATTTAATTAAACAAGGATCCTAATAAAAAAATTAGTTGATAAAAAAAGTATAGGGGGATAATAGGATCACTTATGTATTTGACTGCTAGTAGACTTGATATTATGCTTATTGTTTATGTTTGTATTAGATTCCAAGTTTATCCAAAAGATTCTCATATAATAGTAGTTAATAGAATCCTTAGATTCCTCCTAGGAACCCAAAATTTTGGTACCTGGTATCCTAGACATACATCTTCATTTGAAATTATTGGATATTCAGACTCAGACTTTGCAGGGTGTAGAATAGATAGAAAAAAATACTTCTAAAACTTGTCAATTTATAGGATAATCATTAGTTTCTTGGTTTATAAGGAAGAAAAACTCAATAGCCCTATCTTCATAGAGGTAGAATACATAGTAATAGGAAGATGTGTTTATAATGTCCTATGGCTAAAGCAAAAAATCCTTAACCTTTGATTATCCATAAGGAACATTCTAATCATGTGTGATAACACTAGTGTCATATGTATTTCTAAAAATCCAATCCAACACTCTCGTACTAAGCACATAGACATCAGAAGTCATTTCATTAGAGAACATATAGATAAGGGAGGTATAGAACTTCATCAGTAGCAACTGAAAATCAATTGGTATATAATTTCACCAAACCCCTAAGCTATGAAACCTTTAGTACACTAAGGAACAAATTAGGTGTCACTGACAGTCAAGCTTAATTCAGGGTTGACTTGAAACCAACATCATGTGTAATATATGGTTTGTGTGTTTTATATTTGTTATATTTTTTTATTTTTTCTTTTCATTTTTTGTTATTTTTTTATTTTGGTGTTACTTGTTAGTAAAAGTTCCCTAATCATCACACACCAAACAAATTTAAAACAAAAAATGGTGCAAACTCAAAAGAAAATATTTATATCATATTATACAAACCTACATCATATTGTATATCCTCATATATATGCACATCCTCACCATTCATGAAATCAATGGCCCATATCTGACCAACAATTGGTGATCGTAATGTATGATCACCTATGTCATACTATACGATCCATGTATCATTAGCAGTTGGACAAAATTAATTTGATGTTATGATATTTAATTCCACATCATCATGTAAGAACACTTATTCATACTTTATGATGTCTTAGACAATTATCGTACAGGCTGATTCCTCGAGATGATTGATTCAACAAAGATCATTTAGGATAATTATAATTGTACTTTATAATTTGACCAACTTTTTTAACTAATCAGCCTGGAAGAATTAAATTCTTTAGATCATACTATTTGATTGCCTTGAAATCTTTTTAAGGAGAGGAGAGTCTAGAGCTTTCAATCACAACACCATTCCTTTTCTTCTCTATATTCTATTATTCTTAATTCACAAATGGCTGGAGGAAAGTGTTATAGGGTTCTAATATGAAGCTCTTCTAAATGTCCTATAGACCTCAGTTTCATGAGGTCACCGATGAAGAAGCCTATCACCGATATAAGGCTGCCAGGATAACTCCATCCAAAGTCATTAATCAGGAAATCCTTAACTTTCAATTTTTAAATCTCTTTGCTGCACCACACTCCACTTCATTCTAACCTTAGCTTTTCCCTTCAACATCGAATTGCTCTTTAATTTCTTTGCCATTATTAGAGTCAATAGTGAAGGGATAGCCCTTCAATCTTTTATTTGTAGGAGACCTGTAGAAATTACCTATAAAGATTTTGACCAAATCCTACATCACTCCACTATTGGCCTTAAAACACACTCCGTTTCCTTTGTTCCTGACTATGATTGGACCCAAGCAAATCTAACTCTGAGGGATTCTCCATTATACTATCACGATGTTTTATTCTAGACCCTAGTTCAAGATGCCCGCATAATCCAACACAGCCTTCATAACACAGTCATTCCTAAAGCATTTGATAGGTTCAACATCAGACCTCTTTTATCCCTAATCACCTATTTTATAATTATGTCTGAAATTGAATTCAAGGCGGCAGACCTGATTATTTGCTACATTAAAAATTTGACAAGATTTCACTTTCCTAGTAATAAACGTAAGCAAAAACTAGCACTATGTCATCTGATAGCATTTGTCCTATAATCTAAATACAACCTGTAATATCTTGCACCACCCGATCTCCTTCTAGTCTTCAACTCCAATAACTCCTTTTGCATTCTTTACAGTGATAAATGCTGCTAAAGACATTATGTGGTGGACCTTGAGCCAAAGGAGGCAAGGGGAGTTCCAACACTAGCTTCTACTCATGACTACAACTCTCTAGTGGAGCAACTAGATCAACTAGAGATGCAAACAACCACTCATCATCAAGAGACTAGTCAGTAATATGAGTGGCTTCATAGTATCTTGAACTGCTCTAGTAGTAACTCTAGCGATCCAACAGTAGCGCTAGGATGATCAAGCCTAATTTAGTTATCAATTTTTAACCCTTCACTAATAATTCCAGCCACTACCACCATCACCACTTGATCAGGGTCCCTCCTACTTCTGAGTGATTTTGTGTTGTGTGGTTCTTATCATTTTCTTCTATTTTGTCTTTTGTCGTCTTTCCTTTTTTTGGGTTGACTTTATTTTCTCCCTTTAGATGATGTCAAAAGGGGGAGTAAAATACTGGTAGATTGTATCCTTATTATTGGTAAAATATCTTTATTGTGTTTAGTTCTTTTTTTATTTTATTTTATTTTTTCTCTTGTTCTTATTGTGATTTTATATAATTGAAATAAAAAATATATCCCTTTTTTTAAGGGGAGATTAGGAGACAATCAAATTAAATTAAAAATTTAACCAACAATATTTGTCATAATAAAAAAGAGGAAGATTATTACAACCCAAGATCCCAAGCTTATAAATTTGATGATAAAAAATATTATTGGATTTCTATTTTGGTTCTCCTGATATTATTATTGGATATTTATTTTGTGAACACTAACATTTTAGGTACGTCGTACACCGTACAAAAGGTCATCTCAATACTGAGTATAATAGGTTTGATATTTTTGCAAAGACTTTGTATTCTTATTTATTTAATTTTTATATTTCTTGATTTATGAGTCTTGTAAAAGGTGTATGCTAACTTGACCACCATGCACACACAAATTGAGAGGAAAAAAAGTAATTTAATTTCTATGAAGACCATATTGTATGAAGTATGTCGTACTGTATGATCAAAGTAAAATAGGGATTAATTAAGAAGACAATTGAATTAATTAAAATTGGAATTAATCATACTATACGATTCACATCGTATAGGATAATAGGTAGAAATTGAGATTCATGCCACCAATCATAGGCAATATTTTAAAATTCAAAATATGAACTAATCGTACTATATGAAACCCATCATACTGTATGATAGCAAAAAATCTTACCTAATATAATCCTATAATTAGGAAATCAAATCAGAATTAATTAATCCTTAAGATCATACTATAAGATGTCCTTAATCGTATTGTACGACCCAAATTACTCTCAGGATGATATTTAATTGTTATCAATCATAATCGATGAAATTTTTTTTCAATTGAACTAATCATATTATACAATCATGAACTCGTTATGGATGACTCATTCAAGAAATTAAACTAATCATACAAGACATCTTTCATCTTATAATACTAATTGGATAAATTGAGCTAATCAAATTAAAAAAATTATAGTCTATTTACTCATCTTAAGGTCTAGTATTTAGGAAAAATGCCCAAATTCTAGAAATCACCCTAATTTAAAAAGTCAACTTTTAACTCCTTAATTATTGTATTTAAATAATTCCAAAAAATCAATAATTAACTAAAATTTTAAAAAACTCTAATTTAATTAATAAAATCAGTCAACCAATCCATTAATACATAAAAAGTACTCCAAAGATGAAGTTTTTAGAATGGATTATCTTGAGCTATGGGGTTAAGTGTCCTAAGGAAAACTGCCCTGGAGCCCGCTATAACAAGGCCATAAATGGATTCAATAGAGTGTAAAACCTTAAAATTCAATGACTATTAATTACTTAACTAAATTAAAATTCTTAATTCAACCACATCAACATTGTTTATAGGTTGTACTATCTTGAGTTACGGGGCTAAGTGTTCTAAGGAGGCCTAGTTCCTAGAGCCCACTCTGATAATGCCATAAATTGGCTGATGGAAAATTTAAATTAACTTAATTCTTAAAATTATAAATTAACTAAATTAATTAAAAATTATTAGTCCCCTTAACTTCCAACCAATTAAAAGAATTAATTCATACCGATTACTACTATGTAACCCGAGCCTACATGGCTATTAACCTAGCCCATTAAATGTGAAATGAATTTCATGGCTTTAGTGTCAATAAAGATAGTAATCAATTAACACTTAAAATACATTTAAAAATCAATATTAAAACACTAATACCTAAAGTCAAATTCTAAACCCCTTAAACCTTAAACAAATAAAAGTGTTAGACAACTTTAACAAATTACCAAATCTAAGATATATCCAAGCCACACAGTCTTTTTGAACACACTTTAGATGATTTGTTAGGACAACCGACTAGAGATATAGGCTAGGATGGTGTTTAATTTTTACTAATGTGTTGGTGTTAAAAGGTGTTAAAAGGCTTAAGTGCCCCCTTGAAATCAAAAGAACGTATCCATGTGTGATATTATTTTAATTATATATATATATATATATATATATATATATATATATATATATATATATAACTATTTGGGATGTTATTATTGATTTCAACTGCTTAGGATAACCATGTAGGGTGTCTATATTTTTTTAAATTTTTTGAAATGTAATATATTTGATTGAGGTTTAAGTAAGTGTTGTGAAAGTATCTTTGAGTTGAAGATATATATCCAACTTAGGGTCCAAAGAGGAGGGAACATCCCTTATGGGAGAGTCCCTTTTCATTTAGATATCCAAGTTAGGGTAATTTCAATATCCAAAGAGAATAAAAAACACCCCTTCAGGGAGGAGTTTTTTTTTTCATTCGGATATTCATCCCTGATGGAACCAAGGAGCTCACAGAAGGATGAAGAGGTGAAAACTTGAAGAGTATCACACTCAAAGTCACTTTTGTTAATCCTAAGATTATAATATGGATTGTTGTCAGTGGTACCCGACCACTTTTAATTTTTGCAGACCTTGGGTTATGTAGTTAATTAGCACTTTCCACATGGACTTTTATTTTATTTTATTTTATTGATTTGATTAATTGATTGGTTTACTTTAACTGCATAGTAGACCCTACTTGGTTTTTTAGGATTCTTTCTTGCATGTTGATCTTTATTTTAGCCTAAATACGATCAAAGGCTCATAAGGGAATGATTAAAACTTTTTATACTTAAATTTTAAATATAATTTTAGGATAATATAAAAACTCTAACGTATTAAGAAGTAAGGTCGAGATTACTGAGAGTCTATATAAGGATATTATTACCCTCTCTTCATTGTTAAGCACCTCCCCACCAGTAGGTTTTGGTAGACCACTTGACCTATAAGGTATAGTTCTGTTAAGGTGTTATGCAATCTCTATGAAAAAATATATTTTTAATCCTTCTTAAAATTGCTTCATTCATTTTAAGTATTCCATCGAGTCAATTAGCATGTATTGTATTAGAAATCAATTTAAAGGTGTCTAAAACTTTAACAGTATTTTCTCAATCATATTTACTCTACATAAAGTCAAGGAGCCAATTAGGATTCACTTTAGATGTCACCCCAACTCTTCAAAACTTTAATTAATAACATCCCTACCACTCTTTCATAAAAAGACCATACTTATGGATTTCAAATCGCCTAGGTGGTTAGTTGGCTCCCTAATTCATGCCGAGTTAAGTTTAAATTTTATACTACATTTGCTAGGTTTGAATCATTGTCGTCTAGTGCCCAGTTTAAACTTTGGATCTAGGGTAGGTTTAGATTCATAAGACCCCACATCTGGGAATATAATCCCAAAATTCTAATAAATCAATCAACTCAAACTAAAACTTCTCTCAATTAAAGCCCAATATATAGGATAGGCCAGGGTATTTCCAAAGCATTTCAGAATCTCAAAATAGCTCCTACCCTTCCTCCATTGATCCCTAAAATAAGTGCTCAAACTCGATCCAATCCTAATTAAGGTTCCAAACTCACCTCCTTTGATATCACTCCTAAAAAATCTCCAAATAAAATTTTAGCTGGTATTATAATTTAAAGTATTTTAAGGGAATTCAACCTCCCTATGATTCTAATAATGGTGGATCTAAAGGTAGAAATTCAATGAACCAGGAATTTGTGATCAAACAAGGACCATTGGTTATCACCAAAGGTCGATTTCTTCCAAACCACAATGTGGTTTTGGTGCTGGGCAAAGGAAAAGAACCTTTGGAAAGGTTGGGAAAGAAGATTTCGGCAATCCCTTCATCCCCGTTGAAGAATTGGTTGCCTGGTGCATCAAATGATTCAGAAGCATCATCTTCCATTGGTTGTAACTTGAAGGTAAGCATATTTTCAAACTTACCCTATGTAGAGGCGGAAAATCAGGAATTTTTGAATTCAAATTTGATGAAATCCACGGAAGAAGAAGGATTGATTTCTAGTGTTGGAAATCAAACAGCATTTAATCAGGATATCTTACCGAATATTGATTCAAATTTGGTAAATGTTTGGTCTAAGAATAAGCATATAATAGCTAATTCAATTTAACATGATTTGGAAGAAAATGTTGAGTCGGATGTAGTTAAACTTGGCATGAATAAGGTTGCCGAAAATTTTAAATTGCTTCAAAAATCTCTTGTAGTGAAGGTGTTTGGGAAAGGAATTCCGTTGTCGCTTTGTAGCATTGAATTAAGGCGTCAATGGGATAAATTTGGGAAGTTTCATATAACCTCGTTGGGACTTGAATGGATTTTGTGTTCATTTCATTCTCCTCAGATTATGGAAGAAGTTTTGAGTGGAGGTTCATGGTATGTGGGAGGGCACATAATAAGAATGGATAAATGGACACCCCAAATTTCCCCTACTTCGTTGAAAGGGCTATCATCACCAATTTGGATTCACTTACCTCATTTGCCTCTTCATTATTGGGATGAGATTAATGTCACCAAAATTGTCTCAAAGATAGGAGTTCCTTTGTTTTTGGATGGGAAAATGTTCAAATGGGGAAGGCGTGAATTTGCCAGAGCATGTGTACGAATTAATCTAGACTCTAAGTTACCTCATGGAGTTTGGATTGAAGGGTTATATGGAAATTTTTTTAAAAAAATTGAATATGAAAAAATTTCCTCTTTTTGCTTCAATTGTGGCAAAATAGAACACAAAATGGAGACATGTATAGAAGTAGACAAAGGAGTGCGTAATAAAGTTTTAGATGATGCCCAAGGAATCAATTTGGTAAATTAAAAAACACTCGGATCAGTTTTTGATATGAAATCTAAGGACAAATTGGATAATGTAAATCCACAAAATTCTTATGGTCCTTGGATTCATGTGAAGTTTAAGAGAAATAGAAGATTTCAAAAGAAGAAATCTCAGGTTTCAGCTGAGTTGAAGAATCCTGAAGATAGCTTGGCTCCGGTTGTAGAGAAATCTGGGAACAAATTCAAATTACTGTCCCAAGTTTTTGCTGAAGAATTGGTTAGAATGGAGGGTGAAGAACATGAATTGCTAGCCAAAGATAATAGAGTAGATCTAAATTTTCAAGGCTCGGTGATGGAAGATAAAAATACAGATTCTTGTTTGGTTAGTGTTGAATCGGAACAACTTGAAGATGGTGAAATAGATCCAAGTGCTGAGTATGCTGGAATGGGAGAAGATTTTCATGTTTGTTCTACTATTCTAGAATAAGTTGATGTAGACAAAACAGAGGTTCTCGATACTGAGATTGCTGAATACAAATATCCTAATTATGTTATTGAAGAACTTTCTCAGGATGGTCATTTGAAGTGCAAAGAGCATGAGAAGGAGATTGAAGTTTTGACTGGATTGCAAAGTTTTGTCACTCCTTTGGCTAAGATAAATAATGTGAAGAGTAATGAAGTCATGATTGAGGATGGAAATTCTTTATTCCTTCCAAATCAGGGAATCTGAAGATAAATATTAATAAAGATTTGAATGTGTTCGGTCCAATCAAAGGGAGTCTAAGAGGAAGGAAGTTGGGGATTGTTGATAGTGTTAGACCAAATTCATCATTTGCGTCATGATATGGTTATAAATATGTTTGAAGGAATCCATGGTTGGCTTGTGGATTGGATAAAGGTATTGAAGATTGTGAATAACAGAATTTGTGGAGAAGTGAAGATTGAAGTTTCCTTCTCAGCGGATGATTTTGGCTTTCATTTATTTTTATGTTCTTTGTTTAGTTTTCTTGTTTTTTCTAGTTTTAGTTTGAGCATAAGTTGGAATTTGGAAAAGGGACCTAGATTAATGGAACCTAAGCATCTCTGTATTTTTTTATTTTTTACCTAATCGGGAATTCTGGGATACTAATCAACCTTTCGGGTTATTTAATCTTTGGTATCCCCTCCACCCCAATTGGTTTAAAATGATAAGTAAATATTCTTATTTTCATTATGATATTTCCTTTTTTTCTGATATTCTTATCTATGCTTAAATTACTTCTAATAAAGGCTTCCTTTCTCTTTGAAAGGATTGCCTAGTTTTTAGTTTGTAATAGCTTCTTTTAATTTAATGCTATATGAATCTTTCAAAAAAAAAAAAACTATGAAACCTTGTGCTCATAAGAAATATAAAACCCACACCCACCCTTTAAAAATTTATTTTCAAAACCAAAATAATCTTTTGTAGGAACATTAATATCAACGACGATCATTATCACCATATTTGAATGATCGATGAAAGGTGATATCATCTTCCCTCGGGGAGATATATTATTTATCATATTGATTTTAAATATGAAAATAATGATGTTTCATCTAGGTTATAATAACTAAATACATGTAGAACCTCATTTTAAACATTCTAGGTCATATGTAGTTCTTCCTTGGATTTAATTGTTACAATTGTGATGAAATTTGTAGTTCCATTATTTTAACCATTAGGGAATGATATTTATGCCTCTTGGGGCAAGATATCGTTCATAATAATGTGTTTGACTTTGAGATTGAAATTTTAAAATCAACATTTTCAAAGAAAATTAATTTTCAAAATCCCTTTTTCATACTTTCAAACTCCAAATAGGTGTTTATAAGCTTAGCAAGCCATGGTTGTTCCACTGTCACAAATGGGTTTTCAAGATGCTGAAGAAGATCTCAAATGTCACATTGACTAAAATCTCTAAAGCTCTAAATAGTAAGGAACATACTTTTGCAAAATTGGCAAAAAAAATGGCAAGCATGATTTATAACTACTTATTAATTGGAGTAAACACTTAAACCAATCTTCTCATAAATCCTGTAGGAAGAGGGGGTCATGGAACTCAAGATAATAGGATGGTACTATGGTTGATCCTCACTCTCCATCAAAGATTATACTTGAAGATCAACAAAAAAACCTCAAATGATTATTATAAGACACAAGTCTAGTAGAGCCTCAGAATCATGGTGAGAATGTTTAGAGATTGAAGAACAAGATGATTGGAGGCATCTTTTCACCAATTATTTAAAAGAAGAAAAAATATTATCAAATAAATCATTAGCTATATATACTGAGAAAAGAGCATTGTGATATTTTTGCCAATTATAGATTATATCACAAATTATTTGACCAAATATGGCTACAATGTCTAGAACCAATGAAGTTGATAAAATTATTGATGAAGTTCATGAAGCACTTTATGGAACACATCATTTAAATCCCAAAATGAACATCAAATTCAAGATGATGGGTTATTACTGGCGAATTATGGTGAAAGATTGTATTAAACTTACTAAGAGCTATCAAGAATATCATATGCACGGTAATACATTATATTAACCACCAAAACCACTGCAACCTGTAATCATATCTTGGCTATTTGATATATATATATATATATATATATATATATATATATAATTTGCATGATTGATCCACCATCATCAGTTGGACACAACTTCATTCTAGCAGAGCCTAACTACTTTTTTAAATAGGTTGAAGCAACTCCTTTCAAACAAGCTACCACCAAGCATGTAATCAACTTCTTCGCACACAATATTGTTTATAGATTTAATGTGGCATGCCACATTATTTCAGACAATGTCCTAGCTTTGATGAGAACAAAGATAAATAGATTTCCTTATTATCATAAAATTGATTGGCAATATTCATTAATTTACAATCTAAAGGAAAATGGCTTGGTGGAAGCTTTCAATAAAACATTGATAAAGCTTCTGAAAAATATCCTCATAAAAAATAAAAGGGAATAACATATAAAGATGGTAGAAGAATTATGGGCCTATCATAATACTTATAAAATGCCAACAAATGATAATCCACATGCATTTTTGCTATTTGGAGTTGAAGCAATATTGTCATTAAAAGTTAAGTTTCCATCACTTCGAGTAGCTATTCAATATTACCTCACTCAAGAGCAGAATGCTCATTTAATGATGGAAGAGCTCGATGTTTTAAATAAAATTAGACTATAAGCTCAATAAAATAAGGAGAGTTACCTAGTAAATATGTTATAGCCCAAACTTTTAACTATCGATATATTGCCCGCTTTGGCCTAAAGGACTCACAGTTTTATCCTATTTGTGTAACTTCCCAGGAGGTCACCCATCTTAGGATTTTTCAAGGATGATTACACTTAATTGTGAAGTTTCTTAATGAAATCATAACTATTACACTAAAAGACGCCTCGATGTTTAATAGTTTAGCTTCTTTTTACCTTAATATCCTTATCTCAAAATCCTCCACTAAGTAGATAGGATTCTAGAGGTGACACCTACAAGTTCAAGTGGTGACTCTTGCCACATAGTACTTTTTTTCATATAAAGTTCAAGAGGTGGCTCCAACGACATAGCACTTAGTTCCCATATTTCGGCTAGTGTATTGCTTTGATACCATTTATAACATCCCAAACTCTTAATTATCAAGATATTATTCACTTTGACCTTCGTTCGCATAGTTTTATCCTAATAGTGTGACTTCCCAAAAGGTCACTCATCCTAAGATTTTTTCAGGATGAGCACACTTAAATATGAAGTTTCTTAATAAAATTCTAATCATTACACCAAAAAAATACCTCAATGTTTAAGAGTTTAGCTTCTTTTACTTAAGGGGTTTCACAAAATATTTCAAGATCCTTCAAGTGCTTGGTATATTCAAATTTTCCAAGAAGGGAATTTGGTCTTGGTGTTGAAAAGGAAAATCTTTCCTCGTAAAAGAATTGGTAGCAAGTTTGAGCAAAATTGAAAAGGTATATTCGTCATCGAGAAGGTGTATCAAGGAGTATGTCAGCACATCAATATGAGTGGTCAAAGATCTATGTTGTTAATCAATGGATAGTATCTAAAGAAGTATCACACTTAAAAGAGCAAGCTAGAAACTATTGTATTACAAAAAAAATTATTGTTGAATTGAAATATCTTCTCATACAAGTATATTCAAATCTTCTTGAAACTCTCTCATCAGTTAAGCACGTGCTTTAATAACATAATGAAAATTATATTAAGATTTTTTTGAAAATTATCTCGCACAGCAAGTATGCATTTCCAAAATATTATTAAATGCGTATTATGCTCTATCTAGAAATTCTCTTGGAAAGAAAGAATGCATTTCAAGATTATTATAGGAATTCTCCTACAAGATAAGGGCATTTTTAAAGTTTAATCAAAATTAATGATCATTGAAATTTCCCTCTAAGATAAGGGATTTTTAAATATTTATTTAGGCTAAAATTATTCTTTACGTCAAAATCTCCAAATTAATATTTTAAATCATTCATAATATTATCAATGTCATTATATAAATGTAACAAAAAAGTTGATGCCTTCGACAAACAAATATGTGATCAACTCAAAGGGTGGAGATTCATCTTCCAATTTGCCAAGATCCCAAAGTTCAAATGAGAAGACATTTAAGTCCAACAACCTTAATAATTCATGTTGAAAAGCCAGAGCTATTTAAGAACAAGTCCAGTGCTCAAACAGGTGTATAAGGTTGAACTCAATAAGCTAAGATATAACCAAGTTGTTGATAGCTTTGCCTATTCAATAAGTCATGGGAAGAAGCCGTAGTAGGAAAGCCCCAATTTTTGTTAATCAGATGACTAATACTAGCAAGTTCATAACCTATAAACTTGACAAGTCATTGTTCTTCAGATCAAGAAGATCTCTTTCAACTGCCAAATAAATTGAGGAAGAGTCAAGAACATGAATCTCATTTAATATAAGAAGATGCTAAGTCGAGTTCAGCATCTCTATTAAATTATAATTGTAATTCTCTATAATGAACCTATCTATTATAGAGTAAAGTTTAAAGGAGCTTCTTTTTTTAGCATGTCCGATAAAGCATAAAGCTTGGGACCAAAGATGTTATCCTAAAGTTTAGGAAACCCTTAAGATAAGTGCAATAAAGCACATAGATGTGAAATAAATTCTTACTGATGGCTTCAACATGTGCTCAAAGTACAAGCACAGTAATAATATAAATTACAAAAAGTAGGAAAAGAAAAAAATCTCATGAATATTTGGAAATAAATGCAACTCTTAAATTTTATTGAGGAAAGATTGTGTGCAAGTTTGGAGTTAAATTTTATAGGCTTACATTAACAAAAAAAGTAACACACACACACACACACACACACAAACATCAATGGTTATAAGGGATTGAAGCTAATTTTTTAAGAGATTTATTCCTAGAAGTGAAGTCAACAATCTCAGCCTATGCCTATAGTCACTTCCTAAATTCATTAGCTTTGTCTCTTTCCTTCCAAACACCAAATGTCCTAATTATTCAAAGACATGTGTAAAGTAACAAAGGCATCAATTTAAAAAAAAAAAAAAGATAGGCAATGCAAAATAAAAGGAGCATGTAAAACAGTCATGAGAATGCAGAAAGTAAAGTGACAAAATTGATGGAAGGAAAATAAATACAACATTTATACCTCTCTAATCATCAATCTACTAGGTGATATGTCATAAACTATAAATTAATGGGAGCATAATGACCTCGTACTCTCCTAAAAGAGAGTGTTTACATCCTAGAAATAATTTTGTTTCATCAATGTTTGCATGAACCCTTGAAGACCTACAAGGATGGATAACTAACCTAACATTCAGTGTAGACATTTAAAGATTCACAGGGTCAACTAGGTTGCAACAAACATGGTTCACTCTAGACACATACCATATTTATTGAGGGGGAGAGGTAGTATTTGTTGAGCTCCATTTACATGTCATAGTTAATAGAGTGCACTAGGGGAGGTGACTAATAGATAGATCACACATAACGAATATAAAAGCCCCTTGACTACTATTTAAATCACTCAAATGTCATACAACCATGAAATATATTCAACTGAGGCATTTAGAATGTTGAATTTACCAAAGAGGAGCCGCTCGCGCACAATTTAATAAAAAATGATGATGAGCACGATGATTGATGTGTGCAATCCCGCATAAAATTGCTCAATCAATGTCCAATCATGAAATGGACTTCACCCTATTCAAAACATTAAAATTACCCAAGGAATGACCTCTCGTGTTCAATTCAAGCAAAAATGATAAAAAATGACGGCCTATGAATGCTATATTGCATGACATTGTTCGAATGTTGTCCATTTACAAAACATACTTTACTGTTGTGTCTTGAATGTCAAAAATATTAAGAAATAACTATAATATTACTTGGTTCCTTACATAAGTGAAAGTGTAAAATTGGTACGAAATATGACTTGACGACACATAAATTGAGACATGTGGTATGAGAAATTATTTGCAAGGATCAATTTACACTACTCTTATATCATTCCATTTTTATAATGATTATAATATTTAAATTTAATATAAATTTATACTACTATATTTATATAATATAAAATAAGATAGCCTATTTAATCCCCCCTGCATGAAATCCCTGTGCAAATTTGCCCTCTACCGCCCAATCCTATTTTATCTCATTTTTTATCTCCCTTAGGGCTGTCAATATTCGACACGACCCGAAACACGACCCGGAAACGACACGGAAAAATCCGTGTTCGGGTCGACCCGGGTAGAAAACGGGTCGTGTTCGGGTCTAAGAAAATGACCCGTTTCTCGTTTCGGGTCGTGTCCGGGTCAACCCGGAAACACGAGTTTGACCCGGTTTCAACACGATATTATTTTACTCGCCGCCTCGCCGGTAGACGGGTCGAGTTCGTCGCGGTTTGCGGCTTTGCGCCTTTGCGGGGTTGGGTCAAGCCATCAAGCGTCAAGGACTTAATCACTTAAGGGCTAAGGCTTAAATAATTATTTGAGTCTTCGAGTTACTTTGACACTCGACAGTTCGACTTCAGGGTTTAGGGTTCTCCGGTTTTGCTCTGCCTCTGCGTGCGGCGTGCCCTAGTTTTTCATTTTTCATCTTCCTTCTCCCGTTCCCTGTGCTTTAGCGGCTATTGTTTGATCGATTTCGCAAGAATCGCAGGTGATGAATTCTGATTTTAAGTCTCCTTTGAAGTCTCGTTTAGTCATTCTCTTCTCTAGTTCTCTCCCTAGTCCCCATGTCGTAACTGTCGTTACATACTGTGAACCGGATTTTTCTTTTGATCATTTGAATATAATGTTTATATATGATGATTGCTTGGAAAATGGCAAGATTTTTTTTGTTTATTATTAGTTTAGGGTTTCTCAAGCCGAAACCCTAGGTGATGTCGGGATGCCGTGAACTGGCGTGAAGGTTTCGTGATTAGCTCATTAGCACTTATTTCCTTTTATTCTGTAACCTGTACTGGTTTTCAAGATTTTATTTATGTTTTATGTTAGATTTATGTTTAAATCTATAACTTGCGGTCCTGTGGAGTGTGGACTGAATTTTATTTGATCGTAGGCTTTTAGCTGTTGGCCTGTTACCATTTCATGTTTGTTATGCTGTAGTGCTGAGGTCCTGGGTAGTGTCCGAGTGTGACTGTGTGGACTGAGGAAAACATGTGGTCGTTTTCTCCTGTAGGCTGTGGCCTTGGCCGTTGGGCTTTTAGCCTTTTAGATTAAACATTAAAATGTTGAGGTTGTTATTTGAATATTTGTTAACTTGTTATTATATATTTGTCATAGTTTTTTATACATTGTTGTTGTTCAATACTTCAATAGATGGAAGATTCTAACACAGTGGTAGAAAGTACTCCATTCATTGAGAATGTTGAAGTAGGAAATGCTCCTATTTCAGTTGACAATGAAAAAGACGAGGATGATTTCTGCAATATTATTGAAAAAGAAGGAGATGACCCGTCATCCACTAAGAAAAGACGAAGAATGTGTTCAACGGTTTGGGGTTATTATGAGATGTTGCCCCTTCTTAGTGATGGAAAGTAGAGATGTAAATGTAGAAGATGTGGGGCAATATATCAGTGTGATAGCAAGTATGGTACTTGAAATTTAAGACGTCATATACCAAATTGTAAAAAAAGAGACACTCGTGACATTGGGCAATTTATTCTACAGTCCAATGCTACTTCAACTATCTCTATGACTGAAACTACGTTTGACATTCATGAGTTTTGTGAGTTATTCACTGCTTGCATAATCATGCATGATCTTCCTTTTCAGTGTGTTGAATGGCCTGGTCTTCGTTCTTTGTTGCAATATCTCCGTCGTGATCTGCAAATAATATCTAGAAACACTGCTAGAAGTGATTGCAAAAAAATGTTTACTAAAGAGAAATGCCTTATTCAAAAGGAGATTACCTGAGCTAATCAAATGAAGCTTTCTAGTTATACTTATACAATTATGGCATTATGCAATCTCAATATCTTCTTATTGTTTTAATGTTTATTGTTTAACCATCTTCAATTTTTCATTTTGCTATTAATGCAAGTTGAAAATAGGTTCAAGAATCAAGAGACAAGAATTCAAGAATGAAGCTTAAGTGTTGGCACTTGCTCTTGTGACTTGGCGACGTTGGCGTATCGGACTGCCGGTTTAAGAATAAATAAATGTACTTTGAATTTTGTAAATTATATAATTTGTAAATTGTAAATTTGTAATATGTAGAATTTATATAGTAATTTTGTAATTTATATAGTTTTGTTTTTGTAATTTATATAGTTTTGCACTTCTTCAGTTCTTCTAATCTGCTCTAAGGCTCAAGGCTCAAGGCTCTAATTATAAAATTTAATTAAAATTTTGAATTTTTCATGCATTTAAAAAATTCCGTGTCATGTCGTGTTGACCCGAACCCGATTCGGGTCGGGTTCGGGTCCGGATAGGTGACCCGAATCCAGTTTCGGGTCGTGTCTGGGTCGTGTAAAGCACAGCCGTGTCAATTTCGGGTCTGACCCGAACACGACCCGCCGACACGAATTGACACCCCTAATCTCCCTCATTTTAGTTTGTTATTAATATTAAAATAACAAAATAAAATCTTCCAGAGCTCACTCTCTATTCTATATTCATACAACTCATCAACTCGTCAACATCCCTCCCTATTATGTGTAGTAGATGAAAACCAGCTCCTACTTTCCTGTTCTATTCTCCATATTTCTATCTCATGCAAACACCCTAACCCTATCTCACCCATTGCCCACACTCCTCTTATAGCACAAAAATTCACTTCATCTGCTCTCCACTCTCCTTACTGTGCCCTCCTCATATCCTTATTGAAAATATAAACCAAAGTTAATTATCAAATATTTTGTGTATCTAGGAAATTGTATGGAAGAAATATCTAGAATATGAAATAACTTTTGGTGCTTGGAAGTTGAACTTTTATTATGAAAATCTTTAGAATATGTTTCTAAAATTATCTTTGTACAAGTATAAAAAGGCATTGAGTATTATCATTTTGATGTAAGAGAGAAAGAAATATAATATAAGCTCCTCTTGTTTTTTTTATCCTCATCCACTCTTACAAACAATTTCTCTCTAACAAGTGATATCAAAGCCAAGTTCGATGGCAAGTTATATGAATCTACAAGTGCCTCATCTAACAAAAGAGAATTACAAGAATTGGAGTCTTCATATGAAGGCATTATTTGGTTTGCAAGATATTTAGGAGAAAGTTGAGAAAGGCTATGTCGAGCATCAAGATGAAGTAGCATTATCAACAACCCAAAGGGAACTGTTGAAATAAAGTAGAAATAAGGATAAGAAGGTGCTCTTTTTCATTTATCAAGCACTAGATGAGGAAAACTTTGAGAGAAAATGACTAATGCATCTAACTCTAAGCAAGCATGGAAGATACTTCAAGTTGCATATAAAGGCATAAACAAGATAAAGAAGATTTGACTTCAAACTCTCCGAGCCGAATTTGAGGCAGTTTAAATGAAGGAAGCAGAAAATGTGGAGGACTATTTCATAAGAGTCTTGACTATCGTCAATCAACTACAAAGATATGGATAAATATTAGAAGATATTCAAGTGATAGAAAAAATTCTATTCTTAGTAAATGATAAATTTAAGCATATTGTCACAACTATTGAGGAAGTTAAAGATTTAGAGACAATGACTATTAACGAACTAATGGGCTCTTTAATGGATTATGAGCAAAGAAAAAATAGGATACTATCAAACAAATTCTCCAATCAAAGCTCTCATTAAAAGGTGAAAAAGACGACACAAAAAAGGAAGATAATTCAAATGATCGAGACATTTATGTACAAGGTCGTGGTCGAGGTTTCGATCGTGTTCATGGCTTTGGGAGAGGCCGAGGATGTGGATGAGGACGTGGTGGATATCATAGAAATAATGAAGAAAGTCAAAACTCAAGAAATGTAGAGTGGAAGAAAGAGCCAAGATATCAAAGGTACAAAAAACTCATGTTCGTTGTTATATTTGCAAGAAATTTGGTCATTATGCTTATGAATGATATCATAATCAAGAGAAAGCTAATCTCATTAAAGAGAAGGAAAAGGCTCCAATTTTATTATTAGTATTGAAAGGAGAAGAAAATGAAAATTAAAATAATTGGTATTTAGATACTGGAGCAAGTAATCATATGTGTAGGGATAAAAACATGTTCATAGAAATGGAAGAGATGGAGAGTCAAATTTATTTTGTCGACTCTTCAAAAATTCTGGTAAAAGGAGAAGGTAAAATCCTTATTCTTCTTAAATATGGAACTAATTAATTTATTTCTGAAGTTTATTATGTGTCGGATATGAAAAGTAATATTTTAAGCTTGGGGCAATTACTTGAGAAAGGATTTGACATTCATATAAAGCATAATAAACTAAATCAACACCTTAGCCATGTCTACTTTCTCCACTAAATCGACACCTTAACCCCTCTACTCAATTCTCTCTTACCAAAGCTCTTCCATGCCCTTCCCTCTATGATCCACCTATAACCCACCTCCACTACCTATATAATTACCTACACCTTTTCCTTGTACTTGACATCCACAAAACCCACATCCCTTACTTTCCTAAGAGTAGTTGCCCATTCATGTTCCCTCTCATCTCTCTCTCTAAGATAAACAGATAATCTCTCTAATAGAGAAAATTTGTATTCCTTCCCTCTTTCATTCTCTCTCTCTCTCTAACAAATAGTATTTTCTTCTCTAACCTCTTTATTATTATTACTATTATTAGTAAAAAAATAGTAAAAACAAAAAAAATAAAAAAAGAGAATTTGAGTGTGTTATGACCCTCATAGCTCTCGATTCCATAGTTTTCATCGCCTGACTCACTAAGGTATAACGTTCACTAAACTCTAAAATGCTCAAATCCCATTGTAAATGCTTGTGGTGCAATGAGCTGACCCTGTGTATGCACTTTCAACATTTCTTCTTTGGATAAGCTTGGAACACTACATGAAAATCATCTATTACCATCAAAAAATTTCAGCAAAAATTGATCATTTTATGGCAGCTTTAGAATTTACCAGCAATTTTTGGACGAAAAAATGTTGTCGGTAAAGCTCGCGTAGGAAAAAAAATTTTTGGTTGTTTTTTTTTTTGCAGGAAATAATTTTGACGGCTATCCAACAAAAATAGGCCACCAAAAAAAAAATTTCGTGCTGCCTGGCTAGTCTGCCCGGGACACTACCCGCTGCCTAAGTTGTGTGGCTACCCGCCCTGCTGCCCACGGAGCCAGCCTGTCCATGCAAATGGGCTAAATCCCCACCTGCCTATGCCCGTGGGCTGCCTTCCTAGCCACCAGCCCACGCCCATGGGTTGAATACCGAGCAGCCCGCCCAACTTATGCAGCTGCCCGGCGATTCGAATCCAGGTGGGTTGGGAAAATTTTGAAACACCCAAACACATTGTTGAACATGAAAATTCATGTTTATTATAACTTTTTTATATTTAAATTATATAATTATGCAAAATCAAATTAATAAATGAAATTAAATTTACTAATTAATATAATTATAAAAATTAAAATTAATAATTAATTTAAAAAATAAAAATTAATAACTATTAGTTAATTTTAAAATGAAAATTAATTAAAATAAAGAATATAATTAAATTTAATTAAAACAAATTATTAACATAATAATGAATTAAAATAATACTAAAATTACTAATTACTAAAAAATTTAAAATAAATTAAAATTTAAATAATAAATTTAAATTTAAATCTTTTTTTACTTAAATTAAGGAAATGGTTAATATTATTTTTTAATCATTTTTATTAAATCATTTAAATTATTAAATTTTAATCATTTTAGTTAAATTATTTAAAATTTGCTAGAAAACTGGAAAAGCTGCCAGAAAATCAGTCGGAAAATTCTGTTTGAAAAATCCATCGAAAAAGCTATCTCATTGTCTTCCGACAAAAAATCGTCGGAAAATTAACCCCAAAAAATAACCTCTAAAAAGCCACCAAAAAATTCCATGGGTAATGGGTGATTTTCCTGTAGTGGAAGGCAAGCCTTAGCTTTCCTCAAAATTCCCTCTACGCAGGGGAGGCATCGAGATGCTACCAAAATTTTATTTGAATAATAACTTGACTTATAACTTTAAAAGTAACTTGCACAGATAAAAAAATGCAATAAAAATAAAGATTTAAACAAACTTATAGTCAACTGGACCTAAATAAATATTTAAAATAGAACTATAAATAAAAAAAAACATTAAAAATCTAGAGATAGGAAAGGAACCTGTAAAATAATAGGTCGTCTACAAGCTAGAATAGAACCTGTATTGAAAATTATAGTCTGCCTACATGTTTTATCAAGGGACTCATCATGAGCAAGGATTTCAATATGCACAGAAACTTGCCTATAGGCAGTTGTAGCAAATTCATAAAGAATACAATATCCTGCCTATGGGCAATAGCATGAGACCTTCAATGGATACTACAGCTTGTCTACGGGCAACAAAAGAAGACTTGTGTAATGTTCACAACAGTTTAACTAAAGACTTGAGGAAGAATATTTCAACCACTATGGTCACAATAGTAAATGTGTAATGAATGTAATGGTCCACCTACAGACGTATATGGGGAAATTGTTGAGAACATAACCTACCTACGGACAATAATATGAGAGTATTAATACACACCAAAATTCACTGTGAGCAAGAATAGAGAATTCATAGTGCACATAATAACTATCTATAGGCAAGAACAAGTGGCTCATATTGAACAAATTAGCTTGGCTATAGGCAAGAACAAGTGACTCATTTTGAACAAATTAGCTTGACTACAAGAGAGAACAAGTGGCTCATAGCGAATAATGTAGGTCACTTATATGCAAGAGCATGATCTCCTACGAGCTGCATTGAATAATATGATAACTTGTAGGAGGAAAAATAAACTAAATAACAATTCTCTTACGTACAATAACTGAAATCTTATTCAGCTTCAACAAATGCCACCAGATCTGTAACACTCGTACAAGTAGACATAAAACATTTCTTGAATTTCAAATGAAATTTTGCACACATTTTAACAACAATCATTTGAACAAATGATCATATTTAAATATTTTAAAATTGCCCTTATGCACTAAATTGAAAATTTCTAAACCTAAGCATTTTTCTTCGAGGAGAGTTTCACCACCTTGAGAAGCATATAACAACTTCAAGAAACATGTGATAGCCCTGAGAAGTGTGATACCATCTCAAGAAGTGTATCAAGCCTTGAGAAGTGTTCGAAAAGTTAGCAAAACATGTCATCTTGAGAATCATGCCAACACATTGAAAAGCATGTATATGCACCATGCAAGTGTATAGTGCAAATGCATCATGTATGTTTGTTATCCAAAATGCAAACACATTATTACATGCAGTGCTTCATATATGACATGTAGATGCATCATGCATGTATATTTATCAATATATAAATAAAACATTAATATGTATTATATGACGTGTAAACACATCATATATACATACAATCTAGCATGTCAACATTTTTTATACATGTATCTTGCAACATGAAAATACATCATGCATATATATATTCTCTAACACTCAAATACATCATTTATGTGCACTTTCTCATCTATGAATATGCTATGCATATGCATTATATAAAAAAATGCATTATACAGATATGCTATGCAATATGCAAATGCATTATACAAACATACATGCATTATATAAATTATACAAATATATTAATTATCATGTAAATGCATTATTCCACTCATGTAATAAATTATGCCAATCATGAACACACATTATGCCAATCATGTAAAGACATTATGTTAGTCTTTCAAGTATGACACATCGATGATGATCGTGTTGAATATATTTCTCAACTAGATAGGTCAATTCTCAAAGTCTATTAAAATTTTTTAAAAAAATTCAAATCTATTAAATTTTTAATATTTAAAAAAAATTAATTATCTAGAACTTAAAGCAAAATCCATCAATCATCTGCAACTATTTAACGAGGGTGATGAACATAAAGATAACTCTAACTCACAAAGAATGAATGTCCAAATTGAGAATATTAATAAGATTCATCCTAAAATAATATCTTGTTAGTAAGGATATTGCATTTATTCACTAATCGATGGCTTGGCCAGATGGATCCATAAAACCCATAGCTTGGTCAGATGCACAACATGGTATGGTTATGGTTGGTCTTCTAATCGATGGTTTAGCTATACTGCTCCACAAAGAACTAATTGCTCGGCTAGAATAGCACCACATGGCAAACAATTATGATTGTGGCTTAGTCAAATTAGTCCACTATATTATGGTCATGGCTAAATTCTTGCATGTTCCCCAATGACTAATTACCATTAAGTAATGAAGTGTAGGGTATAATCAATAGGGCATAAAGCCTTATGTTAGCTAAGGTTGACTTAAATTTATCCCTTAGATAAACACTCACCCCAAGTCTATAAGGTAACTTATACGAAGTAACCTTGGCTTCCAACAAGGATCTTTTGATCATGTTGGATCAACTATCTCTTTTAAATAATTAAACTTGATCATGATGACCCGAGATGATGGAATCATAGGATCTTGATTGGGTCCTTCATCATTCCCCCACAACGTGCTTTAAGTGCAAGGTCATGAAGTTCTAATTTTAAATGTTAAATTTAAAACATCTAAATGTGCTACTACTATACATTAGATACTAAAGTATATGTTTAATAACTATCCTTAATCGGAAGTGCTCTCTCATTATCATGGGGGTGGTTAACTATAAGGACGTACACCTATAGGAAATCAGAACTCAAATCTTAAAGTCCTCATTAAGAAGGTGAATTCTTTATGTATTATCTTATCTCTATCTAATCTAATTTTTAAAAATATATCCCAAAATATAATTCATTATAACTCTCTCTGAATATATATAGAGAGGTTGGGGCCCCAAAAGCTTAATTTTTTGAGACCATAGTATTATGATCAATTTATGTCCTCTTTTGACTCATATGCACCATTATGACCCATTCATATCAATTTTATGACACATAGTGTCATTAAGGTAGAATACATCCCTTTGTGACCCATTTAGTCCTAAAATCCCCATGGTGAGTACATCTTATGCCTAAATAATAACCAAATGAGCTTATACAAAAGCTAGGGGAACTTTGGTGACCCATAAAGGTTAATTCACACATTCTTGGATAATTTTGAATAACTTAAGTGCTCTTATGAATTAATTATGTCAACATTGACATACCAAATACCTTTATAGCTTACCCTAACAAATCTAGTCAAACTTGATCAAATTTGGTCGACTTGACCTAAGCTTTTTTAAACTTAACCTTAAGTGACTATAATATGATTGAAAGCCCATAATAGGCCCATAAAATGCATTCTAAGATAAATTAGATTAGCATACATCCTAGCTGATACATTAGAACCCTTAACTTACTAAGTGTCCCATTATAACCTTAAGCCTAATTAACCTGGCGTAGACCTTACCTAGTCCCCATTAACAAACCCTTATACAAAAATATACCAAATTGACCATAAACCTATGCCCAACTTGGACCTAATGTAGTACACTTGACTCAATTATAGTCAATTGAGACCAATTGATGCCTTATCTTACCCTTACATGATCTATAAAGTACCTTAGTTTACATAAGAGTCCTGCCCAACAATAACCAACCACAAGCTAGCATGAATAAGCTCAAGGTTTACTAAAGACAATTAGGATTAACTAGACCAAGATAGTCATTCCCTATCTCATTTGAACCTAACCTAGCCTAAGCAAACTTACCCTAGCCATCCAAGATCTTCACCCAATGTTTAACAAAATTAAAAAAAATGTAAGAAAATTTATGAACATCCAAATTAAACTCATACCTCCCTTCAAATAACTCATTAGCCTAAGATAATAGGAAGGGGTTTTGCTAACCATCCCTTGCCTCCCAAATCATTCTAAAGTTATTTAAAGATCATTATCTAAACTTTTTAGGCACAAAATTTGAATTCATTAGAGAGAACATGATGAAGTATCCATAGAAAAAATGAAGCTCCCTTTGACCTCTTTGAGAGATTTTAGAGCTTCCCACCATCTAATGAAGGTGATTTTATTGGTGGAGTGATCTAGAACAACTAAGATTTAGTGCAACCCCTTGATAACCTCATCTTGAAATGAAAAGCTACTCAATTACTTGTTCCAATCCGAAATAACTTTAGTTAGGTAAATTCCATAGCCTTAACCCATCCATATGCTTACGTTTGCATCATAACTTCTATTATTCTTTTCACCTAGGCATATGCTTCTGCCATGGAATGTTAGGTTTAGTGTCTTATTGACAAATAAATTTTCTAAAAAACTATTGGATTACCATCACCATTATAGTTTTATCTCTGGGCAAGTGATGTTATAAACATCACACTTTTCCTTTAAGAAACAATATGTGATTTGGTTTGTCTAGTATTTGATTAAATGTTCTTTATTCCTCTTAGAGGCCACTACATAGAAAGAACATACACAACATGCATATCAAATCAAATAAATAGTTAGTTATAGTGCACCATTCAAAACTAAGAATATTTACTAATAGCTAATATTGACTTTATAAGTAACTTGAAAGGTTACATTCTACATGTGAAGTTCACCTATAGTAATAATTTTCAAGTTAGTAATATCAACATAGCATTGTATGAGGCTCCTTTTGAAAAAAAATGTAGATTTTATTTTTATTGGTTTAAGGAAGGCAAACGAAAAGCCTTTGGGAAATAGTTAATTAATATAGCTACTTAAAAAATTCATCTAATTCATAAACAACTTTGTTTGATAAAAGAGCAATAAAGAATATATTTTGAACATAAAAATTCATCTAATTCATAAACTGATTGAAAAAAGAACAATAGAGAGATTGAGTTCAAGGTTATAAATCATGCCATTTTAAGGTTTCTTTTATTTTGGAGTTAAAATGATCGATAAAAGTTAATAGCTTTCAAATCTAATTCAATGGTCCCTTTGAGATAATTGAGATAGTCAATAGAGTTTCATATTGATGGGCTATTCCTCAGAGCATTATGAGGGTTTATGATATTTTTTATGTCACTTTACTATGGCATTATGTTCATCATAACTCTCATTTTAATCAACCTAAGTCATTGGCATTATGCAATGATCCACTCATGATTCAAGAAAAACTGGGTTATTAAAAGGTACTATAGTGTATTTTGAATCATGAAGGTGGGGAGCTTAGTTATTGACCGATTACCTTTATCAAGGAAATTCATAAGCAAAAGTCATATTGAGAAGTGACATGGGAGATAAAAGAAGAAATCATAAACTATTCATAGTTTTGTTACAAATAAAATATAAATTTTGTGATCGGATTGATGTAAGTTATGTCTTGCTAATCTCAATTTTTTAATAATTTATAATTTTTGAAATTTTTTTGATCCAAAGTATAATTTGATTTCATAAAAATACAAATTTCTCATATTTTGATAAATTTCATCAATGTAATTTTTGATATAGTATTGGTACAATTATTCTGGTCAGTATGAGTAATTATTCAAGATTTTTCACTGGCTGGTTTTGAAATGCAGTGATTTATATCATTTCAAAAATTCATTTTGACATTTAAAAATAGTGTTTTAGTTCAGTTAATGCTTCATAATGTTGTTATACACCATCTCTACTAATTTGGTAGAATTCTAAAACTTTTGTTTTTGGCAAACTGTAGAACACTTGGTGGGAAGTTATTTTGACAACCATTATAACATTTTTTTAAGAATTATATAATAACACTGTATTCAGATCAATAGTATAAAGTGTGTTTTATTTTTGATATCTGTGTTTGAAATATTTGAATTGTGTGAAAATAAATTTTATTAGCAGAGAGAATAATTATGTTGGAGATGAAAAGGGGTTATGTTGTTAGTTATGTTTTAGAAGTTTTGGAGCCTAAGGGTTATTATGATATTTACTAGGAAGGGATTATTGGGGGTGAGAATTAAAGGGATTATGTTGGCGGCGAGAACGATTTTGTTATTTGTTATGTATTGAGAGTCGGGGCCTGAGGGCCATTTTGATATTGCTATGAAGAGTTTATTTATATTTCAATTAGTTTTAGTAGTTTGTTTCAATTCAGAATCAGTGTTTGCTTTAGTTTCAGCTTTTTGTGCAGTACTTCAATTTATTATTCAGCATTTTTGGCTCTTCTAATTTGAGTTATTGATTTATGTTTTAGATTGTCGTAGCCTATTGAGTCGTGTTGGGTCACTCATACTTTTGATTCTTCTTTCAAGCTAGGTAAAGGGTAAGGATCGAGCTAAGTAATTTTAGATATTAAGCTCTAAATTATGTTGTAGGTATGCATTTTAGTTAGTTTTTTTTTTTTTTTTTTTGGCAGGCTTTACTTTATTTTTGTTATACTTTTCTTTTATTAAGCACTACTGTAGATAGACCTCAGATTGTATATGTATTTTTGTATGACATATAAAGAAGCTATTTAGGTGATTAAGTAGTCTTCTGCTTTATTTTTATAATCAGTATTGGCACTATGCTGTGCATAATTTATATGTTCAAGAAGCATTTCTCCAACCAGATCTTGGGGTGAATCTCTGCTTCTTTCTACAATTGGACACGGTATGACATGTGAGATTTGGTAGGGTCATTTCGGGTTGGATCATGAAACAACTATTCGGTATATCCTCTCCCCTTCATCTTCTACGACTGACAAGGCTTACATGCTTTCCTCCTCGCCTTCTCCTTTGATTGCAAGCAAAAGCAGATCCATAACAACTAATCTCTATATCCTTATTTTAGTCTTTTCTTCTCCTAGCTCTTGAGAGACATCACATGATTTTACCTTTTGTTTTTTCAGCCAATGAAGGTATTCTCCTTACGACTAACTACTATAATATTTCATTTTCTTTTTGACGTACTCATAATTTTTTAGACTTATTGAAGCTATAGTAGGCTTTTTCATATTAGTAGACCTCAATATAATTAACTTATATTAAGGCTTAGTGTAGTTAATTTTTAGTTATATTATATAAGTTAAGCTATCATGTGTTTGATTATCTTTTCAATATTTAAATATTGATTTCATATTATTATTATTTAGGACTTTCGAGTATAAATATATCTTTTCCAACTTAAAACTAGCACCGTCATCAAATCACTATTGTCGAATCATTGCCACTCGACCTCCATAGTTAGATTGTTTCTACATAACCTTTGCTTTAGACCAGTGTCACAACGTCACCTGATCTATGTTTTCACATTACTATCATCACTCAGCCACAGCTGTCAAAACACCTCTCATCCTCTACTGACTCAGTGATATTTTCGATTAACAACTCATGCTCTTATAATCCTGCTTTCTTCAATTTGGATGACAAGAAAATATTTGTAGTCAATGCTTTGACAGTTGAAGTATTTAGGCTTAACAAAGCTTCGTAAGTCCGTATCTGTTTAACTTTATTATCTTTTCATATAAAGCTCTAGATCTGCTGTATTCTTTCCATTTATTTGTTTTTTAGTAAGATTTTTAGCTAATATGAGGACTCAAAACTCTCACTTTATTGTGACAAAGTTTCTAGCTTGCAACAATCTAAAGTGAGATTTAGGCTTTATTTTTATACTTCTTAAAATAGTTTTTTTTTTTAATTAAAAAATTTTGTACTTAAAAAACTGCTTTAGAAAGTAATAAAAAATTTATTCCAAATGAAAACTTAAAATTTTCATACTAACTATTTATTAAATTTAGATTTCGTTTGAGACAAATTTTTTTTTTATTTTTCAAGTACAAAAATCCAAGCCTTAAATTAAATCCAACTTAAATTTTATCTTAACCTTCTAGAAAAGCCTAGAAATATGCATCTATTGATTCCAATGTAAAATAATGATAATAATAAAAAAAAATTTCCAATGTTCCATAGCGCTCTTCCGACCATATCCGCTTCTCGAGCGCTTCACGCTTCAAAAACTCAAAAACCAAAACCTCAGCAAAACCCACACATGGCAGTTTCTTCTCCGATTCTTCCTGTTTCCTTCCTTTCTTCTCCTATTCCAAGATGCATTTCCTCCTTCAAATCTCTTTCCTATTTTTGCTTATCCATAAGTAGAGTCCCTCCGCGAAAGCGCCTCTTCATCTCAGCGAAGGCCGTCTCCCTCCAGAGTAGAGAAGAGCTCGAGACCGTCAATATTGCTGAAGACGTCACCCAGGTTCCATTTCCATCTCCTGTTCCTTTCTACATGCCAATCTCTTATTTCTTTAATTCCGGCACATTTTCCTTTTTGGTTTATTTGTTCTACTACTTGAAATATTTATTTAAATTCACCGTGAAACAATCGAAAATGCTAATTCTAATTTTCTCCGCGATTTTTGGCAAAAATACGCTCTTTTTATTGCATTCTTTAAGAATTTGGGTTAATTGATCACCTTCTTTGTTTCATTTGGAAGATGTGCTTTCCTCCAACTTATACCCAGAAATAAAGAATTCATAATTCTTGATTCTCATAATAAGCCTGTTTATTATGTTAAATAACTTGAACATTAGCGTTTGTAACTTAAATTTGAAGGGGGAAGCTGGTGGACTTAACTGCAGTCCTTGGTCATATACATCTTGTTCATCTAGCGCGAGGAATGTACTTTGAAATTCTGAGTTTTAGCCAAAATCATTAACCAGGACCTGCTTTTACGGTTTTGCTTGGTGAACATGTTATCCCATTTTGCCAAACAGCAAGCAGAATGGTGTGCATTTAGAAGAAAACAATGGTTGGATTAGCTAAATCAAACATAACATGCTATAGACATGTAAGATGATGTTAAACTGTTATAAATTATAATCAGGGCATGTTGAAGTGAAGCTATAGGTAAGTGGACTGCATGCAACTATTGAGCCTCATTGCTACTATGAAACATTTATGCTTCGAAGTAAAGCACCGGCACTAAAGAACTTCCTTCGGAATTCTTTCCAACTCAAAACTTCATAGTCAAGCACGTGAAAGTAAGTAAATAATAAATCAAACATACAAGCAAAGACATGTAAGTGTAAGTGAGTGTATAAGATGGTTTATGTTAATGTGAGTGATTAGATAATAAGCACTTGAATAATTGAAAAACATAATTAGTACAAGCTCTAGTGATCAATAAACTTAGCTTACAATAACAATCAGATAAGTGATTTAAGATGTATTTGCATAATGTAAAGCGAGTAATTGATGTAATAGTTAAGCTCCACAATAAAGATCCACTTTATCACAGTATTTGATTATCAAATACCAAAGCTCTAAACAGAAATGGTGTTCACATAACATAATGGTGATTAAGAGATATATTATTGTAGGTGGGCAATTTAATCAGTAAGCTGAATTCAAGAAGTTTGCTCAACAGTCAACAGCTAAAGCATATGAGGTGCTTAAACATATGAATCACCATATAGACATATGAATCAACAAATTAAGCAAGTAAATTGGTAAAAATTTAATCTAAATAAATAGCATGGACGTAATGATTTTCACATAGTTTGATACCAAACTAACCTATATTTATACCTAAGTCTAAATAGGATTCCACTAAGAACTTGTTGCAACTTAAACACCTTCACTCCATAAGCCGATAAAGAAGTTGTCACAATCATCTTCGTTCAAGAGCAAGAGTACCTACTTTTTGTTTCAGGAAGTGCATCTCTTTCAAACTTACAACCCAAAGCTTCTTCAAGCCTGCACATACAAGTTTAAAAGAAATTATCTACTCAAATTTCTCTTGAACTTCGGTGATGAAAAAGTTGCCCGTTAAACGAGCTATTAGAGTGTGTCTGTTTTCTAGAGAGAGAGAGAGAGTGCGCCTGTTTTAAAAAAAAATTTTATGTTTGTCGCGTTTTCTTTGGGCCTTCTGGTATGGCGGCGAAAGGCCGCTGTCCATATGCTAGTGGTGGCTCTCAGGCAACTGTAGCGGATGGTCGTCATCCATCTTCAGGTGGGTTATTGGATCTATCGCATGGTGAGTTGAAACATTTTGGGCGGCCTAATGGAAGTTTTTTTAAGGGAGGTTCAGGTGGTTCTTCGTTCTTAGATAAACGATCTACCTCAGGATACTGCACACTCCTTAGAGGAAACCTAGTTACATAAGAAGCAAGAAGCAAAATGTGGTGGCAAGATCGAGTGCAGACACAGAATACAGAGCTATGTCCTTGGGAATGTGTGAGCTACTATGGATCAAGATGATTCTAGAAGACCTAAGGATCAAGTGGGAAGGACCCATGAAGCTATATTGTGACAACAAATTAGCATAGCTCACAATTCGGTTCAACATAACAGGACCAAGCACATAGAAATGTACAGATATTTTATAAAAGAAAAAATGGACAGTGGTCTTATATGTATCTACCATGTCCCATCAAAAGATCATTTTGAAGATATTCTTACCGAGGGACTTGATAACTCTGTCTTTCTGGGACTGATTATCAAGCTAGGAATGACGGATCTGTATTCCCTAGCTTGAGGAGAAGTGTTAAATCCCAGCCGTCCCTTAGCAGTTGATCCCACAGCTATGTTGGGGATCTGTGGGAAGGCTTACCTGGATCACGCCGATCTATTTCCATAATTAGGTGGCTGATTTAGGAAGGATTATATTATGACAATTATGAAAGATTTTGTAATTTATTTATTTCTTTATTAGATATTTTGTATAGATCTATAAATAGAAATAGATTTGTGCTATAAAGCGAAGCCTTTTTCTTCTCCAAATCTATGAATTCAAATTAGTCAATTTTGTAGGATAAAATTTTCTTCAATAGCTACTCCAGCTTGAAAAACATGGGTTCAAGTTTGTCTTAGTTTTTGCTGCAATGGTTCAAGTAACCTAAGAGTTTCAGCGTTGTGTTTAATTAGTGATACAAATTCCATATACATGTTTACATGATAACACCACTTTAGCACATCTTCCTTAAAAATTTATCTCCTGAAACTTCCAATTGTCAAACTATGCTAACATGCCAGTAGTAAATGACACGATGACAAGAAGTACAGGCCATCTTGCAGGGTCTCTAGCATTGGTACTTTGGATTTTAAGCTAACTTACTAATTGTTTTCGAGAAGAAACTAATCTTATCAGCTAGCTTCTCAAGAAACTGTGCGCTGTTTTTCACATCTCACTAGCTTTAATTAGTTGCAATGAAAAAATTGGTTAAACCAATAAATCCTCATTCATAATTTAGCTATGATGCACCGACACTTCTCCTCAAAGAGGGATGCAGTGTCCGACACGTATCTGACACGACACGCGTCGACACTCCTCCGACACGTGTTAGACACACTACAAACGTGTCCAATTAAAAAAATATTAAATACAAATTGAACACACTTGTTCGACACCCATATTTTACATATTTTATCCACAACATCAAATCAATCACCCGCACTTAATACCCCATTCATCAAATATTCTCATTTTCATTTCTCTTTGATGGGTTACAACTTTGATTTCAAAACAATGCTCAATGCATCTCAACATCGACGTCTGATGTCGTTACAACATCAACATTTCAAAATGATCTCCATATCAAAGTCTAACGTTGTCTTTAAATTGATGCTCGATGCTAGCAATTTTTACACCCACAACTTCACATCTCATCTTTGTCCAACGCCTTCTCAACATCGACGACCAAATGCCCTCACAACATCAACGATAAATGCCCTCTTAACATTGATGCACAATTTTTTATTGCATAACATCAATGCCTGACTCTCGACATCATTGTCAACTCCTCTCTCGATGATTAATAAACGGCATCGACGCCCGACTCTCAACATCCTAATATTAATCATTTTAAACACAAATCCTAGTTAAATAACTATTATTTCTAAATAAGTTTTAAAATTATATTTATTCAATTTTTATATACTATTTTTAAAATATAAAACATTATAATACTGTGTCCAACCCATGTCAGTGTCCTATATTTTCAATAATTGACGTGTCCCGTGTCCGTGTCCGTGTCGTATTCATGTCGCCGTGTCCGTGTCTGTGCATCATAGTTATTTAGCAAAGTTGAAATTTCAAATTAATGGATAAGGGGGTTCACTATGATGCCAAGCATGCAAGCTTAAACAATTCAATATGCTGGTGATCATACATCATGCGTTGTATTACCCTTAGTGCAATCTGGAATTAGAAGCTATTTATTTTTTATGTAAATTGATGAATGAAATTCTTTCCATATATTTTTGAACTGAAATAGATTTAGTAAAAAATATTGATTCTGGTCATTTACCAATTATTGATCATGTATTCTCAGCAGTTACCTTCCTAACTCTTCATTTCAATGTTTGGATCAGTTAATTGGGAGGACGCCAATGATTTATCTCAACCATGTGGTTGAAGGTTGCGTGGCTAATATTGCTGCAAAACTTGAATCTATGGAACCTTGTAAAAGTGTCAAAGATCGGTAAGTCTTTGTATCATAGTATAGTTACCTTTGAACAACTAGTGCTTACTATGCTACATTTGATATTACATGTGCCATTCTTTGTTATAACACATTCAGGATTGGATATGGCATGATAAATGATGCTGAAGAGAAGGGGCTTATTTCTCCATTAAAAGTGAGATTTTTTTCTTATAGTGAACGGCTACTAACACTCACACTCTTTAGCATCATTAAATATGATAGGAATAATTATATGTCATGCAGAGCATTTTAGTAGAACCGACTAGTGGAAATACTGGAATCGGTATTGCATTTGTAGCTGCGGCAAAAGGATACAAACTTATTGTAACGATGCCTGCTTCCATAAATCTAGAGAGACGGGTTCTTCTTCGTGCATTTGGTGCAGAGATAGTTTTAACTGACCCTGCGAAAGGTCTAAAAGGGTCTGTTGACAAAGCGGAAGAGATAGTGTGTCAAACACCTAATGCTTATATGTTTCAGCAATTTGATAATCCCATCAATGCCAAGGTGGTTGAATAAAGTTATCTTTTTTTCTCATATAAACAATACCTGAAAAAGAACATGCTTTACTTCTTTCCAACATTTTGTACTTTAAATTTGATGGAGAAAAGATATATAAAGATTATCATTCAAATAAACGACAGATCCACTTTGAAACCACAGGCCCGGAAATATGGGAGGACACAATGGGTGGGGTTGACATATTTGTTGCAAGCATGGGCACAGGTGGAACAATCACAGGGGCAGGTCGTTACCTGAAAACAATGAACAAGGACATAAAGGTTTTTCGCTTTGTGTATTGCACCAAATTGTAACTCAATATCGCTAGCCTTGCAGAGCCTTTATCTATTATATTGTTTATTGTTATCTGAATTGTCAATGCATATGCATGATATTTAGCCTAGAGGTATAATCCTTTATGACAATTGTAATGACTTTGTTTGTTGGAATTCATCTTTTTTGGCTCTCGTTGCAGTTATTACAGGTGTAGCATCAAGGAATTCACATCCTGAATGTCTTAATTCTGAATCTAGCAACTAGCAAAAGAGATTGACTTTTAAAATGGCTTTCACTAGTTAGATAATATTTTTTTTAGATTGACGCCATTATCCTAGATTTTTCAAAATAGAAGCAGGTAGAACTTTATATTTCGACATGTCATGTTTCATGCAAGCTAAGAAAGGCTGTGTTATATTCCTGTGATGCTATGGTGCGGGTTCTTTGTGGTATAGACTAATTTCTATATGTTCTTCTTCATCTATTGCCATTGCAGAGATAGGTGTTCAAACTCTACTGTTGAATGTCTTGAGCACATCTTATTATGAGAAAATAATGGGCCTTTCTGCTGAAGAGTTGTTCAGAGCCACCCTTGTGAGTAAGGAGAAATAGACACACTAGCTACAACAACAAAAGATGTCAATATCCACACTATAATTGGTGCCTTTGTGATATTCTTAGTTAGCTAATTACCAGTTATAAAGATTTTCTTGAAAGGGTGGGATAAGGAAGGGAGAATCATCTTTTATATTGCTTTACAGAAATAATCAGAAATAGTGAGAAATGGGGTGAAGTTTAGAAGAGGCTGTCATCAGTATATAGAAGTTGAGGTCCTGATTCTTCAAGGGAGTAGAAGATCTTGTCGTCGTCAGCCCATTGCCTTAAATAGTTTTGAGAGGGGTTTTGCACGCAACTGGTCAATTACCACGCTTTGTGTGGCAGGTGCAAGATATTGAAATTATTGTCTATAAAGAGAGATTCTCTGTGGTTTAACACAAAAACGATAGGCAGGCGACATCACCATGATACTCATGAGGCTACAAATATTATAGAGCGACTCTAATATGGGTTGTGTGGATTGACTTTTATTCAGAGTAGGTGACTAAGTTGAGAACATGAAAAGTGTTCAACTATCTCATGAAGAGAATCACAAGTAGCAAGGAAATTGCCTTGAGAAAATCTTCCGAGTGGAATTGCTTTGCGCCAAGAGGTTCAATTGTATCTTCCAGTGACGCCGGCATCAAATGAGGGAAAAAGAATTAAACATCTGGAATGAGAATGTTGGAAGAATGGCGGACAACCTCTATGTATAGAGACTAGGTGGACTGTTGACCTCTGTAGAAATTACCCAAAAAATGAAAGAAGCTAAATCCAGCATATATACCTCAAATCTGATGGATCCACAATTTCTGCTGAAATCTGCCCAAAATCCCGCTGAGAAAATACTGTTCAAACGGCGCCGTTCCGGGATGTCTGCGGAAATCCGGCGACAAGTCCTCGATCGCATCCCGAATCGTGTCTATAAAATGAGAGTGAAGCCCTCATTGTCGCTGCTTCTCATTCCACTCTCCACGACCGAACTCCCTCACTCCCGATACCTCTCATTCTGTCCAGCTCCACACAGCAAACCCGACGCCTCTTCCTCCGATACCTCTCCTCCTCCCGATCAAGCCGTCGCCTAGATCCCGTCGAGCTCCTCCTCCCAATCTCACTGCCCTAGTCCGACGCCGGAGCCTCCTTGCCCGACTGCTCCTCTCAGTCGCACGAAACAGCCCCGATCCACCTCTGTCCGAGCTCAGTCGCTCAAGCCGACCCCCTTGCTGCTTCTGATCCACAGAGAGAGAGAGAGAGAGAGAGAGAGAGAGAGAGAGAGAGAGAGAGAGAGAGAGAGAGAGAGAGAGAAGCCGAGAGAGGGAGACTCACCCAGCCTGACGCCTACCCCGATCTCCCTTGCTGTAGCCAAGCCGAACCTCCCGATCTCCTTCTCCCTTACCCGTGCGTGACCATGCCCGACCCCTCTCTCCCTTTGCTTATATTTGCTTATTTATTAGTATACTTTATATATATATTAGTATATATATATATATGTTATATATATATATATATATATATATATATATATATTATATATATATATATATATATATATATATATATATATATATATATATATATATATATATATATATATATATATAATCTAATAATTAATAATAATAAAAAATAAAATAACGATTCTTTTCTCGACGCTTGCAACGAACCGGCAAACCCCCGAGGCGCTCACGTAGCGTTTAGGGTGGGAAACCAGTACGATGCTCGCGATGATTTAAGGATCCCTCTTCAAAGCTTGCAATGAGCCGGCAAACCCCCGAGGCGCTCAAGTAGCGTTTAGGGCGGGAAATCGGTGCGACGCTTGTGGCGAAGGGGATAAAAAATGTGTTTTTATTTTCTTTTTTTTATAAGTACCCCCAAACGCCCACGTGGTGCAGAGGGGGAAATTCTATGTCTTTTCTAACTTCTGTTTTCTTCTTATAATAAACAAACATAAAAACCCTTAAATGCTCACGTAGCAGGCGGGGATAAAAAAATTTCATATGCGATCGCGGTGTCATTTTTGACACCTACCTGAAGCGCTCACGTAGCGTCGATGGGAATGGTTGCCTCTTGGTTTTTCCCCTAAACGGGGGAGACGCCGGGAGGCTGCCGAAATTTGGATTGAAAATCCAAGGACTTAAATAAAAAAAATGGTGAACTTGGACTTGTTCGAATTCAATTGAATGTGGAGAACTTGGGATTGCAACAAATGACTTAATTGAACTTGAACCCAAATGAATTCAATTCTAATTGAAACGAATATGAACATGAACCTGGATTCTCATTAGAACTTGATTGAACTCATTTTGAGCTCGGATACGAACTCAAAGGACAACAGGGAACATGCATTTGAACTTAAACTCAAGTAGAAGACTTGTAAGCTTGAGCTCAATCTTGAACTCAAATGACTAAGCAAAGGAACTCAAACAAGAATTTGTGCAAGACTTGAGTTGAACTCAAGTTGACCTAAACTTGGACTTTCATTCGAGCTTAACAAGACTACAAAGACTTGATTGAATTCAAACCTAAATGAAATAAAAATTTGGACTTGAGTTTGCAAAGGGCTACAGGAGATATACGACTTGAGCTTGCTATTTGAACTCAAGCAACGATCCGAATGAGACTTAAATTTGAACTTGAATGCCACAAAGACAGCAAGGAGCTACTTGAACTCAAATGAATTGAACAATGAAGCTGAATTGAACTCACACCTGAATTTGCAAATGAACTACAACGAAGACTTAGACTCTATAAGATAGCATGGGACTATTTGAACACCGATGAATGGACACAATGCTTGTAATAAACAAAGTTTCAAGAGGAATTTGCAAGCAATCATCAACAAGAAACTTTTGGAGGACATTCAAATCAACAATCAAAATATAGAGATTCAATAAACAAATGTTGATCATTCAAGCGGATACCAGTGAGCACACAAAGATGTATAGTGGACAAGGAAGGTCCCTACTATATCTCATTCACAAGTAATAAGGAAGAGGAAGATACATACGCACACATCAATGAACATTTCAATCATGTTCACAATCAAACAAATATAATCACAATGAATGTAGTATCGTACCAACCAATGTGCATGAAGAGGTTGGTGGAAAATTTGAACTCCTATGAATTATCTTAGGAGACTTGTTACACGTACAAAGAGCCATCTACGAATAAGTACAGAAGAGAATTGTAGCAGATAGGAGCTCCTGCAAGCTGATGAAGAGACCCGCTACATGTTCAAGATGTCATCCACGAGCCAAACACCAAATGATCATAGCGAATACAAGTATCTGCATGTTATTATTGGAGCCCCATCGAATACACAACATGCCATATGCAAGTAAAACACTGGATGATATACATAATATGCAAATATCCACTGGCCACTATAGAAGACTCGTAGTACACCCAGCCTATGGTCCACGAGCAAGATATAAAGTGAATATATCAAGTGCAAGTGCTTATGAGTTGCAGTAGGAAACTCATATTGCATACAACAAGCTATCTACGAGCGTCTACCAATACAAAGCAGGAGATTCGTTAGTGCACTACGATCCACCTACAGAAAGCAACGAGTAGTGCACGACAGTCTACCTGTACGAAGCAGCGAATAATTTTATTCAGAAGCTGCTACGTCACGCCACCGGATCTGCAACATTCGTACAAGCAGACAGAAGGCGTCTATTCCAAGAATACCCCTGCACGTGCACTATAAATTGTATACACATAGGTACACTAAGAGGGGTAAAAATAATTATAAAACCCGCATGGGCCCCGGCGAGCGTGTTATTGGTATACACGTGACGTCTAGGGATGCTGCGCGGGTTGACAAGTGAATTCAGGCTCGAACCCGATCCTCCTATATGGATTAATAAGAGTCGACAAGGTTCGAACCAATAAATAAATATGTGGCCGTGGCGACCAAAATATTTATTTTAATACATTCATATTAGGCCTACAACAATATGAATTCACTAATAAGTGCACGAAGCCTACGAAACCCGATCCTTTGTCGACAGCCCGACAGAGTTGACAAGGTTCAATCCATAAAGAGAAATGACCCCATAACACCCCGATGATGGCCGTGTTGAATTCAGATCTCAACCGGAGGGGTTCCCAAATACTCCAAAGCTCCACTCAAATATCCACAAAAATCCAAAAATCCCCAAAATCCAGAACTCCACAAAAAAAATCCAAATTCCATATATTTAAAAATGAAATCAATCCATCAAAATACTTAAAGCAAAATCCATCCACCCTCCGCAACAGTTTGTCAGGGTGGACAAATTCAAATATAATTTTAGCTCACAAAGAGTCAAATGCCTAGTCGAAAATATCACTAGGATCCATTCTCAAACAATCTTTTGCCAGTAAGGACGTGGTACGTGTCCTCTAACCGGCAGTTTCGCCGCCAAATGGCACTGCAGGTAAACGGTTATGACCCGGGGCCCTCTGAACCGAGTGGTTTTGCCGCCAAATGGCACCACAAATAGCGGTTATGGCCAGAGCCAATACGCTCCTTAATGGCGTTAAATCCTTGAGATATGAATCAATAGGATATGATCGATATGGCACAAAGCCCTCTGTCAGCTAAGGTGGATTCAAATTTGTCCCCTTAGACAAACATTCACCCTAGGTCTACAAGGTCCCCTTGGACGAAGCAACCCATGGCTGCCGACAAGGATCCTTCTGTCAGGTTGGGTCGACTACCTCCTCTGACTAAGTAGACCAGGGACCACGATGGCCCGGGACGACGGAACCATGGGATCTTGATCGGGCCCATCATCCATTCCCCCACCATCCGCTTTAAGTGCAAGATGGTGCAATTTCAATTTTAAATATTAAATCTTTCAAAACCTATAAATTTCCAAACTTTCCAAATTCCCAAATCCAACCCAAATTCCAAATTTTTCCAATCCAAACTCATTGCTGCTACTATATGCCAGATGCACGTATCTTTATACGAATCTGATCGACGACTAGCCTTAATCGAAAGTTCTCTCTCGTGATCGAGAGGGGTAATTAACTATAGGGGCTTGCGCCTATAGGAAACCAGAACTCAGATCATAAAGTCCTCACAAAATGAGGGCGAAATCTCTGGGTAGTGTCTTATCTAGAAACCCATCTGCCTTCCAAAATTTACCTTGGAACTTAATTCAGTTAAAACTCCCTCGCCGAATAAGAAAAGCGAGCGGAGGCTGGGGCCGAATTTTCGGAGCCCACATGGACATCCTCTCTGTATTGAGACTAGGCAGACAACCTCTCAATTGAGGCAATCTGGACGCATGGAAGGAGAGCCAGAGACCTCTGGGCAGCAATTATTCTGACCGCAAGGAGGAGACCTGTTGGCTTAAGCGACGAGAAAAATATAGCCTATGACTGTAGTGGGCTAGAGAGGGAGGGGTGACCACCTCCTAGAAACATTCCAGGATATAAAAAAAAAAAAAAATCAAAATAGAAAACCAAATTCCAGAATTTTATTTCTAAGGAATACAAATGAAAGGAGAGTCTCCTGTTTATAGTTCAAACGTTTGATGACTAGGATAAAAAACAACTAGATAAACATTATTACAAAAATGATTGTTTCAAGTTGGAGCTGAACTGGTTGATTGAACCAACCGGTCTTTGAAAGCATCAACGTCATTCTCCATGATTAGGAGAGGCTTTCGGATAATCTAAAGCCTCTAGTTCTTCACAATAGGGAGTCAAATGAGATATATTGAAAGTAGCAGATACTTCATAATCACTCAGTAGTTCTAATTGGTAGGTATTATTGTTGATGCGTTTGGCAATCTGTAATGGACCATCAGCCTTGGGTTTAAGTTTTCCATGAGCTCCAGGAGGGGAACATTCTATTCATAGCTTAATCTATATCAAATCTCCTTTTTTGAATATTTGGTGTTTTCTAGATTTGTTGGCCTGTGTTTGATATTTATCTTTTGCATTTTGATTTGTTCCTGGACTTGTTCATGAAGCTTCCTTATTTCTTGAATGTGAAGTTCAACATTGTGGTTGCGACTTGTAAGGGTAACAGAAGGAATCAAGTTGATAGGAGATGAAATTCGATCATAAACCACTTCAAAGGGGCTACATCTCATGCTTTTGATTACAGGATTTCTTGTAAGCAAATTCTAATTGAGAACAAATCAAACCACGTCGGTGGATGTTTTTTCCCATAAAACACCTCAAGAGATTTCCTAGGCTTCAATTGACATATTATGTTTGTCCAAGGTAGTTCTGGAATAGGTAATGGAATGTAGAGATCAGATCATTATTGGTGCATCTTTGCAATGCAATATACCCTACATTTCTTCACATAACAGTTCACATCCCTAATGAGTAATGGCCAATAGAACCTGTCTTGGACGATATAGCTAACGTCTTATCCCTACCAAAATGACCGTCTAATCCTCCATCATGACTTTCGTACAAGATAGTTGTTGACCCATACACCAAGAAACGTGCAAAAAAGAGGCGAAATTGGCGACTTGAGTGACAGTTGGCGGGCGTTACACATCACTCAAGTGTTCAAACGACCTCCGATTGTCAAACGGACTATGTCATTGCGATTGGAGCGCCAAATTTATTTAAGATGGGCCCCTCGTAGTTGAATCGAGCGAAAACAGTTAAAATCGACAACCGACACCCGAAAATGATGCGCAACATTGCCCAAACGACATCCAATCGCAAAACAGATATCGTTGTTGAGTTGGAATGTCTTAGTCACCTAAAAATGTTTGTGATTTTGCCCAATGAAATTCGTGCTGGAAAATTGTTGCCATGACGATGTACAAATCGATGCGGCAACGCATTATTTTGAGGCATGCAAAATTCTCTCATTTTTATTATTAATAATAATAATATTATTATTAAAGTTAAAAAAATGAAAAAAGTATACGCGATCGTACTTATTCAGTGCCGACGCCATTCAACTCGCACGATCTCTACTCTCTGCTCAAATCCTACGATCGACTGCTCAAAAAGACACTTTGCTTGGTCGTTAAAAAGAAATCGAGCGAGGCTGTCATTCGTTTCTTCTTCCGTAGCTCACAACGATTGAACTCTTGCGATCGAACCTACCTGTTATAAAATCCCTTCCTCCTTTCCTCCTCAAGCCACAACTCAGCCTCCTGATCAAGCCAATCTCTTGTCGATCTCACCCAGCCCGTTCGAACACCACAATAAAGCCACTCCCAGCATCAATCAATCCTCACATACTAGTCCTCACAGCCACAGCCCAAACTACCCTTGTCTACTGCTTTCCATAACCGACCTCCAACTTCTAGTCTCCATGTCTGTCTGCAAGCAGGAACCGACCACAGTTTTGATCCGACCTCACGCAATCCGCCCTGAATCGACCTCCTAATTCCTCCTCACAGTCGAAGCCGACTCGATCTCCACCTCCCAGCTCGCAGTCAAATCGACGACACAACCGACCAATCCCTCACAACAACCTTCTGCCTCTTCCTTCCTCTTCCTGAACACTCATCTGACTCTTAGTAGCTAGCGGCCCCAACCGAACCCAGGCCAAACATGTAATAACTCATATTTTGACTTTGCCATTTTTTTTCTATAGTCATTATAACTCCAAATTGCAAACCGTCTTTGCCATATTTTTTTATTGGAGTAATTTACAATTTCAGAATTTAACCAAATTACTAGATATTGTATAAAATAACATTATGAAGCTTTAATTGATGTAATATCCCAGAATCTAATTTGGAATAATTATTCTTTTATCTTTTAATAAATAACAATCAGAGTTATCTAATATCATTTATTAGTAATAAATAATATAACATATTCTATAATTCAAAACATTAATGTACATATTTGTATTCATTACCAAAAATAATATACACTACTCAAGATCTACGTAATGATATCACTACTCTATCCTGAGTTCAAAAGAAAAACAAACAGTAACAGAACCTGAAGAATCCTGATCAGCCTCACACTCCTGCTCCTCTGCCCTGACTTGAAATTATTTAACCACATATAATGAGCTAAAAAGCCCAACAAATCATCAAAACTTATAACTAAATTCAAAGTACAGTAAAGGAGCAATATACATGTTAGCAGTCAAATCATTGCACTTATATTCATATGATCATTGAATCAGTGCATAAATCGTAAATCTCAAATGCAATAGCAATAAAATTTGTAAATAATAAAACACTAGGGTGCAAAAGCTAGTAAAGAAGTAAACAAGTACGAGTATCAAATCTATAAAACAATCGTTATATCCGTAATATCAATAAATAAAGAAATTGGATAAAGCATTAATCAAAATATCAATAAAGACTAGCGAAATCTTGTCAATGAAATAAAATCATATAATAGTGTATACATGTTATCCAATTATTTTATATCAGTATTAAATTAGATCTCAATCACAAGTTCAACATCTCAATCACATGTTTAATAAATTCAATATATCACGTGGTCAGTATATCACATACTTACTATCAATGTAGTGAATCAATAATATCAAATAGTATCAGTATCCAAATCGGTAACAATAATAATCCAGTGCAGGAGCAGTAGAATAATGCAATAACAGTAAATTCATACAGTAATAATAATTCCATACAATAATAAGAACAATGTCTCAAAAATATGTATTTTAGTAGTCACACTAAACAAGTAAGAATTCTTGGCTATCATGATATTTTTTAGTAATGTATCAGTATCAGTAAATCGTTGGCTTAATAAACAGTCATCACTTTTTGCCCATCGTCATAGTAATCATCTCCTTATAACTCTCAATCGGTATCACGTGAATCAGTGGAGGAAAACACCAAACTACAATATTTAAAGGAAAGCATGTCGGCCACCATCCTGTACAGGTCAATCAGTCTCTAACCATCGAGTCAAACAGTTTTTATCTGTTTTTTACACTCACATTATTATCACAGTAGTATAACAGTAATAGCAATCAGCTATTACTCAATCCAATCAATGTTTAAAATTGCGTATTCGGGTATTGAGGCGTTTTTCATTCGTGAGGCGAGGCGTAAGCCTCAAGGCGTTTTGAGGCGTAAGCCTCAAAATAAAAAGATTCCGTAAACATAAAATGATAAATTTGTTATATTCTAATGATTGAATAATATAAAAATAAGATATGAAGTTAAATCAAAATATCTTAATAATAAGACAACATGAAATATAGTTCAACTCAAAATTCTATCTTTCTGAAATCCCAGTATTCTTTTCATTAACATATAATTCCGATTTCCAAAAATAAATAGCAATGACATATCACATAAGAACTCATAAGTCATAAGCACTGTCATCAATAAGGGGTTCTTCATTTGAATCATTATTATGGTGAACTGCTCTCTCCCCTTCCTCCTCTTCTATAGAGTCCAATGTTAGACATTTATTTCAAGATTTAAGTAAGTTTTAATATATATAGCGTGAGGCGTAAGCCTCATGCCAGTGAGGCGAGGCTGGCCTTAATGCAGGCCTCAACCAAGTTGAGGTGCAAGCCTCATAAAAAAACTCGATGCGTAAGCATCGAGGCGTTTTTTACTGGAATTGCGCAAAGGCGAGCCTCATATTGCGCAATTTTAAACCATGAATCCAATCACATATCCACTTTCATTTTCAATGCATTGCAGCAATTAATGCACAATTGAGATGAATTCATAAAATGCCAAAATGTCTACCGGTAGACAACAAAAAACATATTGAGCAAAAATTTACATTTTCCGAATTTAACCAAATTACTAGATATTGCATAAAATAATATTATGAAGCTTTAGTAAAACTAAAGCACTATTTTTAAGCATCAAAATAAATTTTCGAGTAAACAAAAATCGTTGTATTTTCAAAATTACCTGGTGAAAAATCTTAAATAAATACTCAAAATGTGCATAATCATGATCTCTATAACATACAAAAAGTTACGCGGTAAAAGTTTTGTCAATACAAAGTTATTCGCATTTTTCAATAACGGAAACAAAAATTTGATCAAAAAAATGTCAAAAACACAAAATCTTTGAAATCAGAAGGTTAAAGATTCCTTACAGCGAAACGAACAAATATCTCAACTAGTCTAAACGACAAAAATCACTTCGCGACCTCCAAATCTTGACTTTTCCTTTCTCTCTTCACTTTTCTCTCTCTAAAACAGATGTTTTAGCCATTTGCTTAGGAATTGAATGGCTTTTAATGAAAAGCCTTAACTGCTTTATGATATTTTATAATAAAATAATATTTTAATATTATATAATTAATTTAATCAGTTTCTTTTAATAGAAAATTCAAATAAATTATTTTAGTACTTCAAAAATTAAAGAATAATATTTATAAAATAAATAATTTATTTAAAAAATATCGGTGAAATCAGTTTGCAAATCGGACACCTGACGGTTCTTAAATCCTCACTTGTACCGACAGGTACCAATTTCTTAAGAATTTTTACCGGTGTCCAAAAATTATAAAAAAATTTATGCAAATAAAATACTACAATAAAAATACTATGGAGAAGACAGCTTGTGATTTGGAATAATAATGACTCAAGAAAAAAATTGGCAAAGTCAAAATACGAGTTATTATTAAACATCTCCAGCTCCTCTTCTTCAAGCCACAAGAACTCCACCTCCCAGCTGTTCAGACACGTTTCGATCCCTCCCTATACCTGCTCGCACCGTATAAAAAAATTTATGCAAGTAAAATACTACAATAAAAATACTATGGAGAAGACAGCTTGTGATTTGGAGTAATAATGACTCAAGAAAAAAATTGGCAAAGTCAAAATACGAGTTATTATAAAACATCTCCAGCTCCTCTTCTTCAAGCCACAAGAACTCCACCTCCCAGCTGTTCAGACACGTTTCGATCCCTCCCTATACCTGCCCGCACCAGTATCCTTAGTCGAAGCCAACCCTCCCTCTACCCTTCCAATTCTGTTCGAATGCCTCCACTCAACCGACCCCAATACCCTTAGCCAATTATTGGTCTCTTCACACTACACCAACAATAGGTTGAAGATTTCCAACTTCCTATTTTGAACACCAAAACCGACCTCAAGCTCCTCACAACACCGACCCATCTGTGTCATACACGTGAACCCAGTCACATCTCATTCTTCTAAAGAAGTTCATTACCTCCTCCCTAACTTCCTGTAAGTCATTTACCTTCACTCCTTTCATCCACTACAACAAACTAAAACCTTTTCCTCTTCCTCTCAAACTACCCCATTTCGCCTCATAACCCCCTCTCTATTATTACTTTGCAAAAAAAGAGAGAAAAGAAACAAAAAAGAGAGATTCCAAAAAAAAAAGAGATTATGTTTGGGTCCATCGCAGTCTCGACAGTCGACACTGTCACTGTCATCAATGTTGCCTCGATATCGTTTCCCTCACTCATTAAGGTATAAATATCCGCTAAACTTAAAAGCCCCCAAAATCTCGTTGTTGGCGTTTGCAGCACAACGAGTGGATTAACTATACATGCTTTTCTTTGCGTTGTGGGAGAAAGCTCAGTGCAATGCTTGCAGCGAGGTGGGTGAGCCTCATACACACTTTTCTTAGTGTGGCAGGGACACTCCTAAGTACCCATGTTAGCGTTCTATATCTATGGGAAAATTCACAAGTTTCAAAATAGGTTCCTCGAACACCCATACAAGCTTTTCGTAATGTTGTAGGATTAAAAAATTATGGCAACGGTGTCACCCGATATCTACCATACACATTTTTTGTAGCATGGTGGGAAGCTCCTGCTCTCCAAAATTCACATAAATAGGGGATACGTTAGGAGGCTGCCGAAATTTGGACTCAAAAAGAATAAAACTTAAACAAGCACAAGGAACAAAAATTGCAAACTAAACCACAGGGAACTGTACTTAAGGTTCAACATAAAAATGCAAATCACAAAATAGCAAGATCAAAATAGAAGTGTGCAAGCAACAATTCATGGTGAACAAACTCTTAGTGCACATGAATGATGAACAATGAAATTAATATGACTCGTAGACACCACAAAGGAGGAATTTTTAATGAATGCACTAATCTACTAAAGAAACATTAAGTTCAAGATGAGTGTTGTCCTCCTACAGTCGACATTAATCAGTATGCAAGCAAATATACCAATCTATTGTGAACACAAAGACAGTATACAAGTGTGGTGAGTTGCCAGACAACATGCATAAAGAAATCAGTCATGAATGCAACTCATCCGACAGTCAATATTGACATGCAAATGAACACACTAAACCTTCCTGCAAACAATAACATTCCCCACAAGATCAAATTGGAAGCAAACGCATCAAACAACAAAGGATCTATAATGTATACAACGAACCATTTATGAATGGCACCGAGCAAAAAAAAACACATAATGAATGTGTTAATTCGAAAAGAAAGACTCCTAAGGAACATAATAAACCTGCCAAAGGAGATTCTGATGAATGTGCTAGTGAATGCTGCCTGTCTATAGCTACTGTTAGTTGACTTGCGAATAGAAGAACCGATCCTTTGTGAACAATGAAAATTGATGTACAACTGAATGCAGTAATTCACCAATAGGAACTAGTGATGAATGTACTAATCCGCCTGCGAACAATAATATTGGATAGGTTATACAGCGAATATCCTACAAACACACTCAAAAAGCATGCAATGAATACAAACACTTGCTGGCAATGATGAAGATTTGTCGTATACACAATAGTATGCCTACGGGTGATAATTAGCAGTAGGCGATGGATGCTACGACATCATTGCAGTCAACAACCATTCAATATCAGGCAAATACATTGAACCCTTACAAGTAAAGGCGGTCAATATGTAGTGAATGCAAGCATCTACGAACCACTGTAAGAGACTCGGCATACACACGACATACTACCCACGAGCAAATACAGAAGAGCTGCAGTAAATGCAAACACCTATGAACAGAAGGCACTAGAGGATTTGCATTGCATAACAACCTACCTACAGGAAGTGGCAAGCGATCAGTAGCAACACTTCTTGACTGTAAGAGGCAACAAATGACCCGTAACGCAACACTACGATTCACCTGCAAGCAGAAGCAAAAATTTTATAGTAAAAACTGCAGATCACTGGTGAATTGAAGAAATAAATTGATGCGTCAGGCTATCACACCAGATAAATCAGCTTACTTGCAAGCGACAAGTGGAAGGCTCCTAACACACCACACAGCTCCTTTGCGGCCTGAAGTGCACTCCTACAGGTTGAATATTGAAGAAAATGATAATATGCAGGAGACGAAATGAACTAAATCGCATCGCCGATGCACGACAAATGAAACATTGCACACTGCTAAACGTCACCGGATCCGCAACATTCATACAAGAAAGGCGTTCACATGCCCTTTAAGGAAACTCGTGCATCTTCTAAATGACAATCACTTGCACAATTAGTCATATTTGAATTTTTCAAAAATACCCCTCATGCATTAAAATGCACACTGACACATTCATAATATGCATGCATTTGCAATATGCAGGAGACATGAACTAAATCGCAATGCACGACAAATGAAACATTGCACACTGCTAAACGTCACCGGATCCGCAACATTCATACAAGAAAGGCGTTCACATGCCTTTAAGGAAACTCGTGCATCTTCAATGACAATCACTTGCACAATATTTGAATTTTTCAAAAATACCCCCTCATGCATTAAAATGCACACTGACACATTCATAATATGCATGCATTTGCAATACGCAAGGTGCACTATGCAAATACGTTATTTAAAATGCAAAATATGTCATGATGTGACGACATATTGCATTGACATATAAATATATCATGCACTACATGTAAACACTGAATCATCATTCTAATGCGTTAAGCAAGCAAGCAGGTAATGCATGTGTATATTATACATATATATCATGCAGATACATCATACACTATGTTCTTGCATTAAGTTACTATGTAGCACATCAACACGCCATGAAAGCACGATAAAGCAATTCATAAAGTAAAATGCACATACATGAAATTATGCAAATGCATATATAAGCATGTTAACATGTATATGAGAATGTAAATGTGTATATGAGCATGTAGATATGTCGTGTACATCCACTACATTTCATGCGTACAACCTCTATACAAATCATTCAAAATGCATTCAAATGCATATACCCGCATGAGCCCCGACGAGCGTGGCATATGCATACACGTGACATCTAAGGATGCTGTGAGGGTCAAGAAATGAACTCAAGTTTAAGCCTAATCCTCTGTTGGCAAAAAAGACAGAGTTTCCATGGATTGAAACATCAAATAAATATATGGTCGTAGTGTCGATCGGAGTTTATACGTTCATTTTAGGTCATCAAGGTCTATATACATTGACCGAATCTTCTATCAGTAAATAGACAGAGTCGATAAGGTTCTGCCGATAGAGTGAAATTGTCCATAATCCCTGATAATGGTCGTGTTGGATGTAAATCTCAATCGGAGAGGTTAACTCTCAATGATCTATTAAAGATGCAAAACTCTACATTTATCAATGATATTAATATATTTAAAACTAAAATTAATCATCAAGGACTTGAAGCAAAATACTCATCCATCCTCTGCAACTATTTACTGAGGTGGATAAGTTTGAAAAACACTTCAACTCATAAAGAGCGAATGTCTAGTCGAGAATATCACTAGAATTCATTCTCAAATCATCTATTGCTATAAAGATGTAGCATGTTTCCTCTAATCGGTGGTTTCTCGCAAAATGGTACCACAGGTAAACAGTTATGACTTGGACTCTCTGATGGGTAGTTTTGCTGCTAAATGGCACCACTAAATTACGGTCATAGTCAGAGCCCGTATGTTTCACAACGACGCTAAATCATTGAGTAATAAATCAATAAGATGTGACTTATAAGGAACAAAACCCTCTGTTAGTTAAGGTGATTTCAAATTTATCTCCTTAAGAAAACATTCATCCTAAGTCTACAAGATACCCTTGGACGAAGCAATCCATGGTTGTCGATGAGGATCCTTCGGTCAGGTTGGGTCGACTACCTCCTCTGATTAAGTAAACTTGGGACCATGATGATACAGGATGACGGAATCATGAGATCTTGATCGGGCTCATCATCATTCCCCCCACCATCAGTTTTAAGTGTGCAATGATATAAATTTCAAAATTTCAAATTTCATATTATGCAGTTATTATCGCCGAATACTACATATATGTTTAACGACTAGCCTTAATCAAAAGTTCTCTCTCACTATCTAGAGGGGTAATTAATTATGGGGCTTGCGCCTATAGGAAACTTGAACTCAGATCATAAAGTCCTCGCGAAATGAGGGAGAAATATCCGGGTAATCTTATCTAAAATTCAATCTACCTTATAAAAATTTGCCTCATAACTTGCTCATTAAAACTCTCCTTGATGACCTGACTAAAAAAAAAGGGATGCAAAGAGGCCGGGGTGGGAATTTTTAAAGCCCACAAATTTCTAGCAACTCCACTGTGATGTTTCTCTTTCCATCTTTATCTAGTTTTTTGTATACTATAGTTGCAATAAATCAATATGGGCTAAAATTCTAAATATTCTAAAACAATCCTTTAATAAACTCATTAAAATTTTACTAAGCATGATCTAAATTTATTTAAATTACTTGTTTATGTTATTTTATTCTGTACAATCTTTGCATTTTGAAACTGTGGATAATGTATCAATATTTGATTATTAACTCTTGTCTTTCATTTATGCAGATGCAATTACAGAACACCCCATTTATTGCCCAGCTGGGATGAGGAGTTAGCATTTAGCTATCTAATGTCGTTATCAACACCGAAAATGCTAGAGCCACCATCTAGTTTAGTGGATTGAAATTCTTTGCAACTATTGCAAAGGATGCTGTCATTCTTATATATGGCATGGAAACTGAAAGGCTTGTCAGAAGACCTCATTATGCTGAAGCCAATGCACATCGCACACATATGAAAGCATCGCAAACTGGTAGATAATGTCTTCTTTAATGATGTTACTACACTGGTAGAAGCGCATAGGAAGATGTGTCATCAGATGAGGGCAAAGGACAGAAAAATAACTCAGTTAAATGACAAAATGACTGAGATGATAGCGTGATGCAGATGATGCAAAGAAATGTCACTGTCAACCTTGTACCGGTCCAACAGACCAATCATCAATCGTTGATTGGTGGTCTCGCTAATCCACCAGCTCATCTAGCACCCCATGTTTTAGGAGTACAAGATCCACCTAAAGACATTAACAAGGTTAATGACCTAATTCGCTAGCTTACTCCTCCAAATGTGGCAAGCACGTCCAAGCCTGTGATAGTGACACAATTAGAGACAATCATCAATGAAAAGATTAAGATTGTCATAGCTTCAGATCAGACGAAAACGTTAATAGGCAAGAGTTGCTTGTACCTGACAGAATATGAACAAGTGTCATATCCAAGAGGATATTCTATCCCGAAGTTCAATACTTTTAGTGACAACAGTAATCCCAATAGCACCTGGCGCAATTCAAGGCCACATGTGAAAATACAGGGGGTATCGATGCCTTGCTCTTCCGACAGTTTGTTAATAGTTTAATGACTTCCTTTGAATAGTATGCTAAAATGCCAAATGATTCTGTGAAGACATTCGTAGAATTAGAAACTTTGTTCGTGAAGAGATCCGCCAGTACGACTGAAAAGACAGTTATCGCTGACCTTGCCTTGGCGAAGAGGAAAAGAGACAAACCAGTGACCAAATATATAACTAGCCAGCGTAATTTAAGTAGGAAATGTAAGCAGCAGTTAGAAGAGGAGCATGCTATTCAGCTGCTAATAGGAAACATTGATGACAAGATAGTACCATTTTTGTGAATGGCTTCCATCACCATGTTTTAAGACTTACTAGATAGGGTGACGAAATTTGAGAAGCTGAATTTATCAAAATTTAAAAACCACTCAGAAAAATTCAAGAAAGAAAAAGCTCTAGACATTCTTTTTTAGGGTAGATAAGGGAAAGCAGGTGGCTATGACATCAATAAGGGCCAACAACCTGTTTATAAAGAGGACATGGGAAAATAGCTAGCCAACCCTAATCGTTAGCAAAAGCTAGTACTGGGAGGGAACGACATGCCTCGGACTTTTCTTGGTGGAAGAGAATGACCAAGGCAATAAGTGGGAACCGGTGATCGAACGTTCCCATCCCTTAAAGACAAAATGAACAAAAAATATTCATTCAAAAGAGAAAGTGTCGCTAAGTTATTTTAGATACTCATAGTAGGTTTAGAATTGTCGGAATTCAAGAGACCAGAGAAATCTAACCATACTGGCAATCCAAATTATTATCCATATCATCAGTAATTAGCCATCCTATCGAAGATTGTTATTTTGACAAGGATTGGCTAGAGAGAAAATATAGAAAGAGAGAATTCACATTGTTAGATAATGTGCTAGTTCATCCCAGGACAGAATCAACATGGGTGGTTATGTTCTCTTCTGTACCCTGACTAAAGGAAAAATGAAAAAAAGTATCAGCTTAGGATGAGCAATGGGAGACAGCTTAATGTGCTTGCCTGGTAATGATATAGTATTATCAAACATGGACTTTGATAAAGTGCCATTATTATGGTATGTTAGGGGCAGTGGCAACGACCCATGCTGTTGCTACAACCTGCATGATTTTTGCTGTGTTGGGTCACGAGCAGCTGGGAAAGCTGTTTATTGTTGGCAGGAGGGCTTTCGCTTTACTGCTGAACTCATCATCCAGAGTATAAGGAAAATCTCTCAACAAATATATTTAAATAAGGTTAAGTTTAGAAGCATCAAACCCAGCAAATTTTTTTATGGAGCTACCTTTCTTTAGCACATGGATCTTTTGTGACAGCTTGAGATATCTTCTTTAGCACATGACTCTGTGACAGCACGAGTCCTTCACTTATCCTACACCAAATACAGATGCATGTGTGCCCGCACGGTTCCAAGTTTGATTTTTCTAATCTGATTGCACCCATTCTCTAAATTTATTTACCTTGTTTCAAAGGTTACTTAACCGCTTAACTATAATACTTTTATTTGATATGGGGTAAAACTTTCTTATATTTTAGCAGTGAGTATTGGGTTGTTTAAAGGTTCTGTTTGACATTACTTTTGGGATATGATATAAAAACAACAAGCCTTTATCCCACAATGTGGGGTCGGCTACATGAATTATTTTTCTTTATTGTGTCCTGTTAAGAGTCAAATTCTCATCTAAATCTTTTTGGGATATGATGATTGAAATAAATGTTATATCAAATTAGTCAGCAATTACTTCACAATATGAGTCTTGCTCTGTAGAATAGTAGGTGGTAGACTTGGAACTGTATAAAAATATTCATGCTTATGAAAATAACTGATATTGACTCAATGTCCTACTATTTATTCGATTAGCAGATTTTTGCATAAATGCAACAAGCTATTTGTTATAAACTCTATGTAGACTTCTTGTGTACTTGACAGATAATTGGAGTGGAGCCTTCTGAAACTAGCATCATTTCTGGGGACAATCCAGGTAGTATGAGAGTAAATGCACTTCTCATAAGTTGTTTGCAAGCTCTTTTCTTTATTCTGTTTAAATACATTTTGCAAGCTCTTTTCTGTATTAAGTTAAGATGTATTTTGCAGGTTATATACCGAGTATTCTGGACGTTAAATTGATTGACGAGGTAATAAAGGTATGTTTGTTGGATCTGCCATTGCATTATCTTGTATAAACTGAGAATTTTTAGAATTTAGAAGAACTTGATATATCTTAGGCTGCCATTCTTCTATTAGATAGGCTTCTTTGAACTGTGTCAGTAATGAAAGTGCCACTTGTTATCTTTTTGTCGTTTCCTACTTGGATATTCTGGTGTCAAATTTTAAATCATATAATATCTCATTTAGAGAAACCACTATTTGATCATAAGATATTGTCAGTATCTAATCAAACAATTATGTTTCTGTTTTCTTGCTTCTTTTTTTTTTTTTTTGCTTTCAATCACATTGAAAGTCCGATTGAAGTATGTATTTTCCCATAATGAGAGAATTTATGAAATTATTGTGAACATGTTCCTATATATTTATTTGAGATTCTAGAAAATGTTGTGCATATTGCATCTTTAATTGATATGAGAACTTTTTGAAGTTAATGATAAATAACAAAGTGTAGGCAAGTTAAATCACGTGAATGTAAGTGGAATGTTGTTTACTTTGTGCATAGCAGCTTCCTTGAAGTATCATTAGCATTACAAAATTTTAGGATAGTTGCGTAGGATGGTTGAAGTTGATGGGTGTCCATGTGCAATAAATGTCATAGCATCATTTGATTCATTTCATATAACTGAGTGGTTAAGATTTGTACTTCAAGAATACTAATCTACAATTGGTTGCACTATTCTATATTAATTGAATCTCTTAGCTACATTTCTTATGAAATATTGGAGTAAAATAAACTATTGCTTCCGTCATAATTTTCATTGGAAACGAAGAATGATGAGAAATTTTATATCCCTAAATATTTGAAGACAATCATTTCTTACATGCCTAAAATATTAGATAAGCACTGCTGAAGCTGTTGAAGTTGCGAGAACCTTAGCTTTGAAAGAGGGCTTGCTGGTAAGCACATTTATTTTCTGATATATTTATTACAGATATTTATATTTCTCTTGTTCACTGTAACAACCTGTTAATTCTCCAGGTTGGCATTTCTTCAGGAGCTGCTGCTGCCGCTGCCATTCATGTGGCAAGGAGGCTAGAAAATGCAGGAAAGCTGATTGCAGTAAGGGCCATATATTTAAGTGGAATTTTAGTACCTTACATATTTTGATTGATGATGCATACCATTCCACAAACACTTTTTTGCTCTGTTTGAAAAGCATTGTGAGTTCTCTACATTTATTTCTCCTGAACTTTGAATAAGTGCATCATCCTGCTCAGTAGTAAATGATTAGCAAAATTCAAGTAAGCGTGGACTTCGAAAATTCATTCCTGGCTCTTCTAAGATAGTTGTGGTTCCAGATAAATTTTTTTAAAAAAGCATATAGATTACAGATGAAAAATTATCTAGAGGTTTCACTCACATTTTATAAAGACATTATAATATGATTTCATATTTCTCATGAGTACAAGCTCTTATAGTTAATTAACCTCTCAATTATGAAAACTTTCAATTAAGAGTACTTGGTAGGTGCTAAACATTTAGCTTTTAGTAGAACCACTTTTGATTTAGAATTGAGAAAATGTACTTTCTTTCTTTTTTTTTCTTAGAGTCCATGAATAGCCCATGAAGAGGGGAATGATGATTAATCCAATTAAAATCACATGGTTCCTTTGTCTTGGGTTGTTATGGACCTTATTCTACTTTATTTGCAAAGTTAGTCGACCTAGCCTAATCAAATTATCATTGTCGATAACCGTAGGTTGTGTCGTCTAATGGGACCTTATAGATTTAGAGAAGTTCTGGTTTTTAGCCATGCGTGGGCTCCGAAAATTTTTGCTCAGTTCTTTTGAGTGAGTCAAGTTTTGGTTGAAAATTTTAGAAGGAAGATTTTATTATAAATAAGACACTAATTAGAGATTTTATCCTCATTTTGGGAGGATATTATGATTTGTTTCCAGGTTTCATATATATAGGCACAAGCCTCTATGCTAATTATCCCTTCCAGTGATAGGAAAGAATTTTTTATCAAAATTAGTTGTTAATTTGACACTAGAAGCTTAATGTATTGTAGCATCAATTTTTTATATTTGGATTGAAAATTTATTGTTGTTAACTTAAAGTGAAATAATAGCAAACTCGATCAAGATCTTGTGATTCCGTCATCTCAATTTGTCATGGATCCTTGTCTGCTTAGTCAATGAAGTTAGTCAACCTAATGTGACCAAAAAATCTTTATCAGCAGCCATGGGTTAGGTCGTCCAAGGGAACTTTTTAGACTTAGTATAGATGTTTGTCTAAGAGGACAATCTTAAGTCAACCTTAGCTAACAAAGGGCTTTATTAAGTATACCTTTTGACTCACAACTCAAGGGGCTAGAGCCATTAAGGAAAATTCAGGTTATGGCCGTGATGATAATATAATAGTGTCATTTTGTAGCGAACCACCCTTTTAGAGGGCCTCGGTTTTAATCTTTATTAAGCTGATGCCATTTGGTAGCAAAATCATCCGGTTATAGAACATGTGTCACGTCTTTATAGGTGTATGATATTTTGAGAGTGAACATAATGATACATCTAATATAAAAATGGCTTTTTTATGAGCTGCGATTAATCTCAAAGTTATCAACCTTATTAAATGGTTATGGAGTTAGATTTTGCTCTAGCCTTTGATATTCTTGTATTTTATTTGAATTCGGACCCATAATGATTTGATTGGGGATTATAAGGCATTTTGAAAATAAAGTTATCTCGTGTTAAGATTCTTAGTTAATGAGGCCATTTTCGAGGTTCAAGTATTATTAGTTTTAGCCTTTGCAAGGAAGATCAGACTTACAAATTAGAACTTACGATCCTATTCTATTGGTAGTGCAAACCGCTCAAGAACACCGTGCAATGACTAGTTTGACTTTTAAATGAGGGTTTATAAAATTTTAAGAGTGATTGCACAATGCAATTGCACGTTTCTTGGTGCACCCGTAATGTGAGTACATAATATTAGTTTCAATGGGTCATTGAGACGAATGGGAGATATAAGATTTGATAGATAAAAGTTTAAAATAGTTTAGAAGAATATATTTTATATCTCAAATAAACACTATGTAAGAACAAATGAAAACCAATGATTCACAAAATTGATCCCAAATAATTGAGGTAAGGCTAATGAATACAACAATGAAAATTATTTTGAAAGAAACCTATTTTTTCACTTGTCAAAATGCCATTTGAAAAGAATTACATCTTTTTAGTCAATGCTTTGACAGTTGAAGTAATAGGCTTAACAATAGTTCGTAAGTCCGTATCGTTTAACTTTATTATCTTTTCATATAAGCTCTAGATCTGCTGTATTTCTTTCCATTATTTGTTTTTTTAGTAAGATTTTTAGCTATATGAGGACTCAAAACTCTCACTTTATTGTGACAAGTTTCTAGCTTGCAACAATCTAAAGTGAGATTTAGGTTTATTTTTATACTTCTTAAATAGAAATTTTTTTTTTTTAATTAAAAAATTTTGTATTAAAAAACTGCTTTAGAAAGTATAAAATTTATTCCAAATGAGAAACTTTAATTTTCATAATACTATTTTATTAAATTTAGATTTCGTTATGAGACAATTTTTTTTTTATTTTTCAAGTACAAAAATCCAAGCCTTAAATTAATCAAACTTAAATTTTATCTTAACCTTCTAGAAAGCCTAGAAAATTCATCTATTGATTCCAATGGTAAAGTAAGATAATAATAAAAAAAAAAAAATTCCAATGTTCCATAGCGCCTTCCGACCATATCCGCTTTCGAGCGGCTTTCACGCTTCAAAACTCAAAACCAAACATCAGCAAAACCACAATGGCAGGTTTCTTCCCGATCTTCCTGTTTCCTTCCTTTCTTTCCTATTCCAATGCTTTCCTCTCTTCAAATCTCTTTCCTATTTTTGCTTATCCATTAGTAGAGTCCTCGCGAAAGCGTCTCATCTCAGCGAGGCCGTCTCCTCCAGAGTAGGAAGAGCTCGAGACCGTCAATAGTGCTGAAGACGTCACCAGGTCCATTTACATCTCCTGTTCCTTTCTACATGCCAATCTCTTATTTCTTTAATTCCGGCACATTTTCCTTTTTGGTTTATTTGTTCTACTACTTGAAATATTTATTTAATTCACCGTGAAACAATCGAAAATGTAATTCTAATTTTCTCCGCGATTTTGCAAAAATACGCTCTTTTTATTGCATTCTTTAAGAATTTGGGTTATTGATCACCTTCTTTGTTTCATTTGGAAGTGTGCTTTCCTCCAACTTATAACAGAAATAAAGAATTTCAATAATTCTTGATCTATAATAAGCCTGTTTATTTGTTAAATAATGAACATTAGCGTTTGTAACTTAAATTTGAAGGGGGAAGCTGGTGGACTTAACTGCAGTCACTGGTCATATACATCTTGTTCTATCTAGCGCGAGGAATGTACTTTGAAATTTGAGTTTTAGCCAAAATCATTAACCAGGACCTGATTTTAACGGTTTTGCTGGTGAACATGTTATCCCATTTGCCAAACAGCAAGCAGAATGGTGTGCTTAGAAGAAACAATGGTTGGATTAGCTAAATCAAACATAACATGCTATAGACATGTAGATGATGTTAAACTGTTATAATTATAATCAGGGCATGTTGAAGTGAGCTATTGGTAAGTGGACTGCATGCAACTATTGAGCCTCATTGCTATATGAAAAATTATGCTTCGAAGTAAGCACCGGCTACTAAAGAACTTCCTTCGGAATTCTTTCCTAACTCAAACTTCATAGTCAGCACGTGAAGTAGTAAATAAAATCAAACATACAAGCAATGACATGTAGTGTAAGTGAGTGTATAAGATGGTTTATTTGTTAATGTGAGTGATTGATTATAAGCACTTGAATAATTGAAAACATAATTAGTACAAGCTCTGTGATCAATAAACTTAGCTTACAATAACAATCGATAAGTGATTTAAGATGTATTGCATAATGTAAAGCGAGTAAATTGATGTAATAGTTAAGCTCCACAATAAAGATCCACTTTATCACAGTATTTGATATCAAATACCAAAGCTCTAAATCAGAAATGGTGTTTCACATAACTTATGGTGATATAGAGATAAATTATTGTAGGTGGCAATTTAATCAGTAATGCTGAATTCAAGAAGTTTGCTCAACAGTCCACCAGCTAAGCATATGAGGTGCTTAAACTATGAATCACCATATAGACATATGAATCAACAAAATTAAGCAAGTAAATTGTAAAAATTTAATCTAAATAAATAGCATGGACGTAATGATTTTTTCACATAGTTGATACCAAACTAACCTTTTTATACCTAAGTCTAAATAGGATTCCACTAAGACTTGTTGCAACTTAAACACTCACTCCATAAGCCGATAAAGAAGTTGTCACAATCATCTTCTTCAAGAGCAAGAGTACCTACTTTTTGTTTCAGGAAGTGCATCTCTTTCAAACTTACAACCCAAAGCTTCTTCAAGCCTGCACATCAAGTTTAAAAGAAATTATCTACTCAAATTTCTCTTGAAACTTCGGTGATGAAAAAGTTGCCGTATAAACGAGTATAGAGTGTGTCTGTTTTCTAGAGAGAGAGAGAGGTGCGCCTGTTTTAAAAAAAATTTTATGTTTGTCGCGTTTTCTTTGGGCCTTCTGGGTATGGCGGCGAAAGGCCGCTGTCCATATGCTAGTGGTGGCTCTCAGGCAACTGTAGGTGGGAGGATGGTCGTCATCCATCTTCAGGTGGGTTATTGATCTATCGCATGGTGAGTTGAAACATTTTGGGCGGCCTAATGGAAGTTTTTTAGGGAGGTTCAGGTGGTTCTTGTTCTTAGATAAACGATCTACCTCAGGATACTGCACACTCCTTAAGGAAACCTAGTACATAAGAAGCAAGAAGCAAATGTGGTGCAAGATCGAGTGCAGACACAGAATACGAGCTATGTCCTTGGGAATGTGTGAGCTATATGGATCAGTGATTCTAGAAGACCTAAGGATCGATAGTGGGAAGGACCCATGAAGCTATATTGTTGAAACAAATTAAGCATAGCTCACAATTCGGTTCAACATAACAACATTACCAAGCACATAGATGTACAGATATTTTATAAAAAGAAAAAATGGACAGTGGTCTTATATGTATCTACCATGTCCATCAAAAGATCATTTTGAGATATTCTTACCGAGGACTTGATAACTCTGTCTTTCTGGGACTGATTATTCAAGCTGGAATGACGGATCTCGTATTCCCTAGCTTGAGGAGAAGTGTTAAATCCCAGCCGTCCCTTAGCAGTTGATCCCACAGCTATGTTGGGGATTGTGGGAAGGCTTACTGGATCACGCCGATCTATTCCATAATTAGGTGCTGATTTAGGAGGATTATATTATGTACTTATGAAAGATTTTGTAATTTATTTATTTCTTTATTAGATTTTGTATTGATCTATAAATAGAATAGATTTGTGCTATAAAGCGAAGCCTTTTTCTTCTCCAAATCTATGAATTCAAATTAGTCAATTTTGTAGGATAAAATTTTCTTCAATGCTACTCCAGCTTGAAAAACATGGGTTCAAGTTTGTCTTAGTTTTTGCTGCATGGTTCAAGTAACCTAAGAGTTTCAGCGTTGTGTTTATTTAGTGATACAACATTCCAATTACATGTTTACATGATATACACCACTTTAGCACATCTTCCTTAAAAATTTATCTCCTGAACTTCCAATTGTCAAACTATGCTAACATGCCAGTAGTAAATGACACGTATGACAAGAAGTACAGGCCATCTTGCAGGGTCTCTAGCATGGTACTTTGGATTTTAGCTTACTTACTATTGTTTTCGAGAAGATACTAATCTTAACAGCTAGCTTCCAGAAAACTGTGCGCTGTTTTTCACATCATCATCGCTTTAATTGTTGCAATGAAAAAATTGGTTAAACCAATAAAATCCTCTTATATTTAGCTTGATGCACCGACACTTCTCCCTCAAAGAGGGATGCAGTGTCCGACACGTATCTGACACGACAAGCGTCTGACACTCTCCGACACGTTGTTAGACACACTCAAACGTGTCCAATTTAAAAAATATTAAATACAAATGAACACAACGGTTCGACAACCATTTTTTACATATTTTTATCCCACAATCAAATCAATCACCCCACTTATACCCATTATCAAATATTCTCATTTTCATTTCTCTTTGATGGGTTACAACTTGATTTCAAAACAATGCTCAATGCATCTCAACATCGACGCTGATGTCGTACAACATCAACATTTCAAAATGATCTCCATATCAAGTCTAACGTTGTCTTTAATTGATGCTCGATGCTAGCAATTTTTACACCCAAACTTTCACATCTCTCTTTGTCCAACGCCTTCTCAACATCGACGACCAAATGCCCTCACAACATCAACGATAAATGCCCTCTTTACATTGATGCACAATTTTTATTGCTATAACATCAATGCCTGACTCTCGCATCTTGTCAACTCCTCTCTCGATGATTAATAAACGGCATCGACGCCCGACTCTCAACATCCTAATATAATCATTTTAAACACAAATCCTTGTTAAATAACTATTATTTCTAAATAAGTTTTAAATTATATTTATTCAATTTTTATTATACTATTTTTTAAAATATAAAACATTATAATACTGTGTCCAACCCATGTCAGTGTCCTATATTTTCAATAAATTGACGTGTCCCGTGTCGTGTCCGTGTCGTATTCTGTCGCCGTGTCCGTGTTCTGTGCCTCATAGTTATTTAGCAAAGTTGAAATTTCAAATTAATGGTAAGGGGTTCACTATGATGCCAAGCATGCAAGCTTTAACAATTCATATGCTGGTGATCATACATCATGCGTTGTATTACCTCTTAGTGCAATCTGGAAATTAGAAGCTATTTATTTTTTTGTAAATTGATGAATGGAAATTCTTCCATTATTTTTGAACTGAAATTGATTAGTAAAAATATTGATTCTGGTCTTTACCAATTTGATCAGTATTCTCAGCAGTTACCTTCCTAACCTTTCTTTCATGTTTGGATCAGTTAATTGGGAGGACGCCAATGATTTATCTAACCATGTGGTTGAAGGTTGCGTGGCTATATATTGCTGCAAAACTTGAATTATGGAACCTTGTAAAAGTGTCAAAGATCGGTAAGTCTTTGTATCATAGTATAGTTACCTTTTAACAACTAGTGCTTACTATGCTACATTTGATATTACATGTGCCATTCTTTGTTATAAACACATTCAGGATTGGATATGGCATGTATAAATGTGCTGAAGAGAAGGGGCTTATTTCTCCATTAAAAGTGAGATTTTTTTCTTATAGTGAACGGCTCATAACACTCACACTCTTTAGCATCATTAAATATGATAGGAATAATTTATGGTCATGCAGAGCATTTTAGTAGAACCGACTAGTGGAATACTGGAATCGGTATGCATTTGTAGCTGCGGCAAAAGGATACAAACTTATTGTAACGATGCCTGCTTCCATAAATCTAGAGGACGGGTTCTTCTTCGTGCATTTGGTGCAGAGATAGTTTTATAACTGACCCTGCGAAAAGTCTAAAAGGTTGTTGACAAAGCGGAAGAGATAGTGTGTCAAACACCTAATGCATTATATGTTTCAGCAATTTGATAATCCCATCAATGCCAGGTGGTTGAATAAAGTTATCTTTTTTTCTCATATAAACAATACCTGAAAAAGAACATGCTTTACTTCTTTCAACATTTTGTACTTTAAATTTGATGGAGAAAAGATATATAAAGTTATCTTTCAAATAAACGACAGATCCACTTTGAACCACAGGCCCGGAAATATGGGAGGACACAATGGGTGGTTGACATATTTGTTGCAAGCATGGGCACAGGTGGAACAATCCAGGGGCAGGTCGTTACCTGAAACATGAACAAGGACATAAAGGTTTTTCGCTTTGTGTATTGCACCAAATTGTAACTCAATATCGCTAGCCTTGCGAGCCTTTATCTTATTATATTGTTTATTGTTATCTGAATTGTCATGCATAGCATGATATTTAGCCTAGAGGTATAATCCTTATGACAATGTAATGACTTGTTTGTTGGAATTCATCTTTTTTGCTCTACGTTGTCAGTTATTAACAGGTGTAGCTCAAGGAATTCACATCCTGATGTCTTAATCTGAACTAGCAACTAGCAAAAGAGATTGACTTTTAAAATGGCTTTCACTGTTAGATAATATTTTTTTAGATTGACGCCATTATCCTAGATTTTTCAAATTAGAGCAGGTAGAACTTTTATATTCGACATGTCATGTTTCATGCAAGCTAATGAAAGGCTGTGTTATATTCCTGTGATGCTATGGTGCGGGTTCTTTGTGGTATAGACTAATTTCTATAGTTCTTCTTCATCTTGCCATTGCAGAGATAGGTGTTCAAACTTCACTGTGAATGTCTTGAGCAACATCTTATTATGAGAAAATTAATGGGCCTTTCTGCCTGAAGAAGTTGTCAGAGACCACCCTTGTGAGTAGGAGAAATAGACACACTAGCTAACAACAACAAAAGATGTCAATATCCACACTATAATTGGTGCCTTTGTGATTTTCTTAGTTAGGTAATTACCAGTTATAAAGATTTTCTTGAAAGGGTGGGATAGAGGAAGGAGAAATCATCTTTTATATTGCTTTTACAGAAATAATAAGAAATTAGAGAGAAATGGGGTGAAGTTTAGAAGAGGCTGTCATCAGTATATAGAAGTTGAGGTCCTGATTCTTCAGGGAGTAGAGATCTGTCGTCGTCAGCCATTGCCTTAAATAGTTTTGAGAGGGGTTTTGCACGAACTGGTCATTACCACGCTTGTGTGGCAGGTGCAAGATATTGAAATTAATTGTCTATAAAGAGAGATTCTCTGTGGTTTAACACAAAAACTTAGCAGGCGACATCACCATGATACTCATGAGGCTACAATATTATAGAGCGACTCTAATATGGGTTGTGTGGATTGACTTTTATTCTAGAGTAGGTGATAGTTGAGAACATGAAAAGTGTTCACTATCTCTGAAGAGAATCACAAGTAGCAAGGAAATTGCCTTGAGAAAATCTTCCGAGTGGAATTGCTTTGCGCCAAGAGGTTCAATTGTATCTTCCAGTGACGCGGCATCAAATGAGGGAAAAAGAATTAAACATCTGGAATGAGAATGTTGGAAGAATGGCGGACAACCTCTATGTATAGAGACTAGGTGGACTGTTGACCTCTGTAGAAATTACCCAAAAAATGAAAGAAGCTAAATCAGCATATATACCTCAAATCTGTATGGATCCACATTTCTGCTGAAATCTGCCCAAATACACGGCGAGAAAATACTGTTCAAACGGCGCCGTTCCGGGATGTCTGGCGGAAATCCGGCGACAAGTCCTCGATCGCATCCCCATCGTGTCTTATAAATGAGAGTGAAGCACTCATTGTCGCTGCTTCTCATTCCACTCTCCACGACCGAACTCCCTCCTCCCGTACTCTCATTCTGTCCAGCTCAACACAGCAAAACCGCGCGCTCTTCCTCCGATTACCTCTCCTCCTCCCGATCAAGCCGTCAGCCTAGATCCTCGACTCCTCCTCCCAATCTCACTGCCCTAGTCCGACGCCGGAGCCTCCTTGCCCGACTGCTCCTCTCAGTCGCACGGACAGCCCCGATTCCACCTCTGTCCGAGCTCAGTCGCTCAAGCCGACCCCCTTGCTGCTTCTGATCCACAGAGAGAGAGAGAGAGAGAGAGAGAGGAGAGAGAGAGAGGAGAGAGAGAGAGAGAGAAGAGAGAGAGAAAGCAGAGAGAGGGAGACCACCAGCCCTGACGCCTACCCCGATCTCCCTTGCTGAAGCCAAGCCGAACCTCCCGATCTCCTTCTCCCTACCCGTGCGGGACCATGCCCGACCCCTCTCTCCCTTTGCTTATATTTGTTATTTATATAGTATACTTAATATAATAGTATATAATATTATATATGTATATTTATATATATTATATATATATTATATATATATATATTTTATATATATATATATATATTATATATATTTATATATATTATATATATATATTATATATATATATATAATTCTAATAATATAATAATAATAAAATCAAAATAACGATTCTTTTCTCGTACGCTTGCAACGAACCGGCAAACCCCCGAGGCGCTCACGTAGCGTTTAGGGTTGGAAACCAGTACGATGCCGCGATGATTTAAGGATCCTCTTCAAAGCTTGCATAAGACGGCAACACCCCCGAGGCGCTCAAGTAGCGTTTAGGCGGGAATCGGTGCGACGCTTGTGGCGATAGGGGATAAAAATGTGTTTTTTTTTCTTTTTTTATAAGTACCCCAAACGCCCACGTGGTGCAGAGGGGGAAATTCTATGTTTTTCTAACTTCTGTTTTCTTCTTATAATAAACAACATAAAAACCCTTAAACTGCTCACGTAGCAGGCGGGGATAAAAAAATTCATATGCGATCGCGGTGTCATTTTTGACACTACCTGAAGCGCTCACGTAGCGTCGATGGGGAATGGTTGCCTCTTGGTTTTTCCCCTAAACGGGGAGACGCCGGGAGGTGCCGAAATTTGGATTGAAAATCCAAGGACTTAAATAAAAAAAATGGTGAACTTGGATTGTTCGAATTCAATTGAATGTGGAGACTTGGGATTGCTCAATGACTTTATTGAACTGAACCAATGAATTCAATTCTTAATTGAAACGAATATGAACATGAACCTGGATTCTCATTAGAACTGTGTTGAACTCATTTTGAGCTCGGATACGAACTCAAAGGACAACAGGAACATGCATTTGAACTTAAATCAAGTAGAAGACTTGTAAGCTGAGCTCAATCTTGAACTCAAATGGCTAAGCAAAGGAACTCAAACAAGAATTTGTGCAAGACTTGAGTTGAACTCAAGTTGACAACTTGGACTTTCATTCGAGCTAACAAGACTACAAAGACTTGATGAATTAACCTAAATGAATAAAAATTTGGACTTGAGTTTGCAAAGGGCTACAGGAGATATACGATTGAGCTTGATTTGAACTCAAGCAACGTCCGAATGAGACTTAAATTTGAACTTGAATGCCACAAAGACAGCAAGGAGCTACTTAACTCAAATGAATTGAACAATGAAGCTGAATTGAACTCACACCTGAATTTTGCAAATGAACTACAACGAAGACTTAGACTCTATAAGATAGCTGGGACTATTTGAACACCGATGAATGAACAATGCTTGTAAATACAAAAGTTTCAAGAGGAATTTGCAAGCAATCATCATACAAGAAACTTTTGGGACATTCAAATCAACAATCAAAATATAGAGATTCAATAAACAAATGTTGATCATTCAAGCGGATACCAGTGGCACACAAAGATGTATAGTGGTACAAGGAAGGTCCCTACATATCTCATTCACAAGTAATAAGGAAGAGGAAGATACATACGCACACATCAATGAAATTTCAATCATGTTCACAATCAACAAATATAATCACAATGAATGTAGTATCGTACCAACCAATGTGCTGAAGAGGTTGGTTGGAAAATTTGAACTCCTATGAATTATCTTAGGAGACTTGTTACACGTACAAAAGAGCCATCTACGATAAGTACAGAAGAGAATTGTAGCAGATAGGAGCTCCAGCAAGCTGTTGAAGAGCCCGCTACATGTTCAGATGTCATCCACGAGCCAAACACCAAATGATCATAGCGAATAACAAGTATCTGCATGTTATTATTGGAGCCCCATCGAATACACAAACAGCCATATGCAAAGAAAACCATGATGTATACATAATATGCAAATATCCACTGGCCACTATAGAGACTCGTAGTACACCCAGCCTATGGTCCACGAGCAAGATATAAAGTGAATATATCAAGTGCAAGTGCTTATGAGTTGCAGTAGAAACTCATATTGCATACAACAAGCTTACTACGTGCGTCTACCAATACAGCAGGAGATTCGTTAGTGCACTACGATCACCTACAGAAAGCAACGAGTAGTGCACGACAGTCTACCTGTACGAAGCATGCGAATAATTTTATTCAGTAAGCTGCTACGTCACGCACACCGGATCTGCAACATTCGTACAAGCAGACAGAAGGGCGTCTATTCCAGAATACCCCTGCACGTGCACTATTAATTGTATACCATAGGTACACTATAGAGGGGTAAAAAAATATATATAAACCCGCATGGGCCCCGGCGAGCGTGTTATTGGTATTACACGTGACGTCTAGGGATGCTGCGCGGTTGACAAGTGAATTCAGGCTCGAACCCGATCCTCCTATATGGATTAATAAGAGTCTTCGAGTCGAAGGTTCGAACCAATAAATAATATGTGGCCGTGGCGACCAAAATATTATTTTAATACATTCATATTAGGCCTACAACAATATGATATTCACTAATAAGTGCACGAAGCCTACGAACCCGATCCTTTGTCGACAGCCCGACGAGTTGACAAGGTTCAATCCATAAAGAGAAATGACCACCATAACACCCCGATGATGGCCGTGTTGAATTCAGATCTCAACCGGAGGGGTTCCCAAATACTCCAAAGCTCCACTCAAATATCCACAAAATCCAAAAATCCCAAAATCCAGAACTCACAAAAAAAATCCAAATTCCTATATTTAAAAATGAATCAATCCATCAAAATACTTAAAGCAAAATCCATCCACCCTCCGCAACAGTTTGTCAGGGTGGACAAATTCAAATATAATTTAGCTCACAAAGAGTCAAATGCTAGTCGAAAATATCACTAGGATCATTCTCAAACATTTCTTTTGCCAGTATGGACGTGGTACGTGTCCTCTAACGCGCAGTTTTCGCCGCCAAATGGCAATGCAGGTAAACGGTTATGACCCGGGGCCCTCTGAACCGAGTGGTTTTGCCGCCAAATGGCACCACAAATAGCGGTTATGGCCAGAGCCAATCGCTCCTTAATGGCGTTTAAATCCTTGAGTTGAGAATCATAGGATATGATCGATATGGCACAAAGCCTCTGTCAGCTAAGGTGGATTCAATTGTCCCCTTAGACAAACATTCACCCTTGGTCTACAAGGTCCCCTTGGACGAAGCAACCCATGGCTGCCGACAAGGATCCTTCTGTCAGGTTGGGTCGACTACCTCCTCTGACTAAGTAGACCAGGGACCACGATGGGCCCGGGACGCGGTAACCATGGGATCTTGATCGGGCCCTCATCCATTCCCCCCTCCGCTTTAAGTGCAAGATGGTGCAATTTCAATTTTAAATATTAAATCTTTTCAAAACTATAAATTTCCAAACTTTCCAAATTCCCAAACCAACCCAAATTCCAAATTTTTCAACCAAACTCATTGCCTGCTACTATATTGCCAGATGCACGTATCTTATACGAATCTGATCGCGACTAGCCTAATCGAAAGTTCTCTCTCGGATCGAGAGGGGTAATTAACTATAGGGGTTGCGCCTATAGGAAACCAGAACTCAGATCATAAAGTCCTCACAATGAGGGCGAAATCTCTGGGTAGTGTCTTATCTAGAAAACCCTCTGCCTTCCAAAATTTACCTTGGAAACTTAATTCAGTTAAAACTCCTCGCGAATAGAAAAGCGAGCGGAGGCTGGGCGAATTTTCGGAGCCCCTGTGACATCTCTACTGTATTGAGACTAGGCAGACAACCTCTCAATTGAGGCAATCTGGACGCATGGAAGGGGAGCCAGAGACCTCTGGGCAGCAATATTTGACCGCAAGGAGGAGACCTGTTGGCTTAAGCGACGAGAAAAATATAGCCTATGACTGTTAGTGGGCTAGAGAGGGAGGGGACCACCTCCTAGAAACATTCCAGGATATAAAAAAAAAAAAAAATCAAAATAGAAACCAAATTCCAGAATTTTATTCTAAGGAATACAATGAAAGGAGAGTCTCCTGTTTTATAGTTCAAACGTTTGATGACTAGGATAAAAAACAACTAGATAAACATTATTCAAAAATGATTGTTTCAGTTGGAGCTGAAGGTTGATTGAACAACCGGTCTTTGAAAGCATCAACGTCATTCTCCATGTTAGGAAGGCTTTCGATAAATCTAAAGCCTCTGTTCTTCACAATAGGGTGTACAAATGAGATATATTGAAAGTAGCAGATACTTCATATCACTCAGTAGTCTAATTGGTAGGTATATTGTTTGATGCGTTTGGCAATCTGTAATGGACCATCAGCTCTGGGTTTAAGTTTTCCATGAGCTCCAGGAGGGAAAATTCTATTCATAGCTTATCTATATCAAATCTCCTTTTTTGAATATTTGGTGTTTTCTAGATTTGTTGGGCCTGTGTTTGATATTTATCTTTTGCATTTTGATTTGTTCCTGGACTTGTTCATGAAGCTTCCTTATTTCTTGAATGTGAAGTTCACATTGTGGTTGCGACTGTTAAGGGTAACAAAGGAATCAAGTTGATAGGAGAGAAATTCGATCATAAACCACTTCAAAGGGGCTACATCTCATGCTTTTGATTACAGGATTTCTTGTAAGCAATTCTAATTGAGAACAAATCAAACCACGTCGGTGGATGTTTTTCCCATAAAACACTCAAGAGATTTCCTAGGCTTCAATTGACATATTATGTTTGTCCAGGTAGTTCGGAATAGTAATGGAATTAGAGATCAGATCATTATTGGTGCATCTTTGCATATGCATTATTCCTACTTTCTTCACATAACAGTTCACACCACATGAGTAATGGCCAATAGAACCTGTCTTGGCGATATAGCTAACGTCTTATCCCTACCAAATTACCGTCAATCCTCCATCATGATTTCGTACAAGATTAGTTGTTGACCCATACACCAAGAAACGTGCAAAAAAGAGGCGAAATTGGCGACTTGAGTGACAGTTGGCGGGCGTTACACATCACTCAAGTGTTCAAAACGACCTCCGATTGTCAAACGGACTATGTCATTGCGATTGGAGCGCCAAATTTATTAAGATGGGCCCTGTAGTTGAATCGAGCGAAAACAGTTAAAATCGACAACCGACACCCGTAAATGATGGCAACATTGCCCAAACGACCCAATCGCAAAACGATATCGTTGTTGAGTTGGATTGTCTTGTCACCTAAAAATGTTTGTGATTTTGCCCAAGAAATTCCGTGCTGGAAATTGTTGCCATGACGATGTACAAACGATGCGCCAACGCATTATTTTGAGGCATGCAAAATTCTCTCATTTTTTTATTATTAATAATAATATTATTATTAAAGTAAAAAAATGAAAAAAGTATACGCGATCGTACTTATCAGTGCCGACGCCATTCAAACTCGCACGATCTCTACTCTCTGCTCAATTCCTACGATCGACTGCTCAAAAAGGACACTTTGCTTGGTCGTTAAAAGAAATCGAGCGAGGCTGTCATTCGTTTCTTCTTCCGTAGCTCACAACGAATGAAACTCTTGCGATCGAACCTTCCGTTATAAAATCCCTTCCTCCTTTCCTCCTCAAGCCACAACTCAGCCTCCTGATCAAGCCAATCTCTGTCGATCTCACCAGCCCGTTCGAACCCACAAATAAAGCCCTCCAGCATCAATCAATCCTCACATACTAGTCCTCACAGCCACAGCCAAACTACCCTTGTCTACTGCTTTCCAAAACGACCTACAACTTCTAGTTCTCATGTCTGTCTGCAAGCAGGAACCGACCACAGTCTTGATCCGACCTCACGCCATCCGCCTGATCGACCTCCATAATTCCTCCTCACAGTCGAAGCCGACTCGATCTCCCACCTCCAGCTCGCGTCAAATCGACGACACAAACCGACCAATCCCTCACAACAACCTTCTGCCTCTCTCCTCCTCTTCCTGAACACTCATCTGACTCTTGTAGCTAGCCGGCCCAACCGAACCCAGGCCAAACATGTATAACTCATATTTTGACTTTGACTTTTTTTCTATAGTCATTATAACTCCAATTGCAAACCGTCTTTGCCATATTTTTATTGGAGTAATTTTACAATTTCAGAATTTAACCAATTACTAGATATTGTATAAAATGACATTATGAAGCTTTAATTGATGTAAATCCCAGATCTAATTTGGAATAATTATTCTTTTATCTTTTAATAAATAACAATCAGAGGTATCTAATATCATTTATTAGTAATAAATAATATAACATATTCTATAATTCAAAACATTAATGTACATTTGTTATTCATTACCAAAAATAATATACACTACTCAAGATCTACGTAATTATATCACTACTTATCCTGAGTTCAAAAGAAAAACCAAACAGTAACAGAACCTGAGGAATCCTGTATCAGCCTCACACTCCTGCTCCTCTGCCTGACTTGAAATATTTAACCACATATATGAGCTAAAAAGCCCAACAAATCATCAAAACTTATAACTAAATTCAAAGTACAGTAAAGGAGCAATATACATGTTAGCAGTCAATCATTGCCACTTATATTCATATGATCATTGAATCAGTGCATAAATCGTAATCTCAAATGCAATAGCACAATAAAATTTGTAAATAATAAAACACTAGGGTGCAGAAGCTAGTAAAGATGTAAACAAGTACGAGTATCAAAATCTATAAAACAATCGTTATATCCGTAATATCAATAAATAAAGAAATTGGATAAAGCATTAATCAAAATACAATAAAGACTAGCGAAATTTGTCAATGAAATAAAATCATATAATATGTGTATTATTGTTATCCAATTATTTTATATCAGTATTAATTAGATCTCAATCACAGTTCTAACATCTCAATCACATGTTTAATAAATTCAATATATCACGTGGTCAGTTATATCACATACTTACTATCAATGTAGTGAATCATAATATCAATAGTATCAGTATCCAAATCGGTAACAATAAAATCCAGTGCGGAGCATAGAATAATGCAATAACAGTAAATTCATACGTAATAATAATTCCATACAATAAGAACAATGTCCAAAAATATGTATTTAGTAGTCACACTAAACAAGTAAGAATTCTTGGCTATCATGATATTTTTTAGTGAATGTATCAGTATCAGTAAATCGTTGGCCTTAATAAACAGTCATCACATTTTGACCCATCGTCATAGTAATCATCTCCTTATAATCTCAATCGGTATCCGTGATCAGTGGAGGAAAACACCAAACTAAATATTTAAAGGAAAGCATGTCGGCACCATCCTGTACAGGTCAATCATTCATAACCATCGAGCAATCTAGTTTTTATCTGTTTTTTACATCACATTATTATCACAGTAGTATAACAGTAATAGCAATCAGCTATTACTCAATCCATATCATGTTTAAAATTGCGTATTCGGGTATTGAGGCGTTTTTCTTTCGTGAGGCGAGGCGTAAGCCTCAAGGCGTTTTGAGCGTAAGCCTCAAAATAAAAAAGATTCCGTAAACATAAAATGATAAATTTTTTATATTTCTAATGATTGAATATATAAAATATGATATGAAGTTTAAATCAAATATCTTATAATAAGACAACATGAAATATAGTTCAACTCAAAATTCCTATCTTTCTAGAAATCCCAGTATTCTTTCATTAACCATTAATTCCCATTTCCAAAATAAATAGCAATGACATATCACATAAAGAACCATAAGTCATAAGCCTGTCATCAATAAGGGTTCTTCATTGAATCATTATTATGGTGAACTGCTCTCTCCCCTTCCTCCTCTTCTATAGAGTCCAATGTTAGACATTTATTTCAAGATTTAAGTAAGTTTATTATATATAGCGGTGAGGCGTAAGCCTCATGCCAGTGAGGGCGAGGTGGCCTTATTGCAGGCCTCAACCAAGTTGAGGTGCAGCCTCATTAAAAAAACTCGATGCGTAAGCATCGAGGCGTTTTTACTGGAATTGCGCAAAGCGCAGCCTCATATTGCGCAATTTTAAACCATGAAATCCAATCACATATCCACTTTCATTTTCAATGCATTGCAGCAATTAATGCACAATTGAGATGAATCTATAAAATGCCAAAATGTCTACCGTAGACAACAAAAAACATATTGAGCAAAAATTTACATTTCCGAATTAACCAATTACTAGATATTGCATAAAATATATTATGAAGCTTTGTAAAACTAAAATATTTTTAAGCCATCAAAATAAATTTTCGAGTAAACAAAAATCGTTGTTTTTTCAAAATTACCTGGTGAAAGAATCTTAAATAAATACTCCAAAAGTGCATATCATGTCTCTATAACATACAAAAAGTTCGCGGTAAAAAGTTTTGTCAAACAAATTTCGCATTTTTCATATAACGGAACAAAAATTTGATCAAAAAAAATGTCAAAAAACAAATCTTTGAAATCAGAGGTTAAAGATTCCTTACAGCGAAACGAACAAATATCTCAACTTAGTCTAAACCGACAAAAATCATTCGCGACCTCCAAATCTTGACTTTTCCTTTCTCTCTTCACTTTCTCTCTCTAAAACAGATGTTTTAGCCATTTGCTTAGGAATTAGAATGGCTTTTAATGAAAAGCCTTAACTGCTTATGATGATTTTATAATAAAATAATTTAATATATATATATTAATTTAATCAGTTTCTTTTAATAGAAAATTCAAATAAATTATTTTGTACTTCAAAATTAAAGAATAATATTTTATAAATAAATAAGTATTTAAAAAAAATATCGGTGAAATCAGTTTGGCAAATCGGACACCTGACGGTCTTAAATCCTCACTTGTACCGACAGTAACCAATTTCTTAGGAATTTTTACCGGTGTCCAAAATATTTAAAAATATTAGCATATAATTACTTCAATAAAAATACTTTGAGAATGACGTTGTGATTTGGAATAATGAACTAAGAAAAAATTGGCAAAGTCAAAATAGAGTTATTATAACATCTCCAGCTCCTCTTCTTCAAGCCACAAGAACCCACCTCCAGCTGTTCAGAACACGTTTCGATCCCTCCTATACCTGCTCGCACCGTATAAAAATAAATTTATGCAAGTAAATACTACAATAAAAAATTATATGGAGAAGACAGCTTGTGATTTGGAGTAATATAGACTCAAGAAAAAAAATTGGCAAAGTCAAAATACGAGTTATTATAAAACATCTCCAGTCCCTCTTCTTCAGCCACAGAACTCCACCTCCCAGCTGTTCTAGACCGTTTCGATCCCTCCCTATAACTGCCCGCACCAGTATCCTTAGTCGAAGCCAACCCTCCCTCTACCCTTCCAATTCTGTTCGAATGCCTCCACTCAACCGACCCCAATACCCTAGCCAATTATTGGTCTCTCACACTCACCAACAATAGGTTGAAGATTTCCAACTTCCTATTTTGAACACCAAAACCGACCTCAAGCTCTCCAACACCGACCCATCTGTGTCATACACGTGAAACCCAGTCACATCTCATTCTTCTAAAGAAGTTCATTACCTCCTCCCTAACTTCCTGTAAGTCATTTTACCTTCACTCCTTTCATCACTACACAACAAACTAAAACCTTTTCCTCTTCCTCTACAAACTACCCCATTTCGCCTCATAACCCCCTCTCTATTATTACTTTGACAAAAAAAGAGAGAAAAGAAACAAAAAAGAGAGATTCCAAAAAAAAGAGAGATTATGTTTGGGTCCATCGCGTCTCGACAGTCGACACTGTCACTGTCATCAATGTTGCCTCGATATCGTTTCCCTCACTCATTAAGGTATAAATATCCGCTAACTTAAAAGCCCCAAAATCTCGTTGTTGGCGTTGTGCAGCACAACGAGTGGACTAACTATACATGCTTTCTTTGCGTTGTGGGAGAAAGCTCGTGCAATGCTTGCAGCGAGGTGGGTGAGCTCATACACACTTTTCTTAGTGTGGCAGGGGACACACCTAAGTACCCATGTTAGCGTTCTATATCTATGGGAAAATTCACAAGTTTCAAATAGGTTCACTCGAACAACCATACAAGCTTTTCGTAATGTTGTAGGATTAAAAAATTGGCACGGTGTCACCCGATATAGCTACCATACACATTTTTTGTAGCATGGTGGGAAGCTCCTGCTCTCCAAAATCACATAAATAGGGGATATCGTTAGGAGGCTGCCGAAATTTGACTCAAAAGAATAAAAACTTAAACAAGCACAAGGAACAAAATATGCAAACTAAACCACAGGGAAACTGTACTTAAGGTTCAACATAAAAATGCAAAACACAAAATAGCAAGATCAAATATAGAAGTGTGCAAGCAACAATTCATGGTGAACAATCTTAGTGCACTGAATTGATGAACAATGAAATTAATATGACTCGTAGAACACCACAAGGAGGAATTTTAATGAATGCACTAATCTACTAAAGAAACATTAAGTTCAAGATGAGTGTTGTCCTCCTACAGTCGACATTATACAGTATGCAAGCAAATATACAATCTATTGTGAACACAAAGACAGTATACAAGTGTGGTGAGTTGCCAGACAACGCATAAAGAAATCAGTCATGAATGCAACTCATCCGACATCAATATTGACATGCAAATGAACACACTAAACCTTCTGCAAACAATAACATTCCCCACAAGAGCAAATTGGAAGCATCAAACGCATCAAACTACAAAGGAATCTATAATGTATACATACGAACCATTATGAATGGCACCGAGCAAAAAAAACACATAATGAATGTGTTAATTCGAAAAGAAAGACTCCTAGGAACAGATAATAAACCTGCCAAAGGAGATTCTGATCGAATGTGCTAGTGAATGCTGGCCTGTCTTATAGCTACTGTTAGTGACTTGCGAATAGAAGACCGATCCTTTGTGAACAATGAAAATTGATGTAAACTGAATGCAGTTAATTCCCAATAGAACTAGTGATGAATGTACTAATCCGCCTGCGAACATTATATTGGATAGTTATACAGCGAATATCCTACAAACACACTCAAAAGAATGCAATGATATACAACACTTGCTGGCAATGATGAAGATTTGTCGTATACCAATAGTATGCCTACGGGTTATATTAGCAGTAGGCGATGGATGCTACGACATCATTGCAGTCAACAACCATTCAATATCAGGCAAATACATTGAACCCTTACAGTAAAGGCGGTCATATGTAGTGAATGCAAGCATCTACGACCACTGTAAGAGACTCGGCTATACACACGATTAACTACCACGAGCAAATACGAAGAGCTGCAGTAAATGCAAACACCTAGAACAGAAGGCACTAGAGGATTTGCATTGCATAACAACCTACCTACAGGAAGTGGCAAGCGATCAGTAGCAACACTTCTTGACTGTAAGAGGCAACAAATGACCCGTAACGCAACACTACGATTCACCTGCAAGCAGAAGCAAAAATTTTATATAAAAACTGCAGATCACTGGTGAAATGAAGAAATAAATTGATGCGTTCAGGCTATCACACCAGATAAATCAGCTTACTGCATGCGACAAGTGGAAGGCTCCTAACACACCACACAGCTCCTTTGCCGGCCTGAAGTGCACTCCTACAGTTGAATATGAAGAAAAATGATAATATGCAGGAGACGAAATGAACTAAATCGCATCGCCGAGCACGACAATGAAACATTGCACACTGCTAAACGTCACCGGATCCGCAACATCATACAAGAAAGGCGTTCACATGCCTTTAAGGAAACTCGTGCATCTTCTAAATGACAACACTTCACAATTAGTCAAATTTGAATTTTTCAAAAATACCCCTAGCCATTAAAATGCACACTGACACATCAATATGCATGCATTTGCATATGCAGGAGACGAAATGAACTAAATCCATGCGATGCACGACAAATAAACATTGCACACTGCTAAACGTCACCGGATCCGCAACATTCATACAAGAAAGGGTTCACATGCCCTTTAAGGAAACTCGTGCATCTTCTAATGACAATCATTGCACAATTAGTCATATTTGAATTTTCAAAAATTACCCCTCATGCATTAAAATGCACACTGACACATTCATAATATGCATGCATTTGCAATACGCAAGGTGCACTATGCAAATACGTTATATAAATGCAAAATATGTCATGATGTGACGACATATTGCATTGACATATAAATATATCATGCACTACATGTAAACACTGAATCATCATTCTAATGCGTTAAGCAAGCAAGCAGGTAATGCATGTAGTATATTATACTATATAATCATGAGATACATCATACACTATGTTCTTGCATTAAGTTACTATGTAGCACATCAACACGCCATGAAAGCACGATAAAGCAATTCATAAAGTAAAATGCACATACATGAATTATGCAAATGCTTATAAGCATGTTAACATGTATATGAGAATGTAAATGTGTATATGGCATGTAGATATGTCGTGTACATCCACTACATTTCATGCGTACAACCTCTATACAAATCATTCAAAATGCATTCAAATCATTATACCCGCATTGAGCCCCGACGAGCGTGGCATATGCATACACGTGACATCTAAGGATGCTGTGAGGGTCAAGAAATGAACTCAAGTTTACAGCCTAATCTCGTTGGCAAAAAAGACAGAGTTCCATGGATTGAAACAATCAAATAAATATATGGTCGTAGTGTCGATCGGAGTTTATACGTTCATTTTAGGTCATACAGGTCTATATACATGACCGAATCTTTATCAGTAAATAGACAGTAGTCGATAAGGTTTCTGCCGATAGAGTGAAATTGTCCTAATCCCTGATAATGGTCGTGTTGGTATAAATCTCAATCGGAGAGGTTAACTCTCAATGATCTATTAAGATGCAAAAACTCTACATTTATCAATGATATTAATATTTATTAAAACTAAAATTAATCATCAAGGACTTGAAGCAAAATACTCATACCATCCTCTGCAACTATTTACTGAGGTGGATAAGTTTGAAATAACTTCAACTCATAAGAGCGATGTCTAGTCGAGAATATCTACTAGAATCATTCTCAAATCATCTATTGCTAAAGATGTAGCATGTTTCCTCTAAATCGGTGGTTTCTCGCAAAATGGTACACACAGGTAAAACAGTATGACTTGGACTCTCTGATGGGTAGTTTTGCTTGCTATTGGCACCACTATTACGGTCATAGTCAGAGCCCGTATGTTTCACACGACGCTAAATCATTGAGTAATAAATCAATTAGTGTGACTTATAAGGACAAACCCTCTGTTAGTAAGGTGATTTCAAATTTATCTCTTAAGAAAACATTCATCCTAAGCTACAAGATACCCTTGGACGAAGCTCCTGGTTGTCGATGAGGTATCCTCGGTCAGGTTGGGTCGACTACCTCTCTGATTAAGTAAACTTGGGACATGATGATACAGGATGACGGAATCATGAGTCTTGATCGGGTATCATCATTCCCCCACCATCAGTTTTAAGTGTGCATGATTATAATTTTTCAAAATTTCAAATTTATATTATGCAGTTATTATCGCCGAATACTACATATATGTTTAACGACTAGCTTAATCAAAGTTCTCTCTCACTATCTAGAGGGTAATTTAAATTATGGGGCTTGCGCCTATAGGAAACTTGAACTCATGATCATAAAGTCCTCGCGAAATGAGGGAGAAATATCGGGTAATCTTATCTAAAATTCAATCTACCTTATACAAAAATTTGCCTCATAACTTGCTCATTAAAACTCTCCTGATGACCTGACTAAAAAAAAGGGATGCAAGAGGCCGGGGTGGAATTTTTAAAGCCCACAAATTTTAGCAACTCCACAGTGATGTTTCCTTTCCATCTTTTATCTAGTTTTTTGTATACTATAGTTGCAATAAATCAATATGGGCTAAAATTCTAAATATTCTAAAACAATCCTTTAATAAACTCATTAAATTTTACTAAGCATGATCTAAATTATTTAAATTACTTGTTTATGTTATTTTATTCTGTACAATCTTGCATTTTGAAACTGTGGATAATGTATCATATTTGATTATTAACTCTTGTCTTTCATTTTATGCAGATGCAATTACAGAACACCCATTTATTGCCCAGCTGGGATGTGGAGTTAGCATTTAGCTATCTAATGTCGTTATCAACACCGAAAATGCTGAGCCCACCATCTAGTTTAGTGGATTGAAAATCTTGCAACTATTGCAAAGGATGCTGTCATTCTTATATAGGCATGGAAACTGAAAGGCTTGTCAGAAGACCTCTTATGCGAAGCCAAAGCACATGCACACATAGAAAGCATCGCAAACTGGTAGATAATGTTTCTTTAATGTGTTAATACACTGGTTAGAAGCGCATAGGAAGATGTGTCATCAGTGAGGGCAAGAGACAGAAAAATAACTCAGTTAATGACAAATGACTGAGTGATATGCGTGATGCAGATGATGCAAAGAAATGTCACTGTCAACCTTGTACCGGTCAACAGACCAATCATCAATCGTTGATTGGTGGTCTCGCTAATCCACCGCTCATCTAGCACCCCATGTTTTAGAGTACAAGATCCACCTAAAGACTTACAAGGTTAATGACCTAATTCGCTAGCTTCTCCTCCTAATGTGGCAAGCACGTCCAAGCCTGTGATTAGTGACACAATTGAGAGCAATCATCATATGAAAAGATTAAGATTGTCATAGCTTCAGATCAGACGAAAACGTTAATAGGCAAGAGTTGCTTGTACCTGACAGAATATGAACAAGTGTCATATCCAGAGGATATTCTATCCCGAAGTGTCAATACTTTTAGTGACAACAGTTATCCCAATAGCCACTGGCGCAATTCAAGGCCACATGTGAAAATACAGGGGGTATCGATGCCTTGCTCTTCGACAGTTTGTTAATAGTTTAATGACTTCCTTTGAATAGTATGCTAAATGCCAAATGATTCTGTGAAGACTTCGTAGAATTAGAAAATTTGTCGTGAGAGAATCCGCCAGTAACGACTGAAAAGACAGTTATCGCTGACCTGCTGGCGAAGAGGAAAAGAGACAAACCAGTGACCAATATATAAACTAGCCAGCGTATTTAATTGGAAATGTAGCAGCAGGTTAGAAGAGGGCTGCTATTCTCTGCTAATAGGAAACATTGAGCAAGATAGTACCATTTTGTGTGAATGGCTTCCATCACCATGTTTTAAGACTTTACTAGATAGGTGACGAAATTTGAGAAGCTGAATTTATCAAAATTATAAACCACATCAGAAAAAATTCAAGAAAGAAAAGCTCTAGACATCTTTTTAGGGTAGATAAGGGAAAGCAGGGGGATATGACATCAATAAGGGCCAACAACCTGTATTATAAAGAGGACATGGGAAAATAGCTAGCCAACCCTAATCGTTAGCAAAAGCTAGTACTGGAGGGAACGACATGCCTCGGACTTTCTTGGTGGAAGAGAATGACCAAGGCAATAAGTGGGAACGGTGATCGAACGTTCCCATCCCTTAAAGAACAAAATGAACAAAAAATAATTCATTCAAAGAGAAAGTGTCGCTAGTATTTTTAGATACTCATAGTAGGTTTAGAATTGTCGGAATTCAAGAGACCAGAGAAAATCTAACCATACTGGCAATCCAAATTATTATCCATATCACAGTTAATTAGCCATCCTATCGAAGATTGTTATTTTGACAAGGATTGGCTAGAGAGAAATATAGAAAAGAGGAATTCACATTGTTAGTAATGTGCTAGTTCATCCCAGGCAGAATCAACATGGGTGGTTATGTTCTCTTCTGTACCCTGACTAAAGGAAAATGAAATAATATCAGCTTAGATGAAGCAATGGGAGACAGCTAATGTGCTTGCCTGGTATTGATATAGTATTATCAAACATGGACTTTGATAAAGTGCCATTTTTATGGTTTGTTAGGGGCAGTGGCACGACCCTGCTGTTGCTACAACCTGCATGATTTTTGGCTGTGGTGGGTCACGAGCAGCTGGGAAGCTGTTATTGTTGGCAGGAGGGCTTTCGCTTTACTGCTGAACTCATCATCCAGAGTATAAGGAAATCTCTCAACAAATATATAAAATAAGGTAAGTTTAGAAGCATCAAACCCAGCAAATTTTTTTATGGAGCTACCTTTCTTTAGCACATGGATCTTTGTGACAGCTTGATTCTTCTTTAGCACATGACTTGTGACAGCACGAGTCCTTCACTTTCCTACACAAATACAGATGGCATGTGTGCCCGCACGGTTCCAGTTTGATTTTTCTAATCTGATTGCACCATTCTCATAAATTTATTTACCTTGTTTCAAAGGTTACTTAACCGCTATAACTATAATACTTTTATTTGATATGGGGAAAACTTTCTTATATTTTAGCAGTGAGTATTGGGTTGTTTAAAGGTTCTGTTTGACATTACTTTGGTATATGATATAAAAACAAGCCTTTATCCACAAATGTGGGGTCGGCTACATGAATTATTTTTCTTTATTGTGTCCTGTTAAGAGTCAAATTCTCATCTAAATCTTTTGGGTATGATGATTGAAAATATATGTTATATCAAATTAGTCAGCAATTTATTCACAATATGAGTCTTGCTCTGTAGAATAGTAGGTGGTAGAACTTGGAACGTATAAAATATTCATGCTTATGAAAATAACTGATATTGACTCAATGCCTACTTTTTTTCGATTAGGATTTTTGCATAAATGCAACAAGCTATTGTTATAAAACTCTAGGTAGACTTCTTGTGTACTTGACAGATAATTGGAGTGGAGCCTTCTGAAACTAGCATCATTCTGGGGACAATCCAGGTAGTATGAGAGTAAATGCACTTCTCATAAGTTGTTTGCAAGCTCTTTTCTTTATTCTGTTTAATACATTTTGCAAGCTCTTTTCTGTATTAAGTTAAGATGTATTTTGCAGGTTATATACCGAGTATTCTGGACGTTAATTGATTGACGAGGTAATAAAGTATGTTTGTTGGATCTGCCATTGCTTATCTTGTATAAACTGAGAATTTTTAGAATTTAGAAGAACTTGATATATCTTAGGCTGCCATTCTTCTATTAGATAGGCTTCTTTGAACTGTGTCAGTAATGGAAGTGCCACTTGTTATCTTTTTGTCGTTTCCTACTTGGATTATTCTGGTGTCAAATTTTAATTCATATAATATCTCATTTGAGAAACCACTATTGATCATAAGATATGTCAGTATCTAATCAAACAATTATGTTTCTGTTTCTTGCTTCTTTTTTTTTTTTTTGCTTTCACACATTGAAGTCCGATTGATAGTATGTATTTTCCCATAATGAGAGAATTTATGAATATATGTGTACATGTTCCTATATATTTATTTGAGATTCTAGAAAATAGTTGTGCTATTGCATCTTTATTGATATGAGAACTTTTTTGAAGTTAATGATAAAATAACAAAGTGTAGCAAGTTAAATCAGCTGAATGTAGTGGAATGTTGTTTTACTTTGTGCATAGCAGCTTCCTTGAAGTATCATTAGCATTACAAAATTTTAGGATAGTTGGTAGGATGGTTGAAGTTGAGGGGTCCATGTGCAATAAAATGTCTTAGCATCATTTGATTCATTTCATATAACTGAGTGGTTAAGATTTGTACTTCAAGAATACTAATTACAATTGGTTGCACTATTCTTTTTTGGAGTTAAAATGATCGATAAAAGTTAATAGCATTCATATCTAATTCAATGTTCCCTTTGAGATAATGAGATAGTCAATAGAGTTTTCATATTGATGGGCTATTCCTCAGAGCATTATGAGGGTTTTATGATATTTTTTATGTCACTTTACTATGGCATTATGTTCATCATAACTCTCATTTTAATCAACCTAAGTCATTGGCATTATGCAATGATCCACTCATGATTCAAGAAAAACTGGGTTATTTAAAAGGTACTATAGTGTATTTTGAATCATGAAGTGGGGAGCTTAGTTATTGACCGATTACCTTTATCAAGGAAATTCATAAGCAAAAGTCATATTGAGAAGTGACATGGGAGATAAAAGAAAAATCATAAACTATTCATAGTTTTGTTACAAATAAAATATAAATTTTGTGATCGGATTGATGTAAGTTATGTCTTGCTAATCTCAATTTTTTAATAATTTATAATTTTTGAAATTTTTTTGATCCAAAGTATAATTTGATTTCATAAAAATACAAATTTCTCATATTTTGATAAATTTCATCAATGTAATTTTTGATATAGTATTGGTACAATTATTCTGGTCAGTATGAGTAATTATTCAAGATTTTTCACTGGCTGGTTTTGAAATGCAGTGATTTATATCATTTCAAAAATTCATTTTGACATTTAAAAATAGTGTTTTAGTTCAGTTAATGCTTCATAATGTTGTTATATACACCATCTCTACTAATTTGGTAGAATTCTAAAACTTTTGTTTTTGGCAAACTGTAGAACACTTGGTGGGAAGTTATTTTGACAACCATTATAACATTTTTTTAAGATTAATAAAAAACACTGTATTCAGATCAATAGTATAAAGTGTGTTTTATTTTTGATATCTGTGTTTGAAATATTTGAATTGTGTGAAAATAAATTTTATTAGCAGAGAGAATAATTATGTTGGAGATGAAAAGGGGTTATGTTGTTAGTTATGTTTTAGAAGTTTTGGAGCCTAAGGGTTATTATGATATTTACTAGGAAGGGATTATTGGGGTGAGAATTAAAGGGATTATTTGGCGGCGAGAACGATTTTGTTATTTGTTATGTATTGAGAGTCGGGGCCTGAGGGCCATTTTGATATTGCTATGAAGAGTTTATTTATATTTCAATTAGTTTTAGTAGTTTGTTTCAATTCAGAATCAGTGTTTGCTTTAGTTTCAGCTTTTTGTGCAGTACTTCAATTTATTATTCAGCATTTTTGGCTCTTCTAATTTGAGTTATTGATTTATGTTTTAGATTGTCGTAGCCTATTGAGTCGTGTTGGGTCACTCATACTTTTGATTCTTCTTTCAAGCTAGGTAAAGGGTAAGGATCGAGCTAAGTAATTTTAGATATTAAGCTCTAAATTATGTTGTAGGTATGCATTTTAGTTAGTTTTTTTTTTTTTTTTTTTGGCAGGCTTTACTTTATTTTTGTTATACTTTTCTTTTATTAAGCACTACTGTAGATAGACCTCAGATTGTATATGTATTTTTGTATGACATATAAAGAAGCTATTTAGGTGATTAAGTAGTCTTCTGCTTTATTTTTTATAATCAGTATTGCACTATGCTGTGCATAATTTATATGTTCAAGAAGCATTTCTCCAACCAGATCTTGGGGTGAATCTCTGCTTCTTTCTACAATTGGACACGGTATGACATGTGAGATTTGGTAGGGTCATTTCGGGTTGGGTCATGAAACAACTATCCGGTAGATCCTCTCCCCTTCATCTTCTACGACTAACAAGGCTTACATGCTTTCCTCCTCGCCTTCTCCTTTGATTGCAAGCAAAAGCATATCCATAACAACTAATCTCCATATCCTTATTTTAGTCTTTTCTTCTCCTAGCTCTTGAGAGACATCACATGATTGTACCTTTTGTTTTTTCAGCCAATGTAGGTATTCTCCTTACCACTAACTACTATAATATTTCATTTTCTTTTGACGTACTCATAATTTTTTAGACTTATTGAAGCTATAGTAGGCTTTTTCATATTAGTAGACCTCAATATAATTAACTTATATTAAGGCTATAGTGTAGTTTTTTTTAGTATATTATATAAGTTAAGCTATCATGTGTTTGATTATCTTTTCAATATTTAAAATATTGATTTCATATTATTATTATTTAGGACTTTCGAGTATAAATATATCTTTTCCAACTTAAAACTAGCACCGTCATCAATCACTATTGTCGAATCATTGCCACTCGACCTCCATAGTTAGATTGTTTCTACATAAACTTTGCTTTAGACCAGCGTCACGACGTCACCAGATCTATGTTTTCACATTACTATCATCACTCAGCCACAGCTGTCAAAACACCTCTCATCATCTACTGACTCAGTGATATTTTCGATTAACAACTCATGCTCTTATAATCCTGCTTTCTTCAATTTGGATGACAAGAAAATATTTGTAGTCAATGCTTTTCATATAAAGCTCTAGATCTGCTGTATTCTTTCCATTTATTTGTTTTTTAGTAAGATTTTTAGCTAATATGAGGACTCAAAACTCTCACTTTATTGTGACAAAGTTTCTAGCTTGCAACAATCTAAAGTGAGTTTTAGGCTTTATTTTTATACTTCTTAAAATAGTTTTTTTTTTAATTAAAAATTTTTGTACTTAAAAAAATGCTTTAAAAAGCAATAAAAAAATTATTTCAAATGGAGACTTAAATTTTTTATAATAACTATTTTATTAAATTTAGATTTAGTTTAAGACAATTTTTTTTTATTATTTCTAGTACAAAAATTCAAGCCTCAAATTAAATCCAGCTTATATTTTATCTTAACCTTCTAGAAAAGCCTAGAAAGAAGCATCTATTGATTCCAATGCAAAAAAAAAAAAATTCCAATGTTCCATAGCGCTCTTCCGACCATATCCGCTTCTCGAGCGGTTCACGCTTCAAAAACTCAAAGACCAAAACCTCAGCAAAACCCACACATGGCAGTTTCTTCTCCGATTCTTCCTGTTTCCTTCCTCCTTCTTCTCCTATTCCAAGATGCATTTCCTCCTTCAAATCTCTTTCCTATTTTTGCTTATCCATAAGTAGAGTCCCTCCGCGAAAGCGCCTCTTCATCTCAGCGAAGGCCGTCTCCCTCCAGAGTAGAGAAGAGCTCGAGACCGTCAATATTGCTGAAGACGTCACCCAGGTTCCATTTCCATCTCCTGTTCCTTTCTACATGCCAATCTCTTATTCCTTTAATTCCGGCACATTTTCCTTTTTGGTTTATTTGTTCTACTACTTGAAATATTTATTTAAATTCACCGTGAAACAATCGAAAATGCTAATTCTAATTTTCTCCGCGATTTTTGGCAAAAATACGCTCTTTTTATTGCATTCTTTAAGAATTTGGGTTAATTGATCACCTTCTTTGTTTCATTTGGAAGATGTGCTTTCCTCCAACTTATACCCAGAAATAAAGAATTCATAATTCTTGATTCTCATAATAAGCCTGTTTATTATGTTAAATAACTTGAACATTAGCGTTTGTAACTTAAATTTGAAGGGGGAAGCTGGTGGACTTAACTGCAGTCCTTGGTCATATACATCTTGTTCATCTAGCGCGAGGAATGTACTTTGAAATTCTGAGTTTTAGCCAAAATCATTAACCAGGACCTGCTTTTACGGTTTTGCTTGGTGAACATGTTATCCCATTTTGCCAAACAGCAAGCAGAATGGTGTGCATTTAGAAGAAAACAATGGTTGGATTAGCTAAATCAAACATAACATGCTATAGACATGTAAGATGATGTTAAACTGTTATAAAATTATAATCAGGGCATGTTGAAGTGAAGCTATAGGTAAGTGGACTGCATGCAACTATTGAGCCTCATTGCTACTATGAAACATTTATGCTTCGAAGTAAAGCACCGGCACTAAAGAACTTCCTTCGGAATTCTTTCCAACTCAAAACTTCATAGTCAAGCACGTGAAAGTAAGTAAATAATAAATCAAACATACAAGCAAAGACATGTAAGTGTAAGTGAGTGTATAAGATGGTTTATGTTAATGTGAGTGATTAGATAATAAGCACTTGAATAATTGAAAAACATAATTAGTACAAGCTCTAGTGATCAATAAACTTAGCTTACAATAACAATCAGATAAGTGATTTAAGATGTATTTGCATAATGTAAAGCGAGTAATTGATGTAATAGTTAAGCTCCACAATAAAGATCCACTTTATCACAGTATTTGATTATCAAATACCAAAGCTCTAAACAGAAATGGTGTTCACATAACATAATGGTGATTAAGAGATATATATTGTAGGTGGGCAATTTAATCAGTAAGCTGAATTCAAGAAGTTTGCTCAACAGTCAACAGCTAAAGCATATGAGGTGCTTAAACATATGAATCACCATATAGACATATGAATCAACAAATTAAGCAAGTAAATTGGTAAAAATTTAATCTAAATAAATAGCATGGACGTAATGATTTTCACATAGTTTGATACCAAACTAACCTATATTTATACCTAAGTCTAAATAGGATTCCACTAAGAACTTGTTGCAACTTAAACACCTTCACTCCATAAGCCGATAAAGAAGTTGTCACAATCATCTTCGTTCAAGAGCAAGAGTACCTACTTTTTGTTTCAGGAAGTGCATCTCTTTCAAACTTACAACCCAAAGCTTCTTCAAGCCTGCACATACAAGTTTAAAAGAAATTATCTACTCAAATTTCTCTTGAACTTCGGTGATGAAAAAGTTGCCCGTTAAACGAGCTATTAGAGTGTGTCTGTTTTCTAGAGAGAGAGAGAGAGTGCGCCTGTTTTAAAAAAAAAATTTATGTTTGTCGCGTTTTCTTTGGCCTTCTTCTGGTATGGCGGCGAAAGGCCGCTGTCCATATGCTAGTGGTGGCTCTCAGGCAACTGTAGCGGATGGTCGTCATCCATCTTCAGGTGGGTTATTGGATCTATCGCATGGTGAGTTGAAACATTTTGGGCGGCCTAATGGAAGTTTTTTTAAGGGAGGTTCAGGTGGTTCTTCGTTCTTAGATAAACGATCTACCTCAGGATACTGCACACTCCTTAGAGGAAACCTAGTTACATAAGAAGCAAGAAGCAAAATGTGGTGGCAAGATCGAGTGCAGACACAGAATACAGAGCTATGTCCTTGGGAATGTGTGAGCTACTATGGATCAAGATGATTCTAGAAGACCTAAGGATCAAGTGGGAAGGACCCATGAAGCTATATTGTGACAACAAATTAGCATAGCTCACAATTCGGTTCAACATAACATTACCAAGCACATAGAAATGTACAGATATTTTATAAAAGAAAAAATGGACAGTGGTCTTATATGTATCTACCATGTCCCATCAAAAGATCATTTTGAAGATATTCTTACCGAGGGACTTGATAACTCTGTCTTTCTGGGACTGATTATCAAGCTAGGAATGACGGATCTGTATTCCCTAGCTTGAGGAGAAGTGTTAAATCCCAGCCGTCCCTTAGCAGTTGATCCCACAGCTATGTTGGGGATCTGTGGGAAGGCTTACCTGGATCACGCCGATCTATTTCCATAATTAGGTGCTGATTTAGGAAGGATTATATTATGACAATTATGAAAGATTTTGTAATTTATTTATTTCTTTATTAGATATTTTGTATAGATCTATAAATAGAAATAGATTTGTGCTATAAAGCGAAGCCTTTTTCTTCTCCAAATCTATGAATTCAAATTAGTCAATTTTGTAGGATAAAATTTTCTTCAATAGCTACTCCAGCTTGAAAAACATGGGTTCAAGTTTGTCTTAGTTTTTGCTGCAATGGTTCAAGTAACCTAAGAGTTTCAGCGTTGTGTTTAATTAGTGATACAAATTCCATATACATGTTTACATGATAACACCACTTTAGCACATCTTCCTTAAAAATTTATCTCCTGAAACTTCCAATTGTCAAACTATGCTAACATGCCAGTAGTAAATGACACGATGACAAGAAGTACAGGCCATCTTGCAGGGTCTCTAGCATTGGTACTTTGGATTTTAAGCTAACTTACTATTGTTTTCGAGAAGAAACTAATCTTATCAGCTAGCTTCTCAAGAAACTGTGCGCTGTTTTTCACATCTCACTAGCTTTATTAGTTGCAATGAAAAAATGGTTAAACCAATAAATCCTCATTCATAATTTAGCTATGATGCACCGACACTCTCCTCAAAGAGGGATGCAGTGTCCGACACGTATCTGACACGACACGCGTCGACACTCCTCCGACACGTGTTAGACACACTACAAACGTGTCCAATTAAAAAAATATTAAATACAAATTGAACACACTTGTTCGACACCCATATTTTACATATTTTATCCACAACATCAAATCAATCACCCGCACTTAATACCCCATTCATCAAATATTCTCATTTTCATTTCTCTTTGATGGGTTACAACTTTGATTTCAAAACAATGCTCAATGCATCTCAACATCGACGTCTGATGTCGTTACAACATCAACATTTCAAAATGATCTCCATATCAAAGTCTAACGTTGTCTTTAAATTGATGCTCGATGCTAGCAATTTTTACACCCACAACTTCACATCTCATCTTTGTCCAACGCCTTCTCAACATCGACGACCAAATGCCCTCACAACATCAACGATAAATGCCCTCTTAACATTGATGCACAATTTTTTATTGCATAACATCAATGCCTGACTCTCGACATCATTGTCAACTCCTCTCTCGATGATTAATAAACGGCATCGACGCCCGACTCTCAACATCCTAATATTAATCATTTTAAACACAAATCCTAGTTAAATAACTATTATTTCTAAATAAGTTTAAAATTATATTTATTCAATTTTTATATACTATTTTTAAAATATAAAACATTATAATACTGTGTCCAACCCATGTCAGTGTCCTATATTTTCAATAATTGACGTGTCCCGTGTCCGTGTCCGTGTCGTATTCATGTCGCCGTGTCCGTGTCTGTGCATCATAGTTATTTAGCAAAGTTGAAATTTCAAATTAATGGATAAGGGGGTTCACTATGATGCCAAGCATGCAAGCTTAAACAATTCAATATGCTGGTGATCATACATCATGCGTTGTATTACCCTTAGTGCAATCTGGAATTAGAAGCTATTTATTTTTTATGTAAATTGATGAATGAAATTCTTTCCATATATTTTTGAACTGAAATAGATTTAGTAAAAAATATTGATTCTGGTCATTTACCAATTATTGATCATGTATTCTCAGCAGTTACCTTCCTAACTCTTCATTTCAATGTTTGGATCAGTTAATTGGGAGGACGCCAATGATTTATCTCAACCATGTGGTTGAAGGTTGCGTGGCTAATATTGCTGCAAAACTTGAATCTATGGAACCTTGTAAAAGTGTCAAAGATCGGTAAGTCTTTGTATCATAGTATAGTTACCTTTGAACAACTAGTGCTTACTATGCTACATTTGATATTACATGTGCCATTCTTTGTTATAACACATTCAGGATTGGATATGGCATGATAAATGATGCTGAAGAGAAGGGGCTTATTTCTCCATTAAAAGTGAGATTTTTTTCTTATAGTGAACGGCTACTAACACTCACACTCTTTAGCATCATTAAATATGATAGGAATAATTATATGTCATGCAGAGCATTTTAGTAGAACCGACTAGTGGAAATACTGGAATCGGTATTGCATTTGTAGCTGCGGCAAAAGGATACAAACTTATTGTAACGATGCCTGCTTCCATAAATCTAGAGAGACGGGTTCTTCTTCGTGCATTTGGTGCAGAGATAGTTTTTAACTGACCCTGCGAAAGGTCTAAAAGGGTCTGTTGACAAAGCGGAAGAGATAGTGTGTCAAACACCTAATGCTTATATGTTTCAGCAATTTGATAATCCCATCAATGCCAAGGTGGTTGAATAAAGTTATCTTTTTTTCTCATATAAACAATACCTGAAAAAGAACATGCTTTACTTCTTTCCAACATTTTGTACTTTAAATTTGATGGAGAAAAGATATATAAAGATTATCATTCAAATAAACGACAGATCCACTTTGAAACCACAGGCCCGGAAATATGGGAGGACACAATGGGTGGGGTTGACATATTTGTTGCAAGCATGGGCACAGGTGGAACAATCACAGGGGCAGGTCGTTACCTGAAAACAATGAACAAGGACATAAAGGTTTTTCGCTTTGTGTATTGCACCAAATTGTAACTCAATATCGCTAGCCTTGCAGAGCCTTTCTATTATATTGTTTATTGTTATCTGAATTGTCAATGCATATGCATGATATTTAGCCTAGAGGTATAATCCTTTATGACAATTGTAATGACTATGTTTGTTGGAATTCATCTTTTTTGGCTCTCGTTGCAGTTATTACAGGTGTAGCATCAAGGAATTCACATCCTGAATGTCTTAATTCTGAATCTAGCAACTAGCAAAAGAGATTGACTTTTAAAATGGCTTTCACTAGTTAGATAATATTTTTTTTAGATTGACGCCATTATCCTAGATTTTTCAAATAGAAGCAGGTAGAACTTTATATTTCGACATGTCATGTTTCATGCAAGCTAAGAAAGGCTGTGTTATATTCCTGTGATGCTATGGTGCGGGTTCTTTGTGGTATAGACTAATTTCTATATGTTCTTCTTCATCTATTGCCATTGCAGAGATAGGTGTTCAAACTCTACTGTTGAATGTCTTGAGCACATCTTATTATGAGAAAATAATGGGCCTTTCTGCTGAAGAGTTGTTCAGAGCCACCCTTGTGAGTAAGGAGAAATAGACACACTAGCTACAACAACAAAAGATGTCAATATCCACACTATAATTGGTGCCTTTGTGATATTCTTAGTTAGCTAATTACCAGTTATAAAGATTTTCTTGAAAGGGTGGGATAAGGAAGGGAGAATCATCTTTTATATTGCTTTACAGAAATAATCAGAAATAGTGAGAAATGGGGTGAAGTTTAGAAGAGGCTGTCATCAGTATATAGAAGTTGAGGTCCTGATTCTTCAAGGGAGTAGAAGATCTTGTTGTCGTCAGCCCATTGCCTTAAATAGTTTTGAGAGGGGTTTTGCACGCAACTGGTCAATTACCACGCTTTGTGTGGCAGGTGCAAGATATTGAAATTATTGTCTATAAAGAGAGATTCTCAGTGGTTTAACACAAAAACGATAGGCAGGCGACATCACCATGATACTCATGAGGCTACAAATATTATAGAGCGACTCTAATATGGGTTGTGTGGATTGACTTTTATTCAGAGTAGGTGACTAAGTTGAGAACATGAAAAGTGTTCAACTATCTCATGAAGAGAATCACAAGTAGCAAGGAAATTGCCTTGAGAAAATCTTCCGAGTGGAATTGCTTTGCGCCAAGAGGTTCAATTGTATCTTCCAGTGACGCCGGCATCAAATGAGGGAAAAAGAATTAAACATCTGGAATGAGAATGTTGGAAGAATGGCGGACAACCTCTATGTATAGAGACTAGGTGGACTGTTGACCTCTGTAGAAATTACCCAAAAAATGAAAGAAGCTAAATCCAGCATATACCTCAAATCTGATGGATCCACAATTTCTGCTGAAATCTGCCCAAAATCCCGCTGAGAAAATACTGTTCAAACGGCGCCGTTCCGGGATGTCTGCGGAAATCCGGCGACAAGTCCTCGATCGCATCCCGAATCGTGTCTATAAAATGAGAGTGAAGCCCTCATTGTCGCTGCTTCTCATTCCACTCTCCACGACCGAACTCCCTCACTCCCGATACCTCTCATTCTGTCCAGCTCCACACAACAAACCCGACGCCTCTTCCTCCGATACCTCTCCTCCTCCCGATCAAGCCGTCGCCTAGATCCCGTCGAGCTCCTCCCCCAATCTCACTGCCCTAGTCCGACGCCGGAGCCTCCTTGCCCGACTGCTCCTCTCAGTCGCACGAAACAGCCCCGATCCACCTCTGTCCGAGCTCAGTCGCTCAAGCCGACCCCCTTGCTGCTTCTGATCCAGAGAGAGAGAGAGAGAGAGAGAGAGAGAGAGAGAGAGAGAGAGAGAGAGAGAGAGAGAGAGAGAGAGAAGCCGAGAGAGGGAGACTCACCCAGCCTGCCCTACCCCGATCTCCCTTGCTGTAGCCAAGCCGAACCTCCCGATCTCCTTCTCCCTTACCCGTGCGTGACCATGCCCGACCCCTCTCTCCCTTTGCTTATATTGCTTATTATTAGTATACTTTATTATATATTAGTATATATATATATATATGTTATATATATATTATATATATATATATATTATTATATATATATTATATATATATATATATATATATATATATATATATATATATATATATATATATATATATATATATATATAATTAATAATTAATAATAAAAAAAAAAAATAACGATTCTTTTCTCGACGCTTGCAACGAACCGGCAAACCCCCGAGGCGCTCACGTAGCGTTTAGGGTGGGAAACCAGTACGATGCTCGTGATGATTTAAGGATCCCTCTTCAAAGCTTGCAACGAGCCGACAAACCCCCGAGGCGCTCAAGTAGCGTTTAGGGCGGGAAATCGGTGCGACGCTTGTGGCGAAGGGGATAAAAAATGTGTTTTTATTTTCTTTTTTTTATAAGTACCCCCAAACGCCCACGTGGTGCAGAGGGGGGAAATTCTATGTCTTTTCTAACTTCTGTTTTCTTCTTATAATAAACAAACATAAAAACCCTTAAATGCTCACGTAGCAGGCGGGGATAAAAAAATTTCATATGCGATCGCGGTGTCATTTTTGACACCTACCTGAAGCGCTCACGTAGCGTCGATGGGAATGGTTGCCTCTTGGTTTTTCCCCTAAACGGGGGAGACTCCGGGAGGCTGCCGAAATTTGGATTGAAAATCCAAGGACTTAAATAAAAAAAATGGTGAACTTGGACTTGTTCGAATTCAATTGAATGTGGAGAACTTGGGATTGCAACAAATGACTTAATTGAACTTGAACCCAAATGAATTCAATTCTAATTGAAACGAATATGAACATGAACCTGGATTCTCATTAGAACTTGATTGAACTCATTTTGAGCTCGGATACGAACTCAAAGGACAACAGGAACATGCATTTGAACTTAAACTCAAGTAGAAGACTTGTAAGCTTGAGCTCAATCTTGAACTCAAATGACTAAGCAAAGGAACTCAAACAAGAATTTGTGCAAGACTTGAGTTGAACTCAAGTTGACCTAAACTTGGACTTTCATTCGAGCTTAACAAGACTACAAAGACTTGATTGAATTCAAACCTAAATGAAATAAAAATTTGGACTTGAGTTTGCAAAGGGCTACAGGAGATATACGACTTGAGCTTGCTATTTGAACTCAAGCAACGATCCGAATGAGACTTAAATTTGAACTTGAATGCCACAAAGACAGCAAGGAGCTACTTGAACTCAAATGAATTGAACAATGAAGCTGAATTGAACTCACACCTGAATTTGCAAATGAACTACAACGAAGACTTAGACTCTATAAGATAGCATGGGACTATTTGAACACCGATGAATGGACACAATGCTTGTAATAAACAAAGTTTCAATAGGAATTTGCAAGCAATCATCAACAAGAAACTTTTGGAGGACATTCAAATCAACAATCAAAATATAGAGATTCAATAAACAAATGTTGATCATTCAAGCGGATACCAGTGAGCACACAAAGATGTATAGTGGACAAGGAAGGTCCCTACTATATCTCATTCACAAGTAATAAGGAAGAGGAAGATACATACGCACACATCAATGAACATTTCAATCATGTTCACAATCAAACAAATATAATCACAATGAATGTAGTACCGTACCAACCAATGTGCATGAAGAGGTTGGTGGAAAATTTGAACTCCTATGAATTATCTTAGGAGACTTGTTACACGTACAAAGAGCCATCTACGAATAAGTACAGAAGAGAATTGTAGCAGATAGGAGCTCCTGCAAGCTGATGAAGAGACCCGCTACATGTTCAAGATGTCATCCACGAGCCAAACACCAAATGATCATAGCGAATACAAGTATCTGCATGTTATTATTGGAGCCCCATCGAATACACAACATGCCATATGCAAGTAAAACACTGATGATATACATAATATGCAAATATCCACTGGCCACTATAGAAGACTCGTAGTACACCCAGCCTATGGTCCACGAGCAAGATATAAAGTGAATATATCAAGTGCAAGTGCTTATGAGTTGCAGTAGGAAACTCATATTGCATACAACAAGCTATCTACGAGCGTCTACCAATACAAAGCAGGAGATTCGTTAGTGCACTACGATCCACCTACAGAAAGCAACGAGTAGTGCACGACAGTCTACCTGTACGAAGCAGCGAATAATTTTATTCAGAAGCTGCTACGTCACGCCACCGGATCTGCAACATTCGTACAAGCAGACAGAAGGTGTCTATTCCAAGAATACCCCTGCACGTGCACTATAAATTGTATGCACATAGGTACACTAAGAGGGGTAAAAATAATTATAAAACCCGCATGGGCCCCGGCGAGCGTGTTATTGGTATACACGTGACGTCTAGGGATGCTGCGCGGTTGACAAGTGAATTCAGGCTCGAACCCGATCCTCCTATATGGATTAATAAGAGTCGACAAGGTTCGAACCAATAAATAAATATGTGGCCGTGGCGACCAGAATATTTATTTTAATACATTCATATTAGGCCTACAACAATATGAATCCACTAATAAGTGCACGAAGCCTACGAAACCCGATCCTTTGTAGACAGCCCGACAGAGTTGACAAGGTTCAATCCATAAAGAGAAATGACCCCATAACACCCCGATGATGGCCGTGTTGAATTCAGATCTCAACCGGAGGGGTTCCCAAATACTCCAAAGCTCCACTCAAATATCCACAAAAATCCAAAAATCCCCAAAATCCAGAACTCCACAAAAAAAATCCAAATTCCATATATTTAAAAATGAAATCAATCCATCAAAATACTTAAAGCAAAATCCATCCACCCTCCGCAACAGTTTGTCAGGGTGGACAAATTCAAATATAACTTTAGCTCACAAAGAGTCAAATGCCTAGTCGAAAATATCACTAGGATCCATTCTCAAACAATCTTTTGCCAGTAAGGACGTGGTACGTGTCCTCTAACCGGCAGTTTCGCCGCCAAATGGCACTGCAGGTAAACGGTTATGACCCGGGGCCCTCTGAACCGAGTGGTTTTGCCGCCAAATGGCACCACAAATAGCGGTTATGGCCAGAGCCAATACGCTCCTTAATGGCGTTAAATCCTTGAGATATGAATCAATAGGATATGATCGATATGGCACAAAGCCCTCTGTCAGCTAAGGTGGATTCAAATTTGTCCCCTTAGACAAACATTCACCCTAGGTCTACAAGGTCCCCTTGGACGAAGCAACCCATGGCTGCCGACAAGGATCCTTCTGTCAGGTTGGGTCGACTACCTCCTCTGACTAAGTAGACCAGGGACCACGATGGCCCGGGACGACGGAACCATGGGATCTTGATCGGGCCCATCATCCATTCCCCCACCATCCGCTTTAAGTGCAAGATGGTGCAATTTCAATTTTAAATATTAAATCTTTCAAAACCTATAAATTTCCAAACTTTCCAAATTCCCAAATCCAACCCAAATTCCAAATTTTTCCAATCCAAACTCATTGCTGCTACTATATGCCAGATGCACGTATCTTTATACGAATCTGATCGACGACTAGCCTTAATCGAAAGTTCTCTCTCGTGATCGAGAGGGGTAATTAACTATAGGGGCTTGCGCCTATAGGAAACCAGAACTCAGATCATAAAGTCCTCACAAAATGAGGGCGAAATCTCTGGGTAGTGTCTTATCTAGAAACCCATCTGCCTTCCAAAATTTACCTTGGAACTTAATTCAGTTAAAACTCCCTCGCCGAATAAGAAAAGCGAGCGGAGGCTGGGGCCGAATTTTCGGAGCCCACATGGACATCCTCTCTGTATTGAGACTAGGCAGACAACCTCTCAATTGAGGCAATCTGGACGCATGGAAGGAGAGCCAGAGACCTCTGGGCAGCAATTATTCTGACCGCAAGGAGGAGACCTGTTGGCTTAAGCGACGAGAAAAATATAGCCTATGACTGTAGTGGGCTAGAGAGGGAGGGGTGACCACCTCCTAGAAACATTCCAGGATATAAAAAAAAAAAAAATCAAAATAGAAAACCAAATTCCAGAATTTTATTTCTAAGGAATACAAATGAAAGGAGAGTCTCCTGTTTATAGTTCAAACGTTTGATGACTAGGATAAAAAACAACTAGATAAACATTATTACAAAAATGATTGTTTCAAGTTGGAGCTGAACTGGTTGATTGAACCAACCGGTCTTTGAAAGCATCAACGTCATTCTCCATGATTAGGAGAGGCTTTCGGATAATCTAAAGCCTCTAGTTCTTCACAATAGGGAGTCAAATGAGATATATTGAAAGTAGCAGATACTTCATAATCACTCAGTAGTTCTAATTGGTAGGTATTATTGTTGATGCGTTTGGCAATCTGTAATGGACCATCAGCCTTGGGTTTAAGTTTTCCATGAGCTCCAGGAGGGGAACATTCTATTCATAGCTTAATCTATATCAAATCTCCTTTTTTGAATATTTGGTGTTTTCTAGATTTGTTGGCCTGTGTTTGATATTTATCTTTTGCATTTTGATTTGTTCCTGGACTTGTTCATGAAGCTTCCTTATTTCTTGAATGTGAAGTTCAACATTGTGGTTGCGACTTGTAAGGGTAACAGAAGGAATCAAGTTGATAGGAGATGAAATTCGATCATAAACCACTTCAAAGGGGCTACATCTCATGCTTTTGATTACAGGATTTCTTGTAAGCAAATTCTAATTGAGAACAAATCAAACCACGTCGGTGGATGTTTTTTCCCATAAAACACCTCAAGAGATTTCCTAGGCTTCAATTGACATATTATGTTTGTCCAAGGTAGTTCTGGAATAGGTAATGGAATGTAGAGATCAGATCATTATTGGTGCATCTTTGCAATGCAATATACCCTACATTTCTTCACATAACAGTTCACATCCCTAATGAGTAATGGCCAATAGAACCTGTCTTGGACGATATAGCTAACGTCTTATCCCTACCAAAATGACCGTCTAATCCTCCATCATGACTTTCGTACAAGATAGTTGTTGACCCATACACCAAGAAACGTGCAAAAAAGAGGCGAAATTGGCGACTTGAGTGACAGTTGGCGGGCGTTACACATCACTCAAGTGTTCAAACGACCTCCGATTGTCAAACGGACTATGTCATTGCGATTGGAGCGCCAAATTTATTTAAGATGGGCCCCTCGTAGTTGAATCGAGCGAAAACAGTTAAAATCGACAACCGACACCCGAAAATGATGCGCAACATTGCCCAAACGACATCCAATCGCAAAACAGATATCGTTGTTGAGTTTGGAATGTCTTAGTCACCTAAAAATGTTTGTGATTTTGCCCAATGAAATTCGTGCTGGAAAATTGTTGCCATGACGATGTACAAATCGATGCGGCAACGCATTATTTTGAGGCATGCAAAATTCTCTCATTTTTATTATTAATAATAATAATATTATTATTAAAGTTAAAAAAATGAAAAAAGTATACGCGATCGTACTTATTCAGTGCCGACGCCATTCAACTCGCACGATCTCTACTCTCTGCTCAAATCCTACGATCGACTGCTCAAAAAGACACTTTGCTTGGTCGTTAAAAAGAAATCGAGCGAGGCTGTCATTCGTTTCTTCTTCCATAGCTCACAACGATTGAACTCTTGCGATCGAACCTACCTGTTATAAAATCCCTTCCTCCTTTCCTCCTCAAGCCACAACTCAGCCTCCTGATCAAGCCAATCTCTTGTCGATCTCACCCAGCCCGTTCGAACACCACAATAAAGCCACTCCCAGCATCAATCAATCCTCACATACTAGTCCTCACAGCCACAGCCCAAACTACCCTTGTCTACTGCTTTCCATAACCGACCTCCAACTTCTAGTCTCCATGTCTGTCTGCAAGCAGGAACCGACCACAGTCTTGATCCGACCTCACGCAATCCGCCCTGAATCGACCTCCTAATTCCTCCTCACAGTCGAAGCCGACTCGATCTCCACCTCCCAGCTCGCAGTCAAATCGACGACACAACCGACCAATCCCTCACAACAACCTTCTGCCTCTTCCTTCCTCTTCCTGAACACTCATCTGACTCTTAGTAGCTAGCGGCCCCAACCGAACCCAGGCCAAACATGTAATAACTCATATTTTGACTTTGCCATTTTTTTTCTATAGTCATTATAACTCCAAATTGCAAACCGTCTTTGCCATATTTTTTTATTGGAGTAATTTACAATTTCAGAATTTAACCAAATTACTAGATATTGTATAAAATGACATTATGAAGCTTTAATTGATGTAATATCCCAGAATCTAATTTGGAATAATTATTCTTTTATCTTTTAATAAATAACAATCAGAGTTATCTAATATCATTTATTAGTAATAAATAATATAACATATTCTATAATTCAAAACATTAATGTACATATTTGTATTCATTACCAAAAATAATATACACTACTCAAGATCTACGTAATTATATCACTACTCTATCCTGAGTTCAAAAGAAAAACAAACAGTAACAGAACCTGAAGAATCCTGATCAGCCTCACACTCCTGCTCCTCTGCCCTGACTTGAAATTATTTAACCACATATAATGAGCTAAAAAGCCCAACAAATCATCAAAACTTATAACTAAATTCAAAGTACAGTAAAGGAGCAATATACATGTTAGCAGTCAAATCATTGCACTTATATTCATATGATCATTGAATCAGTGCATAAATCGTAAATCTCAAATGCAATAGCAATAAAATTTGTAAATAATAAAACACTAGGGTGCAGAAGCTAGTAAAGAAGTAAACAAGTACGAGTATCAAATCTATAAAACAATCGTTATATCCGTAATATCAATAAATAAAGAAATTGGATAAAGCATTAATCAAAATATCAATAAAGACTAGCGAAATCTTGTCAATGAAATAAAATCATATAATAGTGTATACATGTTATCCAATTATTTTATATCAGTATTAAATTAGATCTCAATCACAAGTTCAACATCTCAATCACATGTTTAATAAATTCAATATATCACGTGGTCAGTATATCACATACTTACTATCAATGTAGTGAATCAATAATATCAAATAGTATCAGTATCCAAATCGGTAACAATAATAATCCAGTGCAGGAGCAGTAGAATAATGCAATAACAGTAAATTCATACAGTAATAATAATTCCATACAATAATAAGAACAATGTCTCAAAAATATGTATTTTAGTAGTCACACTAAACAAGTAAGAATTCTTGGCTATCATGATATTTTTTAGTAATGTATCAGTATCAGTAAATCGTTGGCTTAATAAACAGTCATCACTTTTTGCCCATCGTCATAGTAATCATCTCCTTATAACTCTCAATCGGTATCACGTGAATCAGTGGAGGAAAACACCAAACTACAATATTTAAAGGAAAGCATGTCGGCCACCATCCTGTACAGGTCAATCAGTCTCTAACCATCGAGTCAAACAGTTTTTATCTGTTTTTTACACTCACATTATTATCACAGTAGTATAACAGTAATAGCAATCAGCTATTACTCAATCCAATCAATGTTTAAAATTGCGTATTCGGGTATTGAGGCGTTTTTCATTCGTGAGGCGAGGCGTAAGCCTCAAGGCGTTTTGAGGCGTAAGCCTCAAAATAAAAAGATTCCGTAAACATAAAATGATAAATTTGTTATATTCTAATGATTGAATAATATAAAAATAAGATATGAAGTTAAATCAAAATATCTTAATAATAAGACAACATGAAATATAGTTCAACTCAAAATTCTATCTTTCTGAAATCCCAGTATTCTTTTCATTAACATATAATTCCGATTTCCAAAAATAAATAGCAATGACATATCACATAAGAACTCATAAGTCATAAGCACTGTCATCAATAAGGGGTTCTTCATTTGAATCATTATTATGGTGAACTGCTCTCTCCTTCCTCCTCTTCTATAGAGTCCAATGTTAGACATTTATTTCAAGATTTAAGTAAGTTTTAATATATATAGCGTGAGGCGTAAGCCTCATGCCAGTGAGGCGAGGCTGGCCTTAATGCAGGCCTCAACCAAGTTGAGGTGCAAGCCTCATAAAAAAACTCGATGCGTAAGCATCGAGGCGTTTTTTACTGGAATTGCGCAAAGGCGAGCCTCATATTGCGCAATTTTAAACCATGAATCCAATCACATATCCACTTTCATTTTCAATGCATTGCAGCAATTAATGCACAATTGAGATGAATTCATAAAATGCCAAAATGTCTACCGGTAGACAACAAAAAACATATTGAGCAAAAATTTACATTTTCCGAATTTAACCAAATTACTAGATATTGCATAAAATAATATTATGAAGCTTTAGTAAAACTAAAGCACTATTTTTAAGCATCAAAATAAATTTTCGAGTAAACAAAAATCGTTGTATTTTCAAAATTACCTGGTGAAAAATCTTAAATAAATACTCAAAATGTGCATAATCATGATCTCTATAACATACAAAAAGTTACGCGGTAAAAGTTTTGTCAATACAAAGTTATTCGCATTTTTCAATAACGGAAACAAAAATTTGATCAAAAAAATGTCAAAAACACAAAATCTTTGAAATCAGAAGGTTAAAGATTCCTTACAGCGAAACGAACAAATATCTCAACTAGTCTAACCGACAAAAATCACTTCGCGACCTCCAAATCTTGACTTTTCCTTTCTCTCTTCACTTTTCTCTCTCTAAAACAGATGTTTTAGCCATTTGCTTAGGAATTGAATGGCTTTTAATGAAAAGCCTTAACTGCTTTATGATATTTTATAATAAAATAATATTTTAATATTATATAATTAATTTAATCAGTTTCTTTTAATAGAAAATTCAAATAAATTATTTTAGTACTTCAAAAATTAAAGAATAATATTTATAAAATAAATAATTTATTTAAAAAATATCGGTGAAATCAGTTTGCAAATCGGACACCTGACGGTTCTTAAATCCTCACTTGTACCGACAGGTACCAATTTCTTAAGAATTTTTACCGGTGTCCAAAAATTATAAAAAAATTTATGCAAATAAAATACTACAATAAAAATACTATGGAGAAGACAGCTTGTGATTTGGAATAATAATGACTCAAGAAAAAAATTGGCAAAGTCAAAATACGAGTTATTATTAAACATCTCCAGCTCCTCTTCTTCAAGCCACAAGAACTCCACCTCCCAGCTGTTCAGACACGTTTCGATCCCTCCCTATACCTGCTCGCACCGTATAAAAAAATTTATGCAAGTAAAATACTACAATAAAAATACTATGGAGAAGACAGCTTGTGATTTGGAGTAATAATGACTCAAGAAAAAAATTGGCAAAGTCAAAATACGAGTTATTATAAAACATCTCCAGCTCCTCTTCTTCAAGCCACAAGAACTCCACCTCCCAGCTGTTCAGACACGTTTCGATCCCTCCCTATACCTGCCCGCACCAGTATCCTTAGTCGAAGCCAACCCTCCCTCTACCCTTCCAATTCTGTTCGAATGCCTCCACTCAACCGACCCCAATACCCTTAGCCAATTATTGGTCTCTTCACACTACACCAACAATAGGTTGAAGATTTCCAACTTCCTATTTTGAACACCAAAACCGACCTCAAGCTCCTCACAACACCGACCCATCTGTGTCATACACGTGAACCCAGTCACATCTCATTCTTCTAAAGAAGTTCATTACCTCCTCCCTAACTTCCTGTAAGTCATTTACCTTCACTCCTTTCATCCACTACAACAAACTAAAACCTTTTCCTCTTCCTCTCAAACTACCCCATTTCGCCTCATAACCCCCTCTCTATTATTACTTTGCAAAAAAAGAGAGAAAAGAAACAAAAAAGAGAGATTCCAAAAAAAAAGAGAGATTATGTTTGGGTCCATCGCAGTCTCGACAGTCGACACTGTCACTGTCATCAATGTTGCCTCGATATCGTTTCCCTCACTCATTAAGGTATAAATATCCGCTAAACTTAAAAGCCCCCAAAATCTCGTTGTTGGCGTTTGCAGCACAACGAGTGGATTAACTATACATGCTTTTCTTTGCGTTGTGGGAGAAAGCTCAGTGCAATGCTTGCAGCGAGGTGGGTGAGCCTCATACACACTTTTCTTAGTGTGGCAGGGACACTCCTAAGTACCCATGTTAGCGTTCTATATCTATGGGAAAATTCACAAGTTTCAAAATAGGTTCCTCGAACACCCATACAAGCTTTTCGTAATGTTGTAGGATTAAAAAATTATGGCAACGGTGTCACCCGATATCTACCATACACATTTTTTGTAGCATGGTGGGAAGCTCCTGCTCTCCAAAATTCACATAAATAGGGGATACGTTAGGAGGCTGCCGAAATTTGGACTCAAAAAGAATAAAACTTAAACAAGCACAAGGAACAAAAATTGCAAACTAAACCACAGGGAACTGTACTTAAGGTTCAACATAAAAATGCAAATCACAAAATAGCAAGATCAAAATAGAAGTGTGCAAGCAACAATTCATGGTGAACAAACTCTTAGTGCACATGAATGATGAACAATGAAATTAATATGACTCGTAGACACCACAAAGGAGGAATTTTTAATGAATGCACTAATCTACTAAAGAAACATTAAGTTCAAGATGAGTGTTGTCCTCCTACAGTCGACATTAATCAGTATGCAAGCAAATATACCAATCTATTGTGAACACAAAGACAGTATACAAGTGTGGTGAGTTGCCAGACAACATGCATAAAGAAATCAGTCATGAATGCAACTCATCCGACAGTCAATATTGACATGCAAATGAACACACTAAACCTTCCTGCAAACAATAACATTCCCCACAAGATCAAATTGGAAGCAAACGCATCAAACAACAAAGGATCTATAATGTATACAACGAACCATTTATGAATGGCACCGAGCAAAAAAAACACATAATGAATGTGTTAATTCGAAAAGAAAGACTCCTAAGGAACATAATAAACCTGCCAAAGGAGATTCTGATGAATGTGCTAGTGAATGCTGCCTGTCTATAGCTACTGTTAGTTGACTTGCGAATAGAAGAACCGATCCTTTGTGAACAATGAAAATTGATGTACAACTGAATGCAGTAATTCACCAATAGGAACTAGTGATGAATGTACTAATCCGCCTGCGAACAATAATATTGGATAGGTTATACAGCGAATATCCTACAAACACACTCAAAAAGCATGCAATGAATACAAACACTTGCTGGCAATGATGAAGATTTGTCGTATACACAATAGTATGCCTACGGGTGATAATTAGCAGTAGGCGATGGATGCTACGACATCATTGCAGTCAACAACCATTCAATATCAGGCAAATACATTGAACCCTTACAAGTAAAGGCGGTCAATATGTAGTGAATGCAAGCATCTACGAACCACTGTAAGAGACTCGGCATACACACGACATACTACCCACGAGCAAATACAGAAGAGCTGCAGTAAATGCAAACACCTATGAACAGAAGGCACTAGAGGATTTGCATTGCATAACAACCTACCTACAGGAAGTGGCAAGCGATCAGTAGCAACACTTCTTGACTGTAAGAGGCAACAAATGACCCGTAACGCAACACTACGATTCACCTGCAAGCAGAAGCAAAAATTTTATAGTAAAAACTGCAGATCACTGGTGAATTGAAGAAATAAATTGATGCGTCAGGCTATCACACCAGATAAATCAGCTTACTTGCAAGCGACAAGTGGAAGGCTCCTAACACACCACACAGCTCCTTTGCGGCCTGAAGTGCACTCCTACAGGTTGAATATTGAAGAAAATGATAATATGCAGGAGACGAAATGAACTAAATCGCATCGCCGATGCACGACAAATGAAACATTGCACACTGCTAAACGTCACCGGATCCGCAACATTCATACAAGAAAGGCGTTCACATGCCCTTTAAGGAAACTCGTGCATCTTCTAAATGACAATCACTTGCACAATTAGTCATATTTGAATTTTTCAAAAATACCCCCTCATGCATTAAAATGCACACTGACACATTCATAATATGCATGCATTTGCAATATGCAGGAGACGAAATGAACTAAATCGCATCGCCGATGCACGACAAATGAAACATTGCACACTGCTAAACGTCACCGGATCCGCAACATTCATACAAGAAAGGCGTTCACATGCCCTTTAAGGAAACTCGTGCATCTTCTAAATGACAATCACTTGCACAATTAGTCATATTTGAATTTTTCAAAAATACCCCCTCATGCATTAAAATGCACACTGACACATTCATAATATGCATGCATTTGCAATACGCAAGGTGCACTATGCAAATACGTTATTTAAAATGCAAAATATGTCATGATGTGACGACATATTGCATTGACATATAAATATATCATGCACTACATGTAAACACTGAATCATCATTCTAATGCGTTAAGCAAGCAAGCAGGTAATGCATGTGTATATTATACATATATATCATGCAGATACATCATACACTATGTTCTTGCATTAAGTTACTATGTAGCACATCAACACGCCATGAAAGCACGATAAAGCAATTCATAAAGTAAAATGCACATACATGAAATTATGCAAATGCATATATAAGCATGTTAACATGTATATGAGAATGTAAATGTGTATATGAGCATGTAGATATGTCGTGTACATCCACTACATTTCATGCGTACAACCTCTATACAAATCATTCAAAATGCATTCAAATGCATATACCCGCATGAGCCCCGACGAGCGTGGCATATGCATACACGTGACATCTAAGGATGCTGTGAGGGTCAAGAAATGAACTCAAGTTTAAGCCTAATCCTCTGTTGGCAAAAAAGACAGAGTTTCCATGGATTGAAACATCAAATAAATATATGGTCGTAGTGTCGATCGGAGTTTATACGTTCATTTTAGGTCATCAAGGTCTATATACATTGACCGAATCTTCTATCAGTAAATAGACAGAGTCGATAAGGTTCTGCCGATAGAGTGAAATTGTCCATAATCCCTGATAATGGTCGTGTTGGATGTAAATCTCAATCGGAGAGGTTAACTCTCAATGATCTATTAAAGATGCAAAACTCTACATTTATCAATGATATTAATATATTTAAAACTAAAATTAATCATCAAGGACTTGAAGCAAAATACTCATCCATCCTCTGCAACTATTTACTGAGGTGGATAAGTTTGAAAAACACTTCAACTCATAAAGAGCGAATGTCTAGTCGAGAATATCACTAGAATTCATTCTCAAATCATCTATTGCTATAAAGATGTAGCATGTTTCCTCTAATCGGTGGTTTCTCGCAAAATGGTACCACAGGTAAACAGTTATGACTTGGACTCTCTGATGGGTAGTTTTGCTGCTAAATGGCACCACTAAATTACGGTCATAGTCAGAGCCCGTATGTTTCACAACGACGCTAAATCATTGAGTAATAAATCAATAAGATGTGACTTATAAGGAACAAAACCCTCTGTTAGTTAAGGTGATTTCAAATTTATCTCCTTAAGAAAACATTCATCCTAAGTCTACAAGATACCCTTGGACGAAGCAATCCATGGTTGTCGATGAGGATCCTTCGGTCAGGTTGGGTCGACTACCTCCTCTGATTAAGTAAACTTGGGACCATGATGATACAGGATGACGGAATCATGAGATCTTGATCGGGCTCATCATCATTCCCCCCACCATCAGTTTTAAGTGTGCAATGATATAAATTTCAAAATTTCAAATTTCATATTATGCAGTTATTATCGCCGAATACTACATATATGTTTAACGACTAGCCTTAATCAAAAGTTCTCTCTCACTATCTAGAGGGGTAATTAATTATGGGGCTTGCGCCTATAGGAAACTTGAACTCAGATCATAAAGTCCTCGCGAAATGAGGGAGAAATATCCGGGTAATCTTATCTAAAATTCAATCTACCTTATAAAAATTTGCCTCATAACTTGCTCATTAAAACTCTCCTTGATGACCTGACTAAAAAAAGGGATGCAAAGAGGCCGGGGTGGGAATTTTTAAAGCCCACAAATTTCTAGCAACTCCACTGTGATGTTTCTCTTTCCATCTTTATCTAGTTTTTTGTATACTATAGTTGCAATAAATCAATATGGGCTAAAATTCTAAATATTCTAAAACAATCCTTTAATAAACTCATTAAAATTTTACTAAGCATGATCTAAATTTATTTAAATTACTTGTTTATGTTATTTTATTCTGTACAATCTTTGCATTTTGAAACTGTGGATAATGTATCAATATTTGATTATTAACTCTTGTCTTTCATTTATGCAGATGCAATTACAGAACACCCCATTTATTGCCCAGCTGGGATGAGGAGTTAGCATTTAGCTATCTAATGTCGTTATCAACACCGAAAATGCTAGAGCCACCATCTAGTTTAGTGGATTGAAATTCTTTGCAACTATTGCAAAGGATGCTGTCATTCTTATATATGGCATGGAAACTGAAAGGCTTGTCAGAAGACCTCATTATGCTGAAGCCAATGCACATCGCACACATATGAAAGCATCGCAAACTGGTAGATAATGTCTTCTTTAATGATGTTACTACACTGGTAGAAGCGCATAGGAAGATGTGTCATCAGATGAGGGCAAAGGACAGAAAAATAACTCAGTTAAATGACAAAATGACTGAGATGATAGCGTGATGCAGATGATGCAAAGAAATGTCACTGTCAACCTTGTACCGGTCCAACAGACCAATCATCAATCGTTGATTGGTGGTCTCGCTAATCCACCAGCTCATCTAGCACCCCATGTTTTAGGAGTACAAGATCCACCTAAAGACATTAACAAGGTTAATGACCTAATTCGCTAGCTTACTCCTCCAAATGTGGCAAGCACGTCCAAGCCTGTGATAGTGACACAATTAGAGACAATCATCAATGAAAAGATTAAGATTGTCATAGCTTCAGATCAGACGAAAACGTTAATAGGCAAGAGTTGCTTGTACCTGACAGAATATGAACAAGTGTCATATCCAAGAGGATATTCTATCCCGAAGTTCAATACTTTTAGTGACAACAGTAATCCCAATAGCACCTGGCGCAATTCAAGGCCACATGTGAAAATACAGGGGGTATCGATGCCTTGCTCTTCCGACAGTTTGTTAATAGTTTAATGACTTCCTTTGAATAGTATGCTAAAATGCCAAATGATTCTGTGAAGACATTCGTAGAATTAGAAACTTTGTTCGTGAAGAGATCCGCCAGTACGACTGAAAAGACAGTTATCGCTGACCTTGCCTTGGCGAAGAGGAAAAGAGACAAACCAGTGACCAAATATATAACTAGCCAGCGTAATTTAAGTAGGAAATGTAAGCAGCAGTTAGAAGAGGAGCATGCTATTCAGCTGCTAATAGGAAACATTGATGACAAGATAGTACCATTTTTGTGAATGGCTTCCATCACCATGTTTTAAGACTTACTAGATAGGGTGACGAAATTTGAGAAGCTGAATTTATCAAAATTTAAAAACCACTCAGAAAAATTCAAGAAAGAAAAAGCTCTAGACATTCTTTTTTAGGGTAGATAAGGGAAAGCAGGTGGCTATGACATCAATAAGGGCCAACAACCTGTTTATAAAGAGGACATGGGAAAATAGCTAGCCAACCCTAATCGTTAGCAAAAGCTAGTACTGGGAGGGAACGACATGCCTCGGACTTTTCTTGGTGGAAGAGAATGACCAAGGCAATAAGTGGGAACCGGTGATCGAACGTTCCCATCCCTTAAAGACAAAATGAACAAAAAATATTCATTCAAAAGAGAAAGTGTCGCTAAGTTATTTTAGATACTCATAGTAGGTTTAGAATTGTCGGAATTCAAGAGACCAGAGAAATCTAACCATACTGGCAATCCAAATTATTATCCATATCATCAGTAATTAGCCATCCTATCGAAGATTGTTATTTTGACAAGGATTGGCTAGAGAGAAAATATAGAAAGAGAGAATTCACATTGTTAGATAATGTGCTAGTTCATCCCAGGACAGAATCAACATGGGTGGTTATGTTCTCTTCTGTACCCTGACTAAAGGAAAAATGAAAAAAAGTATCAGCTTAGGATGAGCAATGGGAGACAGCTTAATGTGCTTGCCTGGTAATGATATAGTATTATCAAACATGGACTTTGATAAAGTGCCATTATTATGGTATGTTAGGGGCAGTGGCAACGACCCATGCTGTTGCTACAACCTGCATGATTTTTGCTGTGTTGGGTCACGAGCAGCTGGGAAAGCTGTTTATTGTTGGCAGGAGGGCTTTCGCTTTACTGCTGAACTCATCATCCAGAGTATAAGGAAAATCTCTCAACAAATATATTTAAATAAGGTTAAGTTTAGAAGCATCAAACCCAGCAAATTTTTTTATGGAGCTACCTTTCTTTAGCACATGGATCTTTTGTGACAGCTTGAGATATCTTCTTTAGCACATGACTCTGTGACAGCACGAGTCCTTCACTTATCCTACACCAAATACAGATGCATGTGTGCCCGCACGGTTCCAAGTTTGATTTTTCTAATCTGATTGCACCCATTCTCTAAATTTATTTACCTTGTTTCAAAGGTTACTTAACCGCTTAACTATAATACTTTTATTTGATATGGGGTAAAACTTTCTTATATTTTAGCAGTGAGTATTGGGTTGTTTAAAGGTTCTGTTTGACATTACTTTTGGGATATGATATAAAAACAACAAGCCTTTATCCCACAATGTGGGGTCGGCTACATGAATTATTTTTCTTTATTGTGTCCTGTTAAGAGTCAAATTCTCATCTAAATCTTTTTGGGATATGATGATTGAAATAAATGTTATATCAAATTAGTCAGCAATTACTTCACAATATGAGTCTTGCTCTGTAGAATAGTAGGTGGTAGACTTGGAACTGTATAAAAATATTCATGCTTATGAAAATAACTGATATTGACTCAATGTCCTACTATTTATTCGATTAGCAGATTTTTGCATAAATGCAACAAGCTATTTGTTATAAACTCTATGTAGACTTCTTGTGTACTTGACAGATAATTGGAGTGGAGCCTTCTGAAACTAGCATCATTTCTGGGGACAATCCAGGTAGTATGAGAGTAAATGCACTTCTCATAAGTTGTTTGCAAGCTCTTTTCTTTATTCTGTTTAAATACATTTTGCAAGCTCTTTTCTGTATTAAGTTAAGATGTATTTTGCAGGTTATATACCGAGTATTCTGGACGTTAAATTGATTGACGAGGTAATAAAGGTATGTTTGTTGGATCTGCCATTGCATTATCTTGTATAAACTGAGAATTTTTAGAATTTAGAAGAACTTGATATATCTTAGGCTGCCATTCTTCTATTAGATAGGCTTCTTTGAACTGTGTCAGTAATGAAAGTGCCACTTGTTATCTTTTTGTCGTTTCCTACTTGGATATTCTGGTGTCAAATTTTAAATCATATAATATCTCATTTAGAGAAACCACTATTTGATCATAAGATATTGTCAGTATCTAATCAAACAATTATGTTTCTGTTTTCTTGCTTCTTTTTTTTTTTTTTTGCTTTCAATCACATTGAAAGTCCGATTGAAGTATGTATTTTCCCATAATGAGAGAATTTATGAAATTATTGTGAACATGTTCCTATATATTTATTTGAGATTCTAGAAAATGTTGTGCATATTGCATCTTTAATTGATATGAGAACTTTTTGAAGTTAATGATAAATAACAAAGTGTAGGCAAGTTAAATCACGTGAATGTAAGTGGAATGTTGTTTACTTTGTGCATAGCAGCTTCCTTGAAGTATTGTCATTAGCATTACAAAATTTTAGGATAGTTGCGTAGGATGGTTGAAGTTGATGGGTGTCCATGTGCAATAAATGTCATAGCATCATTTGATTCATTTCATATAACTGAGTGGTTAAGATTTGTACTTCAAGAATACTAATCTACAATTGGTTGCACTATTCTATATTAATTGAATCTCTTAGCTACATTTCTTATGAAATATTGGAGTAAAATAAACTATTGCTTCCGTCATAATTTTCATTGGAAACGAAGAATGATGAGAAATTTTATATCCCTAAATATTTGAAGACAATCATTTCTTACATGCCTAAAATATTAGATAAGCACTGCTGAAGCTGTTGAAGTTGCGAGAACCTTAGCTTTGAAAGAGGGCTTGCTGGTAAGCACATTTATTTTCTGATATATTTATTACAGATATTTATATTTCTCTTGTTCACTGTAACAACCTGTTAATTCTCCAGGTTGGCATTTCTTCAGGAGCTGCTGCTGCCGCTGCCATTCATGTGGCAAGGAGGCTAGAAAATGCAGGAAAGCTGATTGCAGTAAGGGCCATATATTTAAGTGGAATTTTAGTACCTTACATATTTTGATTGATGATGCATACCATTCCACAAACACTTTTTTGCTCTGTTTGAAAAGCATTGTGAGTTCTCTACATTTATTTCTCCTGAACTTTGAATAAGTGCATCATCCTGCTCAGTAGTAAATGATTAGCAAAATTCAAGTAAGCGTGGACTTCGAAAATTCATTCCTGGCTCTTCTAAGATAGTTGTGGTTCCAGATAAATTTTTTTAAAAAAGCATATAGATTACAGATGAAAAATTATCTAGAGGTTTCACTCACATTTTATAAAGACATTATAATATGATTTCATATTTCTCATGAGTACAAGCTCTTATAGTTAATTAACCTCTCAATTATGAAAACTTTCAATTAAGAGTACTTGGTAGGTGCTAAACATTTAGCTTTTAGTAGAACCACTTTTGATTTAGAATTGAGAAAATGTACTTTCTTTCTTTTTTTTTCTTAGAGTCCATGAATAGCCCATGAAGAGGGGAATGATGATTAATCCAATTAAAATCACATGGTTCCTTTGTCTTGGGTTGTTATGGACCTTATTCTACTTTATTTGCAAAGTTAGTCGACCTAGCCTAATCAAATTATCATTGTCGATAACCGTAGGTTGTGTCGTCTAATGGGACCTTATAGATTTAGAGAAGTTCTGGTTTTTAGCCATGCGTGGGCTCCGAAAATTTTTGCTCAGTTCTTTTGAGTGAGTCAAGTTTTGGTTGAAAATTTTAGAAGGAAGATTTTATTATAAATAAGACACTAATTAGAGATTTTATCCTCATTTTGGGAGGATATTATGATTTGTTTCCAGGTTTCATATATATAGGCACAAGCCTCTATGCTAATTATCCCTTCCAGTGATAGGAAAGAATTTTTTATCAAAATTAGTTGTTAATTTGACACTAGAAGCTTAATGTATTGTAGCATCAATTTTTTATATTTGGATTGAAAATTTATTGTTGTTAACTTAAAGTGAAATAATAGCAAACTCGATCAAGATCTTGTGATTCCGTCATCTCAATTTGTCATGGATCCTTGTCTGCTTAGTCAATGAAGTTAGTCAACCTAATGTGACCAAAAAATCTTTATCAGCAGCCATGGGTTAGGTCGTCCAAGGGAACTTTTTAGACTTAGTATAGATGTTTGTCTAAGAGGACAATCTTAAGTCAACCTTAGCTAACAAAGGGCTTTATTAAGTATACCTTTTGACTCACAACTCAAGGGGCTAGAGCCATTAAGGAAAATTCAGGTTATGGCCGTGATGATAATATAATAGTGTCATTTTGTAGCGAACCACCCTTTTAGAGGGCCTCGGTTTTAATCTTTATTAAGCTGATGCCATTTGGTAGCAAAATCATCCGGTTATAGAACATGTGTCACGTCTTTATAGGTGTATGATATTTTGAGAGTGAACATAATGATACATCTAATATAAAAATGGCTTTTTTATGAGCTGCGATTAATCTCAAAGTTATCAACCTTATTAAATGGTTATGGAGTTAGATTTTGCTCTAGCCTTTGATATTCTTGTATTTTATTTGAATTCGGACCCATAATGATTTGATTGGGGATTATAAGGCATTTTGAAAATAAAGTTATCTCGTGTTAAGATTCTTAGTTAATGAGGCCATTTTCGAGGTTCAAGTATTATTAGTTTTAGCCTTTGCAAGGAAGATCAGACTTACAAAATTAGAACTTACGATCCTATTCTATTGGTAGTGCAAACCGCTCAAGAACACCGTGCAATGACTAGTTTGACTTTTAAATGAGGGTTTATAAAATTTTAAGAGTGATTGCACAATGCAATTGCACGTTTCTTGGTGCACCCGTAATGTGAGTACATAATATTAGTTTCAATGGGTCATTGAGACGAATGGGAGATATAAGATTTGATAGATAAAAGTTTAAAATAGTTTAGGAAGAATATATTTTATATCTCAAATAACACTAAGTAAGAACAAATGAAAACCAATGATTCACAAAATTGATCCCAAATAATTGAGGTAAGGCTAATGATACAACAATGAAAATTATTTGAAAGAAACCTATTTTTTCACTTGTCAAAATGCCATTTGAAAAGAATTACATCCTAAGCAGTACAAAGAAGTATACTATGCACATTAATTTGAAGTTTAAAATGCATGGTTTTTTTATTCCTTTAGGCATTAAGAACTAACGCAGAAAATGGATTTTTTTTTTTTTTTTTTTTGAATGATTCTGCGGTATTTGTAGTCCATGAGCATGCAAAATTACTAACTTCGATGCAATGTACAGGTTATTTTCCCCAGTTTTGGAGAGAGATATATTTCCACAGTTCTTTTCCATCCTATACATGAAGAAGTTCGCAAACTGCGGAAGAGGTGAATCCTGAAAGCCACCGTGCTTGAAAGAACAAACACAACTGAGAAAAATGAGAAATCTAGAGAGTTGTGCACAGAGACCAGCTATGGTAATCTTGCAGATTATACTACTCTGATTCATCCTTATCTAGTAGCAGATTGTGGAGCCTCAAATTGGGTGCTGCCTTGTTTTCTCTGATTGTTAAGAATGAGAAGATGTGAGCTTGGTAGTGATTTAATTTATAATTTGTCATAAGAAAACAGTTATTATTTTTCATGATTGATTCTCTGAATCTGAGAAAAGTTCCCTTGGTTTTTAAGGTTGAACATTTGTATGTCTGGGACTGGTTTCAGAAGCAACTGGCTTCAGCTGATGTATTTAAGCTCATATTTGTTCAACTAAATGTTATTTTGTTCTTTTACTATGATTTTGTTTGGGACAGTTTTCTTATTACTTAAAAAAACAATAAGAAAATCATTCCAAATGAAACTTATATTTGATTTGATTTGATTATCTTAGTCTGAGAGATTAGTTTTGACTTTCAATCGATTTAAATTGATTCAAATTCAATAGATTATCAATCAGTTTTTGAATTTTGAATTTAATCGTGATGAGTTTTTTTATCTTAGACTTATTGTGAGGTGAAAGATGAAATAAATCATGAATAATAAATCAAAATTTGTATTACAGATTTTTCAAAATAATTTTAAGCGATATGCAATTTATCTTGGATTTTATTTGAAATGTTTTTTTTTTATTGTTTTTCAAAACAATTTTTTAGTAAAAAAAAAATTATGCAAATTAGTAGTAAGAAAGTTGTCCCAAATGATGCCTTAATCAAATTTGAACCAGATTCTGATTCAAAGGTTTTGCTTTGGAACAAACAATTTGGGCCCTGTTTGGGTATTCAATCGAAGGTGAATTTTAAGAAATTATCAGAATGTTAAGCAAGACGGATGATGATTTGGTTTAGTTATTACAGAAATGAAATTGGAAGTAGTAATGATTCTACTTGATATGTTTCCTATTGGGATTATTTTTATACTATAATTAACAATATTTACCAAAAGAAGACCCATCAAACTTGGTATGGAAGAAAGCCCATCATGAGCCACTTCAAGATATTTTTGGCTAAGTTGCTCATGAACTTAACCATATTGAGACGAGCCAATAATGAATGACCAAAATGATCTGGTTCACCTTCATTAGATACAGTAAAAAAATTAAGGATTATCAACATTATAATCTTATAAAAAAATTAATCATAATTCAAGATACGATATTTAATGAAAATAAATAATTATCCTCCACAATTGATCCTCAAAATGTTCAATTGCATGCTATGAGACGAGGGGAAAATTATTCTGCGGAATCTGAACGTGTTCGGAGGCAAATCCGGGCATGCCACATCACAGGGGCCCAATGCATCCGATGACATGACTTATCCGGATTCGTCTCCGAATACATTCAGATTCCGCACAAAATAATCTCTCGAGATGAGCCCTCATTGCAAACCATTTGATGTAATGTGGAGTGCATTTTTCAAGTTTTAGACAAACTTGCACAGAAAACGCCATACATAAAATTTCCTAAACATTTTTACTATGGTGATGGGATGAATTTCATAGATTGTTTAGCCCCATGGATTGCATCTAAAGCAACTTTAATGGTGTATGTAAAGACCTACTTCTGCCATCTCCTAGCAAAGGTGATATGAAAGCGCACTCAACATTTATCTGAAAATTTGCACATAAAAAATTAAAAAAAAAAATGACAAGAAAACACTACCGCAAGTTCATGCACCCAAAAAAAGATAAAATGAGAAAATTGCATCGACAAACTTGAAAGAAAATGAAATTACTATACATAAACTTCAATGACTGCATCATAACTAAGGGTGTCAAAACTTCGGGTCTCAGGTCGAATCTAGAACTGACCAGAATTCAAACGGGTCAACCCTAACCCAACCCGGTTATATAAACATGTCAGCAATCCAGACCTAATTCATCGTGTTACCAGGTTGACCCGACCTAACCCGATTGAAAATATAAGCGAAAGTGTATAAATAGTGCATCGAAAATCATACACAGACAAATAGTTGCCATTCGTTGAAATCCCCTAATCAACAGAGGCATGAAATTTAGACTGGAATGAACTTAAAATGTAGCTCACATCATTCAATAGATTTTGAATCAAACCAAAAACAAGAATTAGGCTCGTCAAAAGGAAGCCATCTTACACCAGGCTGGATTGCATTTTAGTATCCATAGAGAACAAAGAAGTTCTATTTAATTTCAATCAAAACTAAAACAACAAACTGAAATGGAATAAAAAAATATAGTTTTCATACATTCAAATGTGAAAGAATAAACAAAAAATTCAAAAAAAAAATTTCCACAAAGTTCTGGCAGGCTGCCAGCACTCCGATTACAGGCCAAAAAGCTATAGATGGCCAACAACAAAACATAGAAACGCTGCTTATCGTCGATAAAGAAAGAAACGAGACTAGCAATTATTAGACGAGTACAGCTTAAAATATTGTTTGCGAGCAAGATCCTTACCAGTTCTGTACCATTATATGCAATATTGGCACTGTACTATTAAACCAACCTAATATAGATCGAAAATATAAAGCTAATTTCTTCTCAAGAGAGTAGCACTTTCCTGTATAATAGCCTTGGCGTGTATCATTCAATGCAACGCAGCTTGAGCAACCAGATCTGCATACTGGTCTGAGACGTACGACTTCACCTTCATCACAGTCTTTCTTCCATTCTGCGGTGGAGTTTCAAATTTCTTCACCCCGATGACAGTTGTTAGACCTGCAGCAGAAGGAAATGTTAAAAAGGAAAAAAAAATAAGTCAAATTGATTACTTATTGAGTTATTTCGCTGTGTTGATTAAAAAAAATTTAACGACCACACTCTTAAAAATAAAGCAGTAAATAAGGTATTGTTTTTTAGCTAACTAGCTAAATGTTAAAAAGAGAGCTAACATGCGGACTTGGCACTTAAACTAGGGCATCCTACTCTTCAGCGTGCATCTAGAAGAAGACACTCCAAAGTGCCTCTCCTGTCCTGGGATCCCGACGCGCCTAGGGGTGTAAATGAGTCGAGTTTAGACTTTAGACCCTTATCGAGCTCGGCTCATTAGTTGAAAAGCGAGCTCGAACTAGAGCCTGCTTGCTAGCCATGGGCGGGAATTTTTAAATTTAGGCGGGATTTTTAAAACTTAGTCAAAATTTAGAAAAAATATGAAATGTTTAACATTTAAATAAAACTTAGGTGATTTTTATTAAATTTTTTAATATTTAAATTTAATAAATAAAATAAAATTATTTTAAAAATATTAATATTTATTCGAGGCCGGCTCGCAAGCTCACGAGCCGAGCCGAATCAAGCTCGAACTCGAGCTCGTTCACTAAACTCGTGAGCTTGATAAGCTCGGCTTGGAAGTCCATAAACGAGTCGAGCTAGAGCCGGCTCGGTGCACTTACACCCTAGAGGCGCCCATGGATTAGCACCTCAATACTACTACCAAAAATCCTTCGCAATTTGCTAGAGCAAGATTTTGTGCATGCCTCTCAGCATCAAAGTATAGGGTACCTAATTCTTTTGATTAGCTTGAAGTTCATGTTATGTTTGAATGAAATAGAAAGAAAACTAATGAAATTCATAAACGGTGAAGATAATTATGAACTTTGAAAAATCAATTCCAGTCTCTTAACTCTATTTTCATATACTTGCACTCATTCCCCGCATCCAAACATGCCCAATGAGAATTACAGTAGCAAAATGATGAATTTTGCTCAATGGTTAAAAGCCCCCAACATCAACAAAATAGCCTCATCGGGTAATGGTTTGTAAACTGGAGACATTATTACGTGCGGCGTCCAAACCGTCCGGAGGCGAATCCGGACGCGCCACGTCACCCGGGTGCATCGGGCCCTAGGTGATGTGGCACGTCCAGATTCGCCAATGGACGAATTTGAACGCCGCACGTAATAATTTTTCTATAACTGAGTGGAAAACACACGGCCAAGTAATTAATTATTTAAGGAAAACTAAATCAAGGTGATTTATATACATACAAATTTATAGTAGTTATACTCACTGTCATGTATTCGGGCATATAAAAATCTCTCGCCACACCAATGCTTCAAGGGCTTCATTCTGATTCTAGTGCTCCGCCGCACTCCAGATTCCCATACAGTGCCAGCACCTAAATACCAATTAAACCCAAAACAAATCAATCCCATACATTAACTTCTGTAATTAAAAAATCCATTAACTGTAAGACCCAATCAGGAATGTTACATAACTTAAATATATTATAAAACTTATTACAATAATAAATTAATGTTAAATAACTATTAATATTTAAGTTTTGTTAATTATTCTGTAGTCAAATATCTTAAATTAATATATATAAATTAGATAATAATCTAGTTTCCATTCAGGCATCCAAAAAGGCATCTGTTGGGTTTCACGTTAGTGGAAACTGATTGGAAAATGAGGGTTGGTTATTACATTGGATAAGGATTGAAGTGGGACCCACTTCCCCTTGGCTTGATCTGCATAACCGTGGATATTCCATAGATATAGCAAGTGAAGGTTTCGGTGCAGAGAAAATTCCCTTAGGTTGTTCGGCAATACATACAGAATTTACTTTCACCTATTCGGAGGTTGTAGGCGGAGAAGGGGAAATCCTATAGCAGTGTTCGTTATACTGTCTGATTACTGGAATACCATTTGTTTCGGTATAATAGAGGCAGGCAAGTGTCACTGGGCACTAAGGAATTCACATATTTCCTGTTACTAAGAGAATTCGGCCTAAGTGCAGAAATTCTATAGGGAATTCGGTAGTGCAAGGAAGTCAAACCCATATCAGTTAAGTGCAGAAATTTCTGAGAAATCACTTCAGGTATGAAAAGTATTTATGATAGTAAATGTAATTAATAAACAACATTCAGGATTTAGAAAGATAAATCTAATTGGATTTGTAATTATAGTTGTGGTAGAAGCAATACGGAAGAGTGGGAAGGAAGAAGAAATTTAAAAAAGAGGAAATAAAGGTAAGTTCTTTTGGTATGTGCTTAGGGTAGATTTCCAATTGGCAGTGGAAGTTCTTAAAGATGTTATAACTTATGGTGTCATAGATAAATTTAGTCATATGCAAAAAGAAAGCTTTGAAGTGACTTACAATCGTAGAAGAGTTCATAGTAGGGAATTGGAGAAGACGACTCGGTAAGAAGGTAAGTATTGCCAAATTAATGTTTAAAGAAAGTTATGTGTTATGATGAATTTGTTTTCTTTAAAATGTTCTCTCCAAGCTTTTGAATATGATCTACTGCTTATACCTTTTGCTATCATATAAGTTCACATAAGGTTTGGTTATATCATTTAAATGGTTCTATGTAAGAATGTTTGGAAGAATGTAAAGTTTCTTGAAAATTTATGAATATTACTTATACACAAGATATGTCATGAATGATAATGAAGACTGATATTATATGAATTATGAAAGAATGTTGAATACAAAATTAATGTAAAGTTTGGCTATGAATAATGTATGCTTTATCATTGTAGTTGGGACAAAAGGGTTCCCATATCAGAACTACATGATAAGTGGGGCAAAAGGGACCCCAGGGGCAAAAAGGACCCAAGAGAATTATGAAACCTGCATAGCAGGTGGGGCAAAAGGGATCCCAAAAGAGGCAAAAGGGACCTAAATGTAATTCAATGGCGATAATGTCATGTTTACCTGGGCTCCATTGAATAATGTTATGAAAATATAGTCAAATCTTTCACATAAAATTTATATTCAACAAAGATTTGAAAGATAGCAAAGCATAATATTGATCATGACTTGTAATATTTCAACAATAATTTCAATGTTGTAATTATTCATATTATACTATTTTAATTGCTAATTAATTCTGCATTACTTGCTGAGCCTCACAGCTCACCACAACTTTCTTCTAGCTGTTGTTACAGGAAAGGAAAAAGAGAAGATTGATGCAAATTAATTTATACAAGTGTTTCTTCTTTTTATGTTAAAGTTACCTTTGTTAGTGAGTTTACTTTTCAAGGTATTGAAGCAAATTAAATATGTATTACTTTGAATTTGTTTGGTTTTCCTTAGTGGCTCTGTACTAGGTTTTGGATGAAACTTGAAAATTGGTACATGTTTCCTTTATTGTATTAGATGAAGTATATAATATTTTATATGAAGTTGAAATATAATGAGATGAATGAGATGTTTAGTGATGAAAATATTATGTTTATTCTTGTTACACTCTACCTTACTGTTAAGGAGTACTGTGGGGTGTTACATTAACACAAGTACAACAGAACACATGAGATCCCAATTGTTAAAATATATGTTAGAGATTGAAACAGAAACCTGTAAGGCTTTTCCTTCTCAAAATTGAATTTTGCTTCCTTCGCCTGCGTGTAGGTTCCTCTCGTTCCAATTTTCTGCTTGAAGATCCTCCAGAGGCAGGCGTGAGTCCCTGATTTTGAATGTTATTTCATGACTATATATAAACTCAAAATATGATGTTCTGAAAAACTGGAACAGTGTTAGTAAAATCTAAAGGGATTTGATGCTGAACTCAACCAATATTAAAAAGCTCAAGTCACTAGATATACTATTAACGTACCGCCAGTTTGTTCCCAACAAGCAAAGCAAGAAAGAAAATTTTCACAACAGACAAAGCAGCGACAATTCATTTAAAAAATAAAAATCTTATTCCTGAGGAAAACTAACAAATATTAAATCCTGGATTTGGTTAGGCAACCATCTGAAATTGGAACTGCTAAGCATATCTAAACATGTGTGCTCTATTTTTAAGCATTGCATCATATCATCCTTATTTCTTCCAATGCAACAAACCATCAGCTTTAAGCAAATATCTTTTTGATTTAATCAAGGATATTATTACTAGACATTTGCAAAAGGATGTACCCTGATCTATCCTTTTTTTGCTGATGATATTATTCTTGTTGATAAGACTAAAGGGGGAGTTGGCGGAAAACTTGAATTATGGAGGTCATCCTTAAATGCTAAAGGTTTTAATTTAAGTAGATCTAAAACTAAATACATTGAGTGTAATTTTTGTAGTAATAGATCTAGTGAGGGATGGTGAGTCTGGTCGATCAAGTCATTAATAAAAATACACATTTTAGATATCTTGGGTCTATTGTTCAAAGTGATGGTGAAATAGATAAAGATATTATTAGTAGAATTCTAGTTAGATGGTTTAGGTAGAGGAATGCATCGTGCCAATTGTGTGATAGAAAAATACCCCTCAAACATAAAAGGGAAAAATTTATAAGATGATAGAAAAATACACACGACTGCCTGAAGTAACACAGTACCACAAATCCCACAAACTATTATATTGTTACATTGCATAGAACTAAGTTAACCACATAAGCAAATATTAAGCAGTTTCACAACAAAATAATTCTTAGATGCAGGTTTTCAAAGTACAAATGTGGTAACTAACCTAATCAGACCAAGTTTGCAAACGATAGCATTCCTAGATAAGGATTTTCCATTAACCATCGGATTAGTTTGAAATAATAATTTTTTTAATATTTCATCATTTTACATTGAATAATTTCAAGAATTACAGCAAGATCATTCGAATTATTTGGGAAAAAATTATATACAACACGTTAATCTAAGAAGAAATTCCAATATCAGTAACTAAAAACTAAATCACCCTGACAAAAGAACCCTAAAATATGAACAGTTGAGTTACATAACATTGATGGGAAAATCAGCATGGCATGCAAGAATTGACTTTTTTTCAAAGAATAAATCTATATTATAAATCAACATGGCGGATGTGTTCTCAATACTGAAAGTTTCATTCAGGAAAAAAAAAATTCATAGCAACATGAATGGTCTCATTACTAAAGGCTGCAGGATAGAAACTATAAATATAGCAGGTTGTTCAAGTCTGCCTAGTTTTTTATCTAAAAGCTAAGAGTAAAACATGCAAGTATCAACCTAAAAAATCTGTTTAGGTCAAGCTTACACACATGAATGAAATTGCCATTGATTTAGAATGCCCATAAACTATATTGAAATGAAGAAAGAATGACAGTGAATAGAAAAAAAACAAAATTTTGATCCAAAACAGGATAATGTTCAACTATAAGAAGCTTTACCTTATTCCTTCCATTCAGATCTTCACATGTCGCTTCCAATTGTTCATCAATCAAAGCAGAATTTTCTGGAAGGCTGTCATCTGTTCAATAAGGTAGTCATTATCATCCCCATCATCATCATCATTAGCCTTTCCCCACCAATTTGGGATAAGCTATTTAAATTAGGTAATCTTTCATTACAGTGAGAAAGTAACAATAAAAGCAATACAGACCACTATTGTTTTGAGTTCTGGAACGTTCATAACATTTCATTTAGGGTAATATGCGTGAACAAGACAATGTGATGGCTGATGGTCAGTATCTCAAGTCATAAGAGCTTAAAGCATGAGCAAGTTTTATTTTAATGATTAATAATACCAAGCTTGCATACATTTTTGAAGAAACACAAAGCATAGCCTAGAAAAAAAACTTAATTTGAAAAATAAAATAGCACATTGTCATAGTATGACAGAGATTGACACCCACCAATTAGAGCAGGAGTCTCTCTCTCACACACACAACCAATCAACTACCTCACTTCCCCAATAGGTTCTCCTTCAATTATAAAGAACAACTAAATTACTATATAGCTACAAACGCATCAAGTATACATTGTCTCAATGCAACAACAGCCCTTTAGAAAGGTTATCTCGCTACCGTAAGCAATATGTTATGCCTGCTCTTTCTCAAAACTCTTAGCTACGTCAGCTACCTGAATAATTAACCTATGTCATGGTCAATAAAAAGAAAGAAGAAAAAAAAAGGAAAGAAAATTAAAGAAGAGGGATGCAGAATATTGAAGATAAAGGGAATAAAGAAAAAAATAAACTCAGGTTTGTGTCAATAAAGAGTGTTAGTGTGCTGATAAATAAACAGTGCCACAACACAAAACTTGGTCACAAATTACCCATCTAATTAAATGTACCAAGCTAAGAGAATAGCTGGAAAAACAAAAAATGGATCTCGTATTAGAAATAAAGGAAACTATGCCCACAAATTAAACCCCTATCAATAGAAGCCTTCTAAAATGAGGCGCTCATTTAAAGAAATATAAAGAAATATAGTACTCAAATACAAAGTCATCATAGTTAAAATGACAATAAATACCATCTGGCGCCTCTGAATGTAATATTTGTTCCGAAGCATCAGTAATCACCTGAAAATTGACAGTAAACATACTGAGCATTACTTTCTCAAAAATGTAGCACAAATTCAAATTACTCTCCTCAACATGTGAGGTTCCGTAAAAATTAGAATTAGTTTTTCGTGAACTAACAAGGGGCTGAAGCAAATTTTCACTAGAATGGTTTGCTAAACTTTCTGTTGGTCTGCGATCTACTGAAGCTGAAGACTGGCCAGCCTAAGAAAAACATGAAAAGCATCAAATTATCAAAATTATAAATCACAAACATGCAAATAACAAGACCAAAATTTTTACAAAGCATTAGAACTACTTGCCTCCTCCAAATTAGCGCCAGATACTACAGATAGAAACTCTTCATCAGAAATAGTTCCATTTGGCCTCTGGCATGTGTCCTCAAGTAAAATAAATTGGCGTCCTATAGGATCTGATATTTTCCCTTTGCCAAGGTTCTTATCTTCCTCAGAATTCTCAGCTACTGGAGAATGCATTTTATCCTCAAAACTCGACCTTTTTAGATATGACAATCCTGGAATGGAAGCATTCTGAGCATCCTTAGAGCCAACATCAAGATGAATAACATCTCCTGGCGAAATAGAAAGCATTTCCTGGATTTTACTTAATGAAGAATCTTCCAAATCAGCATATGAAAACATGGGCAGTTCACCATCAGTGGTATTTTGCAATAAGTTGCTTTTCAAGGTTGATATTTTAGCAAGTCTACCCTGTATATCAATTAATGGAATGGATTTTTTCAAGGCTGATAAGTGATCAATGGCATTTGTCATCTCTGCATCAGGCAGCTTAGTCTTCAATGTCACCTGCTCCAATTCTGCTGTCCCATCAACTCTAATTTCATTGCCATCAGGCTTATGCTTCTCCAAATCCTCCTGCATTCCTCCCTGACTGCTCGGTAATTTCTCTAATCCATCAGCACTAAAAACATTGCAATTAGAACCTAGTTCCGTAGAACCACCACTCTGCTTATCACGATCATTTCGATGGGGGAAGCATGGATCACCCTGCGGAATTATTAATGATAAACGCTCTTTCAAGTTTGGCAGCCCATCAATTTTATTTCTGTTTGCATTAGACAAAATATGGCTAAGTTTGGGACTTTCAAACTTATTTTCTGTTGGAATGGAGAATGGAAGGCCTCTCGACTTCTCCACATGAATTGGAGTAATCTGCAGGCTCTCCCTTACAAAATTTGCTATACCATCATTATCTAATTCTTTACATTTAGATAAAAGCCTCTCTAATTCATCAAATTCCTTGTCTACGTTTGAATCTGCAAAAGAAGTGGACAATAAGGAAAAAAGATTAAAGTAGCATGCTAAAGAAATTAATTGCTTATATAGGAGCATACCAAAAGTTTCTGCATTTCCAGCGAGTTTGCTTTCTGGTGCAACAGTTTGTGAATTCTTGATTTGGCTTATTTCTTTGGAACAGGAAGCAATGGTTAATTCAGAAATATTTACACCATTGGACTGGGTAGATTTTTCTATATGATAATCCTCCACGGTACCAGTCATAACTGGAAACTTGAACACATTTTTTTTTCTGACGGGAAAGCAAAGACATGAGACAAACTGAATCAAGATTAAATATTATGACTATTTTTCATCAATGCAATAAGCAAGTTGACAATATTCTCCTTATATCTGCCTTACAGTGAAGGTATTAGTTGTTCATTTGCTATAATCGTACATGCTGTGAAGCTCAAGGAATCAATCAAATTCACAAATAACTGTGAAGCTCAAGGAATCAATCGACACAAATAACAATGAAAAATCAAGACTTTCTTCCATTTTCTTCTGTTATTGAACAGAGCAAAAGAAGATAAATCATGAACCTTTACGAAGAAAAATGAAAACCAAGAAGTGTTCCAAAATAAAATTAACAAGAAAGATGTCTGATTCATGATCTTTATATAAATTTCTGACTTGCTTCAGAAAATTGGCTTGAGCAGCAGGCAAGTATTGACCAAAACGGAGATGGGAAAACACACAATCACAGAGAGATCAAGCCACATGATAAAAACTAACTATTTCTTAACCAAAATTTAAGCTAATTATTCTGAAATATGAATGACGATAAAGAAAATATTGTCATGAAATAAACTTTTTTAACATTAGATTTACAGTTGCAAGAAAAAATTTACACAATATTCTTTTCAAGATGTCTTTCTATCTACTAAATAAAGATTATTCAGATGTGAACTTCTCTTTTGAGTTGGACTATTGAAAAATACTGAAAAATTACAAATTTGAGAAGGAGATCATTGAAAGAAAACATAGAATACCCTTCAAGACCAGGAAGTCCGGGACGACGTTGGCGATCTCTTCTGCCTTGAGGTTGGCTGAGCTTCGGAGAAACCTCCCCTTTTAGTTTCTTTACCTCTTTCTCCGCATCTGTTATGAAGTCCAAGATAAAAAAACAAGCATTTCCGAAGCAAATTGAAATCATCACAGAGACTAAAACAGTTTTGTGAGCAGAGGATTACTTTCAAGCATTCTATAAGTTGAGAAATACTCAATTGGATCAGAGATATGCTCAAGACAACTGTAGTCTATAACTGGCCAAGATTGACTATCTGCCACAGAATCTTTTAAAATAAGTAGGGGCTCAACAGAAAAAATAGACTTGAGGACAATAGATGCTAATGGTAGCCATCATCTGAATGCTTAAGATTATGATGGATTACTTGATTCAACATAACATGGCCTCTTGGAAAAGTCATCTGATGTCCCCATCTGAGAAACCTCAGCAGCAGTCGTCTTAGCTGAAAAGTTAAAGACAAGTCCCCCCCTGATGCAAATAAAAAGAGAAATAAAACTAATTGGATCTTCAAAAACATACATCAGCTCCAGTTCAACTATCTGGGAAGCACAGAAGCTAAATCATTGATGAATGCATCTTCAATCTTCATTAGAACAACATCTTTAATGAATGCCATACATGCATGTCACTAAACTTTAAGTTATAGCTATAGCATAATAATTAAGATGAGCCAAAGATTTGGATGAACTGATGAAATGGCATAAAATTGAAATTCATGCGATAATATCCAATACATTGGTGCATTACGAATTGTGATCGACTGGAGATAAAACATTATAATGTAGAATGAGTGCCAGTGTGCCATGTTTTCCAAAGCATAAGTGCTTTTTTTTTCCTTCAATGATGATGCATATTAGTAGTAGATCATTAGCAAATTATATCTGATGTGATACGTAATGCATGGAAACAAGAACTGATTGGGGATTTTAATATAAGATTGTTAAAACCTTGCTAGTTATAGAATTAATGCTTACCCGAATTAAGTTCATGGAATTATCAAGTCGAAATTAAGTAAGGCATGTGGTTACAACTAGATTAATGGGACAATATCAAATTGACAACATGGAATTAGATAGTAATGTTATGAAGAGAAACAATAATCTACAATTAACAAATAGAACTTTCACCTTGGGTCTCTCACTCACTCTCTTGTTGGTGGCACTTTAATGGAGGAAGATTGAGATCAACCTAGCGATGCCACTAGGAGACAAATGGCGCACAAAGTGTAGTCCGTTGGAGTGGTAGCGGTGACGGGTAGTCCATGGGATGAATAGAGAGCATCCAACGTCTTATCCTTTCTTCCTTGATCATCAAAGACGAAGTTGTGGTTGATGTCGGGGTCGGCCTTCCATGGATGTGGCGAGCTCTCTTCTTGAGCCCTTGAGGGGGGGGGGGGGGGGGAAGGTGGCGGTTTAGTGAGGGGAGGGGCTTGGCCGTGAGCAAGGGGAAGAGGGGAAAAATTAGAAAACTGAATTAAATTCAGCCTCAAGGGGTTTTGGAGGGAAATTAATTTGAAATTTCAAATTAATCCATTAATGGCTAGAGGTGTTTATTGAGGAGATAATTATGGGCTGATTTGGTGGGGCTTTGAATTTAAATTGGGAGAGAGAAAAGCCCATTAAGGGGCCGGCCACATGTAGAGGAGAGAGGAGGTTTGAGAATTTAAATGAGTGGGGACCACAAGGAGTTAATTAAGCATAATAAAATCTGACATTTAATTTCAGAATTAATTACATCATAAGTAACTCCCAAATTCAAATGAAAATAAGAAGGAATTTGAATTTGAATTTCAAACATGTGTAACTCCTCTTAATTAATTATCATAAGTAACTCCCAAATTCAAATGAAAGTAAGAGGGAATTTGAATTTGAATTTCAAATATGTGTAACTTCTCTTAATTAATTTTCCAAATTAATATGGCTTAATTAGGAAAGTCATTAAGAGAGGGGGAATTCAAAATTCAAAGGGGGAAGCTAGAGGGGGCCGGCGGCAAGGGGGTCCAAAGGGTGGCCGGCGGGCTGTTGGCCGGCGGGTGGGGGTTTGTAGGCCGGCGGCCTGGGCGGCTCAAGGGGAGGCAGCGGTAAGGGGTGAGGGGAAGGGAGGAGGGGAATTTCAAGGGATTTGATTTGCTAAAAATTCACTCACCTCAATTTTCTTCAATCCGGATCTCCACGAAAATAACTTGGCGAAAATTTAGAACTCTCGAAGACAAAATAGTTTGGCGAAAAAAAAAATCTAGAACTCACAAAGAGATCTAGCTTCTCCTACGAACTCACTAAGAGATCGAGGAGGGGAACTCACAAAGAGATCATAAGTGGCAAATTTTCATTCATCAAAAACTCCTTCATTACAAGAGAATGGCCATATAAATAGGCCTCACAATGACAAAGAAAAACAAAAGACTAAAAGGCCCCTTGGGCTACAATAGCGACCAAATACCCATAAGGGCAAAAACGGAAAAACTGAAAAATAAAATAAACTACTAAATAAAATGACTCAAAATAAAACTCATGATCGAGGCCGTCGATCTCTGGCGTCTCCTGATGGTACATGTGTCGAAATCGCTGACGATGTCCTCATCAATATCACTATGCATCAGTGCATCACTAATGCTTACTTTCACTATAATGCTTGATATATAATGATTTTATCAATATAAATGTCAGAGTTCAAAGACTTTAAAATCATATATTCTATGTAAAAGTTTGAACGATCATGTCTTTGTTGTTGTATCCCATACATAACTGCTCTAGTCCAAGCCAAGGGTAAGCCAATATTATTTTTTGCAATGATGATCTGAAATGATAGAAAACAAGCTAATAGGCACAAAGACTTCAAGCAATATCCAATCGTCAGGACTAAACTAAAATAAAAAGATACAATCAGAGAGTTAGTCTTTCATACAGGTTAGTTCCTCAAGAAATATGCAATTTATCATCAGAAATAATCTAGAAAAAAATTACAAAATCATTCAACAGTAATTTATTGCTTTTAATGCATCTTTGAATCATAACAAAATTTGGTTAGATAGAAATGACCTTTTTTTCTTTAAATGAGAATTTTACTCTTAATAGGACACAATGAAGAAAAAGAATTCATAAGCCAATCCCACGGGATAAAGGCTTTATGTTATTGTTATTGTTGTAGTGGTTCTATGAATTGAATAATAGGAATAGATCACAATCCTTCTTGGAAAGAGAAACAAAAAATAATTTCAATGAACAAAGAATCACAGCATAGATGTTTAGGTATTTGCATTGTTCCGAACAATTTTTAAAGCAACCAGTAGGCATAGAGCAAAAGGAAACTTTTTTAAAGAAAACACAAAAGGAAGTGCCACATCAATTAAGATGCAAACTCCAGGTAATCCTACAAAAATGTCTAATACTCTAATCTAATAAATGGATGAAATGTTTACATGCAAGAGATTTCTAAAAGCTGGAGAGAATGTTATTTTCAAGTATTTTTTACTGTATTGGAGACTACATCAAAAAAAATTTGAGTTCTAAATATTAAATAAGAATATAAAAGAATGCAGATAAAAAATTTTGTACGGCATGGAAATCCTCAAAGACTCAAAGTCCAGGGAATGGGCCCCAACAACGGATATAGGACTAAAAACATCACCCCCTTGAGAGACTTTCTATTGCACCAACATAAATTGACATATTCAAAAGTTCAGAAAAATGGTGAACAGCAACAACAGCAACAACATCAAGCCTTTATCCCACTACGTGGGGTTGGCTACATGAATCTTTTTTTCTCCATTATGTTCGGTTAAGAGTCAAATTCTCAATTAAACCTAATAAAAAAATGTCATTTTTAATATTTTCTAACCAAGTCTTTTTAGATCTATCTCTATCTTTCTTAACATAAGACAAATCTAGTACATCTACTTTCCTAACTGGGTCATCAAAAGGTCGTCCTTTTACATGACCAAACCATCAAGGTGACTCTCTCTAATCTTATCTTCCACTGGAGCTACTACAACATTTTTACATATATGTTAATTTTGTATCCCGACTCTAGGAGTAAAGCCACTCATCCACCTGAACATCCTCATCTCTACAACACTTAACATTATATTATGCTTTTCTTTTAATAGCTAACATTCTATACCATAAAGCATTACAGACTCAGAAAAATGGTGAAGATTAAAAAAAAATCAGTAAGAAAGGTGATAGCAATTAGCATATAATGAGAAGATAGCTGACTGTGAGGATTGGGAGGAATCAAAGACTGTGTTAAGGGAACGGCAGAACCGAAAGGGCACACCAACTTTCCCTTCAATAGATTTTTATTATAAGAGGAGGAAGTGACAGTATAAAACAAGAAAAGAAGATTAGCAGCAGATCATGGACACACATCCTTAGGGAAAAGTCTGATGTCCTGATGGCACAAAAGTGCATGACCAAGTTAAGAAGGGTGGGCAAAGGAAGACTAACAATTATGTGAAGCAACTGCATCAACCAATTCCCTCCTTGCCAAGCAGTAAAGTTAGGATTTACTAGGATATCTTTCTCCCATGGTAGAGTAGAGAATTATATCGAACAGAAGATGAATCTTTTCTTTTGTAGAAAGTAGTAAATATTCAGTCACCTATCTCTAGTAACCTTCAACACTTATTATTCAAATTTTGATTGCCATGGAGGCATTAGCACCTAGCTCACTGCACCACCCACAACAGTTTGACCCTCAAATTCAACCAACACCTCCTATAGATATTGTTACATAGTAATTGCCAACGGCCCTAGTCAAGCTTGAACCATGTAAAAGCCAAATGGAAGAGAAAATTTGAACTTGCACCATTGCATCATTGAATCATCCAGCTTGATAAGATCTTTATCTCCTCTCACAGTTATTTGGGCGTACAAAACTGATTTAAAATTTAAAGTAGGAAAAGCCAATGATAGAATTGTTTTCTTCCAAAATTTATATGAACAAAATAATAATTTCTCCAACAAATGTTTAAATTGTGCAATGAGGTATTAAGGCTTTTTTTTTTGTAAGGTGAGGCATAAGCCTCAAAGCGTTTTAAGACATAAGCCTCAAAATTAAACCATCAAATTAATAAAAAATATGAAATTATATGTAAAATACTGACATCAAAGTAAATTGTTAATGAAAAATCATTAAAAGTCAAAGCAAGGCCATTAAAAGTTATACAAAGCTACCAACAACCCTAACAAAATAGTCACTAGTGCTCCAAGTTTAACATAAACAAGTAGTATAAAAGCAAAATTTATGAAAACAAAATTTCTCCTCCACTCTCATCACTTAGAGGGTCTTTCTGAAAATTATCATTATAGTTAATTAATTTTTTCACCTTTCTAATGTTAAATTTATTGAAATGGGTTTCCAAAAACAAGAGGAGAGTTGTTGGATAAGAAGCGATGATGGTGCAACAGTGATGGCGACAAAGCAGGATAGGGCGCAAGCATGAGGGTCCCACAGCTACAAGTTTGAGGTCATGCGATTATTTCAAATTTCATTTGGTTCAGGTATAATAAATAGATTTAATTTGATATATAAAGTTTATAAATGAAAATTTTAAAATTACCTTAACACTAATTTTCATGACTTATGCCTCTTCAAAGTTCAAACTTACACTAAGGCATGCCTTAAGACGCACATTGTAAAAACTTGAAAATATGAAAAACCCTTTATAATGAAAAATATGAAAACTTGCATATTAGCACTGCGACGTTGTGCTATCGAGCACAATGGCTCAAGGGGGAACTGGAATTTGACACAGCGGCATTGATGCTTTTTGTTGTACAGTAAATTTGGAATGAGCCTGCGACACTACGACGCTAGTTTGTTGTGCCATAGCATTGAGCACTGAAATATATATCATAGTTTAAAATTGCGCAATCTGAGGCGCGCTTTTGCGCAATTTGCTTCAAAATAGCCTCAAAGCCTATGCAATTCTCAGGCATCATGAGGCGTACGCCTTAGGTGGAGTGAGGCGCGCCTCACTAGCGTTATTGTGCAATTTCCTTTGAGGCGTACACCTCAAATATATGCTCAGTACCACTCAGTACATGCTCGGTACCGCTCAGTATATGCTCGGTACCGCTCAGTATATGCTCGGTACATCTAGGTATTTGCTCGGTACTGCTAGGTACATGCTCGGTACTGCTAAGTATATGCTCGATACAGCTAGGTATTTGCTCGATACTACTAGGTACATGCTCAGTACGGCTCAATACACACTAGGTACAGCTAGGTCGAACCCGCCAGGGGGCAGCGCCCCCTTGGACCCCCTGCAGTCCAGCATATTGTTCTATTCATCATCTTTAGTAATAGTTGTTAGTGTTAGTCTACTTCTTCATGAGTGCATGCTTTGATTGGAAGACAATGGACTCTATAGGAGAGGAGGAAGGGGTGAGAAGATTCCCTTGAAGACCCATTTAGTGATAGGACATGATTGGATATATATGTTCTTTCTTAATTGTACTTTGGGAGTTTTGATGGACTATCATATTTTGTGATTTTGTACTTTGGGACATAATTTTATTGCATCTATTTTCTTACTTTCCCCTAATTTCAATTGTCATTTAGATGTTTTTATTGTATGATAGAATCTTACTATTTTTAACTTGATAAACCCTTAAATTCTTATTTACGCAATTCTTCGTCGGTGAGGCTTACGCCTCACACCGCCTCGAGGCTTATTTACGCAATTTTAAACCTTGATATATATATATATATATATATATATATATATATATATTCCTCCACTCAGTCACTCTCCTCTTACTTCGTTTCCTTGTCGGGGAAGGAGCTGAGGAAGGGAAGAAGATAAGGTAGTATAGAAGAGGAGAGAGGAAGCTTTCCAAGGCTTTTTCAAATATTGATTATGTAATAAAAAAATATTCTGATCATAGTAAGTGATATCTACTTTATATCTATTTTCAATAATTTTTGGTTCAATATATTTCTCTCTTGTAAGTGATAAATATATGATATTTCTATTTTAGTGAATTTTTATCATATAACTTTTGGTATGTGCTAGATATCATTTTTATGAACATTTTGAATGGCTTATATTGAAGTTTCACTAGATGATTTGATTGATATGGCATTTTAATTGAATTAAGTAGAAAAAATATTAACCGCAAAATGATCAGCTGCTAATGCATTAAATCTGGATATGGGTTATATGATATGCATATGGTTATTGTTCATTCGGTAATGACATGTAATTTGGCATTATACATGCATATGACAAGAACACTATAGATTTACATGTCATGATGATTGTATATATGATGTATACATGCAGGGGTGGAACCAACCTTAATTTTCAAGGGAGCAAACTTATAAGTAATTGTTGGTGTTTCCTCAAATTTGGCTCGACCCTTAACTACAAGAAAAATGGTCAATAGCAACCTCTATTTGTTCATATCCTTGATTGTCGTACGCTTCGCAGATATATCGGGGGTCTAAGGGGACAGCGCCACCTGGCGAGGTTCGACCTACCCGGTCAGGTCGTGGGGTCAAGGGGCAGCGCCCCCCAAAAAAAACTTTGGTTGTAAGAATATTTTTGGAATTCAAATCAATAAATAAAATAATGAATTCTATTTACTATTTGTTTGGGGCAATAACCTAAAGACCATAGTATTTTAAAACTTTTAGGGGGGAAATTGCCTAAAAACCCTTGTAATAAAGACTAAAAAATAGATAGAGGGGGACAAATTACTTAAAGAATATAAGAAACAATTTTTTTAGGGGGGGCGATTGCCCCCCTTAAGCTAAAGGGGGTTTCTCCCTTGTATACAGGAAGCCATACATAATGTCTTCTATCAAGATGTATATATGATATGAAGCATATGATATACGCAAGAGCAGGCAAATGAATGAATTGATGTGCTAGTTGAGTCGGATGAGATTGATACTGATATGACTGATAAGATGATAGATGAGTATACTGATGACGACATTAAATATATATGAAGGTTATTATTATTATGATTAATATGAAGTGTGTGTAAATGTTACCCTGTATAACAGGGTGAGCCAAAGGGTTTCCTTAAAATAAAGATTTGATGTCAACATGAATGTTAGTCTATAACCGATTTACCGATTACGTTGTCGGGCAGAGAGTGACGACTCTTTATTGATAAACCGATCAGATTAATTATTGATGGACCGACTACTAGATTGATGTCAGGCAAGCATGAGTAGACCAATGAGTGATAAGACTAATGATTTTTAAGACTGAATACTAATTATTTTGATTGATGATAGTGGTAGAGTAATTGAATGATATAAGAAACATGAATGATATAGAGCATACTAATAGAGTACTGATATGATCATATGATGTATGACGAGGATATATATATATATATATATATATGATAAGATTGTATATGAATTACATGATATTGTTCATATTGACTGTTATAGGTTCCTACAATTATATGTTTACTATTTCTATTATGTATTGATTTCAGTTGTAGATATTAATGACTTGTGGGGCTTTTATGCTTATTATATAGTTTTTACATGTTTTCATATAAGAGTAAGGACCATGTGAAGTGAGGTTCTAGACAACATACTTAATTTTTCATAATGCACTTATCAGTTATTCTTTTGTAGTCATCATGTGTAGTAGTAAAGGAGCAAAGGACCAATTATTTGTATTCATGATTATTGAACATACATTATTTTCGGCTTCTATCAAGTTGTAAATATTACATAAATGTAGTTATGTTTTCCACCGTTTATATCCTGCAATTTATATGAAAACAGTCGGCTCTTATTGATATTTAAATTAAATGAAAAAGAAACGCAGTTCTTTCGACTTAGATCCTGGGGCATGATACGCCTCACCTCTAAATGTAATTATGTTTTCCACCGTTTATATCCTGGGGCATGATAATGCAAGCATGAGTCATCCGCCACATTACCTTTTTGTGTTGAAGCGAGCCTTCAAATGAGCTTTTGATTGCATAATATAAAACCATAACTCCAACTTATGGAAGTTGCACACAAAGATAATAGTTTCTCATTTTACCCAAAAAAAAATTAAAGATGTGGCTATTGGGGTTTAATGCAAGCTATTTCAGTATAAATTTAAACCAATGTTAATGATCATAAATAGTTGAATTATGTTCTTACAAAAAACACCTCCTAGCAAAAGTTAAATTATGATTGAAAAGGATTCCAGGAGCTATTATATAATTGTAGCACAAAGTTTGAAAAAAAAATCATCATAGACAATTTCTGTTTAAAACAAAAGTCGCTATACAAATGGAGCAAAATAGGCCACAGATAGTGTGCCAACTTCACCTTCTTGTTCAATCATTTCGAATCATCATAGGAAAAAATAACATGTCTAGAAGCAACGAATTTGTGTAGTAGCATAATTGAACAAAATCATGCATACCGCTCAACACCAGGAAGACCAGGAAGGCCAGGTCGACGTTGACGGGCCCTTTTTCCTTGCAATTCTATTTGACCATCGTGACTTCTCTTAGCCAAAATATAATTTCCGTCTTCAAAGCTCGAAGCAGGAATGCTAGAGCAGTTGCTATTGCTTATCATCTTTGCATGTTCCAGAAGCTGTGCTGACTTTTTCAGCGCCTATAGGAGCAATGTGAGTATTATAGGAGACAACTAGGTCAGATTTTATTTATCTTTAAGAATATCCGTTAGCACCACGGAAAAATTAATCTATGAACTGCTAAAGAGTAAATCCCACTAATCTGCTAGTTATAAAATAAGTACTTTAGTACTAAAAGAAACAGGATCTCATTATTTCATAAACTACAGCAGTTCTCAAGCCAACTAATAAAATTTGCAAACATTAACATGAAAATTCGGCTCAAAACGAGGAACCTCATTAGTTCAGCTGATCCAGCGAACTGTTTCTGATTCTTAAACTTCCAAGAATCCATGCTCTGATAGTAAGAGAAGAGTCAATGTTGAAGAAATTTTACCGTGGAGTTGAACAGACTGCTAATGTAGGCTGGATCATCAGACTCGAACAGCGCAGCTCCGGCGGAAAACGAGGAGCCGAAGGTCCGAGGGAGAAGATAGGTGATCGGGCAGTCGGAGAAAGGGGTATCGGTGTCCGATTGGCTAAGAGTGGCTGCCATTGACGCCAGTGATGTCATGTCTGAAACCCTAGAGAGAGGAAGAGCGGATGGAATTTAGGCGGTGTAGAAGCGCGCAACTGAGCTTCTTCGGCTAACCTTTTTGAATTTGTTTACAAACGTAAACTGAGAAGGCGGGCCTTTGTAGCCCGGCCCAGAACATGCAAGATTTTATAACTTCTCAAGAATATGAAAAATAAAAAATAACATTCAAGATTAGGAAAAAATCCACAACAGCAGCCACCACACAATACCATAAATAAAATAATTTATTTTATTAAAAAAAAAATCAGTCCATGCATGCATCTTGCATAGATGGTTCAAATAAAGGTCCTATTTTGAATTTAGATGAAAAACTATTAAAAAAAATTAGGTCAAAAGGTGTCATTCATTCGATGAATGATCGAAGAACGGCAATCCTCTCAGCAAAAGTTCTCTTCACTAGCTTTACTTATTTCTTCTTAGGTTCCCTCCCTTCTCTTAGATATGGCATTCAACTCTTTTTTTTTAAATAAGTATGGGCCTGCTTAGGACAGTTTTCTTGTTGCATTGCTTTTAAAACGTCAAATATAATTTCATTTTGTTATTGTTTTCTTATTGCATTCTGATTGCTTTTTAAAAAATTGATGATGAAAGTTTTTGTTTGCAACCAGGGTAGTTATGTTACTTTCCTGCGGTAACTTCATAATAAATTTATAAAACGTTACAGTTATCATAAATAGGCCATATATCATTTATGAATTTACTTAATTATTGCCATTGTTAAATATTATTTAATAGAATTTATTTAGATGCTTAATATGTGTAGATAAAATTATGCATATGAATTTAGAATTCTCCATGGATCACAACTAACTATACTAAGAATATTTAGTGAAAAAAAAAACTGAAAAAGTTGAGAGATGAAAATTTTCTAGAATAAGAAGCTTTGGGACTTGTGTTCAATTACAAAAAAAAAATTGCATAAATTGAGCTAATCCCTTGACCCACTATTTAGAAATTTTGGATTGGAGATTAGGCATTATAAAATTGGATACATACATTAATATATAGAAAATAAGAGAAAATATAATAATGATGTATTCTGGTCGAAAAGATTGACTTGATGCAGTCACCTATTGAGCTTCTAAGAAGCCATCAGCTTGACGTACATCAGTAGTCAAGCAACTAAATTTTTTATCAATAGTTTTCCTTAAGAATTTGCCCTCCTTAAATTGTTGTCAAGGTTGAATTAATAAATAAAAATCGTTATGGTCAACTAATAAGCTATACTCATAAACTTATACGAGTTCTTAGATAATGTGTCTGATTCAAGAGAGTTCTATTGTAAATTGATGAGTCACTTTAAACCTAAAATCGAATGAATCAAGTTAACATGATGTGAACCAGCTTTGTTTGTCTTAAACTAAGTCAACTCAACTTGAATCAAGTGTTCTAAATATTTTGGAGTACATTTAGTTTCATGATTCTCTTATAGCTTTGGAGGTTTGTTACAAAAAATAAGATAATATGAAAATAGTTTTCATCAATTAATTATAAATTATTATAAATATTTATTTTAATACTAAATATTAGTCAATCTATTTAAAGTTGACTTTTGTTGATGTCCTTTAGTCCATATTAGCCAAAGTTAGCCTATAAATATGAGATTGTAGCTTCTTACTCAAATGCTTGCTTTTTTTTATTTTTTTACTTCTTTTAATGTCTTTATGATATGTAACTTCATTGTTCGTGCTAATAATGGAGGTTCCAAATGACAAGATTAATATCTTAAGGGATTATATATATATATAATTATTAATTTATTCAACAACACAAGAAAGAAAGAACTTCTTATAAAAAGAACAATGAAAAGAGAGTAAAATTTGAGGAGATGAAGCATAAAGGGGAGATTGAAGAACTAACTGTTTTTTGAAGTCTCTAGCTAATCATCATTCTTCCTTCCCTTCTATTGTATATTTGCATACTGCTTTGCTAGCAATTATTCTCCCTTAAGCTAAAATTGAAACTAGGAAAGAAGTTAAATTTTGAAAATAAAAATAAAATTTTAATGTAATAAATTATGCCAATTTAATTATATTATGATACTTTTAATATAGTTCTATGAGTGAGCTTTTAGGTGAAACATCCAGTGTTGAACCTCCTACTCGCCAAAAACTTTCAAATGAATGAATGGAAATTGGCCTGCTGGTGGTTCTATCAAAGTTTGATATTTCTTAGATGACAGAGTTTGGTGAAGTTGAAATCATCTAGTGGCCTATCATAGCAACTAAGGCTAAAATCACTCAACCACTTATCCACTGCCTATGAAAAATGGGTTCTTTAATCAATTGGATGGTGTGGTTGTATTTTTTAAGATTGATTTGAGATTTAGTTATCATCAATTGTGAATAAATGCTGGAATGTGGCAAAGACAACCTTCAGTATAAGGAATGGGCAATATGTGTTTCTGGTGATGCATTTCGATGTGATGAAGTCACTAACAATATTCATCGATCTAATGAAATGGGTTTTTAGGGAGTATTTGGATCTGTTTACTATTTTATTTATTGATGGTATTCTAATATATTCAAAGATAGAAGATGATAATGCAAGATATTTGGAGTTGATTGTAGCGATCTTGAGGCGACACAAGTTATATGTTAAATTCTCGAAATATGAGTATAATTAAAGTTAGTGGCATTTTTGGGCATATTGTAAGTAAAGAAGGAATTTATGTGAATCCCAAGAAAGTGATGGCTATAGTGGATTGGTCAAAGCTAACATAAGTGATAGAGGTCCATAATTTTTTGGGCATGGCAGGTTTTATAGGAAGTTTGTCAAAAAAAATTCATAAATCACGATCTCTTTAACAAGATTGACTTAGAACATCATATCATTTGAATGAACATCATATTGTGAAGTTAGTGAGTGTTTGATGTCAGTCTCTATATAAACTATTTAGATAGGAACCAAGGGATTCAAGCATACAATGATGCTTCCTTTAAAGGCATGGGTTGCATACTATAGTAGAATGGGGGGGTCGTTGTGTGTGCTTCTAGATAATTAAAGTCGCATGAGAAAAAAATATCATAAATATCATGCTTAAGATCTGGATTTGGCGACGATCTTGTTTGCATTAAATATCTATAGGCATTATTTTTATGGTATAAAGTGTAAGATCTATATCAACTAGTATAGTTCGAAGTGCGTCTTTACTCAGAAAGAGCTAAATTTAAGGCAAAGGAGGTGCTTAGATTAATAAAATATTATAATATGGATACATCCATTAGCCTGGTAAGGCGACTATGGTGCAGATGCCTCGAGCAGGAAGTTAATTGGAGTTATAACCAACCTAATTATTATTAAACAAACCTTGATTTGGGAGCTAAAAAATGTTGTAATTAGATGTGGTATGTCATCTAAAGTGAATACAATAATTATTTTTTCAATCTTTAACAATCAGTCTCCAGCTAAAGTTGGGTCATTTGAACCTTTAAATGTTTGGGGTTTAAAGGTTTGGAATAACCTCAAATGTTGATACATCTCACTTCCAAATTTAGATATCAGTCCACTGCTTGAAGAAGATTTCTCTATAGATGCCATTTTCTTACTACTTATTATATCATATTCATAATATCATGAAGTTCTTTAGACTTAGATGCCTCATTTTCTCTACTTCTCTCAAAAGTATTTTTAGTGTGCATTTCTATTTCTACACATGGCCTAGATGATTGACCATTCAAACTTTTTGGCACTTTTGTAGCATATTTATCTAAAATTATACATGTATTGATAATTTATATAATACATGTGATCATTTTAATGAATTAAATCATCTTATGTTTGTATGCTTATTCAACTATATTAGGATGAATGTAAGGCTCAATTCAACTTGTAGCACTATAAAAATCAGATTCATTTAATCTCAACCCACTTCATTTTTAAATCTAATTATTCTTTCATTACCTTTAATTTAGCTCTGATGTCACTTTCTGTCAATTTGGAGTGAATAGATAGAGAGAATTCAAATAGACATATCTCTTACTAACAGCTATCCTAAATTACTTCTATCAGATTCAAAAGAGTAGAAATAATCTATTTCGATTATTCCAACATAATAAATTTTTTAGTTTAATAATTTATATCTAATTTCATATTTGAAAAAATATTCATGATACATAAAATAAAATACAGAGCTTTATTAAACATTTAAATAAAGTTGCATAACCAAAAGTCTTACTATAAAGCTTCCTACACCCAAAACTTATTTACATAAAATACAGTTACCCTCCTACCTAGAGTACCGTTGGCTCCTTCCCTTTTCATGCAATACAACCACTTCTAGAGAGCTAAAAGCTCATTGAAACAAACAATCCTAGTATAAGAAACCATAAATGATATTTGAATCAGTAAAAGAATCATAATTAGCTGTATATATGTTAAATGTATATAATAGTAAAATTTATTGTATGTATTATTTTAACTTTCCACGTTCTTATTGTCTTATTTATTTTCCTATACTGCAGGCAAGTCATATAAAGGCTATAGGCTTTTGCACACTTACAACTCTCTCATTCAAGGTTGGATCTTAACTTAAAACTTTTAGAAGAGAGAGTGTGTCAGGTACATTTTGTACGGTCCCTTATGCTTGCCTCGTAAGGTCTTTCTCTTTTACTTTTGCAGCCTTAACCTCCATATATGATTTATCTTATTAATTTTTTCATTAACCTTGTTATTAAGCTTTAGATTTTCTTAACATATGTCTGTCGCATTATTTTACAACATCTAACAATTTTTTATATAAATTAACTCATTTGAACACGTAATGAACTTAAGTGAACCAATAAACTAAAAATATAATTAATATAAAAATAATACTATCACAAGTATATAAAAATACTGCTACAATTATATAAAAATGTTACCATTTTTTATTCTACAGATTGTGTATCTCACATCATTCTCTCGACCGAGTAGGATGATGAATTTGTTCTCCTAAAGAATCCCGTGCTTCTTTTCCTCTTATAAACAACCTAAAGGATATTTTTTTTCTTTCATAAGTGCATTCTACTTAACTTATTATTAATGAAATTAGCTTATAATACCAACCAAAAGAATGTGAAATTTACCTCAAATAAATTTGTCTGCATTCCAAATGCTTCTTTTTTTTTCTCCCTAGCCTCCCTCCTTTCTTCACTTCCTTTCCTTTCACTTTTTTACTTTATCCGATTCTAAATTTCTTTCAGCAGCCCGCACCAGCTCGCAGCACCAATAATCCCCACAAATTTCCCCCTGCTTTTGCTCGAAGCTTGCTTCAGAGAATCCTAGGAATAGTGAGTGGGTAAAGGAACACAAATGCCTTAATTACTAATACATCTCCACTATCTCCACTAACGAAATATAATATTATTCCCTTAATTCCACTAAACCTTCCCAGCTTTCCCAACCGTATGATCCAAAATCCATTTAATTAGCCCTTTACATGCATTAATTAGTGGATATGCTATAGTAACACAAATAGAATTTAATTAACTATCAATTAAATACTTAAATTTAAACAAACAATCCTAGTATAAGACTACATCATCTTTCACCTTGCCTTGGTTATAATCCCTAAGGAGAGAAAAGAGATGTTATCATACATGGAAGGCCATGATGTTGAGGAATGACACACCAATGGAAAGGTTCTTGATGGCATTGGAGGTGGGGATAAGATAAGCCTAACAAAGGGACTTAAGTGAGGTGACTAGCATTAACATAGTCTTTATGGCTTTAGAAGCAAAATCATAGGGTCTAAGAAACTTATGATGATGGATAAAGATGTTGGATGTGAAGTTAGTATGAGACTTATAATGAACTTTTCTTTCTTTTTACATAGAATTAGAATATTTATGCCCCTATTTCTTGTAGAGGCTTGACAAAATTTTTTATAACAAAGGCATCTGTCATAAAAATTGACTTAAGCCCTCATTAGGCTATCCTCATTAAATTTTGTATGCCACAATCTCCACAAAAGAGTGAAGATATAACACTTGATTTGGTAGTGGAGCTCCATCTCTAAATGAAAGCTTGACATACAATTCTTCTGGAAGGAAACCCTAGCTTTTTCCTCCTTAAATAGCATCAAACATAATTATAAAAGCTACTTTAATCCAAAATTACAACAAAAGTATAACTATGTGTGCAAAATCTTATCTCTATCCTCCTCTCACAAAGTAAAAAAAGTAGGAGGATTGATATAAACATCCTCTATTCACAAAAAAATTACAAACCATTGCAAAATGGACACAAAAATCAATAGTAACTTTGTTGTGTTTTCTTCAAATATGTAACAATATCACATGGTGGAATTGGTGAAGCAAGCTAAGGTCAGAATACTCCTCTAGTGAACCTTTTTCAAGGCTCTTTGGTAAATGATTGTCTATTATAGTTGATAATATTACTATTATCACCCTCAATGATGATTCCTTTAAGCTCAATCATCCATGGTTTAATGAGTTTTTTATTAATAGCATAGCCTCAAGTTCTACAAAAGTATTATCCCCTATGCCGGCACAACCAAAAATAAAATGAGTATATTTTAAAATCAATATGATTTCTACCAAAATATCATCATTAGAATTTAAGTTAGTCATAACTTTTACAAGTTTAGTAACTAAATAGTAAACATTCATCATTATCATTGTTTTCTTAAATCTTTCGCAATAATTGTAGGAGTAAACCAATAAGATAATCCATATAGAAGCAAACATATATTTTTATTCATAATAAAGAGTTCAACTTACAATCATTCTAACTTATTGAAAAGCTGAAAGAAGCAAACAACCAGTTTACAACACGATACCAGGAGATCAAACTTAGCAAGACTGCAACATGAAAAGTGAACTCTAATAAATCTCAACAGTACAACTTGGTAACAACGGACAAGAGCTGAAGGACCAAAACTCTAAAAAACTAGCTAGGAGCAGATAGATCAATAATGGTTTGGATCAATTTAATTGTACTCTTCATAAACATACCACGTTGTTCATGCTCTTAGTTGACCCTGCAACAAAAAGATACAAACTCATCAACTTAATTTAGTTCAAAGAAAACAAATCAATAGAGATGAGTAAGGAACAATTGAGAGATTATTTACTGGGAACAGTCAATGGAGGGGCTGAAATTGTAAGGGAGGGTGACGCCACATTTGTCTGGGAGAGTTTCAATACGGTTAAGCTCATCATTGGACAAATTTTCAGCCATTGATTTTTCGCAGTTGCAGGCGGCACGGCGGTCATCTGTCGTCCTCGCTGCATTTACAAGTCCGGTGAGCCCCCCACAGCAGTCGGATGGCACGTCCCCGCCGGACCTTAAATAGTTCAGGCATGGCAGTAAATAGGACTTCACATCCACACAGGTCAGTGCAGTGGCCTCCATTGGCAAACTCATCACCATGGCTACTGCCACTAGTATTGCTATTACTGCAGCCATGGCTTGAGTGATTTATGTTAAATTTAATTCTAGCAAGATGTTGTTTGTCTCTATTTATAGAGCAAATAAAGAGGATGATGTTGTAATTAGAGATGCCAATATATTATGCCTTTAATTTTCTGTATTTGCATTATTAAACTTGTAAAATAATAATTCACCGATAAGCTGCTTCTGAAAGCAGCTTTTAATATAAAAATTAAAAAAATTATACTAAAAAACTATTTTAAAAACAATAAAAAGCCGTTTCAAACGAAACCATAAAACAAGACAAATGGTATTTTCTGCTAAGGAGTTGTTTGGTGTTGTAAAGATATAGTGCTGATGATATTATCTTATTTTAGCATAAGATGCGAGAAAAACAAGCTAATAGTCTTCTATGTGTAAATTAATTACACTAAATAAAGTTATCTCTTAAGGTAATCCACATCTTGCAAATTGTTTTTGTTTGCTTTCTCGGTATCTTTTTCACCTCAAGTGGTGGGCATAAACACTTGGAAAAAATGTTAAGCTCAATTACTGCTGCAAAGCACATATCTTGAGAGACCCGAAAGAAAAATTATAGACTAAGTTGATTGGGCTGAGAAGGAAGGGAGGTGACTTGTTCTTTTTCTTTTTTTTTTGGGAAATTGGTGACTTGTTCTAGCTGGTGTGATATAGACAGAATCAACGAGGACTAAATCAGAGAAGGACAACAATAAATACAGAAAGAACTGCTCCTTTTGGAACTTTTACATTTTCAAACATTGTAACACATGATGATACTTTTGTCCAGATTCACTCTATAAAGACTAAGGCTTCGTTTGGGACGGTTTTATTGTTGCTTCTTAAAGCAATTTTTTAGTGCATAAATTTTAATTTTTATGCTTAAAAACTATTTTAAGAAGAAGTACAAAAGCCGTCCTAAACGAAGCCTTGGCCTAAGGCTTTGTTTGGGACGGATTTCTTAGTACTTTATAAAACAGCTTTTTAATACAAAAATTTTAATTTTTTTATTAGAAAGCTATTTTAAGAAGCAGTAAGAAAGCCATCCCAAATGAAACTCAAGTCTTTGTTTGAGACAGCTTTTATACTACTTTATGAAGCAGCTTTTTCAAAAAAACTACTTTAAAAAGTATTAAAAAAGCTGTCTCAAATGAAGCATAAGTTGAAGAGGAAATGAAGCATCTTTGAAGTGATTTTGATTTTATTTTCATCAATCTTTCTTTTTTTTCATAGAAATGAGCATATATAACACATTCATGTAAATCAGAATAAGCCTATGCATCCTTAGATTAGCAGAATCGAAGAGATATTAAGGAGCATTTGCAGCCTGCATCGTAAACATAAAATATCATATCCATTAAATGGAGTCAATGTAATAAACGCTTTGATCGTTGTTAAAAGCAAATACTGTTGTTACAAGGTAAGAGCAAGAAAGAAAGGTAAAGCAGAATAAGCCTATGAATCTTTAATTTCTGTTAGAAAAAAGTGAGCATAGTATACGTAAAAGACAACAAAATATTAAAAAGAATAATTCCTATTAAACAAATTTTGTTAAGGGAATCCTATCTCCATTGTCTTCATAATGAAATCAACCTCTTATCACATGAAGATTCAGTAGGGGAAGACCTTTTAATTTTTATTGAACTGAACCTAGTTAGCAAGAACTCAAGCAGAATATCATATTCAATAAGTAGAGGCTTAGATAATTGTATATTTTAAGTTCTATGTTATATTTGTTTCATCAATAATGTATTGAGTGATTTGGGTTTTGTTTGGAATAGCTTTATTATTGCTTCTTAAAGCAGTTTTTTAGTACAAAAGTTTTATTTTTTGTTGTAGAAAGCTTGTTTTAAGAAGTAATAAGAGGCTTCGTTTGGGATGGCTTTTTATTTCTTCTTGAATTAACTTTTTAGCATAAAAATTAAAGTTTTTATACAGAAAACTGCTTCAAAAAACAATTAAAAAGCCGTCCCAAATGAAGCCTTAATCTTTCTTGTGATATGGATTTGGAAATTAAACTTTTAGCAGAGATGCTATCAATTGTTTTAAGAAAATAATTTGTAGATTCTAATAGATTATTTGTTGGAAATTTGATACAGAAGTTTCTAGTAAGTAATTCATAGAAAAATAATTTCTTGATTCTAATTTTTGGTTAGAAACTCGATACATAAGTTTCTAGTAAGTAATTCATAGAAAATTTTGCTAGAAATTTTTGGTAAATTATCCATTGAAAATTCCTTATCAAAAAGTTTTTATGGATTGTCCCATCAAACCATATTGATAGCTTTTTTTGGGGCATCCTAACTATAGTCATGACCTTAATCTCTAGGGAGGTAATCTGTCAAACGATTGGCAAAAAAGGTTTTGATGAATTTTTAGACATTAAAATGAATTTATGGTGGGAGTTAACTTGATGGATGAAATTTAGTTAGAAAACCAGAAAAAAAATACCAATTTTCTCATACTGTCCGACTTGTGGTTGATATAAATATCATAAAGATAGGGTATGAAATGCCTAAATCACATCAGGCATTGCAGGAAAATTGTTCGTTATCGATAGATTTTTCATGTGGTTTTCCCTCGAATTTTTTTCCGCTGCAAATATTTTCCGGCGGCTTTCCGCCGGATTTATGTTGTGTTTCTAGTGCTGACCACAGCGCTGGCTTATGTAGAATTGCTGCCGGAACTTACCAGCTATTTGACTACCGGTAATTTTTGGTGGTTTAACCGTCGATAAATTCCAATGCATAAACCGCCGAAAATTTCTAGTGGTATTTCCAGCGGTAATAACCGCCTAAAGACTGTCAGTAATTCTGGTGGTTTACCTATTAATCCCAGCTGCTTAAGATATCGTTCGATATTGACGTTTCCGACGGCTAAGCCACCGGTAAGCCTCCGAAAACCTATAGGAATTTTAAAAAAATTGATAATCTCCTTCTGTCCACAAACATTTCCACATTTTGTACCTGCAGCTGCTGAATAAAATGCACAAAATAAATTGTATCAACACAATATTCACAACCATCACATATTAAAACATTTGTAAACATAAAATAAATGGAATAACAAACTTTCAAACATAATAAAACATAAATATTAATATAAAAAACCTTTAAAATATAAAATTCAACTACAAGAAACAGTTCACATCAATGTTCTCAAATAAAAACTTGTTCTTCAAACTCCAACATCAAATTCATTATTTATAATCATCTTATGTGTCCTCGATGCCCTATGATTCATACACATGCTACTGCTCTTTTTCTTCTAATTTTCAGCTCGATATGATCACATATCTTCCTATATCTCAACCTAAATCTGTCTCATCTCCTCTATCTTTATTTTCAGAGCATCAACCCTCCGGCTGAAGTTTTCTTCAACTCTATTGGTATCATTAAATGCTGAGGTGGATGTACTGCTCTCAATGACATATTCTTGCAATCCCAAGCCATAAACCCCCCCCCCCCCCCCCCCCCCCCCCCCCCCCCCCCCCCCCCCCCCCCCCCCCCCCCCTCCCCCATTTCTTTCTTCCCCCAATAAATTCTAATCATGTATGACACTTAGAGTATTGAGTCAATCCTGAAGATAATCCCTCACCAGAAGACGGCTGACCTTCCCAAAGTTCTATAAAATTATCCTACGAGAATAAATCCATAAAAATAAATTTCTATTTAATTTTGATTAGTACTAAAAAAATGATATTCATGTGAGCTTTTCTCACCTTCTCATCAACCCACTGATGATCAGCTTGATGTTGATTTGTTCTTTCTTATAGCTCTAATGATATCTAATCTTGACCAAGATACTCTTTCTGTAAATAGAGAGAATAGTTAAAATAATGTATATATATTTGTTAAACTAATTGAAATAATCTTTTACTAGTCGTCATCTATGCTCAATATAGGCCCTAAGCCACCCCTATGAAGAAAGCTCCCTAAAATCCCTATAATCAGATGCTTTATTTTGCTTATTATGCTCTCTCAATTTGGTGAACTCAGGGCTCACTCAAGCTCTTATCAAATCAGCCCACACTCCCTCACCAATCTATAATGGACACTGCTCATACGTTCTAATGTCTATGAATATTTCCCTAAGATGAGTAGAACCTCTTTTCTCATAATTGGTTATGATATTTGAATCATGCTCAGGCAATCACTTAAAATATTTCTATAAAATACAAGCATAATATTAATAGAAATGTAATCAGAAATGCTAATTAATGTTAAATAAATATACAAGAAATTCTCTGAACCACATATCCCTAACTTCTTTTGGGATTTTCTTCCATGATAAGTATAGAGCATCATATTTGCTTCATATTTTGTCAAAAATCTTGTGGGTGGTTTGCCTTGTGAGAATAAAGTTTTTGGTAAATATTTTCTCAATTATATAACATATTATATTATAATAATTTTACCAAATAAACTAAACTTATGTTTCTCCCAGCCCCAACCTCTACTTGTGTTGATGGTCCACCCGTTCTAGTTGCACAGGAGGTGTGTAATAATAGGGGTGATGGTAAGGTGGATAGGGGTTGGTTAATGGAACTATTGGTGATGTTGGTAGGGGGTACTACGGATTGAAGAGAGCTGAGTGTCTCTGATCTGATGAGAAATATTGAGGACTAGTAGAAGTAGGAGTTGAGAAGTACCCAACATGGAGTGGTATTCTAACAACTAGTGGATTTGTCTGTCCCTATACCATCTTAGTGGGGGACTGATGCTAACTCCCTGGTAGTGGTGATGACATTCCTGTTATTGGTGGAACTATCTGCCTATGACCTTGACCACCCTGTCTAGAAACAATTGGTCAAGCGTTTAACTTCTTCCTACGACCAAACCTTGATGTAATGGATCTACGTGGAGGTTTGTCACTTGAAGTCATCTATAATAAAAATAAGTAATAAGTTAACATTAAATGAAATTATATTAACACTATAAGTGTAACAAAAATAGAAATAAAAATAAACAATTAGTTCTAACAGATATACTAATTTGCATAAATAGAAAGCAATAACAAATTGAAAGCATTCAAAAAAAGAGATTGAAACATTAATGAAATAAATGAACACATTCTTTCGGCATATTTTTTTATACATTTTTATGCATAAACCGTCAGAAATTTCTAGTGGTATTTCCGGCGGTAATAACCGCCTAAAGACTGTCAATAATTTCTGGTGGTTTACCTATTTATCCCAGCTGCTTAATATATTGTTCGATATTGACATTTCCGACGGCTAAGCCAACGGTAAGCCTTCGAAAACCTATTGGAATTTTAAAAAAATTGACAACCTCCCTCTGTCCACAAACATTTCCACATATTGTATCTGCAGCTGCTAAATAAAATGCACAAAATAAATTGTATCAACACAATATTCACAATCATCACATACTAAAACATTTGGAAACATAAAATAAATGGAATAAAAAAACTTTCAAACATAATAAAACATAAATATCAATATAAAAAACCTTTAAAATATAAAATTCAACTACAAGAAATAATTCACATCAATGTTCTCAAATAAAAACTTGTTCTTCAAACTCCAACATCAAATTCAGTATTTTCTAATCATCTTATGTGTCCTCGCTGCCCTATGATTCATACACATGCTACTGCTCTTTTTTCTTCTAATTTTCAGTTCGATATGATCACATCTCTTTCTGTATCTCAACCTAAATCTGTCTCATCTCCTCTATCTTTATTTTCAAAGCAGCAACCCTTTGTCTGAAGTTTTCTTCAACTCTATTGGTATCATTAAATGCTGAGGTGGATGTACTGCTCTCAATGACATATTCTTGCAAACCTAAGCCATAATCACCCCCCCCCCCCCACTTCTATCTTCCCCCAATAAATTCTAACAATGTATGACACTTAGAGTACTGGGTCAATCCTGAAGATGATCCCTCACCAGAAGATGGCTGATCCTCCCAAAGTTTTATAAAATTATCCTACGAGAATAAATCCATAAAAATAAATTTCTATTTAATTTTGATTAGTACTCAAAAAATGATATTCATGTGAGCTTTTCTCACTTTCTCATCAACCCACTGATGATCAGCTTGATGTTCATTTGTTCTTGCTTATAGCTCTAATGATATCTAATCCCGACCAAGATACTCTTTCTGTAAATATAGAGCATATTTAAAATAATGTATATATATTTGTGAAAACTAATTGAAATAATCTTTTACTAGTCGTCATCTATGCTCAATATTAGGCCCTGAGCCACCCATATGAAGAAAGCTCCCTAAAATCCCTATAATCAGATGCTCTATTTTGCTTATTCTGCTCTCTCAATTTGGTGAACTCAGGGCTCGCTCAAGCTCTTAACAAATCAGCCCACACTCCCTCGCCAATCTATAATGGACATTGCTCATACTTTCTAATGTCTATGAATATTTCCCTAAGATGAGTAGAACCTCTTTCTCATAATTGGTTATGATATTTGAATCATGCTCAGGCAATCACTTAAAATCGTTCGAAAAAATACAAGCATAATATTAATACAAATGTAATCAGAAATGCTAAGTAATGTTAAATAAATATACAGGAAATTCTCTGAACCACATATCTCTCTTTTGGGATTTTCTTCCATGATAAGTATAGAACATCATATTTGCTTCATATTTTATCTAAAATCTTGTGGGTGGTCTGCCTTGTGAGATTAAAGCTTTAGGTAAACATTTTTCTCAATTATATAACATATTATATTATAATAATTTTACCAAATAAACTAAACTTACGTTTCTCCCTGCCCCAACCTCTACTTGTGTTGATGGTCCACCCCGTTCTAGTTGCACACGAGGTGGGTAATAATAGGGGTGATGGTAAGGTGGATAGGGGTAGGTTGATGGAGCTATTGGTGATGTTGGTAGGGGGTACTCCAAATAGAAGAGAGCTGAGTGTCTGTGATCTGGTGAGAGAAATTGAGGACTAGTAGACGTAGGAGTTGAGAAGTACCCAACATGGAGTGGTACTCCAACCACTAGTGGATTTGTCTGTCCCTATACCATCTTAGTGGGGGACTGATGCTGACTCCCAGGTAGTGGTGATGACATTCCTATTATTGGTGGAACTATCTGCCTATGACCTTGACCACCCTGTCTAGATACAATTGGTCAGGCGTTTAACTTCTTTCTACGACCAAACATTGATGTAATGGATCTACGTGTAGGTTTGTCACCTGAAGTCATCTATAATAAAATAAGTAATAAGTTAATATTAAATGAAATTATATTAACACTATAAGTGTAACAAAAATAGAAATAAAAATAAGCAATTAGTTCTAACAGATATGCTAATTTGCATAAATATAAAGCAATAACAAATTGAAAGTATTCAAATAAAGAGATTGAAACATTAATGAAATAAATGAACACATTCTTTCGGTATATTTTTTTATACAATTATTGTTTCCTATAAGGAAAAAGAAAAATAAAATAAAATAACATAAGAGATATTTTCTGAATTCTAACTTAAATGTGTGCTGATACTCTTCTCACCTTTATTGGAATCTGATTCAGAGGATTTGTTATTTGTCACCTAGATATAAAAATTCTCATGATTCTTGAATCTTTGCTTAATACAATTGGAATCATCAAGATTTTCCACAAAATATTTCATTAAGGTTGTTAATTTGAGTTTACAGATCAGGTTCATTGTGATGTAGACTTGAAATGAACACAACAACATAACACAAACTAAGCTTTATCAGTTGAATCCAACTGAATCTTTTTTAATGTGACTTTAAGAGATTAATTTATACATCTTCTCTCCTATTTAGCATTGTTTTCCCTCAAATTTTGAATTTCCACTTTAAGTATAGAACTTATTGATTGAGATACTTCCATGTTCTTTGCAAGTATGTTCAATTAGTACAACTACTATTCTCAGAGGTGCTTCTGTGAAACTTTCTTAGGTAAACTCTCATTTATTTTATTCTTTTGCTCTATTATATGAGCATGATTAGAAGGGAAAATAATACAAATTTCTTTAAAATCTTTAATAGGGAACATAAAATTTAAAAAATAACATGCTTCAAGAAATCTTCTTTTTCTTTGTGTAAATTAGTAGTGAGATAATATTAGCAAATAAATTAACCATTATTTAACTAGAAATTACTACAAAATTAAAGATATCATGAATCCATTTAAATTCTTGCTAAACATTCATTGGATTATAACTTTGCTTGCAACAATATTAACTACATTGAAATGAATTTGGTCACAAAGCTACAAAAACTATTCTAATTCTGAAATGCCTTCAGTGCCCTCTGAAGGTATATTCACTTTCTTCCTCATTCTCCATCATACTTAAATGAAGGTAGTTGACATGAGACTTGAATGAAAGTCTCAACTCCCTTAATGAATTCATCTGTCTATCCTTTTCATCATGGTAACAATCTGTTATACATCCAATATCTCTCTTCTTAGATAGTCATATTGATGTTGAATTAATAATCAACAACAACAACAACATCAAGCTTTTATCCCACTATGTGGGGTCAGCTACATGAATCCTTTTTCTCCATTGTGTCCTATTAAAAGTAAAATTCTCGTTTAAATCTAATAAAGAAAGGTCATTCCTAATATTTTCTAACCAAGTCTTTTTAGGTCTACCCCTACCTTTCTTAACATAAGTCAAATCTAATACCTCTACTCTTCTAACCGGGTCATCGGAAGGCTGTCATTTTATGTGACCAAACCATCTAAGGCGACTCTCTCTAATCTTATCTTCTACTAGAGCTACTCCAACCTTTTCACGTATAAGCTCATTTCGTATCCTATCTCTAAGGGTAAAGCCACTCATCCACCTAAGCATCCTCATCTCTGCCACACTTAACTTAGTATTATGCTTCTCTTTTAATGGCCAACATTTGGCACCATAAAGCATTGCAGTCCTCACTACCATCTTATAGAATTTTCTCTTAAGTTTGAGGGGTACATTTCTATCACATAACAAGCCTGGTGCATTCCTCCACTTCAACCATCCAACTTGAATTTTGCTGATAATATCCCCATCTATTTCACCATCACTCTGAACAATAGATCCAAGATATCTAAAAGGTGTACTCTTATTAATGACTTGATCTCCCAAAGTCACAATCCCCTCACTAGGTCTATTACTACTAAAATTACACTCCATATATTCCGTTTTAGATCTACTCAAGCGAAAACCTTTAGACTCTAAGGTTGACCTCCATAATTATCAACAAGAAGAATATCATCATCAAAAAGCATACACCAAGGTACATCCTCTTGCAAATGTCTAGTGAGAACATCCATGATTAAAGCAAAAATATATGGGCTTAAGGCTGATCCTTGATGTAACCCAACCGAAAAAGGGAAATACTTGGTCAATCCACCTTGTGTTTGAACACAAGTAATAGCTCATGCATACATATCTTTAATGATTTGAATATAAGCATTATTGACTCCTTTCTTTTCAATAACTCTCCATAGCACTTCTTTTGGAACTTTATCATATGCTTTTTCTAAATCAATAAATATCATATGTAGATCCTCCTTATTTTCTCTATATTTCTCCATCAAATCTCTTAATAAATGTATGGCTTCCATAGTCGACCTACCCTGCATGAATCCAAATTGATTTTGAGAAACATTAGTATCACGCCGCAACCTATGCTCCATAACTCGCTCCCATAGTTTTAAAGTATGACACATTAACTTAATACCTCTATAATTCGCACAATCTTATGCATCACCTTTATTCTTAAAAATAGGAATTAATACACTCATTCTCCACTCATCTGACATCTTTTTAGTCTTCAAAATAGTATTAAAAAGTTTAGTAAGCCAAGAAATTCCTTCATCTCCTAAGCATTTTCACACCTCTATTGGAATATCATAAGGTCCAACAGCTTTTCCACCCTTCATTTTCTTTAAAGCCTCTCTAACTTCAATTTTACTAATACGTCGATAAAAACAGAAATCTTTATTTTCATTTAGGGTGCTAAGGTCACTATAGTCAATCTTATTTTCATAATCTTCATTAAAAAGTTTAGCAAAATATCTCATCCACCTTTGTTGAATATCATCTTCTAAGAAAAATATTTTTTGATCTTCATCCTTAATACACTTCACTTGAACTAAATCCTTACTACTCCTATCTTTTGTTTGGCTAACTTATACATATAACTTTCTCCCACCTTAGTATCTAATCTATTATATAAATCACTAAAAGCTAATGTCTTTGCATCGCATATTGCTTTCTTAGCAACCTTACGAGCCACTTTATATATTTCTCAATTATCATAATTTTTAAAATTAAACTAATTTTTATAACAAAACTTCTTATTTTTAATCTTTTCTTGCACATTTGGATTCCACCACCAACTATTTTTACTATTAGGAGCTTTTCCCTAATAGTAAAACCAGTTAATTTTAAATTAATAATCCTAAAATTTAAAAATATATTAAATTCAGTATTATAAAACCAGTTAATTTTCTCTTACTAATTCATAGAGCTTTGGTTTTAGCTATTGATAAAACCAATTCATTTTCTTATGATTCCACTTTCATTGATAACTCTTTTACTAGCTATTTTTTAATTTATTTTATTACTTGACCAACATGTGAAATGATTCCAAAATTTCACCTACCTTCTTAAAATTTATAATGAAAACAAAGGCCCTCAAACTTGCATAGGTGATAGATTATTACCTTCCGAGTCCTATAACTCCATTATATTTTTGAAATGAGGCATGATTGTAATGCATTCAATAATATTTTATCATTCATCATATCCTAACAAAATTTTCATGATTGAAGGCATGCATTCAGAACTTGAGATGAAAGGATTTCATGTATAGTAACACAATAACATTGGAACAAATATGTTTGGATCTTGAATACTATAGACTTATAGAGTAACATATAAACTTTGGATATACAAATTATTATGTTTAAATGCAAGGTGATGCATAACACCCACAGTCAACATGCCACTTCAAATTGTGTATGATATTAATCTTAATATAAGCATACAATTAGGACCGAATTGATTGAATATCCTCCGACGCCAATCAAAGAATTCATCCATTTGGATCAACCAATTTAAGAATTTATTTAAATAAAAAACTTCATCATAGGTTGGAGTATCAACCTTCACCTTTTTGATAGGTTCCTGATCATGAAATCTATGATTATCTCTCCTATGTATATAGTGATGCCTAGGGTATTCTAAAAGTTTCTCATATAACTGCTCAAATTATATAGGTGGTGGGGTTGCAGTTGGGTACTGACCTCTAGGGCTATTTGCATGGACTTATGTGACTAGGTTAGTGATCATTTCTTGCATCTTAACAAATCTTTACTCATTTTTTTAAGGCCATCACCTCTAGTCTCCTAGTTAAGTTCTCCAACTGATCTGGGCTAATAGATTTTTGTGGCATTATGATAAATATAAAGATGCAATTTTGATGTTCAATGTCACAGAATAATATTGATGCTCACTAATTTAGATGCTAAGCAATTGATGAAAATGTTTTTAAAATAAAAGAGCACACCATTAAAAAATAATTTGTAATTAAAATAAGCAACACTATGTATACTTTAACACAAATTACAATAAAACCCTAAGTTGTCCAAGTAGCATTATAAGATATAGATGCACCTTGGTGTTTAGGCTTTTAAGTGAACACTTCTTTGAGGGCTGAATGATATGTTATTAAGATAATAGGCAAGGTAAGTAAAGTGGAGTTACTAGTTGGTACAACTACACAAGCACATAGGATTGCCTGCAACATGCCATTTATCCAAGTCTAACTTATAGAAAACTTATAGTTTATGGTAATATTTTTTATAGTTTTAATATCCTCACACATCGAATATTTTTAAAAACGAAAAAAGCAATAATTTAAAAAAAAATTGTAGAATGGAAGGATAATAGATCACCTACGGCGGCTGGGGAGATGAGACAGATTACTGGCATTGGCGATGGTAGAAGGACAATAGGAGGCGATGAGAGGGGTCTCAAATTTCTCTGAGACGGAGACACATAAAATGAAGAAGAAAGAGCGGGTTAGCAAAATAGGGCTCCAACCGGCAATTTTTTTCGGTGGCCAAAGCCGTCGGGAAAATATACATAAAATCGACAGTCAATCCACCAGAAATTGTGTCGAACAAAAGTAGAATTGATGAAATCTCCGATAGCTATGCGATTGATGAAATTTTCGATGACTATGGGACCACCGTAAATTCCGACAATTATACCAATGGTATAAATGTCGTTAAATACTGGAAGATTAGCCGCCAGCTTTATCGTCGAAATTTTATGCTGCTATGTATTTCGTGAAGTTTATCATCTAAGTTAGATTCTAAAATGATGCAAATAAGGAATACAAGTATTTTCAAAATTGATGGATATATCATCACATGATGGGGTTCTAAAATCCTATTCCCCTTCATCTTCCTCTTTGTGCAATCCTTCCTCTTCACTCTTCATGAGGTTATTAAACTTCTTATGATATTTTCATGCATGTGATTTCTTTACTCTTCTTTGGTCTCACTTATAGACACTTGATGAGAGAATATATTTAATTATGTTGGAAATTATTGTTATGCGTTTTAATAGATTCTAACTTTATGTATTGAGAATGGTTGTACATTATCTTGAATGTAGTAATCAACACCATTGTGATGAAATTTAGGCTTAGTTTGGGACGACTTTCTTACTGCTTCTAATTAAAGCATCTTTGTAGTATAAAAATAAAAAATATATACTAGAAAGCTGCTTTAAGAAGCAATAAGAAAGTTGTCCCAAATGAAGCTTTAATGTGTTTGAATAAAGTAGAGTATGATTCTATAATTATGAAACCAGGGTCAACCAAGGAAAGTATTAAAAGACATGTAAGGGTTTATGAAGTGAAACATGGTCTCAAACTTTAAGTGGTAAAGTAAAGTAACCCAAGACCTCCTCACCTTTCTCATTAACAACCCATAACATAAGCATGTCAGAACTTAACTTTTACTTGCTTACAATAGCACATATGAGGGTCTTCAAGTTTGTAATGTTGGTATAAGCTCCAAGGTCTATAAATATCTTGTTGAACTAAATATTACAACATAGTGTTGACCTCTATGTAAAGACCAAAAGATCAAAAATCTGCATACCTTGTATCCATCGAGCTGCTGCCCAAAATTCCGGATATCCCGCAAACCTCGGACTGAAATCCCGTGAATCCTGCCGAAGTCTCGCCGAGACACTGTGCAGCAGCGCCGTTCCGGGATTTCTGCAAAAATCCCGCGACAGCCTCTCGATCGCTGCTCCATTCCCGTCTATAAAATGAAGGCCAAACGATGCCTTCTGCACTCAACTCCATTTCCCATCCCCGATCTTCTCTGCTCCCATACGACTTCTCCGATCCACCTCCTCCCTCCGAGCAAATCGAAGCCGAGCCGCCCCGACCTGCTTCCATTCGCAAGAATCCCGTCGGTCCTCCTTCAACCTAAACCGAGAGAGAGAGAGAAGGAGAGAGGGACCTGCCTACCCGACGCCAGAAGCCTCAATCCCGCCGACCTCCTCCCGTTGCCCCCGCTCGGTTCAATCCAACAGAGAGAGAGAGAGAGAGAAAGAGAAAGAGAGGAGAACCTCATACCTAGTCGAGCTCCACATACCCCGTCTCCCTCCTCCGCCGAACCCGTCTAACTCCTCTGCCTCCTTCGATCCACATACACAGAGAGAGGAAGAGAGCCGAATCTTCCTCTCCCTACCTGGAGCCGGAATCCTCCTCTCCTCTGCCTTGCTTCCTCGGTTCCTCCAGTAGGATCGGAAGATACAACATTTTGACGGAAGCAACTACAGGGAGCTCGCTTGCTGAAGGTATCTTTCTCCCTTTCGCGTGCAACTTCGGCCAAATCCCGCAAATTCTAAAACACAGAGAAAGGGCTTTTAATTGGTTTTAATTAAAAATATTTTTAATTATATTTATTTTAATTAATTATATTTATCATAATTAATTATATTTAATTTTAATTAAATGGTTATAATTAGTTTTAATTAATTATGACTAATTTTAATTAGAATTAAATTTAACTAATAATTATTATTAATTAATTATCATTTATTAAAATTAATTAATATGACTTAATTATAATTAATTAAATTTAATTATAATTAGTCATTTCTAATTAATTTTATTAAATATAATTAATTATTTTAATTAATTATAAATAAATATAATTAATTAAGGATAACTATAATTAATTATTTGCTTGCCCTCTCCCTCGATCCTCGAGCCTCCGCCACCGTCAAAGCTCGTGAAGGTACGAATCCTCTAAACTCAGATTGTCGTTTCGTTGTATGCGGCGAACCGGAAAAACTCCCATACACGCCTTTATTGCGCGTGGTGGGATGGGACGCCGGTCCGATGCTTACGACGAAGCGAGCAATCGCCTAAACTCTACTTCGGTGTTAGTGGCGCACCGGAAAACCGCCTATACACGCCTTTATTGCGCGTGGTGAGAAGGGACCCCGGTGCGACACCTACGGCGAGGCGGGTCACTCATAAGTACCCCCGGGCGGGGGGAAAGCCAACTGTGCATCTTTAAACCGCCGCCATCGAAGCCCGCAAAGGTACGAACTCTCTAAACTCAGATTTCTCGTATCGTTGTTTGTAGCATACCGGAAAAACTCCTATACACGCCTTTATTGCACGTGGTGGGATGGGACGCCGGTCTGATGCTTACGACGAAGCGAGAAATCGCCTAAACTCTAACTCGGTGTTCGTGGAGCACCGGAAAACCGCCTATACACGCCTTTATTGCGCGTGGTGGGAAGGGACCCCGGTGCGGCACTTACGGCGAGGCGGGGTCGCTTATAAGTACCTCCGGGCGGGGGAAAAGCAAATTGTGTCTTTTAAACAGGTACCGTCAGAGCCCCAAACACGCCTTTATAGCGCGTGGTGGGAAGAAATATCATGGCCGCGGTGTCCTCGCAAGAGGACACCTACCATACACACCTTTATTGCGCGTGGTGGGAAAGGCCCAGTTTTCTCGTAGTTTTCCCCTAATCGGGGGAGACGCCGGAAGGCTGCCGAAATTTCGGGTGAAGACGGACCGTACTTGGACTTGATTTGCACATCAAATGAACAAAAATGAGACACTACCTGGACTCATCTGAACTCAAAAGACATTAATAAAAGGCTTAATTCAAACCCAAGCAGTCATAATTTGAACTATTTGGACTCTCATTTGAACTTCAACAAGGACTCACATTTGACTTGGATTTGAGCTTGTTACTTGAACTCGAACAAGGAAGGGAACTCATTCTTGAACTTGCAAAAGAGTTATAACGAAGATTTGAGTTAGAACATGATCTTGAACTCAAGAGGACATGACTTGGACTACAAGGAGAATAATATAAATATTCAAGATAAAAGTTATAACTTTTGAGATGACAAAGTACAAATTAAATGTAGAAGAAGGGTACACAAAACTTGTGGTGAATATAGAACTTGCAAAAATCATCCATTGAGCAAATGATGATAAAGACTCATGGAATCAAATGATACTAGAAGGGCTTGATGTGTAATGGGCATAACAAGTCTTCATATTCAATGGAATGTGGATATCAAACAAATGTTGAATATTAAGCCCCTACACATATGTAACACATATTGAGAATTAATGAGAATGAGTGGATGTGGAACTCATGGCGAGCAAGAATTCAATAATCATTTGGTTGCAAACAATCATCAAGATGAAGGATATGTGATCTACTTGCAAGCATGATTCAAAGGGGTTCGTGAGGGAAATACTATCAGACGCATGATATGTATTTTCTTGTAAACATATAGTGCAACATACGGCCAATATCAACACGAAGTCAATGATAGCTCTTACTACATCTATGTACAAACACTGAAGAAAGATCGTAGATGTTAGAAGAAATTATAGTGTGCCCACACTACGATCCACCTGCAGAAAGCAACAAATAGTGCACGACAGTCTACCTGTACGAAGCAGCAAATAATTCTATTCAGAAGCTGCTATGCCACGCCACCGGATCTGCAACATCCGTACAAGCAGACAGAAGGCGTCTATAAATATTTCAAAATACCCCTGCACCTGCACTATAGTTTGTATACACATAGGTACACAATGGGGTATGTCCAAATTAATGAAATTATCAACCCGCATGGGCCCCGGCGAGCGTGTTATTGGTACACACGTGACGTCTAGGGATGCTGCGCGGGTTGACAAGTGAATTCAAGTTCGAAACCGATCCTTCTATACGGGTCAATAGAAGTCGACAGGGTTCGAACCAACAAACAAATATACAGTTGTGTGTGGCGACCGTTATATTTGTCCCAAAACACCCATATTAGGCCTTCAAGGCCTATAACAATATGAATTCACTAATAAAGGCATAAAGCCTACGAAACCCGATCCTCTGTCGACAGCCCGACAGAGTTAACAGGGTTCAATCAATAAAAGAGAAGTGACCCCGAACACCCCGATGATGGCCGTGTTGAATGCAGATCTCAACCGGAGGGGTTCCCAAACATTTTCAAATGCCTCCCAAAAGTTCATTCCAAAATCCCAAAAATCCACAAAATCGAAACCCAAAAATCCCAAAATCTCCAAAAATATTTAAAAAGAAATAAATCCATCAAAATCTTAAAGCAAAACCCATCCACCCTCCGCAACAGTCTGCCGGGGTGGACAAATTCAAATAAACTCTAGCTCACAGAGAGCTAAATGTCTAGTCGAAAATATTACTAGGATCCATTCTCAAACAATCTCTTGCCAGTAAGGACGTGGTACGTGTCCTCTAACCGGCAGTTTCGCCGCCAAATGGCACTGCAGGTAAACGGTTATGACCCGGGGCCCTCTGAACCGAGTGGTTTTGCCGCCAAATGGCACCACAGATAGCGGTTATGGCCAGAGCCAATACGCTCCTTAATGGCGTTAAATCCTTGAGATATGAATCAATAGGATATGATTGATAGGGCACAAAGCCCTCTGTAAGCTAAGGTGGATTCAAATTTGTCCCCTTAGACAAACATCCAACCCCGGTCTACAAGGTCCCCTTGGACGAAGCAACCCATGGCTGCCGACAAGGATCCTTCTGTCAGGTTGGGTCGACTACCTCCTCTGACTAAATAGACCAGGGACCACGATGGCCCGGGATGACGGAACCATGGGATCTTGATCGGGTTCATCATCCATTCCCCCACCATCCGCTTTAAGTGTTAGATGGTGAAGTTTCTATTTTAAGTATCAAACTTTTCAAACCCTTTCCAAATTCCCAAATTCTCCAACTATTTCCAAACCCAATTCTCAAATTTCCAAATCCAATTTCTACCAATATCAAAACCAATTGCTGCTACTATATGCCAGATAACACGTATTCTCTACGTATCTGATTGACGACTAGCCTTAATCGAAAGTTCTCTCTCGTGATCGGGAGGGGTAATTAACTATAGGGGCTTGCGCCTATAGGAAACCAGAACTCAGATCATAAAGTCCTCGCAAACTGAGGGCGAAATCTCTGGGTAGTGTCTTATCTACAAACCCATCTGCCTTCCAAAATTTACCTCGGAACTTATTCAGTTAAAACTCCCTCGCCGAATAAGAAAAGCGAGCGGAGGCCGGGGCCGAATTTTCGGAGCCCACACATAGTCAAGGTTTGCATCTTCTTTCCTACATAACTAAAAGTGTGCGGTAAGGGTTGAGATTTCAATAATATTTGTTGGTTCCCCCTTTAATCTTTTACTAGTTATATTAATTAACATAGATTATCATGTTTGGCTCTCCTTTATCCCTGAATTCGCAGACATTTTTTTTTATTTTTATTTTTTGCTTTTTTCCATTGATTTAAACCTCAAGCTTGTCACTTTAATTATAATGTCATTAGAAGTAGTCTTCATAACTATGCATGCACAAATAAAAAAAAAAGTCATGAAGTCAATGGAATTCTCCATTTTGTCAATCACCATACTTTACAAAAATATACTTCTTAATGACTCAAGGTAATTTCTTACCTAAATAACTTGGTATAAATCCTTATAGTGTAGTCATATATTTATCTTAAATAATGTAATATAATCCAAATAATTAAACCATCATTTTATTATTGATGAGATAAAATTAACCTTTGAGTAGTCCTTTAAAATATGAACACATCTTTCTATATATTTATCATTTCTTAGACTCTAAGTTTCACCAAGTGAGAGCATGTGAATATATTTAAAATTTGTATGGTTATATTTATTAAAAGTGAACAAAAGTCTAATGCTTTTAATTAAACACCTATTTACCTTCTAAGCATATATAATATATTATCTTAATAAGATATTAGCAACTTGACTTCTATCTTGATGGGAGTTGGTTTAAATAGTTAATTATTATAATAATCATCATTTCTAAAAAGTATATCGTATGTACCCTCATCATACTACTTAATAAAGACTAAGAGATTGCTATAATTAGCAGTAATAATATTTTTCAATTTTTTGAGAGTTTATATTATTAAGATGATCATCTGCATAATAGGTTAAGGGCCTTAAAGCACTAAACTATTTAATTTCATATACTTGCAAGCATTTTTAAACTTCATGATTATGATATGGTAGTTTATTCATATGTAGCTATCAACTCTTTAGCCTCAATAAAGATTTGGGGAGTTGAAATTGTTTGAATCATTATAAAAAAGAAAATTTCACTTCCTCTAGGTTGGATCTATGCTTATTCGTATCCAACAAGAGTGAATAGTTTCTTAATTTTTAGATGAGTAGAAGTGCAAGCAAAGGGTATGAGCTTGACATAAATGCAGAGTTTAATAACAAAAAAAAAGGGAAAGTAGTTCTAAAATAAATCTCTATTGAAAATTAAAGTTGAATTTCAAACACATAGCTCTCATTATGATAATAATTCCTCCTAATTAGTGAAGGATAAAACATAGAAAAATCTATCCTCTATTATGTAATTTCAAACATAGCTCTCATTATGATAATAATTCCTCCTAATTAGTGAATGATAAAACATAGAAAAATCTATCCTCTATTATGTCATTATAAAAAATGTCAATTTTTCAGAGCATTTGATGGAAAATATAGAGTTGTTTCACCAGTGGTTTAAACCATTTTTTGAGCAGTGGTTTAAAGATTTATTTGGTATGGTTGCAATTTTTTATAAAAGTGATTTTAAAGTTGCTATTGAGAAAGTAACTATTTTAAAAGTTGTTATAGAAAATAACTTCCTAGCACAAATATTTTGTGGAAATAGTGAGAAGCAAACTATATAGAAATTGTGGTTCTGGTCTTAAAAAACAAAACAGTAAAAAACCATCTCAAACAAGCCTAAATCACACCTATAACCACTTATATACAGACCCTAATATATTGATTCATTATACCGGCTATCGTAAAATCGCTAGGCTTCTGATGTAATGGATTTGCCACCTTTTTGAATTCCTATTCAAAGCAACTTTTATTGGCATCTTTTCGTGCTGCTTCACAAGTCTATCTCGATCATTTTTTTTATAATATATACAAATTTGATTCCTATTGTGTTGATGTGGGAAATCTTGGTGGACTAACTATTTCTAATTATTCATTGAATAGATTAAGAAATTTATGTTGACTTCTTGTACTGAACACACTCTAAAGCATGTTAACATGATTAAAAAGTTCTTGAGAATTACATGCATTTTATAGGTGTGGAGAAAAAGTATGTGCAGTAGCAATTATTTATGGAGCACATGATACTATTGAGAGACATACTAAAATAAGAAAGGATACTGAGAAGAAGATTTTGAAATATTTTTTGTACCTTATTATATTAAATTTTTTAACAACCTTATAAATTGAAATCCTTTGAGAACACTCCATAACGTAAGTTCTCATTATCGCCGATCTTGGATATAGATATGAAGCCATATCTGTGACGTCCCAGATATCTATAGTGAAAGGATTCTTCTGACAGTCTTCTTCTCCCTCCTTTTTTTTTCTACATTTCTTGCTCAGATCATACAAACATCTAGAATGATAATTGCATTAAAGAAAGCAGATACATCAAAATACTATAATTCACATTAAGGCATTTCATATTTACAATACAAAAGTAGCGTCCAAAAGAACATGTACAATAGCCACTCGGCTACAAAACAATGCATGTACTAAAAACTACGAAAAACTATGCTAGCGTCTGAAAGAAGCTTCACGCGGGAGGCTCTGCACCTGAAATCATTAACCACATATAATGAGCTTAAATAGCCCAGCAGGTCACCAAAGCCTACAACTGAAATCAAAGCACGATACAGAAGCAATATGCATGTCAAACAGTCAAATCAATATCAATCACTTGCACATGATCATTGAATCGATGCAGGTATGAAAATCAGTACAGAAACAGTAATCAATGCAGCGGAAATCAATGTATAAATAGTAGAATCCAAAATCATGAGTGATAGAATCAGTAAATAGTAGAAAATCCATAATGTTCAATAAATCAGTAGTAGCAGTGTATGTATTAATATCAGTAACAATCTAGTGACGACATGAATAATGAAATCATGCATTAACAGTAAATCCGTACAGTGACGATAAATCCTCAGTAGACGAATCAATCAGATCAATAAAGAAATCAATTCCGGTCAATAATATCAATCGGTATGAAATCACATAAAACAATCAATTCAATACATCGTAAGAACAGTTGAAATTAAATCAATAAATCAATAATAACAATTAAAATCAATCAATACAGTAAAATCATATTCTATATCACGTGGTCAAGGTATCACATGTAGCAGATCAATATTTGGTGTATCAATGAATCTATAATATCGATGAATCAATAATATCAGTATATCACATGTTCAGTGTATCACATGTATCAATCAGTAATCGATGTATCACGTGTTATAAGATCGGTACAATGAATTAATGTATCAATAGATCAGTAGTATCAATATCGGTATATGTAGTATCAATGAATCAATGGTATCGGTAAATCAATCAATAGTATCGGTAGTATCAATGAATCCATAATATCAATGAATCAATAATATCGGTGTCTGTATCCATGAATCAATGCAATATCAATGAAATCGATGAAATCATACGACGACAGTAAACTCATAAATCCATATAGTAAATCATTTCAATATCTATAAATCAATTCAATATCAATAAATCTGATGATAACAATAACTCAGTAAATCCATCAAGAAATCATAAGAACAGTTCTGTACACATGCAATACAATACAGTAGTCTTACTTAACAAGTATAGTTACTGGCTATTAAGGCATTTTTCAAGGTTAGTATCGATGTTAGTAATCCGTTGGCTATAATAGAGTCGTCACCCTTGCCAGTCGGCGTAAACTCCTTATGACTCCCAATCATTGTATCAATGATCAATAGAGGATAACACCAAATCCTTTCTAAAGGAAAGCCCGTCGGCCCACCATCCTGACAGGTCAATCTTCAACCAACGGTTCAACCAGTCTTTACTTAACAAGTAAGAGACATGGCTATTACGGCGTTTTTTAATCTTGGAATATCGATGTATCGTTGTATCCGTTAGCTCAATAAGAGTCGTCACTCTTGCCCATTGGCAGAATAATCTCCTTATGTCTCCCAATCGTTGTATAAATGATCAATAGAGGATATCGCCAAACTCTTTTTAAAGGAAAGCCTGTCGGCCCACCATCCTGTCAGGTCTATCAATCTCCAACCAACGGTTCAACCAGTCTTCACTTATCTTTCAGTAACAATAATAATAATTCAATCATATATTCACATTTGTATGCATATCGATGAAGTATTGAAATCAATAAATACAATTTAGCTCAATGCAGAAAACTCCTTAAAATATCGTATAGTAGGCAGACGTCGTTGCAAAAATGTACAATTGCCGAAAATTACCGAATTACCAGAAATCGAATAAAATATCATTTTAAAGCTTTACTTGTACTGAAGCAATAATTTTCAACATACTGATAATTTTCTATTCGATAAAAATCGCACATAACTCAAAATACCCGGTAGAAACTTTATAGAAAATACTCGAATCGTGTAGAAATATCATATCAGAAATATATCAAAAGTTGTGCGGTAAAACTTTCGTCAATACAAAATTATGCGCGTTTTTCGGTAACAGAAACACAAATCTGAGCACATAAATATCAAAACTCGAAATCAGAAATAGGATTTGGATTCCTTACTGCGAGACAGACAAATCTTCTAACAGTGGCGACGGACGAAAAGCGCTCCGCGGCCTCCGAAATCAAGCTTTTTCCTTTTCTTTCCTTCTCTTTCTCTCTCCTGCTTTTTCTCTCTCTTCAAAATATCTCCAAAATATCTCAAATCTGATACTTATCAAGCAGGATCGTCCAGGACGATGCCCGGATCGTCCCGGGATGAACTCCTCTGGACACGGATCGTACATACGAAAATTAATTCCAATTTATTTCGTCCCTGGACGAAACTCTCGGGCTCAGTTCGTCCCGATGCACCCAGGTTCGTCCAGACGAACCATATAGATTTTTCACAATTTTCTTCAGTTCGTCCCGTACTAAGGCCAGTTCGTCCGGACTAACAGCACTCACAAAAATCAGCTTCGGAGGGGTTTTACAATATCTATCACTCCAAATCTTCTAATTGTCATCCACACCAAGTACTAGATATCTCAGACCAACCCCTATTGGAAACTCTCCAATCTCAAATCTCCTAGCAACAATGCCCATGTTGAACCCTTAATTAACTACCTTTTTTACAAAGCAACATAAGCAATGCCATCATGAACTCGTGCAAATCCACCCTGATTTCTACTTCCCTTCGATACCACTCCGATCATTTTGCCAAACTCAAATATGTTGTCCTAAGCCTCCCAACATAATATCCACTCATCCACTTCTACCGCCCGACAACATTATCTTAACTAAAGATAATGTTGAACCCTTGTTGGAAAACACTCAAACCAAGCCATATTTAAAAGCTTTCCAATCTCAAATCTCCTAGCAATGATGCCCATGTCGAACCCCTCATTGATTGCCTTATTTTTACAAAGAAACATAAGTAATTCCATCATGAACTCATGCAAATCCACGTTGATGCTTATTACCCTTCGAGACCACTTCGATCATTTTGCCAAATCAAACACGTTGTCCTAAGCCTCCCAACATAATATAAATAATGAATACATCCCCAAGCATACAAAATACAATAATATAAATATAATTTATTTTTAAATTAAAATGATATTAAATACTTTTAATTTATGATTATTGATCACAAATTTGTTCTAAGGGACTCACTAGGCAAATGGAGAGATCTTAGGCGTTCATTGCATTGGTGAGTTAATGAATTAGTAGTATGAGGTAATAATGATTATTGAATTGTGTGTGAACTAAAATAATTTCTTAATTATTGTCAATGGATTAAAGGTACCTCTTATTTTTGAATTGTATAAGAGTTGGATATTCAAATCAAGATAGATCCATAAATGTAACAAAGTAATTGAAACTTTTTTATAATTTGCTAATCAGAGCAAGAGTCTATCAATAAAAGTATTATGCCCATGTAAATCAAGCATCAATAGAGACTTTCATTCAATGAATGATGTCAAGGATCATATTATATTTAATAGATTCTTTACTAGATACATTATTTGGAATTGACATGGAAATGATCATCATGTTGTCATTAGAGCTGCAGGAAATGAAGTTGTTCATAGTTCTTCTAATTTTGAATCACAAATTGTTCAAATTGAGAAACATGATATGTATGATATTGAAGGATTGTTAAGAAATACAATTGCTTCAATCAATAAAATGATTAACTTAGTAAATTAGCAGCAAAATCTTACTCAAGATTTAACTAATAATGGTGAAAAACTCGAAAAGTTATTAGAAGGTGTGGGAGCATAATTATATCCTGGTTGTAAGGTGTTTTCAAAGCTATCATTCATATTGCTCCTATTTTGTTTGGAATATCTAAATTCTTGGACTAAATTATCTTTTAATATGTTGTAATAGTTATTGATCGAAGCATTTCCGGGGGGGGGGGGGGGGGGACTTCATCTCCTAGAACTACATACGATATTAAAAAATTCATGAAGTCTGTCGATCTTGGTTATATGAAGATACACACATGCCTTAATGATTGTACCTTATATTGAGAAGATAAGTCTGATCAAAATGTAGGTGAAGCCTTTGAAGCATCAAGAAGAGTTTTTAATTAAAAGAGTAATCTTACAAAAGTAAAGAATGCTCAAATGAAGGTCACTAAAATTGTTTGATATATCTCTTTGATTGCTTCACTATAGAGATTATTGATAACCAAAACATATGTGACCCTTTATCTTATAAATGTTTGGTGTGATGTTTAATTTGTGCAACTTTAAAGGATTGCAAAATTTGTGAGTCTTCAATTACTTGAAATAAAAACATTGTGTAAACTACCAAGCTATCTTCAACTGTTTATTTGCACCATTCTACTTTTAGATTTTGATTTGCTTATCTCATAACATCTTTAATTAGTTGATTAAAAATTCAAATAACAGAATTTAATACTTATCAATTGCTTTATTCGCTTATAATATTATTCCCTCATTAATTAATTGTCTTGTTTTGGATACAAGATTCATATGCTCATAATATTCGCTCCATTTATTTTTTAATTATGTTCTCATTGATTATTTTAAAAACATAATAAAATGCATTTGATGCATATGCCATTAACCTACTTATTGAGAAATAACTTAGGATAAAATAAATCAAGGGGAAAGCACAACCAAATAGTTTTGCAAGTTTGTAATTTTTCAATTTGATTTCAAAATTCAATTAATTCCAACCGCCATATCACACTTTTGCATTTATGTCATAGTACATAAAAGCAATGGTTTTAATCACTACCATACTACAGAATTGCAACTGTTTTAACTGCTGCAATTCTATAATAACTCATTAAGGCAAAAATACACCGTTCATTTTGGTATGTTGATTGGGAGCTTAGGCTACCAATAAAGAGGTCTCGGATTTATGCATAGTGTGTGTGTGAATTTGCCTTAATTGGCCTAAAATGTCTCAAATTAAGGCAACGATTTTAACTACTAAAATATTCTAGAAATACAACAATAAATCCCTGCTAAAGCCTGAATCTATTACAAAAGTTTTCAAACTGCTGTGAAATCCCTTTCCAGCAAATCAAACATAGCGGATTTGCAGCCGTTATTAAATCACTACAATAAATTTTATTATATTTTAAATTGCCACTATAGCTGAAAAAAAAAAGCACTGCTAAAATTAATGTTTTATCAAAAGTATCGAAACAAAACAATTCATGATATATAAGCAAGCATATATTTCAACTCATAATTGAAGATCAACTTACATTCATCAAATACCAAAGCAAACATAAAGAGTAGGTAATTTACTACATACACATGATATTATCTTAGATCTAGACAAGCAGTGAGATTTAGGTAACAAGGAAAGTAACTCAATCCAACAGTATAAAAGGGCCATAATAATTGACAAGGACTAAAGGGCCAAAGCTGCAGCTTCATTAGTTGATCCTGCAACATCAAAAATTAAGCATGGATGAAAAAAAAATCATTAATTTAATTACTTCAAAGAAATGAAAGAATTAAAGGAAATGAGATATATGGTGGCAGAAGAGAAATAGATTAATTACTTGGAGCAATCAGTGGAAGGGCTGAGCTTGTAAGGAAGGGAGATGTTGCATTTGTCCGGAAGACCAGCGGCACGGCTGAGCTCATCATTGGAGGCTCCTGAAGCCAATGACTTGAGGCAGTTGCAGGCGGTCCGGCGATCATCCGTCGTCTTGGCCGCAGCTACAAGATTACTTAGCCCATTGCAGCAATCCGACGGCACGTCCCCACCGTTTTGTATATAGCTCAGGCATGGCAGCAAATCCAAGTCCACTTCCCCGCAGGTCATTCCGGTCGCCTTGATCGGCATTCTCGCCACCATTGCCACTGCCACTACTACTGCTATCACCGTCGTCATCACTATACGAGCCATGCCTCGAGTTGATTGCTTTCACAGGCTTCTCTTATTTCACTAACTGGTTGGTTTGTTCGAATGATAATGGCTGTTATTTACCTCTATTTATATGAGAAAAAAAATCGCTATTCACAAATTCTGAACATAATTAAACATTTTATATAATAATTATGCCGCGTAAGCATCAGCGTAGGCGTGTGGGCAGTCTCAGAAATAAATGAAAGGAAACGGTGTTTTCTGCTATATGACGGAATTGGGTGGTGCTATTAGCAGAAAGTGATGGCGACAAAATCTTATTTTAGCATGTTTGAAAGAGAAAGCTTGCATGAAATTGTGGGCAACAAGCATATAGCTTCGCATCGCTTTATTTGCTTAATTAATTATATAAACTTATTTCTATTTATTTTCTATGAATAGCTATAGATGTTATAAATATTATTGCATCCTAGAATATTCAAGAGATAGAGAGATATAAAGTTTAGCGTCTTAGCTTTGTACAAAGAGTAAACACAGACAGATAAAACAGTATGCGAGTAGCATTCATAAGTGTTGCCAAGATTTTTACGTGGAAAATTCTAAAAAAGGAAAAAAAAACCACGAGGTCTAATCTAGTTTCAATGAATCCACTAGTATTGATGATTGATTACAAATAATATCTCTCCTTGGAGGAGGGAGTTGGATTAATGTAGCAAATACATATTGTATATTGCTTGTTACATGTTGACCCCTATACATCAGACCACGCGAGAAAGGACTCAAACTAATAAATAAAGCAATATGTGCATTGATGAAACACATCACTTAAGGGGTCAAATGACATCCAAATGCCAAACGGATGGTATCTTTGCGATCAGGACACTGAATTATGCTAGGTCGAGGCCCCTCGTAATTGAATCGGATGAGATTGGTCAAAAGAGACGACCGACACCCGAAATTAAAGTGCGAGGCTGATCAAACGATGTCGGATCAACAAACGGACAGCGCCATTGAGTCTGAAACATTGTCTACATTTAGAGTCTACATTTTATTTAATAAAATTGGATCGTTTGATGTGGTGTCACAAATTTTAAAGGCAATCCAAATATAATGCAAAGGCACGCGTTACGAGGGAAATTAGCCTCGTCGGAGACCAAATGATATCAGATCGATGAACGGACAGTGCCATTGCGTCCGGAACGTCATCAGCATTAGGATTTATTTTATTAAATTGGATCGTTTGAGGTGGTGTCGCAATTTTTAAAGGGCGATTCAAATATATTGCAAAGGCACGCATTACAAGGAAAATTATCCTCATTGGAGACCAAATTATGTCAGATCGACAAACGGATAACGTCATTGCGTCCGAAACATTGTCAACCTCTAAAAACTGAATTTTGTTTATTCAATTTTAAGTATCCATAATGGTGGCATGAATCTCGAGGTAAAACACGCATTTCGATGAAAATGAGATCTCGACGATGCTCAAACAACGTCCGATCTCAAAACGGACTGCGCTGTTGCAGCCAGGACATCAGCAATACCCTAATTACACTACCAATTTATCAAATGTCTATATTCGACGAGATCGACACGAGCTCCAAAGAAATTACACAAATTTCGAGACGATTGCGCATATTTCAAGATGAATTCACCTTAATCGAGGCCTTTTTGGGGCAATGATCACATCCCTGTCATTCAAATTTATTAATAATATTAATAATAAAATTCTATTATTTAATAATATTATTAAATCTAATAAATTCTAGAGTCAAAATTGGTTTAAAATCTTAATTAATGCCTTTAGCTTAGATGAGTCCAACTTCTCTGTACAAATCTCTGAACAGATTCCTTGAATCCCGCTGAAATGATCCTTTCCTCGGAACTTATTCCATTAAACTCCCTCGCCGAAAAAAAGAAAAGCGCGGCGGGGAGGCCGGGGCTGAATTTTCGGAGCCCACAGATTTCTGGCGACTCCGCTGGGGAATGGTTACTCTTTCCATCTTTGGCTAGTCATTTAAATACTATAGTAGCAGCTAAAATACTATGATTTTTTCGGTGAACATCAGGATGTGACATTTGGTCTTTATGTCCAAAGATCCATCACTGAAAGATCCCGATAGAGCTAAAAGTTACCATCTTTTATGATAGTAAAGCAAATAAAGAATAAAGATGTACGGTGAACATCAGGATGTGACATTTGGTCCTTATGTCCAAAGATCCATCACTGAAAGGTCCCGATAAAGCTAAAAGTTACCATCTTTTATGATGGTAAAGCAAAGAAAGAATAAAGATATTACGGTGAACATCAGGATGTGATATTTGGTCCTTATGTCCAAAGATACATTACTAAAAGGTCCCGATATAGGTAAAAGTAACCATCTATTATGATGGTAAAATAAATAAAGAATCAAGATATGTATGGTGAGCATCGGGGTGTGACACTTGGATGCATATCCAAGAATCCACTGCCGAGAGGTCCTGACATAAGAAAATATAAAGATCAATATCTCTATAGGAAAAATATATTCAAAGAATTGTGTGACATCTAGTGTGTACCCCTAGAGATCCACCATTTAAGAAATTTATCAAAAGTGGGTTGCAAAGATGACCCTTACATATAATGTTATTTATGGTCGACATTTTGAAGAATCCTTCAATAAATCCTATAAGCATATTCTACTACACAGTCATGCATTTTTATCTAAAGAATACTAGTGTTACTTATCAACGGGTAATGACAAGTATATCTGATGAGCTAATATATCAAAAGGTCGAGTACTATATTCCTGGTGCTGAGAAGACCAATCATCCCACATCAAAGAATCAGTGGCAAATTTGTATCCAACTGGGAAGGCCCCTTCGTCATCGAGAAGGTGTATCAAGGATGAACGTATCAGTTGATCGATTTGGACGGACGTAGGCCTATGTTGCCTATCAACGGCCGATATTTAAAGAAGTATTATGCATGAAAAATTCCATGATTAATGTATTTAATGATCGAGGTTTTATGTGCATAGTTATCAATGCATGTTCATATTTTAAAATTCTCTTGTATGACAAGAATGCATTTCAAAATCCTCCATCAGATTGGGGGCATTTTAAATATTTATTCGGGTCGACATCGCGCTGCATGCCAAGATCCCCAAATAAATATTTAAAATTTCAAAGATACAAAGCTTATAAATGTCCCTATGAGACAGGGGGCATTTTAAATATTCATTTGGGTCGACATCGTGCTACACGCCGAGATCCCCAAATGAATATTTAAAATCTCAAAATTCCAAATTTATTCCATTCTAGAATGTTCCTATGAGATAGGGGGCATTTTAAATATTTATTCGGGTCGACATCGCGCTGCATGCCGAGATTCCTGAATAAATATTTAAAATTATCAATTCAAATATTGTTTTGTGCTAAAGAGCACAAATACTTATTTTCCAAAGTATATGCAAGTGATCTTTCAAAAGCTAGAGATATCACCTTTCCCAAGGTACAAAGACTCAAAAGTCAAGAAAGAGACTTTTGTGACTACACACTTCTATAAAATTGAGCCGAAAAGCTTGAAGTCTTTCAACAACCTGAAGCTTAAGGTTCGAATGGATGTAAAAGGTCGGATCTAACACGCCCAAATATGGTCGGATTGCTTGCAGCTCTGTCTACTCAACAAGCCATACAAAAGGCCGTAGTAGCGGAACCCCCACTTTGTCATCCCGTCAGTAGGAACTGCAGAAAGAACGAAGGCCAATTTGACTCGTCTATTTCAAGTGATCGTAGTCTACCAAATTCTCCAAAATGACTGGAGAATCAAAGTTCCAGTGGGAAGGAGGGATCTCGAGCAACTACCGAATGTTCGTAGACTCCAAATCTTCAACCATAAAGGAGAACTCCAAATCTTCAACCAGAAAGGGAACTCCAAATCTATCAACTTCGGTAAAATCAGCATTGGGAAGCGCATTTCTCATAGCTCAAGTCTGAAGCCTGAAGGATGTAAAAGGTAGGATCCAACACGCCCAAATATGGTCGGATCGCTAGTAGCTCCATCTACTCAACAAGCCATAAGAAAGGTCGTAGTAGAGGAACCCCCATCTCAGTAATCAGAGGACAAAGAGCTTCGAATCCTAGCTCTCCCGATTTAATGAACTCAAGTGATTTAGATTAAAGTATTCTCAAGGGGTTAAGGATCAAGATATTACATACGTTCAGTACTATTAATTGAATCCAAAACCTGCAAATCCTTCAATAAACCCACAAAGCACAAAGCGAGGATCGAATGAATTTTTCTTTAACAAGTCCGCCAAAGCACAAAGCAAAGGACCGAAGAAAATTATCCCAAAGTTCACATAAAGCCTAAGGTTGAACTAAAAGGATTATGTTATCAACAAGTCCGTTATGCACAAAGCTCTGGACCGATGACTTTTCGCCACCGACTTGATATAAACCTAAGGGTTTAGGTCACCGGCATATACTCATTCATCAAGCCCGCCAAAGCAAGAAGCATAGGGCCAAAGGTATAAATTTCTTGACAAGTCAATAAAGATAAATCAGGTAATCCTCCATCAATGTCCGTAGCAAAAAGCGCAGGATAGAAGGATCAAAATCTCAGGACTCAGGCCAAGGCCGCAGAATGAGCACCCTGAATGACATTTATAAATGTTCCTAAAGACTGGAGGCATTTTAAATATTTATTTGGGTCGACATAGTCCTGCATGTCGAGATCCCCAAATCAATATTTAAATTTTCATCATGATACAACCAGAGGATGGAAGAAAGCTGAGTATATGAAGAAGGGCTACGAACCAAAGTGATCGTGGTGGTTAAAAGAGAACGAATATTGATGATATTATCCACCATCATCAATCCACAAAGTGATCCTCTAAAGTACTCTATCACTATCCTATAGATCTCTACTTGACCAACAACAAATATATCAATTATATTGAAGATTGAAAGTGTATCTAAAGATCTATAAATAAATCTTAGAGTGACATCCAAGCAAAATTTTGGAGATTCACTAAAGGAAAATCTCAGTGTGACATCCAAACAAATTTTTGGAGATCCACTAAGTAAAAAAAAGTAAAAAAAAAATCTTAGTGTGACATCGAAGCAATTTTTTTTTTTGGATTTCCACTAAAAGAGAGCAATGTGACATCCAAACAAGTTTTGGAGATCCACTAAATAAAGCCCTCAGCATGACATCCAAGCAAACTTTTGGAGATCTATTAAATAAAAACCTTCAGTGTGACATACAATCAAACTTTTGGAGATCCACTAAATGAAAACCCTTATGTGACATCTAGAACGAATATCCAGAGATCCATAGGGTCAATCAACATACAATAAACGTGGTTCGCTCTAGACGCATACCACATTTGTTGGGGGGCATTTGTTGACCCCTATACATCATACCATGCGAGAAAGGACTCAAACTAGTAAATAAAGCAATATGTGCATTGATGAAACACATCACTTAAGGGGTCAAATGACCTCCAAATGCCAAACGGATGGTATCTTTACGATCAGGACACTGAATTATGCTAGGTCGGGGCCCCTTGTAATTGAATCAGATTAGATTAGTCAAAAGAGATGACCGACACCCAAAATTAAAGTGCGAGGCTAATCAAACGATGTCGGATCAACAAACGAATAGTGCCATTACGTCAAGAACATTGTCGACATTTAGAGTATACATTTTATTTAATAAAATTGAATCGTTTGATGTGGTGTCGTAAATTTTAAAGATAATCCAAATATAATGCAAAGGTATGTGTTACGAGTTAAATTAGCCTCATCGGAGACTAAACGATATCAGATCGACGAACGGACAGTGTCATTGCATCCGGAATGTCGCCGGCATTAGGAATATACATTTTATTTGATTAAATTGGGTCGTTTGAGGTGGTGTCACAATTTTTAAAGGGCGATTCAAATATGTTACGAAGGCACGCATTACAAGGAAACTACCCTCATCGGAGACCAAATGATGTCGGATCGACAAACGGACAACGCCATTGCGTCTGAAACATTGTCAACCTCTAAAAACTATATTTTATTTATTCAATTTTAAGTATTCATAATTTTGGCATGAATCTCGAGGTAAAACACACATTTCTAGAAAAATGAGATCTCGACGATGCTCAAACGATGTCCAATCTCAAAACGGACTGCGCTGTTGCGACCAGGACATCATCAATACCCTAATTACGCTACCAATTTATCAAATGTCTATATTCGACGAGATCGACACGAGCTCCAAAGAAATTACACAAAATTCAAAACGATTGCGTATATTTCAAGATGAATTCACCTTAATCGAGGCCTTTTTTGGGGTAATGATCACATTCTTGTCATTCAAATTTATTAATAATATTAATAATAATATTCTATTATTTAATAATATTATTAAATCTAATAAATTCTTGAGTCGAAATAGGTTTCAAATCTTAATTAATGCCTTTAGGTCAGATGAGTCCAACTTCTATGTGCAAATCTTTGAACAGATTCCTTGAATCCCGCTGAAATGATCTTTACCTCGGAACTTATTCCATTAAAACTCCCTCGCTGAAAAAAAGAAAAGCGCGGCGGGGAAACCGGGGCTGAATTTTTGGAGCCCACAGATTTCTAGAAATCTGTGGGCTCCAAAAATTTGGCCTCGGCCTCCCCGCCGCATTTTTTTCTTTTGTATTCGGCGAGGGGAGTTTTAACGGAATAAGTTCCATGGTAAATTTTGGAAGGCATATGGGTTTGTAGATAAGACACTACCCAGAGATTTTGCTCTCATTTTGTGAGGACTTTATGATCTGAGTTCTGGTTTCCTATAGGCGCAAGCTCCTATAGTTAATTACCCCTCCCGATAATGAGAGAGAACATTCGATTAAGGCTAGTCGTCAATCAAATACGTATAAAATACGTGTTATCTGGCATATGCATAGATTCGGATTTGGAAATAGTGTTTGAATTTGGATATTTGGAAAAGGTTTGGAAAGTTTGGATGTTGGAGAATTGAGATATTTGAGAAGTTTTGATATTTAAAATAGAAATTTTACCATCCTATACTTAAAGCGGATGGTGGGGATAGACCTGATCAAGATCCCATGGTTCCGTCGTCCTGGGCCATCATGGTCCATGGTCTACTTAGTTAGAGGAGGTAGTTGACCCAACCTGACAGAAGGATCCTTGTCGGCAGCCATGGGTTGCTTCGACCAAGGAGACCTTTTAGATCTGGGATTGATGTTTGCCTAACGGGACAAATTTGAATCCACCTTAGCTAACAGTGGGCTTTATGCCCTATCAATCATATCCTATTGATTCATATCTCAAGGATTTAATGCTATTAAGGAGCGTATTGGCTCTGGCCATAACCGCTATCTGTGGTGCCATTTGGTGGCAAAACCACTCGGTTCAGCGGACCCCGGATCATAACCGTTTACCTGCAGTGCCATTTGGCGGCGAAACTGCCGGTTAGAGGACACGTACCACGTCTTACTGGCAAGAGATTGTTTGAGAATGGAACCTAGTGATATTTTCGACTAGGCATTTGGCTCTTTGTGAGCTAGAGTTTATTTGAATTTGTCCACCCCGGCAGACTGTTGTGAAGGGTGGATGGGCTTTGCTTTAAGTGTTGATGGATTTATTTAAATTTTAAATATTTTTGGGATTTTTGGATTTTTGTGGAGTTTTTGGATTTTTAAACTTTTATAGATATTTTGGGTGGAGCTTCGGAATATTCGAAATGGACTTTAGATATTTGAGAGATATTTGAAGATATCTGGAAACCCCTTCGGTTGAGATCTGCATTCAACACGGCCATCATCGGGGTGTTTGGGGTCATTTCTCTTTTGTTGATTGAAACTTGTCGACTCTATCAAATTATCGATAGATGATCGGATTTCGTAGGCTTTATATCCTTGATAGTGAATTCTCATTGTTATAGGCCTTGAAGGCCTAATATGAGTGTATTAATACAAATATAACAGTCGCCACAACCATATATTTATTTTTTGATTCGAACCCTGTCGACTCCTATTGATCCGTATAGAAGGGTCGGGTTCGAACAAGAATTCACTTATTGACCCGCGCATCATCCCTAGACGTCACATGTGTACCAATAATACGCTCGTCGGGGCCCATGCAGGTGTTTGGGGGGCATTTCGTAATTAAAACTTGTCTACTCCTTTTTACCTGCCTAGGAGGATCGGGTTTAAATTTTGATAACCCGCGCAGCATCCCTAAACGTCACGTATGTACCAATAACACACTCGTCGGGGCCCATGCAGGTTCTATGATTGCTTTTACCCCTTTTAGTGTACCTATGTGTGTATAAACTATAATGCATGTGTGGGGGTACTTTGAAAATACTTGTAGAAGCATTTTGTCTGCTTGTACGGAGGTTGCAGATCCGGTGACATATTGTAGCAGCTTCTGGATCAGTGGTTTGCTGCTTCATACAAGTAGACTATCGTGCACTACTCGTCGCTTTATGCAGGTGGGTCATAGTGCACTAACTAATCTCCTGCATTGTACTTATAGATGCTCGTAGATAGCTTGTAGGAACTCGTATTATTTATGCCTTCTGTTGTGATTTTGATCTTTACGATACACCCATTATTATTGGAGGTAGATGTATTCCTCCTTAGACTGAAGTTGACTACATGATACTGCATTTACTGTAGTCTTTATGAATCTACCCTTAAGTAGCATGTGGCATGTACATTTGTCTTTGTAGAGAGCTGATATGTGTTGCAGATCTTTAGTCATCATCATGAATAAATTGTAGTTTGCAGGATGAAGCTTATTCTTCACTTTTACTTATAGGAGATTGATGTATCTAATTGATGGACCTTCATATTTTGCTCGCCTGTCTTTGAGCATTCATAAGGATCAATGCGTATGTTTGCAAGATAATTGATCTCAGTCGTAGAGAGGTTCTCAACACTACAGCTTGTCCACCTTTGTCATTCATGAAAGAATGGGTACTCTGCTTGTCGATTGATTCTTGCTACTTGACTATCCTTTTGACAATGAGCCTTAATTTGTTAACATCATGGTTCTCTTAGATTAGCAAATGGATGGTTATCGAGGACCCGCAAAAAGTCATCATCCTTTAAGCCTTCCAACGTCAGTACTTCTTTCTTTTTGTAGGGGGTGGACGTATATACTTGCTACAGTGATATTGCCAATGATAGGGACAATTATCGTTGGTTTTCATGTTCATCATACTTTTTAAGGATGAGTGTATCACTGCCCCACTCATAAACGAGTCGTTGCAAACCCTTTGGAATAATCATTTACAAGATCCCCGCTGATGTCATTCTCCAATCCTGCTTGTAATGCATTGAATTCTTTCATTATTCATTATGTTGCATTCATCTTATTCGTTACATATTGACCCTTTTTTTATTGCGAGAATTGTTGCATTTCCTTGTCACCTTCATTGTCTTCAAAGAGAGCTTGTAGTTTACAAGGGACTCTGTGTGGATGATAGCTTCACTATGCACCTTATGCCGATTGCTTGGCACCCATCATCTTCAATTTCTTAAGTGCGTGATAGAGACACAATACTTCTACTCATAGCATACCTCATTTTGGTTCAATTAATTGCTCTGTAGGAGTAAGTTATGCCTTATATTGTAAATTAACTTTGATGCTCCAAAGTTCTCATATGATGGCTTTGTAACTAAGCCATACCCTTTCACCATTTTCCCTCCTTTTTGTTCATTTTAACGAGGAAGCCTCGCGTCAAGACTAGAAACGTCTCTCCGAGGTTCTGCTTCAGCGGGATATCAGGGATCTCGACAGAGGGCTTCTACGCAGTCAAGGAAAATAGCATTTAATATTTGATTTGAATTTTCATGAAAATTGTTTCACAAAATTTCTTTAACATGTGATCCCTTTTTCCAAACTCCTTAAAATAGAAATAATCGTTAATTACCCATGTCATTAAAGTTTAACTTGAAAGACAAGAGGCAATTTACTAAAAATGCTTTGAAATGCGTACATCATCTTGAGATTCGTGTAATATTTTTTAGGAGTTCATGTTGATCTTGCCGAATATTGAAATTGGATAAATTGGTAGTGCATTTAGGGTATTACCAATGTCCCGATCACAACGGCGTAGTCCGTTTTGCGATCGGATGCCATTTGGGTGGCGATGAGGCTTAATTCTCTCAAAATGCGTGTTGTCTCGATTTGCGCACAAACCTCATTTGAATAAATTGGCAGCACATTCATAGTATGGACGATGTTTCGGACCCAATGACGTAGTTCATTTTACGATCGGACATCATTTGATCATCGTCGAGGCTAATCTCCCTCGAAATGCATGCATTTGCAACTTATTTGAATCACCATTTGAAATTTATGACACCACCTTAAATGATCTAATTTAATCAAATAAAATATATATTCTTAATGCTGATGACGTTCCGGACGTGCTGACGCTGTTCTTTTTTTGATCCGACATCGTTTGATCAGTCTCGCACTTTAATTTTGGGTCTTGGTCGTCCCTTTTGATCGATCTCGTCTGATTCAATTGTGAGTGGCATCGACCTAGCAGAGTTTAGTGTCCTGATTGCAACGATACCATTCGTTTATCATTCGGGGGTGGTCATTTGACCCTTCAAGTGATGCATGACGTCAAGGTGCATAATGCTTTTATTCACCAATTGGGGTCCTTTCTCACGTGGTTTGAGGTATAGGGGTCAACAAATGCCCCACAACAAATGTGGTATGCGTCCAGAGCGAATCACATTTGTTGTATGTTAATTGACCCTGTGGATCTCCATATATTTGCTCTAGATGTCACACTACGATTTTTATTTAGTGGATCTCCAAAATTTATCTTGGATGTCACACTAAGGTTTTTATTTAGTGGATCTCCAAAAATTTGTTTGGATATCACACTAAGATTTTTGTTTAGTGGATCTCCAAAAATTTATTTAGATGTCACACTAAGATTTTTATTTGGTGGATCTCCAAAAGTTTGTTTGGATGTCACACTAAAATTTTTGTTTAGTGGATCTCCAAAAATTTATTTGGATGTCATACTACTTTCTCCTCTTTCACGGCTCTTTTAGATGTATCCATAGATAATTGAGATACTGATTTCTTTTGCCCTGTGCTTTACGCTGCAGACATTCATGGAAGATTACCTGATTTATCTTTGTTGACTTGTCAGGTGATTTTTGTACCTTCGGCCTTATGCTTCTTGCTTTGGCGGGCTTGATGAAGGAGTAGATGCCAGTGACCTAAACCTTTTAGGGTCATATCAGGTCGATGATGAAAAGTTATCAGTCATGAGCTTTGTGCATATCGGACTTGTTGATAATGAAATTCACTTAGTTCAGCCTTGGGCTTCTCATGAACTTTAGGATAATTTTTTTTCGGTCCTTTGCTTTGTGCTTTGACGTACTTGTTGAAGAAAAATTCCTGCGATCCTCGCTTTATACTTTACGGATTTGTTGAAGGAGTAGATGCCAATGACCTAAACCCGCAGATTTGTATTAGATCGATGGAAAAAAGTCATCGGTTTAGAGCTTTGTTCATAACGGACTTGTTGATGACAGAATCCTCTTAGTTCATCCTTAGGCTTTGTGTGAACTTTGGGATAATTTTCTTCGGTCCTTTGCTTTTTTGCTTTGACGGAGTTGTTGAAGAAAAATTACTTCGATCCTTGCTTTATGCTTTACGGATTTGTTGAAGGATTTGTAGGTCTGAAATAAGTTGATAGTACCGAACGTAGGTAGTATCTTAATCCTTAACTACTTGAGAAGACTTTAATCTGAATCGCTTGAGTTCATCAGATCGGGAGAAGCTAGAATTTGATAGCTCTTTATCCTGTTGTTGCTGAGATGGGGGTTCCTCTACTACGGCATTTCTTATGGCTTGTTGAGTAGAAGGAGCTGCCAGCGATCCGATCACATTTGGGCTTTTTGGATTCGACCTTTTACACCCATTCAAGCTTTAGACTCGAGCTATGGGAATTGTGCTCCCCAATGCAGATTTTGCTGAAGTTGACAAATTTGGAGCCATCCTTCATGGTTTTAGATTTTGGAGCATACGAATATTTGGTAGTTGCTCGAGACTCATCTTCTCTTTGTAATTTTGATTCTCTAGTCATTTGGGAGAATTTTGTAGACTAAGATCACTTGAACTTGTCAAGTCAAATTTGCCTTTGTTCTTCCTACAATCCCTACTAACGGGTTGACGAAGTGGGGGTTCCGCTACTACGGTCTTTCTTATGGCTTGTTGAGTAGACGGAGCTGCCAGCGATCCGGCCATATTTGGGCGTGTTGGATCCGACCTCTTACACCCATTCAAATCTTAAGTTTCAGGTTGTTGAAAGACTTCAAACTTTTCCGGCTCAATTTGTAGGAGTGTGTAGCCACAAAAGTCTCTTTCTTGACTTTTGAGTCTTGATTTGTTGGAGAAGGTGTTCTCTCGATCTTTTGAGAAATCACCTGCATATACTTTGGAAAACAAGTATGTTGTATTCTTTAGCACAAAAGAATATTTGAATTTATAATTTTAAATATTTATTCGGGGATCTCGGGACGCAGCGCGATGTCGACCTGAATAAATATTTAAAATGCCCCCTGTCTCGCAGGGACATTTTAAATTATAATTGAATTGAAATTTTGAGATTTTAAATATTCATTTGGGGATCTCAGCATGCAGCACGATGTCGACCCAAATGAATATTTAAAATGCCCCTATCTCGTAGGGACATTTTAGATAGGCTTTATATCTTTGAGTTTTGAAATATTTATTCAGGGATCTCAGCACACAGCGCGATGCCGACCTGAATAAATATTTAAAATGCCCCCAGTCTGATGGAGAATTTTGAAATACATTCTTTCTACACAAGAGAATTTCAAAATATAGGCATGCATTGATAACTATGTACATAAAACTTTGATAATTATAAAGTATATTAGTCATGAAACTCTCATGCATGATACTTCTTTAAATATCGGTCGTTGATTAGCGGCATAGGTCTCTGACCTTCTAAATCGATCAACTGATAGGCTCTTCCTTAAAATACCTTCTCGATAACGAAGGGTCCTTCCCAGTTGGATACGAATTTGCCACTATTTTTTTTTTGTGCGGGATGATTAGTCTTCTCTGCACCAAAACCAATTCTCCTTCTTGAAATGCACGATGGCGCACCATCCGATCAAAGGATTTTGCCATCCTTCCTCGATAAATTTTTAGGTTTTGTTGAGCTTGTAGCTTGAGTTCATTAAGTTCGTAGAGCTCTTCCATTCTTAACCGAGTATTTTATTCTTGAGTCAGCTCGTTCTGGATAGCGACTCGAAAGGATGAAAGTTCAACTTCTAATGGCAACACTGCTTCAATTCCAAATATAAAATGCATATTCTGACGACAAAGTATTCATCCCATCTAAAGATCTTCCTCAATCTGAGAAGATATAGTTGAAAAGTGATGGGATTTCTTGAATGATTCTTCATGATGTTGACCATCAAGAACATTATCTGTAGGAATCATCTTTAGGACCTATTTTTGATAAATTTCTTTAATGGTGGATCTCTAGGAGTATACATTAGATGTCACACCATTCTTTGAAAAAAATTTCTAGAGATGTGGGTCTCTATATTTATTTTCACTTATGTCGGAACCTTTCAGCGGTGGATTTTTTGATATATATCCAAGTGTCACACCCCGATGCTCATCATAAATATCTTGATTTTTTATTTATTTTACCATCATAATAGATGGTTGATTTTAGCTCTATCAGGACCTTTCAGTGATGGATCTTTGGACACAATGATCAAATGTCACATCCTGATGTTCACCGTACACATCTTTATTCTTTTTCTACTCTACCATCATAAAAGATGGTAGCTTTTAGCTCTATCGGGACCTTTCAGTGATGAATCTTTGGATATAAGGATCAAATGTCACATCCTGATGTTCATCGTACATATCTTGATTCTTTATTTATTTTACCATCATAATAGATGGTTGCTTTTGCCTCTATCGGGACCTTTTAGTGATGGATCTTTGGACATAAGGACCAAATGTCACATCATGATGTTCACCGTACAAAGCTCAATATCATTATTATTTTTTACTGCTACTATAGCATTTAGACAACTAGCCAAAGATGGAAAGAGAAACCAATCCCCAGCAGAGTCGCCAGAAATCTGTGGGCTCCGAAAATTCAGCCCCGGCCTCCCCGCCGCGCTTTTTTCTTTTGGATTCGGCGAAGGGAGTTTTAACGGAATAAGTTCCAGGATAAATTTTGGAAGGCAGATAGGTTTGTAGATATGACACTACCCAGAGATTTCACCCTCATTTTGTGAGGACTTTATGATCTGAGTTGTGGTTTCCTATAGGCGCTAGCCCCTATAGTTAATTACCCCCCCCCCCCGATAATGAGAGAGAACTTTCGATTAAGGCTAGTCATCAATCAAATACGTATAAAATACGTGTTATCTGACATATAATAACAGTATGGATTCAGATTTAGAAATAGGGTTTGAATTTGGATATTTGGAAAATGTTTGGAAAGTTTGGATGTTGGAGAATTGAGATATTTAGGAAGTTTTGATATTTAAAATAGAAATTTTACCACCTTATACTTAAAGCGGATGGTGGGGGAATTGATGATAGACCCCATCAGGATCCCATGGTTCCGTCGTCCCGGGCCATCATGGTCCCTAGTCTACTTAGTCAGAGGAGGTAGTTGACCCAACCTGATAGAAGGATTCTTGTCGGCAGCCATGGGTTGCTTCGTCCAAGGAGACCTTGTAGACCTTGGATGGATGTTTGCCTAAGGGGACAAATTTAAATCCACCTTAGCTAATAATGGGCTTTGTTCCCTATCAATCATATCCTATTGATTCATATCTCAAGGATTTAACACCATTAAGGAGCGTATTGGCTCTGGCCATAATCGCTATCTGTGGTGCCATTTGGCGGCAAAACAACTCGGTTCAGAGGGCCCGGGTCATAACCGTTTACCTACAGTGCCATTTGATGGCGAAATTGTCGGTTAGAGGACACGTACCACGTCCTTACTGGCAAGAGAATGTTTAAGAATTGATCCTAGTTATATTTTCGACTAGGCATTTGGCTCTTTGTGAGCTAGAGTTTATTTAAATTTGTCCACCCCAGCAGACTGTTGTGGAGTGTGGATGGGCTTTGCTTTAAGTGTTGATGGATTTATTTAAATTTTAAATATTTTTGGGATTTTTGGATTTTTGTGGAGTTTTTGGATTTTTAAACTTTTATGGATATTTTGGGTGGAGCTTTGGAATATTTGAAATGGACTTTGGATATTTGGGAGATATTTGAAGATATCTGAGAACCCCTCCGGTTGAGATCTGCACTCAACACGGCCATCATTGGGTTGTTTGGGGTCATTTCTCTTTTGTTGATTGAAACTTGTCGACTCTATCGAATTATCGATAAATGATCAAATTTCGTAGGCTTTATACCCTTGATAGTGAATTCTCATTGTTATAAGCCTTAAAGGCTTAATATGAGTGTATTAAGACAAATATAACAGTCGCCACAACCATATATTTGTTTGTTGGTTCAAACCCTGTCGACTCCTATTGATCCGTATAGAAGGATCGGGTTTAAAAGGGAATTCACTTATTGACCCGCGCAGCATCCCTAGACATCACGTGTGTATCAATAATACGCTCGTCGGGGCCCATGCGGGTGTTTGGGGGGCATTTCATAATTAAACCTTGTCTACTCCTTTCTACATGCCTAGGAGGATCGGGTTTAAATTTTGATAACCCGCGCAGCATCCCTAAACGTCACGTGTGTACCAATAACACGCTCGTCGGGGCCCATGCGGGTTCTATGATTGATTTTATCTCTTTTAGTGTACCTATGTGTGTATAAACTACAGTGCACGTGTGGGGGTACTTTGAAAATATTTGTAGAAGCCTTCTGTCTGCTTGTACGGAGGTTGCAGATCCGGTGGCATATTGTAGTAGCTTCTGGATCAGTGGTTTGCTGCTTCGTACAAGTAGACTGTCGTGCACTTCTCGTCGCTTTCTGCAGGTGGATCGTAATGCACTAACTAATCTCCTGCATTATACTTATAGATGCTCGTAGATAGCTTATAGGAACTCGTATTATTTATGCCTTCTGTTGTTATTTTGATCTTTACGATACATCCATTATTATTGGAGGTAGATGTATTCCTCCTTAAATTGAAGTTGACTAGAGGATACTATATTTACTGTAGTCTTTATGCATCTACCCATAAGTAGCATGTGGCATGTACATTTGTCTTTGTAGAGAGTTGATATGTGTTGCAGATCTTTAGTCATCGTCATGAATAAATTGTAGCTTGCAGGATGAAGCTTATTCTTCACTTTTACTTATAGGAGATTGATGTATCTAATTGATGGACCTTTATATTTTGCTCGCCTGTCTTTGAGCATTCATAAGGATCAATGTGTATGTTTGCAAGATAATTGATCTCAGTCGTAGAGAGGTTCACAGCTCTACAGCTTGTCCACCTTTGTCATTCATGAGAGAACGGGTACTCTGCTTGTCGGTTGATTCTTGCTACTTGACTATCCTTTTGATGATGAGCCTTAATTTGTTATCATCACGGTTCTCTTAGATTAGCAAATGGATGTTTACCGAGGAGCCGCAAAAAGTCATCATCCTCTAAGCCTTCCAATGTCAATACTTTTTTCTTTTTGTAGGGGGGTGGACGTATATACTTGCTACAGTGATATTGCAAATGATAGGGACAATTATCGTTGGTTTTCATATTCATTATACTTTTTAAGGATGAGTGTATCACTGCGCCACTCATAAATGGGTCGTTGCATGCCCTTTGGAATAATCATTTACAAGATCCCCGCTGATGTCATTCTCCAATCCTGCTTGTAATGCATTGAATTCTTTCATTATTCATCATGTTTGCATTCATCTTATTCATTACATATTGACCCTTTTATTGCACGAATTGTTGCATTTCCTTGTCACCTTCATTGTCTTCAAAGAGAGCTTATAGTTTACAAGGGACTCTGTGTGGATGATAGCTTCACTGTGCACCTTATGCTGATTGCTTGGCACCCATCATCTTCAATTTCTTAAGAGCGTGATAGAGACAATACTTCTACTCATAGCATACTTCATTTTGGTTCAATCAATTGCTCTTTAGGAGTAAGTTATGCCTCATATTGTAAATTAACTTTGATGCTCCAAAGTTCTCATATGATGGCTTTGTAACTAAGCCATACCCTTTCACCATTTTTCCTCTTTTTTGTTCATTTTAACGAGGAAGCCTCGCGTCAAGACAAGGAAACGTCTCTCCGAGGTTCTACTTCAGCTGGATATCAGGGATCTCGATAGAGAGCTTCTACGCAGCCGAGGAAAATAGCATTTAATGTTTGATTTGAATTTTTATGAAAATAGTTTCACAAAATTTTTTTAACATGTGATCCCTTTTTCCAAACTCCTTAAAATTGGAATAATCATTAATTACCCCTGTCATTAAAGTTTAACTTGAAAGACAAGAGGTAATTGACTAAAAATGCTTTGAAATGCGTACATCATCTTGAGATTCATGTAATATTTTTTAGGAGTTCATGTCGATCTTGCCGAACATTGAAATTTGACAAATTGGTAGTGCATTTTTGGTATTACCAATGTCCCGATCACAACGGCGTAGTCTGTTTTGCGATCGGATGTCATTTGGGCTGCGACGAGGCTTAATTCCCTCGAAATGCTTGTTGTCTCGGTTTGCGTGCAAAACCTCATTCGAACAAATTGGCAGCACATTCATAGTATTGACAAAGTTTCGGACCCAATGACGCAATTTATTTTACGATCGGACATCATTTGATCATCGTCGAGGCTAATCTCCCTCGAAATGCGTGCCTTTGCAACTTATTTGAATCACCATTTGAAATTTACGACACCACCTCAAACGATCTAATTTAATCAAATAAACTATATATTCTTAATGCTAACGACATTCCGGATGCACTGACGCTATTCGTTTGTCAATTCGACATCATTTGATCAGTCTCGCACTTATAATTTTGGTTGTTGGTCATCCCTTTTGATCGATCTCGTCCGATTCAATTGTGAGTGGCCTCGACCCAACAGAGTTCAGTGTCCTGATCACAACGATACTATTCATTTGGCATTCGGGGGTCATTTGACCCTTCAAGTGATGCATGGCGCCAAGGTGCGTAATGCTTTTATTCACCAATTGGGGTCCTTTCTCACGTGGTTTGAGGTATAGGGGTCAACATTACATGACAATTATTTTTAAAAGAGTGTTAACATGTCTGTTTGATTAAAAAGACTGTAGTCGACAAACGAAGGTGATCATAGGGACCGTAGTCGACGGGCAAAGGTGATCCGAGGGACTGTAGGGATGGGTGACAGTGATCGAAAAGATCGTCGTTGATGGGATACAGGTCGGAGGGATTATCATCAACAGGTGATGGTGATCAGAGGGATCATAGTCTGCAGATGACGGTAGTCGGAGGGATTGTAGTAATTGGGAAATAATGGTTAGAAGGACCATAGTTGGGCATCGGTGGTCAGAAGGATTGTAGTCGAGCAACGAAGTTCAAAAGGATTGTAGTCGAGCGACACAGGTCGAAAGGATCGTAGTCGACGATGATCCGGTAGCGCACCGATGGGGGCAATTTAACATCATACTATTAATGCCAAATGAGCATAGGCCTGTCGAGGCTCTGAACATTCCTTGATAAACAAGTTGAAAGAGATACTTTAGAATGTGGAAGGGAAGAGGTCGATGGAATCTGCCAAGATTGTTTGACCTTTTTAAGATTATTCATTTGAGCGCTACTCAATGATGTTAACATATATGGAGGACATTAGGAAAGACCATAAATGATATTTAACATATTTGAGATTTTTTTAAAGGAACATTAATTGCTTAATGGAGTTAACCTGTGTGGAAAAGGCTGAGAGAATTCACCAAGTATATTTGACCTATCTGAGGTTATTTGTCAAAGTATTATTTGATGACTTTAACTTGGGTGGAAGAGCTTGAGAGAATCTACCTAGAATGTTTAACCTATCCGAGATTGTTTGCTAGAGAATTGCTCGATGACATTTTGAGGAAGAGGTCGAGAGACACTACAGGAAAATAGCTCATTTCCAGCAGAAGTTCCGGCGGAAATAATTTTGTCACAAACTCCGGCGGCTTTTCCGACAGATTACTGACAGAAAAATTTCGACGGATTTCCTGCGGAATTTTTGATTGGCTCTCCGGGCGGATTTATTTCCGACGGAATTTCCGATAAAAATTATTTTTTCTGCAAAATGACTATAATAAATATTTATAATTAAATATTTTATTAAATTTAGTTAAATAATTTAATAACTTATTATCAAATTGAATTATTTAAATTAGATATTATTAAATTTAATTAATTAAATAATAATTAATAATTCATTATTAAAATAAATAAAATTAATAATTAATTATTAAATTAAATTAATAAATTATTAAATTAAATTACATTGAGTAAATTGATTAAATTGATATTCAGTTTTAGTTTAAATAGAATAAAACAAACCATTCTGGTCAGATATGCCATAGTGACGTGGTGGTTAGGGACCTTAAATGCTGGATGGCGCGGGTTCGAATCTCGTCAAAGGCGAGTTGTTGTGCAGGTCGGAGGACCCACTGGCGAGCTCATGTGGGAATGGTCTGGCGGGCATTTTGGGCTTGGTGTTCTAATGCAGCCATTAGTTTGCGTCGGGCTGCGGTTTGGCTGGTCATATTTTCTCTTTTTTTTAATGTGTTTTTTAAAATTTTCGGCATAAAATAGTGCACCAAAAATTGTACTGGCGAAATTATTCAGCCAGAAATATTTTCGGCTGAATATTTTGCATCGGAATGGCTTTTCCTACACGCATTTTACCTTAGGAAAAAATTTGTTGGAAATCCGCTAGTAATACTAATTTTCGACGGATTTTGAGCATTTTTTATGGATTTTGGGCACCGTTAACATGCGATTTTCCTGTAGTGAGAATCCCCCAAAAATGTTTAAACTATCCGAGGTTGTTTGTTAAAGTATTTTTTGATGACATTAACTTGTATGAAAGAAGCTGAGAAAATCCATCTATGATGTTTAACCTATTTGAGGTTATTTGTTATAGCGTTGCCCGATGAAGCCAACCTATTTTGAAGAGGCCGAAAAAATCCACCAATGAAGCTTGACATATCCAATGTTATTTGTCAAAATAATGCTGATGAGATTAACCTGAGTAGAAGACGCCGAAAGAATCCACCATGGATTGATCATACTTTAATTAGGAGGGGGTGAATGTTGCATGTACCCCAAATCAAAGATGAAGATTGGTCTATTTTTTATCGTTATTAACTTTTTGAGGTTGAGGTTAAGACCTTGTACAAGGAGTAGAAGTCCAGCTACTGATTATATAGAGCTTAAATTTTATTAAAGCATACTTGCATTTACTGGGAGCTTTATAAAAATTGATTTTTCAAGATATTATCTTAGATGTTGAAAGCTTTGAAGGAACTTTCTTGGCCACAATTGCATTTGATGTTGCAATCAAGGTTTACTCTCTAGTTTAAATTACTTCCTTGAATGTGATGCAACTCTGGATGATAATTGAGGAGAGATAAAGCAATACATGTTTGTTGTTGCAGAGAGGTTACACTTAATATTAAATGTTTTTATTTTTACTTGATAGAAGATCACAATAAAGGGATGACCCTGCTTTAACCATGCTCAGGTCGTTGAAGTGAACGACCTTTTGAGATTATAGTAAAAGTTTCCCCCAGTGAGTAATCCTTTCTCATATATGGTGTCAAACTGTTGTGTCCTAGAATATCCATGGTTGTAAAAAAGATATAAAATTTAGCATCATAGCTTTGTATGAAGATACAACACATAGACAGATGAAAGACTAGGATGTAATATTCATAAGAGACACAAGCATTGTGACGCTAAGAACCGTCATTACGACGTTGAAGGCTCTATTATATAGTAACTATGGGATTGAAATACAACGTAGCGATGTTGGGAAGTTAGGCACCGCGGTGCTAGATATTGAATAAATTTTTTAAATATTTAATATTAAATATCCCTCACCAACTTCCTCATACGCCTCATTCATGTCTTTCCTATGAAGAAAAGAAATGAGAAGGAGAAAAAATGGAATAGAGGAGAAAGAGAGAAGAGAGAGAATGTCATTTAAGGCTTCTTCATTTGTCGCTCCATTTACAAATATTATTGTAATCACTGTATGTGGACTTAAGGGCTGCAAACGAATCGAGCCGAGCCGAGTATGTGAGTGTTCATGTTTGTGTTTGTTTAGCATTAGCTTGTTCATGTTTGGTTCGTGTTTGATTCGAGCTTTATTATTTGTGTTCATGTTTGGTTCGTTTAATTTAAGGGTGTTCATGTTTGGTTCATGTTCGTTTGTTTAGTGCTTATCGAACTTTAAACGAGCTATGTTCGTGAACATATCTCGCAAACAATCTATTGAACAAGCAAACATTAAATTTGTTCATGAACATTCTAAACAAACAATCTAACAAACATGGACAAATATGAAATATTTCTTGTTCATGAAATGAAATTTCTAAAATAAAAGCAGTTGTGTATTTAAAATGAAAATATGATTAATTTATATGAACATATGTTATAATATTTTATTACTTTAAAATTTATTAATAAAAAATAATTGTATTATATTATGGTATAATTAAAGTTTTTATATTTAATCGAACTCGAATCGAGCTTGTTCATGAACATCAACTGATGTTGTTCGCGAACATAAACGAGCTGAACGCATTAGTGTTCAAGCTTGTTTATTTAAGAATCGAGTATTTAAAATATTGTTCAAGTTTGTTTGTTAGTTAATTAAACGATCACGAACGAGCTTTAATCAAACCGAACAACGAGTAGTTCGTCGAACGTTTGGTTCGCTTGCAGCCCTATGGACTTTACTCTTGACCTTCATATTTTTTCCCTAATAGAAGTGATAAAAATATAATATCTCCTACTTTAATGGACTTTCATAGGAAAACCATAGATGTGTGATAAATAATTAATAATAATTAATTATAATTAAAAATAATTTATTATAAGTAGATTAGTTAATTATAACTAACTATTGATTGATTAAAGATTAATTATATTAAAAATAATTAAACTTAATAAATTATGATGAATTAATAATTAATCATAATTAAAGATAATTAATTATAATTAGATTTAGTTAAAAACGAATCTTTAATTAATTAATTAATACTGAATACTAATTAAACATAATTAATCTGAATTAATCATGATTAATTAAATACTAAATATAATTAATTGTAATTAAATTTATTTAATTTTCATTATTCTATAATTAAAATTAATTAATTATAATTAAAAAATAATTATAACATAATTTAAAAAAAATGTCCAGAGGGCTGTTCGACAACAGGATTTGGCCGAAGAATCTCCTAAAAGGGAGAAAGTTATCTTCATCGCAAGTAGCTCTCATTGTTGCTTGCAGTCAAAATGAATAATATGTATATGATAAGGCTATATATATATATATATATATATATATATATATATATATATATATATATATATATATATATATATATATATAATATTTTTCCTGTTTCTAATACAAGTTCTTATAAATACGTGATTATTATTATGTTTGATATATTAATTTCGGTTGTAGAATATGTTACTTATTGGATTATGTGTTCATTATGTTATTTTATATGCAATCGTTGTCGAGCAATAGAGGCTAATAGTCCCTTTAACCTCTATCACCGGATAACGATCCCTTTGACCTCTGTCAATGGACTATGGTCCCTCCAACCTCCATCAGCGACTAGTCCTTGGACTACCTTGATTGGATCATGGTCCTTTTGAACTTCATCACCCTCTAACTACGATCCATAAACCATCGTCACCCGACTACGATCCTCTAACCTTATTGCTCAACTAAGATCCCTCTGACCACCGTTTCCCAACTATAATCTCTCTAACCACCATTTTCTGATTACAGTCCCTCCGACTACGATCCTCAGACTACTATTACACGACTATGATTCATATGACCATCGTCGCCCAACTATAGTCCTTGAACCACCATCATCTAATTATAATCCCTCTGACTTCCATTGCCCGTTGACTACAGCTCTTCTAACCTTTGTTGCAAGTGGACTACAATCACTTTAACCTCTATTACCTGAAAATGATCACTCCAACTTACATCTTCTGAATACAGTCCCTCCAACATCAATCGTAAGTCGATTACGATCCATTCAGCCTCCACCGCTCATCTATTATGGTCCCTAGGACCTCAGTTGCCCGATGATGGTTTCCGACCTTTATTGCTCGACTATAATCCCTTAGACCCTTGTCTCCATACTACGGTCTCTCTGACCTTCCTCGCCCGGCCCGACTATGGTCCCCCTAACATCTATCACCCACATATTACGATCCTTAGACCACCTTCACCTGATTATAATCTTTGTACTATCGTCATCCAACTACTGAACATTTGACCATCGTCACCCAACAATAGTCCTCGAACCTTCATCACTCGACTACGATCCCTCACACCTCCATCGTCTGAATATAGTACCTCTGACCAAATGAATATGCCAACATTCTCTTTAAAATAGCTCTCAAGTTATTGGATTCTTCCAACTCCAAATATGTAATGTGTTATATATGATATATATTTGCTACACATTGAGCCAATGCCTTTCTCCTTGGAATGGAATCCTTTGTAACCACGATAAACACTAGTGGAATCATTTTAGTTGGGTCAGGCCCCGTGGTTTTCCCATTTTCATGGTTTTTCAAGTACAAATTTTTGTTTCTTGTACGACTTTTGCACCCCTCTCTCTTATTTGTATGTGTTCTAGATTTTAGTACAAAACTATGATGTTAAACTCTCTGTATCTCTCTGTCAACACGAATGTCCTGGGATGCAACAAGAAGATCTTAGCAATCAGATTTTGAATTATGGAGCAAGATTGTGAGAGGAAAGAACAAAATCAAGGGTTTATATATTAGGCTTCCAAAGCATGGCTTATGCTGCTCAATCTTCTCATGTTCTTTATCTTCGCTATATATGAGGCAAGCTATAAGAAATGTTGAGGCAAAATATATTTGTAATACAGATATGCAAAAGCTCATGAATGCTTAAATATAGTGTATGAATAATTACATGTAAGTAATAATAGGTGCAATGCAGGTTCAACAAATGAGACAATAACACGCGACAGCAAGACTTAGGAGGAAAAGACATAAGGAGAAGAATAGAGGAGGGGATCAAGAGAGTGAGCGAGGGGGTGAGAGGGTAGACTATTTTTTTTTTTCATTTATTTTTTGGTCTTTGTGTACATTTATATTTGTGCTTAAGTTTGAATGACAGATCATATTGTTTTCTTTTTTTTTTTTAATACAATTATTTTTTAAATAAATTATAGCCGTCCCAAATAAATTTTTAGTTATCTTCATTATTTTTAATTTTATTTATTTAACTAAATTGAACTTTTTTTTTTGGGAAATTTTGGGGCAAAGCCCGTATCATTGATCAACTAAAATTACAAGTAAAGGAAACAAGAAAATTATAGTCCGAAATCTCAAACAGCAAAAAGAGATTAAGGACTCTAAAAGAAGCAAAAATAACATGTCAAAAACAAAACAAAAGGAGGCAGAAGGCCAAGAAGGACTCAGGTTGCTCAAGTTGATATGCACTATCCAGATCAAAAAGCATGAGAGGGACTAAACAAGAGCATAGCCCCTAGTTGCCAAAAAGACCTTCCAAGGGGCAGCTGAATTACATCATTCATCATCATCCTTCAAAAAATCTCCCAAGCAACAGAACGCGGCCGCAAAATCAGAAAAACTGACAATAACGAAAGCAGCTACCAGCTCCAAAAATAGTGGAAGAACCAACATAAGTACTCTCCAAGCAACAATTACAACTCAGATTGAAAGAAGATATAACACCCAGGCCACGACGTCCAAGACCAGCAAGCCAAAGTGACATAGGCCCTCCAGGACAAAAAGGTAGTCCGGTTGCCATAAACCAAAAGGTAATACACTGAGAGTTCCAGGTGAGAATATCACGCAAAGGTAGAAATGTAGCAAAACGATTAGATGCAGTCTGATGTAAGCGCACAGGAGGCCCCCAGTCAACATCGAGCAAACCAAGCACACGCACCCAGTAAACCCAACCGATCAGAACAACAAAAACACATAGTGCCCCATAAGCATCAACGGAGAACAGGAAAATGGGTCGAAAGCAAGTAAAAAATTTTCTAGTTCTTGGCTTTTTGAAGAATGGCACACTTAATGTTTTGAGAGAGTTGTTCTGGACTGAACCCAGAGTTAGCAAAACAATGCTTATTACATTCCAACCAAATATTGTAAACAGTGCAAGCAACCACAAGAAAATAAAAGCTCTTATCCTCCTTATTAAAGTGCATAGAATTGTCCACAAAATTAAATACTTGCAGGAGATTTGTCCTTAAGAAAAACACTTCCAAAAAAGGTAAGCACCAAAAAAGAGTAGTCACAATCAAAGAATAGGTGCTTGTGCGTTTCATGAGCTGATTGACATAAAGAGCAAGAGGGATCAACTGGAATAGCTCTCATACTAAACACATCCGCACACTTAAGCTTCTCAATATATGGTGGCCATCCATAAGTAGCAGGAGTATCTAAGAGCATGTCGTTTATGCCAGATAAATTGGTGCCAAGATACAACTTCCTTGTAAGAGAAAAATTGAGTTATGTAGTCTTTATAGGAGGGGCTAGTGAAGCCAATCCAGGACAGAGTTGGTTGCTCAACTATAGGGGTGTTACAGATGTCTAATATGATATTAGACGGCCAGCAATCAGGAACTACCCACTGATGGCCCTCTAGAAAAACTTTTACTTTCAAGTGATCAATATTTGCCACTGGGATATGGTCCGCAAGGGAGGAGCCCTTGAACCAATGATCCCAAGCCATCGAAATGTTACCATGGGAGGGAAAAATAAAGCATATGTTGTTTTTGATTTTAAGGGCAGTAGAACAAGCCAGTTTCTAAAATTTAGAGGCAGTAGCATGCACAGGTTTCCAAATTGAAGCATACTTAGACCTGAACGAATTATTAACCATGGAGTTAGAGTTATAGAACCGCCAAATGAAGGAGCAGGTAGCAACATGATAAATAGCCTCAATGGAAGGAATGCCTAAGCCACCAAATTTCATGGGGAGGCTTGTATCTTTCCAAGCAATAAAATGCAACTTCCTATCAGAAATGTTACCATGGAAAAGGAATTTTGAACATAATTTGTTGATGATCTTTTACATTTCTACGGTATAATGGACCCTTAATCTAATAGGCAATAGTGTTGACAATGGTGTACTTGAGGAATTGAACTCTACTTGCAAAAGAAAGGAATTTGTTTTCTCAACTATCAAGTAGAGTAACAATTTTACTCAGGAGTGGTTGGAAGTGAGTGTAATTAAGCTTTTTATGGGAAATAGGGAGCCCCAAATATTTGAGGTAGGAATCAACCAAGGAAATCCCAAGAATGTTGGAAATAACATCAGTATAAGGGGATTGTTTTAAGAACAAAATGCAACTCTTGTTTGGGTTGACAAAAAGACCGGAAGCATTGGAAAAGAATGCTAACAATTCTTTCAAAAGGGAGGCAGAGGTGGGGGAGGGGTCCTCAAAAACTAGGAGGTCATCTGCATAAAGCAGATGGTTCAGAGTCACATCACCACGGTTACTGCCCAAAGAAGCCAAGTGATTGTTTTGGGTGAGGCAGCAAGAGAGGCTATCCATAGAAATATAAAAGAGAAGTGGAGATAAGGGGCATCCTTGACGAAGACCTGAGGAGGAACTGAAAAAGCCTTCAAGAGAGCCATTGAGACATATAGAAAAATGAACATCGGAAATACATCTATTAATCCATTTGATAAACTGCTCAGGAAAATCTTTTTGTCCCATTCTGCAAATCAGAAAATCACGTGACACTGAATCAAAAGCTTTCATGATGTCAAGTTTTACACGAAAGGTACTGTGAGAAGATTTGGAGTCCCTCAAAACTCAGAGGCTAACAGGATATTATTAATGGAACACCTTCCCTTAATAAATCTTGCTTGACTGTCATGGATAATGTGAGGTAGAACCAGTTTAAGTCTATTGGCTAGAACTTTAGCCACAATTTTATAAAACACATTACACAGGGATATCGGTCTATAATCAGTGACGTTGGAGGCATGAGACCCTTTAGGGATAAGAATAATGGCCGAGGCTTTAACACCTTTAGGAAGGCAACCCGAAATATAAAAATCCTTGACAGCTTTGCAAACTTGCAAGCCGATGATATGCCAAGTGCGCTCTTAGACTAAATTGAACTTTATTAAACATAGCATATAAAAATTCTCCCGTTAGCATCAGCGTAGGCGTATGGGCTCAACAGATTAAATGAAGCAAGAGAAATGTTGTTTTCAGCAATAAAAGAATTGTACTCTGTTGTGAACTGAAGGGATAGAGACCTTATCTTATTTTATCTTATGATGCAGAAAGCTTGCAAGAAATTGTTGGCAACAAGCGTATAGTCTGGCACCGGTTGAATTGTCTATATCTATATAAAATATAAAAATAGAGTTATCTCACCCATTTTATCTAAAAAACCAAACTTAAGAAATTCTCCTAATTTTAACAAATTTAAAACAACACTTCACTCATTAATCTAATTTTATTTGTAAATAATTTAATTTGATAAAAATAATTTAGTTGTCTAATTTTTTTGAATTTATTTTACCTATGAAATTATAAAATAATTTATTATTTACTTATCAAAAATAGACCTTATGATTGAAGACAACTCAATTTTACATAAAAAAGAAGTTTATTAGGAATAGATTATTCACTTTTTTTATCTTCATATCGTAACTATTATTTTATTTGGCTACTATTTTCTCATAATTTTCTAAAAAAATTAAGGTAGATAGCTATTTTCCCCTACCAAAGTTTCTATTAATGTGAGGTTAGGGGTATCAAATTTTGACATGACTCGAAACCCAACCCGGATCAAACTTGAAAAATTTTGGGTTTGGGTTAACCCGTTTATCAGACATATCAGGTTCGAATTAAAAAATGTAAACCATTTTTAAAATTGGGTCAGATTCAGGTTGACCCGACAACCCAAAATTGATTTTATCCGCTAGTCTCGCCTAGCCAGCAATCACGTGTGACGTGGCACACTAAGTCCAAATGAGAATGGTGAATGCCCATGTCTAGGCCTCGACCTGCTCGCCTAGACTTGGCACTACCGCCCGCCCCCTTTCCGGCCCGCCTCGGCCTGCTCGCCTAGTCACCTAGCCTAGGCCCTACTGCCCCCTTGCCCTGTTGTCCACCTCGGCTTGCCCACCTTGGCCTCAGCCCTATGACCGCTTATGTGGTAGTCCGCACACTGATGTGGCAACGACACACATCCGCCTTGTCGCTCGCCAAACCACACGTGCGTTAGCCGTTGGCACCGCCTTGCCGCTCGCCAGCGGCCACATGCCAGCCTCGCATTGGAAAATCTGAGCGGGTCGTGACATGGTGTCGGGTCAACCTGATAACCCATGTGAGTTGGATCCTAGTTGAAAAATCTAACCAGTTTGTAAAACTAGGTCATATTAGGATTAACCCGTTTAAACATGGGTCAATCCGGATTCAACCCGAACCCGACACGTGGATCCGTTTTGACACCCCTATGTGCGGTTGCTTTATGAAGGCAGCTCGATTTTCTTAAAAAATATATATATTTATAACATCTATTGCTATTCATAGAAAATAAATAGAAATAAGTTTATATAATTAATTAAGCAAATAAAGCGATACGAAGCTATATGGTTGTTGCCCACAATTTCATGCAAGCTTTCTCTTTCAAGCATGCTAAAATAAGATTTTGTCGCCATCACTTTCTGCTAATAGCACCACCCAATTCCGCCATAGCAGAAAACACCGTTTCCTTTCATTTATTTCTGAGACTGCCCACACGCATACGCTGATGCTTACGCGGCATAATTATTATATAAAATGTTTAATTATGTTCAGAATTAGTGAATAGCGATTTTTTTTCTCATATAAATAGAGGTAAAGAACAGCCATTATCATTCGAACAAACCAACCAGTTAGTGAAATAAGAGAAGTCTGTGAAAACAATCTACTCGAGGCATGGCTCGTATAGCGATTACGACGGTGATAGTAGTTGTAGTGGCAGTGGCAATGGTGGCGAGATTGCCGATCAAGGCGACTGGAATGACCTGCGGGGAAGTGGACTTGGATTTGCTGCCATGCCTGAGCTATATACAAAACGGTGGGGACGTGCCGCCGGATTGCTGCAATGGGCTAAGCAATCTTGTAGCTGCGGCCAAGACGACGGATGATCGCCGGACCGCCTGCAACTGCCTCAAGTCATTGGCTTCAGGAGCCTCCAATGATGAGCTCAACCGTGCCGCTGGTCTTCCGGACAAATGCAACATCTCCCTTCCTTACAAGCTCAGCCCTTCCACAGATTGCTCCAAGTAATTAATCAATTTCTCTTCTGCTACCATATATCTCATCTCCTTTAATTATTTCATTTCTTTGAAGTAATTAAATTAATGATTTTTTTTTTTCATCCCTGCTTTTTGATCTTGCAGGATCAACTAATGAAGCTGCTTTGGAGTACTGATTGCCATTCAGTCCTTGTCAAATATGGCACATTATAGTGTTGGCTTGAGTTACTGCTCTTGTTACCTAAATCTGATCACTGATTGTCTCTAAGATAATATCATGTGTATCTACTAAATTACCTACTTTATATGTTTGCTTTGGGATTTGATGAATGTAAGTCGATCTTCAATTATGAGTTTAAAATATATGCTTGATTATATATCATGAATTGTTTTGTTGGCCTAGTTTTGTTTCTGACAGCTTTCTTGCTGTTTCTTAAAGAAACTTTCATGAACAAAAATCTTAATTTTTGTATTAAAAGACTACTTTAATAAGCAGTAAGAAAGTCATCCCAAATGAAATGTTAACCATTATTTTTTCGCAGCATTCAACTTAATTGTGTAAACTAATAAATAGTTAATCATCTTTTATAATTTGATTGATGTACCTAAACAAGGTGGTGCATAGGCTAATCTTGTTTTTATGTGAATTTTATTTGAGGTGTATAATAATCTTTGGCATGTGATAGAATATTTATGATTGTGGGGGGAGAATTTATTGTCTTAAATTATATCAAAATCTCACAGAGATAAAAACCCTCAGCACATGAAAGATATGATGATTTACATGGAAACTCCATAAATTATAATGCTTGATAATTAATTATTATGCAAGACTGTTAAGTTCATTTATTTAATTAACATTTTTCATAATTATGTGGGCTTAAAATATTTTGTTATAAGATCAGCTAAATTATATTAGATTATGATAAATATATATATGGCAATTGCCACTTAAATATGTATTATGAAAGCATCAACATTTTCTTAATCAATCAGAACTATTAATAATTAACAAAGTTATTAGTGTCGATACAATTTGATTATTTATTATTTAAATTAGTTTCATATTCAGGTTGATAAAAAATCATTTTGTAATATTTTCTTTTCTAAATTTAACTAAATTTTAGCTTGACTTATCTTTTATTCAATAGTTAATGAATCAAATCAAATAAAAATTAAGGCTTCGTTTGTAATAACTTTCTTTCTTTTTGCTTTTTAGATGGCAACCATAGTTTTTGTTTGTCCACTACTTTTTCATTGGGTTCAGAAATTTTTTGTATTAGGAAGCTGCTTTCTACATCAGCTTTTAAAAAAAAATAATTTCTTCGCTACAATTTGATAAAACTTAACAAACTATATTGACTGTGCATGATTTTATATCATTTACTAAAAGCATGAAGAAAATCTGTGTTCATATTTTTTGCTGCTCGATCTCATTCAAGAATTTTTTTTTAAAATTATTTTGTTATAAATATCACAGCTCATCACTCAATATACTCCAGCAATGCTAGGGTATGTGCTCTTAATATTATTGTCATCTCTCTTTTGAATTATCTTTTAATCTAATAATTATAATTATAAGAAGAGATCATGACACAAGAGTACTCTCTAGCCTTTGGTCACGAGCTCTTTGAAAGCAGTGGATTATTTTTATTTGGTTTTAGTTGTCACGCATAACTATTGATCAACGAGCTCTCTAAAGTTTTGTTTGAGATATTATTTTTACTATTTTTTTAAAGCAAATTTTTTTAGTACAAAAATTTCTTATTCAAAAATTTTTTTATAAAAAACTACTTTAGACAGCAGTAAAAGAAATTATCCCAAATAAAACCTAAGTATAGCATAACATATTTTTTATTTAAAATTATTGAAAGTGTGATTAAATAATAAAGAGGAAGATAAAATCTTGGATGTTAGTTTGAAAGCATTTATTTAAGATGATTTTTTCAAAAGTCTAGTTGTATTCTATGAGAATGTTAACTTCAATGGTCTGTTGGAGAGCTAAATAGCATTTCAAGAATGTTATATTCATTAAGAGTTAGGTGAGGATATTTTTTTCCTAAGTTGAACCCAAGCTTGTATTAAGTGGATAATCTATTAGTAATAATGTAGAATTTAAGTTAATTTACACCAACATGATCAGGTATATAGTTATATGCATACAGCATGATCATAGGGTTGCAGATGAACTGAGTGATCGATAAACTACTTGTGGCTCGACTCAATTACAGCTCGTTCATGATCGTTTGTTTAAGTAATCAAATAAGTTTGAACAGTTTTTGAAAAATTTGATTGTTAGATAAATAAATTTGAATATCTATGTATTCAACTCGTTCATATGTTCATGAACAATATTACTTAAAGATTGTAAACAAGCTCAATAAAAAGATTATTAAGAAGCTTGAATAAATCTTTATTTTGTATACTTTTATATAATTTTTAGTTTTATTATAATAAATTATTGTAGTTATATAAAAAAAACTTAATTGTGTTTTTATATTATACAATTTCAATATAATGAATTTATTAATAAACAAAAGGTATTTATTAATGTTTGCAATATTTTTTTGTTTTAAATGTACATGAATAAGCTTGTTTATAAGAAGAGTCATTTTATGATCTCATTTGTTTGTGAACAAGCTCATTTGGTAGATTGAAAACACTCTCTATATATGTTCATGAACATGTTGTAGGTGATTATTTGTTATTAGGATCAACAAGGCTCATTTGTTTAAAGCTATATAAGTATAAATGAACTGAACATGAAACAAACACAATCCAAACATGAACGACTATTCTCTTAAATGAACCAAACTTGAACACAAACCAAAAAGGCTTGAGCTCGGAACCATGCTTGAACAAGCTAATAATAAATAAACTCAAATATGAACAAACACATACTCAGGTCGACTTGATTCATTTGCATGCTTGAAAAGACGCTGAGGGATTCCCTAAAAGATGCAGGCAATATAAAAGGTTTGCTCCCATGCAACTACAACCTTCTTACAAGCTACACTTAATCGAGAGCCCCTAGCCATTTGTTATTTGGGTAATGGATTTGCTAGGCCCATTTCCTCAATCAACAGGGCAAGGAATATTCAACATAGTCATGATCGACTACTTCACATAATGGATTGAAGCCAAAGCACTCGTTAATGTAACATTTGCAATAGTTTGGAACTTTATTTGAATAGATATTATCTATCTATACATGATTCCTTTTATAATTATCACGGATAATGGACAATAATTTGCCAATTGAAGCTTCAAAGAATTCTATAACATCCAAGGCATTTGCCTCAAGTTTTCTTCCGTTCACCATCCTTAGACCAACTGACAAGTTGAATTCGTCAGTATGCTTATTTAACCTCCTTAAGAAGAAGGTTGAAGATGCTATGGGAAAATGAGCAGAACTACTCCCCTCAGTGCCATGAAACTTAAAAAACCCCATCAAAAATCACATGACACACTTCCTTCTCACTTTCGCACAATATATAATGAACTTGTATTTCCAATAGAAATTGAATAATCGAGCCAAAGGGGGCTAACTGTAACTTACAACCTAGGCACCAAATCCAACTAATGGGAAACATTCAATCAATAAAGTCTACAGACATCCGTTGACTTATTAAAAGAACTCAGAGTGCAAGTTGCACTACGATAAGAAGAAATAAAATAAAGAACGGCTAGTTACTACATTTTGTATGTCAAAGAAAAGACCTTTCAATCTAGAGACCTAGTTCTAAAGAAAGTAGATGTAGCCACTCTTCACACTATGCTCGACAAACTCACAAATACTTGGGAAGGTCATACATCATTAAAAGACAAGTCGATCCAGGAGCCTATCAACTACAGACCCACAACGGGATAGAAATACCCAGTACTTGGAGCATCGACGACCTCAAGTTATTCTATCCAAAAGGAAGCACATGCCTTCAATCACTCAATGTTCTTATTTCTCTTTCTTATAATAAAAACTAATTTCTATTCATGAAAATATCGAAGGTACCCACCCACAAAAATTACCTCTTCAAAATGCTCGGGGAACTTGGGATGCCGAGTTCGAACTCCTAGACTATGTAATAAGAACTCCTCAAGAGACCTTCAGGGAAATTTGTTTAAACATAATTTCTCGACTAAGCAATAATCAATTGCAATCAACCATGATCAACTGGGTAACATGGTACCATCTTGTCTCGCTCCGAGTTCGAGTTGAGAGAAAAGATTGGACAACTCCTTGTGGTGAGCTAAGACCCATGGGTACTCAAAACAGGTGCATGTACAAGAACCCTCGACATAAAAGAAAGTCATCTTTCTATCAACTTCCACTCCTTACTCTCTGATGAGCAACTTTTGACACACTACATTCTGACTCCTCAAGCTTGCCCAAACATGAAAACAAAATGAAGAAAAATTATAATTCATTAATCATTTGCCTTACGCAACTAGTGTGAAGTTGTAAGACCTTTGATACAAATTTGAATGCATATAAATATATGTTTCTTTTGAAGGAATAAAATTTTATCAAACTCGACCTCACACCAACAATATAATATCAGTTGCGACCGTGGCTTGGAAATCATAAATAATAATAGTGAATTATTAAATAGACAAGACATTGAAGAGATATAATCATATAACATAATAAAATTTTCACCTGCTGTCATGAGGTAACCCATTTGGCCTCACAAAATATTTTGATTTCTATTAGAATATAATTGACTTCACCATAGCAAGATAGAGATCAAAACATCAACAATAAAATGCCTAAGACATTATTGGCGGTCTCCCCCCACTATGACAAACTCCATAATGAGTATTATGCAAGTCCCCAATAATAGACACTACAGGAAATTCAGCGTTTAACGGCGATCATATGACTGCCGAAATTATCGGCGGTTTATCCGGCTGTGTTTAATAATACACTGCCGGAATTATCAGCGATATAATAATCCCCGAGTAGGCCGCTGATTTTCTATTTTCGTGGTGCCTTTACCGATGGCCAAGCCACCGGTGTTAAGTAATTTTTTTTTGCTGTCTTAACCACCAGAAAACTATTAGAAATCGTCCTAATATTGGTCAAGCTGAGCCTTCCTCCTCATTTGTTCGTGTATCCTTTTCTCCAAATGCTCGCACTCGTGATCGCGCCTCTAACTTCCTCCGTAGGAATGCATCCATCGACACCCTAACTCTGACCGATGATCTCGCCCTCACTCCAGCCGCCGATAACGCCTGCATTCTGCCATCGAAAGCCGTATCGAGCACTCCGGGAATGCCAAAACCAAAAGTTTGCATTTTTTTTCTTTTACTAATGTGTCATACTTTAAAACTGTGGGAGAGAGTTATGGAGCAAAGATTGTGAGTGATGCTAATGTTTCGCAAAATCAATTTGGATTCATGCAAGGTAGGTCAACTATGGAAGCTATCGAGAGTTATAAAATAAGGAAGATATACACATGATATTTATTGATTTAATGAAAGTATATGATAAAGTTTTAAGACAAGAGCTATCAAGAGTTATAGAAAAGAAAGGGGTTATTAATGGTTATATTCAAGTCATTAAGGATATGTATACAAGAATTATTACTTGTTGGATTACGTCAATGATTGGCCATAAGTCCACCATCCCTTACCCTCCTTACCCCCACCCTTATTATTACCCATATCCTATGCAGCCAGAGCATGGAGGACCATCAAGAAGAGGTTGGTGCTGGGGATCCTACAGTTGTAGCAGATAAGCATCTATACATTAAGCCTAAGGGCGATACGTAAGTTCAGCTTATTTTGTAAAGTTATTATAATTTGATATATTATATGTTATTGACAAAAATTTAATCTGCAGCTTCATTCCCTCAAGGCCACCTACCCACAAGATTCGTGATATCATATGGAGCAAATATGATGCTCCTTACTTATCAAGGAAGAAGATCCCACAGGAAATTAGGAATATATGGTTTAGAGAATTTCATGTATATTTATTTGATAAGAATTAAAATATTTGATTTAATTTATATTAATATTATTTATTATGCCTACATTTTTTACAAAAAGATTTTAGGTGGTTGCCTGAACACGACACGAGGATCAGAATAAATTTTGATATGAGAGGATCGGCCCATCTTAAGGATTTGTTCATGGGCATTAGAAAGTTCTGGCAACATCTATTATTGATTGGAGAGGGTGTATGTACATATTTAAGTAGAGCTAGGGCGAGCCCTGAGTTCATAAAATTGAGAGAGCAAAATAAGCAGAACAGAACATCTAATTGTTCTGAATTTTGTGCAGATATTATGAAAATTGAAGTAAATAGAGAGGGGCTGTCAATATTTTTTTGAAAATGCTACAGGTTTCAAGCAGCTAACCGGCAGTTTAGCTGCTAGAAACTTTGATACCGGACGCTTATTTCAACTGTCAGAATTTTAATATAGCCACCGATAAATACCAGTGGTGAACCGGCGGTTGAACTGTTAGTTAAACTGGCATTTGAGATGGTCGGTAAGCCGTCGATAATTAACTGGTGATCACTGGCGCTATGACCGTTGGAAATTATCGGTTGTTTTAGTCGCTGGAAAGCCACCGGTAAAATTAACTGCCAAAAATTAGTTGTTGCAAGTCATTTCCTATGCGCTTTATACTGGTGGTTTATAAACCACCATAAAATAGCCGGTATATTTCAAAACCATTGGAAAATCAATGCTAAACATAAACAAAAAAAAAATCACCAGTAATTGATGATTTTCCTATAGTGAGACAAGTTTTACATGCCCCAACACTATAAGAAACTACATGCATCGTTCCATCATCAATAATAAAACACATCAACCATTATTGGTTGATTCCCACCCTTTACAAAAGCTCTATAATGAGTAACACACAAGTCCCCAATAGATAACAAAACATACATGCCCTGGCACTATATGCGACTATGGGGATCATACCACTCTAAATGTATGCTCCACTTTTGTGTGAAGCTTTGTAAAAGTACCGTGTGGCTCATCTCTTTGTTGTCAATATTTCTCACCTTAGCATTGGTAGCAAACAGCAATGATGGATGACTCCCTCTACATATAAGATAATGAGCTTAGTTATAATGGTAGAGTGTGCCTCCCCTCAATTGGCGAGTCTTGATTGTTACACCTATGAAGACTAAGAGTGTGTCTTATAGTGTGGTCCATCACATGAGACTTTTCATACAAATAACACACCATTATACTTTTGAGTCAAGAAGATAAACATCGTAAAGAAAGAAGGTTTAAGCCTCAACTCCTCTCAAAGCCTCAACATGCGTAAAGTTGGTATACAAAACTAACTGAAATCATCCTTCAGGTATGAGAAAGGTATAATGAACACATGAATAATAAAAGAATCTCTTATATTTGCATTTGTATCACATCAATTAATATGAAAAAATAAAAAAAAATTATAGAATTAAGGACAATGCAACTCACTTTTTTGTTCGCTCGTTCCTTCACTCTTTTCTTCACTAACACTCTCAAAAAATCCCCTAAAGTAATAGGAAGGATCCCCAAATTAGGAATCGAGCTCACCTCTCACCACCAGCTTTCGAATGTAATTAGTGATCTCATTAAAATAATAGTCACCCAATACTCATTTAAAATATTTCTACCATGTATAATGTGGAAGAATTCATGCATCTTTCTGATCAACTCAACAACAGTCGCCTTAACCTGATCATTGGCCTTGATGATCGCAGCATGATTGGAAGTAACTACCTTAACTCGATCTTTGGCCTCCATGAATGATAATACCCCATCATTGTCAAGTCTAGTGCAAATTGATGTTGTTCCCTCATATGAATGATCTCTTATGCAAATCGATTCATTTTATCCACCATTTCCCAATGAACCTTCCTCTCCTCATCCAGAGCGAACTACACATATCTCTTTGTGTCACACACTCACTCAATCTTAGTAATTAAGCTAAGATAATGCTTGCCAAGAAGAAAAGCCTTTTGCTAAGAATATATAAACAACATAATCCTTGAACAGACCAAGCTACGTGGATCCAGCTTATAAAATATATCACTCTAGTATAGAATCATGAATAATCCCGTCATTCTCAAGTCACCAACTTGATGGAAGGACACCTTAATCTTCACTTAATGAATCCTCTCTTACCAAAAGGAAAGTCTCATCTCCATCTAATGGAGTATAACCTTTATAACAACCAGAGGCTTCAGCATTCCAGAAAAACTCTTTATCTTTATCCAGAGTAGCAGCAACCATATTCTCATCTTTTGTTAATAGCTTGGTAGGCACTACCTCCTCTCTAGAAGACTCCAAAATCTCATTTCCCCTCGAAGACAAGGGAGGACTACTCCATTCTTTAGGCACCCTTAGTTTCTTGGTAACTAACACCCAAAGAGATAACACCTGCATCAACATACTTCTTCGAGCAGACTTCCAGATGAATCTAAACACCATCTGAAGAAGGCATCTCTTTCAATCTCATGTAAATCATCAATGAAAGTGAAATCCTCCGCTCCTTTGATGAAGCGATAAATACATACTTAGAATAAAGCAGGGACTTTTCCTCATCAAAATAAGCAAACCACTTATACTATAAAAAGGCTTAAAAATATTTTCATATGTAATATGGTAAGGAATAATTAATGGTTCATTCTTCACCAGATTCAACACTGCATTTGTGGACCTCCGAAAGAGCATCGCTATGGCTGCAGGATTGCGGAGGGGTATATGACTTCACCTACCCCTAGGGATAGAGACGATCACGGACCTCAGCGCTCCTCGCAAACGGGCCAAGTGGAAGAGACAGATTGGACCATACATACGATTAACCATCGAGGATAGCAGCTCTCGTCTACGCACCTTGAAGGGTAATAATATATATGGCCTGATCACAGTCACAGGTTTCCCCCATCTGATACATCAGCTCGAGTGGGGTTTATGAGATGATAGAATTCACTTTCTTACGGGCGCAAGCCCCCGTGGCTAATTACATCTCAGGCCGGGGCCTAAGAAGACTCTCGATTAAAGATCAGACATTATCCTATCCAAAATGGGATTATAAAAAGGGTACAGACTAAGAAGTCCTACTCAAAGGGAAGAAATGTCTCAAATGGCTTAGTCAGTATGTGGGGTTCATACCAGCATTCAGAAGGATTAAGGTAGTGAGAAGAAATAGGAGAAAATAGAAGTTAGGCAATCGACACATCCGTGAGAGAAAAGATGGAAGTGACATCATCCTGTGACGCAGATAAGTAGGATTTATAATCCCTGAAGAGAATGGACCTACCCACTATTTAGGCATACTATGAGACCGAGCGAAGTAGCCTTGAATCCTAAATCTAGGTTGGGTTTAGTGTTCTGCAAATAACACTAAAACTCATGTCCTAACTAATGCAGTGCAAAACTTGGACTTACCTCGGCTTGGATTAGGGAGTCAGCTAACCACTTAATCATTTTAAAACCATACTATCAAGTCATTTATGAAAGATGGGTGGGTGGTATAGTTTTTGGATGTTAAGGTTGACATCTAGAGAGTTTCTTAATTGTCCTTATACTTATGTTGGGTAAATGCCTCTAACTAATATAATTAAAATTTAATTTAGTTAGTTACTAATGCAATACATGCTAGTTGAAAGATAAAATCATGAATGCTTTAGATTTTAAAAAATAAGCTTATTATAAAATAATTTTTAGAAGGAGCCTAGACTTCCCTAGGTCCGGCACCTCATCCTCATAGGCCAGATTATTCGGACTCTACTTACAGGCGGGGAAGTGTCTCATAGCAAGGGAAAATAAGAAATGTAATAATATGCATGCGACCCCGGATGATTTCGGCAATTTCCTAGATTCGTTATGTTTCTATATTACTTAAACTTAAAATTTTAAATATTGATTATGAGTAGAAGAATTTTTTTGTCCTTAGAGAGCATAACGATATCCAGGCTAAAATAAAAAGCGGCATGCAGCTCGTCAACAAACTAATAAAAATATGCAACCCTAAAGGCACTCAGCATAAATAAAACACATCAAAAATTAATTAAACTAATTAATAAATGTCCATAGGCCAACTGTCATTAATTATAAACCAGGGTCTGCATAAAAATAAAGTGGCCGGGCACCACTGTCAGCAACCCGGATTTCTAAACCTAAGATTGACGCAAATAACTTTGAGTGGGATATTGGGTCTTCAAGTCTTCAGATTTCTTGGAATTTCTTCTCCTTGGATTCCTTGGATCTTCCTCTCTTTGGACTCCTTAGATCTCTCCTCATTGGACTCGGATATCTCCTCCTTGGACTCGGATATCTCCTCCTTGGACTCCTTGGATTCGTCGCGACTTGAATATCCAAACGAAGAGGCAATTCCTCCCTGAAGGGGGTATTGCCTTTTCTCTTTGGATATCTAAAGCCATCCAAACTCGATCTTCTAAATAGAAAAAAACTATCCCCTTTGAGGAGGCCTTCTTCTTTTGGAATTCAAGTTGGATAAAAATATTCCAATTAAAAGTTGCATTTTCACAACTCTCACAAATATTACAAATATTACATTAAGGAAAAAGCAGTAAATCTTGACTCTCCTGCAAGGTAATCATAATAAAAATTCCAAGCAGTTTATATATATCTCAATCAATTTATATAAGAAATAAAAGTGTGCATCTCAGCCACACTTGGTCATGCTCTTATTCATGAAGGCTAAGCGATCCACCTATAGCAGTTATTATTTTATGATTTTAGCCCTCATTTATTCAGGAGGAGCTGAGCCAGCGCCTGCATAAAATAATGTTAGCATTTAAATCATGACAGTTGCTCCATCCTTTTATTTAGCGCTGTGTCAGCATAGCCACCTATAAGAAGAAAATAATATATATTGTTCCTAACCTAAGGTTAAATCTCTGTGCAGTAAATATAAGATAACATAACAATTTCATCCACAACATGCAATAAAACCTCGAAAAGCCTAGCACACAACAAAAAAGAAAACATCGACCTAGCCTAGATTTAGAAGTGGTGTCCTAGTAAATAATTCTACATGTGTGTAAGATTTGTGTGATTTTGGATGAGTCCTATGCTGGGTAGTTAGTTAAAGTTGCATAGAATTCAAGTTTAGTGAAGGCCAGAAAAGAAAACTTTACTTAAGGTTCAAATATTAGTGAATTAAAATCTATTTTAATTAATTTAGTTTGTTGATCACTTTTTAATACTTAGGGTCGTGCTATTTGAAGTTTAAATTATATTATCCAATTTTAGAAAATCTTAGGTCCTCCTAGGTGCTAGGTTGAGGGGTCTAAAAAGCCACTACAAAAAATAGACTAGGTTTGGGACTCCAAATATTTTAGGTAAATACTAGACCTTAAAATGAGTAGTTAGGCTTTGAGTTTATTGGATTTGGAGTTTCCTATGCAAAGATATGAATTTTCCATGTTTTGGGCAATTAATGAATTATTAAAACTGCATAATTATGGATGATTCTGTGGTTTTGATCCAAATTAGCTCCAAACTGATTGGAATCTACCCCAAAGGTCAAAAATGACATAAGAAGGTGTTTCCAAGTATTTAGAGAAAATTTGGAATTTTTATTTATCTACACATGCAAAAGACGATTAGAAAAAAGTAAGCATGCTTAATAAAGTAATTAGTGAATGATTGAAACTCAATCATTAACTAATCCATTCCTACATGAATCCTATTGACATAAGTGATCCATGCTTAAAATTTCATAACTAGATCTCTCTAAATTAAATATTAAATAATATATGTAATTTTAAAATAGGTTAAAATACGCATATAATAAATATATAAATTTTAAAATAAGATAAATCAAAATATTTCAATTTAAATACAAACATAAATATAAGAGAGATCTACTGGCACTCAAAGAGAGTAAAAACGAGTTTGAATATAATTTTGTAATTTCAAAATAATCAAGATATTAATTTTTTAAGTATTATGTAAATAGTTATGTAATTAAATAATTCAAAAAAATAAATTTTTTGAAAATATTTTTAAATGAAAATAAATATTTTTCTAAAAAATATGAGGTATTATACGTCAAAATCCGATTTAAAATGAAATAGTTATTAAATTTTAAAGCTTAAAGTATTTAAAACATGATTTCTTAAATACTTTAAAAATAACTAATATTTTCAAATAATAATTAAAATAAATATTATAGCTTCTGGAATTTAAAGTAATTTAATAAAAATAATTTTCATAAGTTTTGAAAAATAATTAAATTTTAAATTAATTAATTATTAATTAAATAATCTAAGTAATTAATAATTAAGAAACATATTCTAAAATAAAAAATAATTATTATTTAATTTAAAATTAAATGACAAAATAATCCTCTAATTTTTAGAATAATTTTAAAAAAATAATTTTTATAGATGTGAAAAATAGTTAAATTTTAGATTAGTTAAACATCAATTAAATAGTTTAGACAATTAATAATTTAAATAAAGTGTTTTAAAATAGGAAACATTTAAAACTAATAAATAATAAATAATAATAATAATAATCATCATCATCATCATCATAATAATAATAATAACTTGATATTTATGATAATTAAGAGAAATAAATTTCATAATTTTGGAAAGTAATTAAATTTTAAATTAATTTATTATTAATTAAGTAATTAAAGTAATTAATAATTAAGGAAATTATTTGAAATTATAAATATTTATTAAATAAAAAAATGAAAATAAGTAATAAAAAAAATCTAAAATTTTGAAAATAATTTTATAAAATAATTTTCATAAATTTGAAAAATATTTAAATTTTAAATCAATAAATTATCAATTTAGTAAATAGGTAATTAATAATTAAGTAAAGTATTTAAATAAGAAATAGTTATTAATTTAAATTTATATAATAATAATAATAATAATAATAATAATAATAATAATAACTGATACTTTAACATAATTTGGAAAAATATTTTTTTACAAATTTAGAAAATAATTAGATTTTAAATTAATAAATAATTCATTAGGAAATTTAACTAATTAATTAATTAAAATAATTTAAAATAAAAAATAATTATTAATTCATACTAATTCGAATTAAATAATATTAATAATAATAATAATTTTCATATTTCAAAAATGGATAAATAAGAAAATAGTTTTTATAAATTTAGAAAGTATTTAAATTTTAAATTAATTAATTACTAGTTAAGTAATTTAGGTAATTAATTAATTAGAATAATTTAAAAAAAAGGAAAGTGATTTTTAATTTAAGTTTAACAAATTTTCTCTAAAAATTTAAAATAATTATTGAAAATAATATTTTATAATTTTAGAAAGTATTTAAATTAATTATTAATTAATTATTTAAACATCTAAGTGCTTACCTAATTAAGAATTAATTAAGAATAGTAATAATATTAATCATAATTATTTTTTTAAAATAATAATAATAATAATAATACTAAAAAGGTTTTTTTATTTTAAAAATAACATTACATAAACAAATATTTATTATTATTATTTTAAAATTAATTAATAAATATTAATATCAAATGAATATTTAAAGTTTAAATAATGTACATTATTTAAATAATATATAATATATTATAAATAAAAATAATTTTAAATTATTATTTTCAAATAATTATTTAAAACAAATTAATAAAAAAATATTTAATATAATATTAATTTAAATATTAATTAAATGCTTAAACTAGGTTTAATTAAATAATTTAAAATATATATGATATTTAAGAATAATTTCAATTTTAAAATAAAGAGGATAAAATCATGAAGAAAATGATATATTATATGTATTTTTTATAGATTTGAAAATAATTTTAAATTTATTTTTAATCCTTTTTAAAAGAAAATAAACAAAAAAAAACAAATAAAAAAAATAAAAGAAAAAGATTCATTCTCTCGATCGAGACAACAAAACATAATGAAATTTTAAACACGTATAAAAGGAATGAAGAGCATTCGTGGGGGAGTGATTTCTCATTCTAAAATGAGGTATATGAAAAATTATTTAGATTTATGTGTTGTGACTTAGGTCTAAAGTTTTTTGAGAAATTCTTACCGTTAGATCTTTGAGGTCTTCAAACGGTTGAGCTTGTAGATTGTTCTCGTATGTTTCTCTGGTTGAAACAATGAATAAACGAACTATAGATCAATCGGATCGAGGCCTTGGATGGATCTAGCCTTGATCTCATCGGAGGATCACCGTCGTCGGAGTTTGACCGGTGGATTTGAGTGGAATAAGGTGGAGAGAATTTGGAAGAGCTCTCACACCAAAAAGTTAGGGTTGAGAGCGGCTAGGGAGAGACTAAAAGCTAGCACTTCTCATGAAGCCCTAAAAGGGTTTTTAAATTATCAAGGCCATAGATTTATGGCTAGGATTCATCCTAAGACTAATTAGGAGGGAATTGATGTGATTTAGCCGCGGTTTGATTGCTTGATTTAAGAATAAATTTAAGCTCATGAGAATGAAAATAAATAAAATAAATTAAATTAAACACATTGAATTAAAATCAAGCTCAAAATCAGATTTGATTTGGGTCAATTTAGAATTCAATTTGATTTGCTCAAATTAAACGAATTAAATTTAAATAAAATGACGACTCGAATCATAACAAACTCGATGCGGCCAAGGTTGACTAATCGAGCTTAATTGAACTCGATTAAGCCTAATTCAACTCAATTCAAGCTGATTCGAGCTCGAATTGGATTTGACGGTGCTTGATTAAAATGATCAAAGGCCCTTGAGGGCCCTTGAGGACCCTTGAGGGCACTCGAATGAAAATTGAGGGCAACAGCATCCTACTAAGTAGACAATCCTGGAGGGACCAATTTCTTCTTCTTCTGTTGTATTAAAACAATCGCCACCTTCCACCCGGGTATGTTTAAAATTATGACAAATTTCACTTTAGAATCACATATCTTATTCACCAAGCCAACATCCTTGCCCGACGCATGTGAGAATTTGACAAAACATTTTGGGATGCCTTTGTCTTAAAGACATGTCTGAACAAGTTCAGTGACAAAAGTAAATCATGTGCTTGCATAAGAGAAGCAAAGGATATAATCGCCACCATAGAATTTACTAACAACTGAGTAGTAATAACACCATAGAAATTTAGAACTTCCTCTAGTTCAATGCATAGAGAAAATCGTAGCCCCAGTACCAAATAATCAATAGGATCAACCAGCTCCATTTATCACCATATTAATTCGCTCATCATCCTATGTCAATCTCATAGAGTAGTCAACTTCATCAAAATAAAAAGCGAGGAATACCTATCAATATACTCCTTCATAAGGCGAGTATGTGGCATTCCTTTACGCTGAGGAACTTACTCCCACACTTGCATAAAAAAGATATATCGATAGAAATGTTGAAAAGTAGAAGAAGCAAAAGAGGCAAAGCACAAGGCCCATTTTCAAAGCCTTACCAATCCTATTTACAGTCAAATCTAGCACAAAGAGATTGAAGTCTAAATAATCAAAATTAATATGAAAGATCAGACCATCTCCTCTCATCATTATGAGATCTAAAGAGCCATTCTACACCTTCTCCCGACAACTACAGTGGAAACTCTAGAAATTTGTTGGATGAGATATTATTTTTTCCTTCTGTAGGAAACTTTTAAAAGTTAAAGATTTTATTTAAAAGGGAAATCACTTTTAGCAAAATAAAACCAACCCATATGGTGATTAGATAAAAAATTTGCCAACACGCGATCTTTTGTCATACTTGGTGTAATTATCTAAAAATATAAAAAGTGTTAAAAAAAATCTTTGATTTTTTGTTTGAACTGGGGTGTTGTTGTACTAAACTGACTTTTTTTAAATGCAAAATCTGAATTTCAGCATTGTGTCTTATTAAGGAAGATAGAGAATATAATTTGGTGCAGCTTTTTCATCATTCAATTTTGTTCAAAAATTTATTCTATTTGTTATAAGTAACTCAAATCTTATTGCAGTTTTATAATTTCAATTATTGTATAAATTTTCTTATATTAAATAGAATTGATTATTTCCTACTGCATTTTGATTGTGGCTTTTACATAAGCAAGAAAGGTTGGCTGTTAACACTATTAAATAGGTTGGTTGTTAAAATATAATACCTTGTGTAGGAGGGTGGGATGATGGGTTTTCCTTTAAAGATTGTTTGTGGTGTTATCCGAGTTGTAGCCAGTCATAGATGACTGATTATGCTGACAAACATGGAGTATTTAATAGCTGGCATTTCTTGCTTATGCAATGATAGTACATAAATAAATTATTCCAATTGGTATAAAAAATGTTGAAAATACCACATTAAAACTTGATGTCATGCCTTACTAAATTATAAATTGATATATATATATATATATATATATATATATATATATATATATATATATATATATATATATATATATATATATATATATATATATATATCACGGATGATATTAACATAAATATTAATATCTTTGATAGTATTAGATATATTCATAATACATAAACAGATGATGCATATGAATATATATAAGGGGGTTTTGCGCGCAGGCGGTTCCGTTCCGGCGGCGCGGCGGCGGCCGGCCGGCCTGTTCGGCCGGTTCGGCTGCCCAGTCCGTTTCGGGTCCGATTTTCGGCCCGGACGGTCCGATTCGGACGTTTTTGGGGTCCCTGGACACGTTTTTCAACGTTCCGGACTCGATTACGACACTTTCGTAACTCAACGGGGCCTCTATGGTGAAGTTCGAGCAAGATGTTAATTTTTGGAAAGTATTTTTTGATGTTTAGACCAATACAAATTGTCGACGCATGTATTTTCGGACTCCTGGTGCTTCGACGTCCGAAAATAGGGGGGCAACTCATACGTCATCACAAAATTATCTTGATTGGGCACGAATCTCGAGGCAAAATCAGTTCGGAAACTTCAAAAATTAATTTTGGGAGCATATGAACTCCGATTTCAGCGAGCTTACAGTCAAACTGAGCGTCTCGGAAATACGAACCCAACGACTCCAAGATCAACCCAATCCGAGCCCAAATGAGTCCGAATCAAGGGTTCAAAGCGCTGTTGGAAGGTTCAAACCGCAATTTGAGTTACCAAACGGTCTCCGATTTTGACGAGCTTATATTCGAATCGAACGGCTCGACGAGACGAATCCAACGAGCCTAAGATCATTGAATTCCGACATCATTAAGGCCTTCAAATGACCAACAAACGGTGTATGATCAAAGGATTCGATATCGGCCGTCCATTCAAACCACTCACAATTCGCCCTTGATCTCACGCCTATTTACGGGCTATGCCACTCCAGAAAAACTATAAATAGAGCCCTCATTCTACACCAAAGGGGGCCGAAGCAAGAAGAGAAGGAAGAGGAGAAGGAGGAAGCTCCTCCTCGACCACCGCCGGAACCTCGCCGGACCACAGCCGGAGACTTGCCGGGCCACCGCCGAACCACCGCCGGAGCCTCGCTGGACCACCGTCGGAGCCTCGCCGGACCACCGCCGGAATTTCGCCGCACCACCATCTCAAGGCCCGACATTCAGGCTCGTCCGACCTCCATAACCAAACAACGGTCTTTCAGACCCTGATCTTCTGTCGACTATGGTCTTTCAGGCCTTCGTCGCCTACTACGGTCCGTCCAACCTCCATCAACAGACAACGGTCTTTCAGACCCCAGTCTCCTACCGCCTACGATCCTTCAGGCCTTCATCACCTACTACGGTCTGTTCGACCTACATCACCAGACAACGGTCTTTCAGACCCCAGTCTCCTACCGCCTACGGTCCTTCAGGCCTTCGTCGCCTACTATGGTCCTTCCGACCTCCATCAACAGACAACGGTCTTTCTGACCCCGGTCTCCTGCCGACTACGGTCTCCTGCTGACTACGATCCTTCAGGCCTTCATCACCTACTACGGTATGTTCGACCTACATCACCAGACAACGGTCTTTCAGACCCCATTCTCCTACCACCTACGGTCCTTCAGGCCTTCGTCGCCTACTATGGTCCTTCCGACCTCCATCAACAGACAACGGTCTTTCTGACCCCGGTCTCCTGCCGACTACGGTCTCCTGTTGACTACGGTCCTTCAGGCCAAACAAACCTGTATATGTAACTCCTACCATGTAATACAATCTATATGATGTACATTTGCTACATCAATCCAAGGCCTTCTCCTAAGGAAGGGCCTCATTTGTAATCGACTACAAATACTAGTGGATTCATTCAAACTGGGTCAGGCCCCGTGGTTTTTCCCCCTTTTTAGGGGTTTTTCACGTAAACTACAAATACTAGTGGATTCATCCAAGGGCCTCATTTGTAATCGACTACGAATACTCCTGGACGCAACAAACTTGAATGTGATTTATTTGATATGGTGTCAGTTTCACATGTTCGCAAGCCTGCACGATTAATTACATTTTAGGTCATGACCTAAGAATACTCTCGATTAGGGATGTTATTTTATTCTCTAATTTGTTTAGTGCATAGTGAGGTTCCTAAGTTCTTCTAATCTGATAGAGAAAAACTCTTATCTTCATCTTTAATGAGGATTAAATTTTTTAAATGTATGAAGATTTGATTAAAGCTATGATTTTAGAAGATTGTAGATTGATTTAGTAGCTTAGGAAGAATTATAGATTTAAAAATTTTTAGGAGTTAGAGAATACACATAAGGCGTGTATAATCTAGACTTATACTTGCCTAGAGTCAGTTGCTAGTCAACTTCCAAAATATAATCAATCACCCATGAATGTAAAAAAGGGTAGCTCTATCGTAAGGAATCAAGTATTTTTAATTCAAATAGTTTAATCAAGACCCTAAAATATGCAAATGTATCTAACTATCATCATGTATGATGATGCATGAGGCAAATGCATACAAAAAGTCTTTTATTCATTTATTTGGAAATATAAATACAACCTGGGTCTACGAGAAAGTAAGGTGACCAAGCTCCACTATAACATACTTGGATTTCTATACCTATGAATGAAATAGGTCTAAATATATTGCTTATTATCTTATGGCTCCAAGCCTGCACTATAGAATCCCAGAAAAGAACACCCTCCAAAGAAGAAGAGATTATCTTTTAGAGCCCCATACGTATGCATAAGCAATCACATTTAGCCTTTTATAACTTTTTAAATGCATACAACCTGATCTAATTATAGTCTAAATATTTTACATTTATATTTAATTATTTCATATACATGTTCACCTAGGTATATTTTACTTCACCTTACTTTTACAAGCAAGCTTAGATGCTTTCTACTTTGCTTTTATTCTTGAAATAAACAAAAGGTGCCATAAACATAATGTAACATTTGCATGAATGTAGTGTAGGTGTATACAATTTAATAAAATAAAGTGCACCAACAAAGAAGTTGATATACATGTCATGATATTCAGAGTTTTAAAAGTAAACAAACACACCAACGATACCCTCCAGGCAAAGCTACATGCATCTTACCGAAGACACTACAACCTAACCTAAAACTAGAGTTAGTGATCCCAGCAAACAAGTTCTAGTGTGTGTATAAGCTATGTGGTTTGGGATAGGCCCTAGGTTTATCATTATTTGAAGTTTTCTAACACTTTTATTATGTTTGTTTAAAGTCAGAGGACATTTAGATTGAATTTGAGTTAGTATTTTAATCCTTAAACTTTTCAATCAAACACACATTTGCCTTCCTAAAAGGAGTCAAATATAAGAGTATACAAGCTTTAATATCTAAGTATTTTATTATTAATTTTTGAATGATTTATTTAAATTGAATAGAAATTGCCTTATTTTACACCAAGGCTATGACATTTATTTCATCATTTTTGGTGCTAACTTAATAGACTTATAAGCCAAGATTACTCAGCAATTATCTTGGTTAATTATGTTTGATTGTCGTTACTATTATTTATTGGTTTGAATTGATTGAGTTGAATATTTATTGAATTATTGAGATTTTATTAAATTTCTTTGATTTTGAATTATTTTTAATGATTGAGTTGACTTGAAGTTTTACTTTTTGATTTATTTAAAATTTTAAGTATTAATGATTTTTAATAAATATTAGATTTAATTTAGAGTTTGATGCCTCTAAGTTTATGTGATTTGGACTTTTTTTTTATTAGTTATAGATTTTATACATTCATCCTTTTAATTAATAAATTAATTGACTTAATTAATAAGCTTTACAATTTCAATGGTTTCATATTTAGCATTTAGTTCTAAATGGCTTAAGCTTTAAAGTATCTTGTTAAGACTTAATTTGGATTTATTATGATTAATAAAGTCCTATTTTAATTATGCAAGTGTATGTTGGATACACTTATTAACAGACCAAATGATCTCCAATTGCAGTGGGATTTAAATTATATGTTCTTCAAAACATGTGCTTCAAACTCATTGAAATTGGCTTTATCAAAGCCTTCCTAGATTTCATAATTAATCACCCAGGGTAAACTCAACTATACACTTGGGGATTTAGTTTAGGCAAGCTAGTTATTGGATTGGGTAATTAATCAAAACTACGCATCCCTAGATTTAGAACTAATGAGTAATGTCCTACTCACTAGTGAGTTATTAGTTTTGGAAAATTAAATGTAGGATTTCTACAATGACCTAAGGCTTAGGGTGATCCTATTCACATGCAGGACTTTGAAGACATATGGGATCCTAAGTTTTAGATAATTTATCTCACTAGAGTAAGTAAACATTGCAACTGATTTGCTCTCGCCTTGCAAAGGTGAGATGGAGAGAAGAGGAAGCCCAAACTCGTTGTCCAAGTATCTCCACATTTCCTTCCAAATAACACAAAGAAAGCTGGTATGTGTTAGAATTTAATGCAATATAATTTCCAAATTTATATTCATATAAAACTCATGGTGATGCTCAAGAATCTTTATACACATTAATATAAGGCATTTCTTCAAGTTCCTCCTCTCATGAATTATGAAAATATGCAACTTAACATAGAAATTCATTTACAAAGAAATATGATTTCTTTTGCAAATCTTCATGTCAACTCTATACAAACTATTCTCATATTGACTTTAGAGTACAAAAATTCAAAAGAGATGCTACACAAAGAACATTATTCAAGACCACTCTTATTTATTGCTTCATCTCAATAAGCATATGTTAAGTGCAAACAAATGAATGAAAGAATAAAGCTCTACTCCTCCCCACAAACTCAAAACCCTTTTAACATAATTATTCATCACTACATTGAATAGATATATACTCAACATTGAGACATAAAGCATATGAGGTTGTCCAACATGATTATAAATCTTTGTATTAAGGGTGACTTCTAAAGCATGCCATTGAATATACTTCATCTTGAAATTTATATAATCACCAAAATTACATATTAAATTTGACTTTTCATATATTTATAATCATATTAATTCTTATGGATTTGAGTATAATGATTAAGATACTTAACATCATAATTTAAGTAAACTTTAAATCAAATAGAGATCGATGTGTGAATTTACATGAATAGAGAAAATTAATTAAAGTCTTGTTTGGGATAATTTTTTTGCTTCTTTCTAAAACCGCTTTGTAGTACAAAATATAATTAAAGCCTTGTCTGCTGTCAAATGGAGATTGATGTGTTAATTTCTAAAGCTGCTTTCTAGAAATTTTTGTACTAAAAAATCATTTTAGAAAGCAGTACGAAAGCATTCCCAAACGAAGCTTAAGTTGCCAACAACTTTGATTTGCAAAGAATTTGAATCTATATGAATTTTATTATAAGTAATTTTTGCTTTGATCAAATTAATGCCACGTTGGTTTTATAAAACAATTTGTCAGAAGGATATTTGCATGACAAGCTCTCCAACTCTCTCCTTTCATTAGAGTTTTAGGCAGGGAAACTGAACATGCTCGTCATGACATATGTCAACCCTTACCACCAGCTTCTATTCATTTAAATAAAACAATAATCTTGTAGAGATATTTTTTATTAAAGCCAAACTACATATATGACTCATATCACATCTTATTTGTAACTAATGTTTTTGACAGGAAATATGTGCTATAATTAGTGAAGCATTGGCACAAAAATAATATACAATTATTTTCTTTGCTTTTTTTTCCTTTTGGGCTCAAAATGGACAAAATGACTATGAATGTGTATGCATATGTCAAATAAAGCAAATCAATTCTGACATAAATTGAAATTAAATCAAATTAGCTTATAAGTTGATCTAGCTCAAACCAGAATTATAATGAAAGACTTAAAGCTGATTTTAGCCATCCAAAATAATTAACTAGAACTATAATCAGATATCCAATGAATATTAAACCATTCCTATGAAATCATTAAAATTTTCAAGATATTTTTTATTTGTATGTAAACTTTAGAATCCCTAAAAGATTTTGTATGAGTTTTCTATTGAAAATTAATTATAATTGATACATCACAAAAAAATTATCTTGATCGGCATTAATCTCGAGGCAAAATCACGTCTCAGAAAGACAAACCCAACGACACCAAATTCGACTCAATCCGAGCCCAAATGGGTCCGAATCAAGGACCCGAACTGTTGTTGGAAGGTTCAAACCACAATTTGGATTACCAAAAAATTTGTAAACGTGACATACCTATTGTAGAATCGAGCAGCTTGACAAGACAAATCCAACGATCCCAAGATTGCGGAATTCTGACATCATTAAGACCTTCAAATGTCTAACGAACGGTCCATAACCAAGGAATTCAACATCAGCCGTCCATCAAAACCACTCCCCATTTACCCTTGATCTTCCTTCTATTTATGGTATAAATAGTCCCCTCTTCCTCTTGAAAAGGGACCCCTAAGCCTATGGAGAAAAGAGAGATTGGAGGTCGCTCTTGCCTCCATGCCTCCTTGACCACCGCCTAGAGTTCCGTCGCACCACCACCTGAAGTCATGAGTTCCGCCGGATCACCACTTAATGCCCAGAGTTTTGCCAGACCACCACCTGAGGCCCGAACTTCTGCCAGACCACCACCTGAGTTCCAGACTTCCTCTTGACCACCCCTTGAGGATCTGAGCTCCGCCAAACCACCATTTGAGGCATTGAATACTGCCAGATCATCACTTAAGGCCCAAAATTTTGCTGGACCACCACCTGAGGCCCAGAATTCTGCCAGACCACCACCTAAGGCCTGGACTTTTGTCGAACCACCACTTGAAGCTCTGAGTTCCGCCAAACCACCACCCGAGGCCCAGACATCCACCAGACCACCACCTATGGCCCTGACTTCTGTCGGACCACCACCAAAGGCTCGAAGTTCTGCCAGACAACCACCTGAGGCCCTAAGTTTTATTGGACCACCACTTGAGGCCTTGAGCTCTTCTAGACCACTACTTTAGGCCTTGAGTTCAGCTGGACCACCATTTGAGGCTCTAAGTTCTGTCATACTACCACTTGAGGCCCTGAGCTCCACCAGACCACCACCTAAGGGCTTGAGTTCCACTGGACTACCACTTGAGGCCCTGACCTCCACCGGACCACCACCTGAGGCCCTGAGTTTTACCAGACAACCACTTGAGGCCTTGAGATCTACTATACCACCATTTGAGGTCATAAGCTCTGTAGGACCACCACTTAAGGCCCTGAATTCTGCTAGTCCATCACTTGAGGCCTTTAATTTTATGGGATCACCACTTGAGACCTTGAGTTCCGCCGGACCACCACCTGATGCCTTGAGTTCGACCAGACCACCGCTTGAGGCCTCAAGTTCCGTCGGACCATTACCTAAGGCCCTAAGTTCTACCGAACCACCACTTGATGCCCGAAGTTCTACTTGACCATCATTTGATGCCCGGGATTTCTCCATACCACCAAATGATGTCGTACTTCTGCCAGACCACCGCCCGATACAGAAGTTCTGCCAAACCATAGCCAGGATACCAACTTACGCCTGAATTTTTAAGTAGCACCAGACTTCTGCTAGTCCACCAAGTGAAGTTAGACTTTTATCCACATTTATCACTAGATTTCAACTATATAGTTGGTATTTGTAATATGATCGCCCTCAAGAATGAGTTAACCCATTATAATCTACTTGAATTCTAGTGGAATCATTTTTAATTGTGTCAGGCCCCATGGTTTTTCACCTTCCCAGGATTCTTCACATAAAAAACCTTGTGTTCTCTGTGCATGAGCTGGATATATGTCAACGTTAAGACATAGGGGTTTAACTCTATTGCCATGTATATTCTACCCCGTAATAGTTTGTGCTGTCTATGAGAAACTCAATCCCTTAATCCTAAGCACCAATTCGATGATTAACAAGCACAATAATCATATATTGGGAGCCTCTCGCTCAAACTCACATAAATCTAAAAATTAATTTATGACCCATTGACACCAAGTATCTGTCTCTTTTTATCCAAGAGCAAAAAATGCTACTAGAGAAGAAAATTCAGGACCTTCCCTAGATGATTTCATTAGAAAGATGAAGGAATCTCATAATGAGATCCTTCAACTCCTATGAGAGACTCGACGACCAGCACTAGCACCACAAGAAGAGATTCTTCTCCCTCAAGATCCACCAAGACTCAAAGATATTCAACCCGAACATCTTCATGTTGATATTCCCCTTCCTCCATCAAGGATGCATCCTCATACACATCAAGATAATGAACTTGCTGACATAACAAGCTCTACTCATTCTATGTATGCAGGTCGCCAACCTTGTATTCCTCCAGATATCTTAGAGGACTCAAAACGATAACACATTATTGAACTCCATCATAATGCCCTAGGTCATGGATTATAAAGATTAGTCCAATAAGAGTTTATCGTAGGAGGTATAAGACAACCTCGTCGTCAGTGGGACTTTTTGGAGTCTTTATCCTTGACCGAAGCCATCCTTCAACATCCCATTCCGTAAGGATTTAAACTACCAAGTATCGATTTTTATGATGGGACATCTGACCTGTACGAGCATATTGATCAATATAAGACCACCACTTGAGGCCCTGAGCTCTGCCAGACCACCACGTGAGGCCCTGAGTTCTATCGGATCACAATTTAAGGCCCAAAGTTCTACCGGACCACCACTTGAGGGCCGAACTTCTGCCAGACTACCACCTAAGGCTCAAACTTCTCTGGACCACCACTTGAGGCCCTAAGCTCTACCATACCACCACTTGAGGCCTTAAGTTCTGTCGGACCACCACCCGAGGCTTAGACTTCTGTCAGACCACCACCTAAGGCCTAAACTTTAACCAAACCTCCACTTAAGGCCCAAACTTCTACTAGACCACCACCAAGGCTCGATGTTCTACATGACCAATACCTAAGGCCCTAAGTTTTGCCAAACCACCACTTGAGGCCCTAAGCTCCATTAGACCACCACCTAAGGCCCTAAGTTATGTCGGACCACCACTTGAGGCCCTAAGTTCCACTGGACCACCATTTGAGGACTTGAGCTCTATCAGACCACCACTTGAGGCCCTCAGTTTTGCTGGACCACTACTTGAGGCCCTAAGTTTCTCTAAACCACCACTTGCGGCCCTGAGCTCCGTCGGACCACCACTTGAGGTTCTAAGTTCCACCGAACCATCATGTGAGGCCCATAGCTCCGTCGGACCACCCAAGGCCTTGAGTTATGTTAAACCAGCACTTGAGGACTTGAGTTTCACCGGACCACCACGTGAGGCCCTAAGCTCTACTAGAGCACCACTTGAGGCTCTGAGCTCCACCGAACCACCACCTGAGGCCCTAAGTTCCATCAGATCATCACTTGAGGCCCTAAGTTCCACCGGACCACCACCTAATGCCCTCAACTCCACCAGACCACCACCTGAGGCCTCGAGTTCCATCAGACAACCACTTAAGCCCCTCAATTCTATTAGACCATCATTGATTGACCAAAGTTCTACCAGACTATCACTTGATGCCCCGAGTTCCACCAGACGTCCATTTAACTCCAGACTTATGTCGAACCACCGCCTGATGTTAAAGTTCTGCCAAAGCATCACTAGGCTACCAACTAACACCCAAATTTTTAAGTAACACCAGACTTCTACCAGTCCACTAAGTGATGCTGGACTTTCATCCCCATATATCACTAGATTTTAATCATACGGTTGTCATTTGTAATTTGATCGCCCTCAAGGATGAGTCAGTCCATTATAATCTACTCAAAAACCTTGTGTTCTCTGTATGTGAGCAAGATATACGTACAATGCTAAGACATAAAATTTTAACTCTATCGTCACGTATACTCTAGCCCGCAATAATAATAATATAATATTATTATTTTATATAAAAATAAAATATCCTAAATCACTACTTTTCCTTATTTCTTCTCATTTTCCAAAAATAGTTAAGAGAGAACTTTTGGGAAAAAAATTAAGACAAAGAGAGGAGAGATTAAGATAAAGAGAGGAGAGAGAATGAGGAAAACTTGATTTTGGGCGACTTCGGGTAGTTTTCGTCCGTCGACCCAACTAGGAAATTTATTTATCTTAAGGTAAGTCATATTATGTACATCTCAATTTTAAAAAATGCATGAATTTAAGCAAATTTTTTATTAATATTTTTATACGTTAGCGATAAATATGGATAACTTGACACTAGTAAAACTTTCACCGCATAACCTTTTATATGTTATAGACATTAAGGTTATGCATATTTTGAATATTTTTTAAAATTTTTACAACAAAGATTTTGATATTTGTGAGGATTTTATTGAATAAAAAAATTGTTGTGTTATACAATAAAAGTTTTAAAATATCATTTTATACAATCCCTTATAATTTGATAATTTTTTAAAAAGTACATTTTTTCCTATTAGAATTTTTTATTATCTATCATTATACAATACTGTGAAATTTTGATACATGTTCAATTACTCTTTAATTGCTATAATGCTATGATATATGTGCATATGTAATTAAATTTTATCTGTTGGGAGTCATAAGGGGCCAGAATCCTCTGAGATTCTTTCTTTATCATAGAATTATTGGGAGCTATATGATGCCAAAATCCTTTGAGATTTTGTCTCAAACAGAAATATTATGCACAAAAAAAGGGGATCATAAGGGGTCATAATCCTTTAAGCTTTTGTCTAGATTTAGGAAATATGGTTTAAATTTCAATTTATTTACTTGTTAAGTATTATTATTTAAATCAAAAAAATAATTACCATGTATTTATTATATCTCTCAATATATATAGTAATTTATTTAAACTGCATTTAATTGCTTTTAAATATTCAACAAAATATTTGATAAAAGAATATTTAAAAATTTAAATTAGTTTATGTGGCTTACTGAACTATTGTAGCTCACGATGATTTTTCTTCTAGTTTTTAGGATCTAAGAAGGGGAAGAGATTGTTGACTAGTAGTTTAAGATCAAATATAAGGTTATAGGTATTTTGTTATTTTGATTTTTATGCAATAATGGGTAATTAAATGTTTAGTTATGTAGTTTTTGCATGTAACAATGTACTATAGTGTAAATATATTTTTTGATGAAATGAAAGGAATATGATGGATGATTTTATTTGTAGTATTTAGACGTCTTAATAGCTCTATAGTCTGTAATTTATTTCAATGAATATTAACAAAAAATATGAAATAATTCTAAAATTACATATTAGGATTTATTTGTTACAGCTTAACATGATAGGATCTATCCTGGTCGGGTTGGGTTGTGGCAATTCTAACCTAAGCAATATAACTTAAGAGAAGATTCAAATGGAGTCAACTTTAATTAGGGGTATCAATATTTGACCTGGCCTAAAACTCAACCCGGACCCAACCAAAAAAAAGGATTTGAGTCAACCGATTTATCATAATGGCAAGATTTGGGTTCAATAAGTTGACCTGTTTCAAAAATCGAGTCAGGTTTGAGTTGATCCAAAAACCTGTAAGTGACCAAAAAAACCTGGATTCAACACATTTCATCGGTCGAATCACCGGTGCAATCCAATTATATCAAGTTTGATACAAAGATGGTTTTATAAGATGGATCGAACTGGTCACCTGACCGATTCATGGTTGAACCAGTCGGTCTGGTTTGATTTTCAATACATTATGAAGAACAAGAAAATACAACCAATAATAACCATCCAAATACACATCAGATCATTTCTTCAAAAAAGTTACATTGGAATGAGTAATGATCATACACTTTCTCATGGTTTTCTTCTTTTATTTTCTTCATTTCAACTGCTGCAGTTGCAAGAATGTAAACAATAATTATATCTTATCTTTAGCAAACAAGCCTTCATCTTTTCTCAGTTTGCATTGGAGATAGCAACTACTTTGTTTGGTTCTTCTAGATAGGATGAGCAGCATATTTTTCTCACGACTTGAATGGAGGACAAATAATAACAGCAAGTGGGGAGATCAGAGGTTGCTATAGTGGATTCGGGATAGGAGATCGAGTAAGCAGTTAGGGAACGTTGGTTATAGAATGGCCTAAAGTATGGGCAACTGGACGATGACAACCGATAGCGTTAAGAAACTATTGTGGTTGGGATGGCCTACAAATATTTTAATTTTTCTATAAATTGTGCTTTACTATTTAGATCGTACTGTCTGATTTAGATTATATTGTATGATCTATCATTACAAAAATTAATTAAAATATATTAGTTAATTGAAAAAATTATTTTAAAGTATAACTAATCGTACAATATGAACACCACGTCATACTGAGTGATTAGTTATAATCAGAAACATCGCCGTTAATTATTTTATTCAAAAATTTTTTAAATTTAGTTTTTATTCTATTAGCACTGTACGAACCTAATCATATTGTATGATGTTTAAAATATTGTCTAATTTATCTTTAGGTAATCTTTGGAAAGAAGATTGCCTTTGGTGATAAAGGACCTGATTACTCTATCATATTATTGGTGAAAAGGATTCAGGCACTTGTTATCACCAGGAGGGTCAAAGGAATTCATGCACTCCACCTCATCAGGAGGGTGAAAGGGATCTAGGCAACTCCGTCGCATCGAGGAGGTAAAAAGGATTCGGCTACTTCGTCGCACCCGGGAGGTGAAAAGGATTCAGCTACTCCTCCGCACCGAGGAGGTGGAAGAGATTTGTAAGGGCTTATTCATCTTATTGTGGGGTAAAATGAGAGTTACTATGTTTTAGTGCAATTCTTAGAGTTGTGGGCTCCACGGAGTGTACGTAGGTCAAGATTAATCAAAACACTAAAAATCTCTAGCGTGTTTGTTCTTTTCTTTAACTTTTATGTTTTTAAATTTTACTTCTTGCATTTTTGTTTATTACAAATCTGTGATATGTGAGTTCTTTATTTTGCATAAATAGAAAATATTGTCTTTGCACAAGAAGAAAAAAATCATAAATAAAAAATTGAAAAAATATTTTTTTTGCAGGTGTTATTTAAAATCAAAATAAAGTTTTATTTAGATTGATGTTGTCAAATTATTGTTAATTCTTAACAACCCACATTTGAAGATTCATAAAGGGTGTCAGCTTCTTGGAATGTTAGAGTGAGAAGGGAGATTGGGTTTTGATAGCCGATGGGTGGGGGAATGGTTGATTTACTTCAAGATGTTTGGCATATTGGGGCAGTTGGTTCAACTAACATCGGAAGAAGATGGAACCCTGACTGTGTGCAACTATTGTTCAAGAGATAGGAGAGAATGAGAGATGTTGCATGAAATGTGAATTGCATAGACTCTTACCCCCTTGCATGCCATCCAAGAGGTGAAAGAATGAGTCCCTCTTTTGTTTTAAATTAAATGTACCTAAATATAAAGATAGAAAGAGAGAGAAGGGATCCCTTGGAGACGTAACGATCCAATCTTTTTTGCTAAATAAGATTCATATCGAAAGATTTTATGTATGGAATGAATATGCACATGCAAGGTTCAAATCCACACAAGATATTCATCAAATTAATGTCGATCAGATCACACATATTTTAAAATATGATAAATTATGATATGCAATCAAAAGAAATAATTTTTCAAAGCCATCGATAAGTTGAGGTAAAATAAGCGAGGTGACACTTCATCAGACATAGTGGGGCAACGTACATGAAGGTGGATCGACCCACAAAATGAGCACTAAAGCCCTACTATATATTTCATGCAAAAAAGTAGGTCAAAAACATCCACTATAACTCCCCAAGCCCCATAAAAGGAAAGAAAGGGGGGGGGGGGGGGCAATAGATCTTTCCTCATTTCTTAAGAAAATGATATATTGTGTCCTTTTCTTAGTTTAAAATCTGTAGTAGAATGCCCTTTCTTTCATTACTCTTGTACATTTGGCTTGGATAATAAAAAATTTATGTAGATCCATATTCTCTCTCTCTCTCTCTCTCTCTCTCTCTCTCTCTCTCTCTCTCTCTCTCTCTCTCTCTCTCTCTCTCTCTCTCTCTCTCTCTCTCGATCATATTTTGACTCCATCATCTTCACCTCTAAGCTCTTAGTCCACATGTAGTCTGAAGTGCGTCCCTACATCATCCACTTAAAAAAATGATCCAAAAATCCCACTTGTTGAATGTAGGTGTGGTCGGTTACTCTATTCTATTATGTCCTCATTTGTTAAATGTTGTTTTTGGAGGTTAATAGAAGTTATAAATGGAAGTGGAGTTATAAGCATGCATCATGACATATACATTATACTCATGCATTACATATTCTGATAACTTAACAAATTGAATATAAATGATATTCTGACCTAGTTCTACTAAATCCTGAATTTATGTATGAATTTTGATGAATGAAAATATTAAGTGATAGTGAAATATTGATAATAGTGTTCTTTTACACCTCTGATATTTCTGGTATAACTAATTGTTAAAGTATAAGTGATAGTTCTAAAACTAATAATACTTTAATAATTTTAGTGAATTATGTTACACAAATACTTTATTTATGCTTTAATGTTTTATTTAATAATTAGATATATTATTATCAATATTTTAATTAGATATTGATATTTGTAATGAGTCAGTGATAGAAGTCTACTGAGCTACTTGTTTTCACCTTGTGATACTTTCTAACATTTTAGGAAAATGGAAAGCTAAACCAAACAGAGAGAGAAATAGGGATAGTGTCTTTTTGTCCGGGACTATTAAGTTATTCTTTTATACTCCAGTTTGAATTCTTTTGATGTGTGTATTTACTATGCTATAAATTATTGTATATGTATTTTGAGAAATGGAAATGAAATGACGTTTAGATTATTATTACTATTTAGATGCAATAGTCAGCTCTAGTTTATTCTAATTTGAGATTGAGTTAACATGTATGATTAGACATTCAATTCTTACATTAAATCTTAGGGAGTCACATATATTGGATCATGTATTATTGTTGTCCACATTTTATATGTGGCAAGCCTTTGCTCAAGCATACTTTCCTATACGATGGCTTCACTACACTTTTTATCATGACTCATAAATGTATCTATATGACTTTGAGTTTTAGTGATATGTGTGTGCATATGTTAATTTCGTGCTAGGTGTCTAACACATCAAGTTGTGAGGTGTACCTATAGCATCTACCTCTCATGGAGGACATGGCTTAATTCTCAAAGTACTCTTTAGATGGAGTAGCATTAACAAATTTGTATAAAGAGTTCAAAAAAGTCATAATGATTAGTTGCATGTATATGACATAATATTTGCATCTTCTGTAGGTCTGGATATGGGAGTATAGGTGTAAGTGAGCAAATCCAGTTCACAAGTCAGCTTGAGCTCAGCTCGTTAATAAGATCACGAGTCGAGCTTATCGAGCTACGAGTTTGAGCTCGAGCTTATACTTGATCTTGTATATTAAATGAGCTTGAGCGAAAGCTTGTTGAGTCACATAATTAACTTAAAATATTTTAAAATTAATTTAAATTAACATTATATAATAGATTTTAATATTTTTAATAAATTATATATTAAAAATAAAAATTCTATAAAAACATGATATTTTTATTTAAAATTAAGAAATTGGGCTCAATAATCGAGCTACACTTGAGCTTTCCAAATGAGCTCGAGCAATCGAGCTGACCTCAAGCTTATAAACTTTTTAACAAGTCGAGCTTGAGCTTGAGCTCAATTAAATCTAAACAAGCTTTGTTCGATTAGGCAGATGTTCAACTCAACTTAACTCATTTACACCCTTATATGGGAGCTTTTGCATGTTGGGAGACCAATGTTATATATTCCTTACCTTAAGGAGCTTAAAAGAAAAGCTTAGAATACATGTACTTAAGTAATATTAAAATGTGTAAGTTCTTACATTTAACTTTTTCAAAGTTGTAATTGCTTATAATTTCTTTTGTAGGTGGAATGAAAATCAAGCTAAGGAGATATGACCTAGCATTATTGAGTTTTATAGGGATGAGATTGTTTGCCTCTCATATGCTTGCACCAAGTTGAGTGGCACTTTTTAGATTGGCTCCTCATGAGAAAATTTGGAGCTATACAATGTATAGACATGGATTTGATGGAGCCCATTTTCAAGAGACTAGATGAAAGGGGAAGACAAATATGGATACAATGGAGTATCATAATGCACCTATAGGCATAGACCAAATTACCATTTTTTAATTATTTTAAATTTTATAAGGCAATGGTAATATGATAAATTAAATATGTAGTGTGGTCCTATTTTTTTTCTTTTTACTAGGTATTTTAAAAATGAGAACATGTTTGCACAGAGCAATTTACAATAATAACAATAACTTCTTTTCATTTCTTAAGAAAAATATCTAGATAAAATTGACTTCTTGGAAGAAGAAAAAAAATTACATAGAATACTTTAGACAAGAAAAGAAGAAGAAAAGAAGAAGAAGACATTCAGATATGAATGTCATCCTCTGTTGTTTATGATCTATCTTCCTTTTATTAAGCAACTAATTATGCAAGATTGAAATTCAGTGATGACTAGCAATAAAGAATACTCAAATCGATTTCGTATTTGTTAGCATTATGTTCTAGATAAATTTTTTTTCTTCATCCATAAGCTAGCTTATCATAAAAGTTTAATATAAGCATATCCTCTAAGAAACCCTCTTGTCGATGTGGTATACCATTTAAACTTGACTCCTCACCAATCGCAATTTCTAATTTGGGCTGTAAAATTCTATTGTGCCTCATTTGCATGAAAAGCAGCCTTAATGTATGATCATCAGTCTTCTAAATCTCTCTTACAATAACTTTCATCCACATATGATAAGAAATTTATATGTAGGATCAGTATAGTTTTCCTGACTTGTGTGTGTAATCTATCTTCCAATAAAAATATATATTGTTCATAGATTGGTCGGAAAAAAATAAGGGATAATTGTATTGCATCTAATTTGATAACATAATAGATGACTTAAAATTTTCAAGCCACCACACCATAATTGATTGCATTGTCAACAAACTAGTTGATGAAATAATAATGGCCAAGTATACTACATTCATTAAATTAGATGAGAAATAATCACTTGTTCTCAAAAATTCTCATTTTGAATTGAGAAAAATTAAAAATAAAATGTACAACATAATTAACACATGTTTGTATTTAAAAAATGGGATATTAAAATTAAAGCCAACACTTATTAAAAAATTTAATCATAAATTGATTAAAAATTTTGCTATAAGAAATATGAACATTCAATATGCATGGCCAAAATGATTTGTGAAATTATCTCCAAGTTAATCAAGATAAAGCTAATAAGGATGTTTATGGTTTTATTATTTATTTAAGAACTTGCTATACTAACAAAATCTCCTTAATGTCAAATAAAAGTCATCACCAGGGGTGGAAATAAATTGATTAAAAATTTCGCTATAAGAAATATGAACATTCAATATGCATGGCCAAAATGATTTGTGAAATTATCTCCAAGTTAATCAAGATAAAGCTAATAAGGATGTTTATGGTTTTATTATTTATTTAAGAACTTGCTATACTAACAAAATCTCCTTAATGTCAAATAAAAGTCATCACCAGGGGGGGGGGGGGGGGGGGGAACTTATAAGTACTTGTTGGTGTTGCCTCAAATTTGGCTCGATCCTTTACTACAAGAAAATGAATCAATAGCGACCATTTTCTTTAGAGATAAAAAGATAAAGAAAATGGTTGCTAAATATATCTTTTAGCTATCAAAAGTGACTAAAGCCTCACAACGTCTTAATTATATCCTTGATTGTCGTACACTGTGTAGATGTGTCGGGGGGTCCAAGGGGGCAGTGCCCCATAGCGGGGTTCGAGATGACCTGTCAGGACGCAGGGTTAAGGGCAGCGCCCTTGCGCTGCCCCTGAAACAAATTTTAGTTATACGGATATTTTTGGAATTCAAATTAATAAATAAAAATGATGAATTCTCTTTACTATTTATTATTCTATTTGGTTTATTATTTCATAACAATAACACCTTTACATAATGTGTTTAATTATGTTAGGGGGAAGACCATAGTATTTTAAAAATTTTAGTTTGGGGGGGGGGGGAATTGCCTAAAAACCTGTACAATAAAGAATACAAAATAGATGGAGTGGGATAAATTACCTAAATATTCATATAGATGGGGGGTTAGGGAGGGGGGAGTGGTGTTGACCTCATTTTTGTATGAGGTCGCTAGGACTTTTTCCCAGACTCCAGTTCAACCTTGATCCCATATCAATCTAGCCTCTATACCACTCTAGACTGTAGGATCTTCCTAGAACCAGACCCTAGGATATCCTCTAGACTTCATACCTTAGGATCTACTCTAGACCTTAGGATTCTTCTAGACTAATCCAGAGTTTAAGACCAATCTAGAATCTAGGATCCTCCTAGACTCCAGACCTTAGGATTTTCTTAGACTCTAGGACCCTTCTAGATTCTAGAATTTAGGATCCATCCAGGCCCTATAACTCTTCTAGATTCTAGACCTTAGAGTCCCTCTAGATTCTAAGACCAATCCAAATTCAAATAAATCAAAACTCTTGATCAATCTAGATCTCAAACTAACCTAGACTTCAAACCTGTCTAGACTCCTAGGCAATTCAATCTTCAGCTTAATCCAGACTTGAATATTTGATCAAACCTTCTATCAAACTTTAACCCTATCCTATCATTTATGATCATTTGTAATGATCATAAATGACGTGGATAATTCAAATCCAATCAATCAAATTTGAAACCCAATTCAAATCAAAATACTAAGTCCAGAGGCCCTGCCCCAAAAGCCTTATCCATGGATTTTTCAAATACTTTAAACCACAGTCAAATGACCTCTGATTTAGAGACTAAAAATTGAATATTTAAAGGACATGTCTCTAGCGGCAACCCTCCAAATTTGAGCCCATTCTGTGGTCTCTAACCCCAAAAATTGAGTTGAAATCTAAAGAATGTAAAACCTTCAAATATTTACAACCTACGCCACTAGACCTGACACCCGGTGGATTTTGACCTTGGAGCTTTCTCCAAAGCCTCCAATCACTTCCAAAACTTTGATCCTAACCTATTGAGCAGCAAATTGTATTGTGGTGGACTCATTTGACCCCTAGTTAACCAGGGGTTAAAATGACCAAAATGCCCCTTAGGGCAATTTTGGAGTTTCCATAAACTTCAATATAACCTTTTCAAATAAAATCCCAGAACCTCTTCTAATGCATCCTAATCACCATTAGGAGTGCAATGGACCCAAGCCCAGTCCCTGGTCGAGCCTGGTTAACCAGATCGACCTTTTTGACAAAAATACCCCTTAAGGGTTCAAATATTAATTTCAAATCAAATGAAATCCAAATTGCTTGGAACCACTTCCAACAATTTTTGAATATCAAACCAAACCTGTTGAGCCCAAACTCGAGTTCTGGGTCTACCTGGTTAACCAAGTCAACCTAGATTGACCCAAATACCCCTTAATATTTTAAATGGGCTATTTTAACCCATTTGACATTTCAAACATCTTTTAAGGCTCCAATCAACTCCAAATCATGGCTTACACATTTGTTTATGAAGGACCAATCAAACCCAAATGACTTTGACCAAGTCAACCCTGCATCACTTGGTCAAATTCCTCTAATATTTTGTGTTTTCACTTAAACTCCAAACCTTAAGCCTAGAGATCTCTCCAATTTGTCCAATCAGTACCCCTCCCATGCCACATCACCCTATTTGACCTATTGACTTGTCAAACCAATCAAAAAATGGTCAAGGGGGCTTTTAAATGGTCCAAACCATGGATGACATGCACTCCTTTTATTCCAACTCATTCTAACCATCTAGAGCCACTCTAGAACCCTCCTAGGACTCCCTTCAGCCCTTGGATCTAGATCTAATAGCCCTCAAGGCTCCATGTGTCCATGAGAGAACAAGAGGACACTTCACACCTAGGATGTCCTTGGCCCATCCTTTCTCTTTGCTCCCACCTACCCCTTAGACTGATGGCAACATCCTAGAGCCTAGCCAAGCCATCCATGCCATCCCTTTGGCTTGGAGTAGGTAGAATAGGGCAAAACTATAAAGGGAGCCCTAATTTCTTCCCTTGGCATTCTCTCACTGTTCAAGCCTCCCCAGACAAAAATCTCATTTCATTTGAGCTCTCTAGAGATCCCTCAAGCCTTCCTGATCGAAACCCAGCTGTTAGAAGCTCTCCGGCGATGATCCTCCGGCCATCCTAGCTTCTAACCCATCTCAGGTGGAGACCCCCAGATCTAGAGCATTTTGAGCTGGGACTTCAACTAGCAAATTAAGCATGGACAATTTACAAGCTCAGAGAGTCCAAGAACGCAAAAATCCAACGATTAGATTAGGTATAATCTCGAAACCTATTCTAGAACACTTAGTTTAAAATAAATTTTGATTAAGCGCTTTTTAAGTTATCAAACTACATCCCCATTAATTATGTTCACAATACCTAGCCATGTTTAAAATTTCAGGAAGAATAACCAATTAGATTGAGAGAAAACTAAAAAACATCGAGCTTAGGGCATCTTTCATAGTTTACATGTATAGGACGCTTTTTGAGTCATTGATCTTGCAATAAACGGCTAAGATCACATTATTCTGTGATCATCCGTAACAGTGCAATTTGACCTACTATGAAATTTCTCGTTCAGCGCAATCACAACCGTCCATTCTAAATAGCCGGAGATCGAGGGGCTCCTAATATGTGCTGACGTGGATTAGTGGGATGGCGGCCGCAATTCATAATTTAGTAATGATTGCCTGTGCACAATCATTGCTAACTACTGCGCCACCAACCAATCATAAGCACGCATTTTAGGCTCCGCTAATTTGCACCTACCACGTCTCATCCGTCATCACCGAGGCTATTAAATGATTTACAATTTAATTTTAAATCATTTTAAAACCATTTTTCTTTTTAAAATTTTATATATAATTAAATAAAAAATAGAAAACTTAATATTTTATATTAAAATATCCAATAATTTAAATCCTTTAATTTAAATTTAAAATTTTTTTAAAATATTAAATTATTTTAAATAATTTTAAAACACCTAATTCAAAATGTTTAATTACTATTTACTTAAATAATAAGTTAAATATTTTTCTAATTTTAAAAGTTTACATATTAAAATATGTTAAATAATAAAAAATAATTTTAAAATTTTTTAATTTGAAATTCAATAAATTTAATGTATATTTTAATTTTTTTATTAATTAAGTATTTAAATATTAATAAATATTAAATTCAAATAGATCTGAAATTCAAACAAATTTATTTTAAATAATTTAAGATTTCAACAAAATTTGAAATTTAACTTAATTCAATTTAAGATTTATTTTAAGTATTAATTAATTTCAAATTAATTTAAATAATTTAATTAACCTTCAACTATAAGAATTTAAATTAAATTCCAAATTGATTATATATATATATATATATATATTAATTTTTTTTTAAATTTAAAGTACTTTAATTTAAACTTAATTTTATAATTTAAATATTAATAATTTGAATTATTTGAATATATATAATATTTAATTAAATATTATATCAATTATTTAAAAAACAGTTAAAGATTGTTTTCAAATAACTTTGAAAATCAGAAGATCTCTCAACCCCCTTTAAATTTTATTTTAATAATATTTTTAATTATTTTATTTTAAAACTTATGTTTTTATATATAGGTTTATACATTAGTATATTTTAAAATTACATGTGTATATTAAATCTCTAATATTTTAGAGATCCAATGGAATTTTAAACATTGATTATGCATACTTCAACAAAATTAATGGGGAGTGGTGGATAGTCATCGAGCAATTATTTTGTTAATTATTCATTGATTAATCTCTTAATTAATTAAGCTTTATTTGATTCTTTGCATGCTTAAGGTGTACGCACCACTCAGTATAGGCTGTCCTAGATTTAGGAATTAATTGTGATTGTATGTATACATGTATATGTTGGTCAAGGGTTAGAAACCTTGATTTAAACTTATTTAATTTAGTGACATCATTAAGGATAATAATTAATAATATTTATCAAGAAAACTTAGATTAATTATAGAAATTAGAATATGCATCCTTTTGACTTGAAACATCAAACACTTAAACTTAGTGACACATACAGCCCATAAAATTTTTCTCACTGGTTTTAAAATTCAATAAGTCCCTTAATTAATTTTCTTAAGTTTAAACCCTTAATTAAGTCTTAAAGACTTCTAAAAACTCTAATTAAGAAGTGATTTCAAGAAGTTTGAAGTTCGTTTGGACTCAAATCATAAAAAGCCTCTTAAATAAATAATTTTAAAAATTCAATAAATTATCAAAATTTGGAAAAATCATAACTAATTCCAAAAAAATCAAAATTGATCAAATTCAAAGGCATTCAACTCAAAATAAAATTAAATGTTTATGAAAAATATCAAATCTCTAGAAATCATTCAATTTTGAAAAAGTCAACATTTGGTAAAACTTTAGTTAGAAATCAAGTCAAAACTTCAAACTTTCATAATTAAATGTATAAAAATCCAAATCCAACAAATTTAGTGTCAAACAACTCATCTTAAGGTCTAATATTTTATAAAAATATTAACTTTTTAGAATTCAACTTTAATTAAAAATTTAGTGCTTGACTGGCACTCTGCCCGTCTGTCATGTCTGGGTCTGGCTGATCCATACAGAAAATCCAAAATCCGGAAAACTATCACAAAAACAACACAATAAAAAGCCAAACGACCCAAAACTACCCCCAGACAAACTCACTGATTACTTCCTATAGCTCTGTCTGACAATCCAACCAATTTCCAAAACCAGTGCTCTGATACCACTAAAAAGGCTTGTCACGACCCGACCCGATGGGGACGAATCCCGCCCGAGCCGGATCGCGACCAGCTTAAACAGACTAACCAGGATCTAGTTTTGGAATTGGTTTCGGAACTGAATCTTCCAAAATATTATACACAAAACAAACACACAGAGCTACTATAGAACATCAAATGCAGCGGAACAAATCATCTATATTCTTCTTTCTTTTCCTCAAAACAATCATCTACAAATACAGTGCATGGCTGACAGAAAATAAAATAGAAAAAAAGCCATGACTGTACAAAAATCAAAAAGTACAAATAATACCTATACTGATCAGAACTCAGAAATCTACTCCTGAACCTCCTTCCCTTTCCCAGAACCTGAAAACCACCCCAGAACCTGAAAACCACCAGAAAACAAGAGTGAGCTCAACAGCTCAGCAAAGCAACAAACCTCCAATCAAAACTCTCAGAATCCAAAACCAAACTCATCAGACAACAATCCGTACAGAATTCGGAACAGAATCGTATCTCGAATCAGAACAGAATCAAAATCAGAACTTATACGGACATATATCAAATCAGAATCAGAGTCGTACAGATCAGATCACACCAGAGTACAAATCAGAACGGATTAAATCAACAGAGTCAGAATCGTACAGAAATCAGAAATTCAGCTCATATCGTATCAGAACAGAATCAGAACAGATATCAGATATTTAATTAATAGCTAAACTAAACCAAACAGAATCACTACGGATTCTGACCCTTATGTCTCCCTTGTGCTCACGGCACCAGAAATTCTCTGAGTAATTAATAGCTAAATGTGCTCACGGCACCAGAACAACAGAATTCCTCGGATCCGGGACAGAATAGAAATTTCTCCAACTTGAGCTCATCTAAGATTTCCCCAGACACTAACTGAATCTCATAGGATCCAGACCCCTTATAACTCCCTTTTTTATAGCTTATACAGATAGCATTTCAATTCAGAATAAATCCGGGCAAATCAGAAATCAGACAAAAATCGGGCAGCACAACGGCATTATACGGAATTTACACAATTTTTCCTAAAAATCAAAATTCACCAAATTCGCACAGAATATAGATAATCACATTTCAGAACATTTATTCTACTGCACAGATAATTTTAGAATATACAGAAAAATCCAGTTGACGAAAAACACCGTCGAATCAAAAATACCCGGACAAAAATCTTCAGAAAATAACCAAAATGTGCACACTCGGCACGTCGACGATATACAGAAAGTTACGCGGTAAAAACTGAACCAATCAAAAGATACGGACGAAAATCATTAACGGAAACGAAATCCGGACAGAAAATACCGCCAAACACGACGGTTCTGAAAATTGAGAAAGGCGGAATGTGCCTTACCTTGCGTACAGCAATTTCTCGAACAATCTCCTCGGACGAAAACGGCTCCGCGTCGTCCGAAAATCAACTTTTCCAAAATCCACCTCGACTTTCTCTCTCCTCAGAAAAATCAGATATTTTATTTTGATTTTCTCTCTCTTCAAAACGACTGAAATCAGCTTTATAATACACAGATCGGCCCGGCCGATCGCCAGATCGTCCCAGGACAATCAGACCAAATTGGATCATCCTGGACGGTTCCCAGAACTATTCTCAGGCCGATATTTTCTACAGTGCCGATCGGCCTGGACGATGTGTACAGAAAATCACCTGGAGCAAACTGGGCACATTCTGGAGCAGATTTTCAACTGATCGTCCCAGGACGATCCAGATCGTCCTGGACGATCCTGGAGCAGATTTTTTATATTACAATCTCCCCAACTTCAGAAAAATGTCGTCCTCGACATTATCCAATCCAAACTCAGTCAGAACAAGTACGGGTACGACCGTCTCATGTCAGGCTCCTTCTCCCAAGTCGCTTCTCGTGCAGTCCGGTGCTTCCACTGGACTTTAACCATCGGAATCTGTTTACTTCTTAGTTTTCGGACGTCGTACGCCAAAATCAACTCTGGCTCTTCCTTATACGCCAGATTCTTCTGAATCTCAATCTCATCAGCAGATACCTTCTTTCCAGAGTCAGATACCCACTTCCTCAAAGTGGATACGTGAAACACATTATGCACGTCGAGCATCGAATCAGAAAGCAATAGTCGGTAAGCAGATTTTCCAATTCTTTCCAAAATCTTAAACGGTCCAACATACCTTGGACTAAGCTTGCTTACCTGGCCAAATCTGCTCACACCCTTCATCGGACTGACTTTGACATACACAAAGTCACCGACTTGAAACTCAACAAACCTGTGCTTCTGATTGTAATACTTCTGCTGACGGTCCTGAGCCGCTTTCAACCTCTCCTTAATCAAGCTGATCTTCTGAGCAGTTTCATCAGCAAAAGGGGCACCCAAAGCCTGTCTATCTCCGACCTCCGTCAGAGTCAAAGGAGTACGGCACTTCCTGCCATACAGAGCCTCGTACGGTGCCATACCGATACTGGACTGGAAGCTATTGTTGTACGCAAACTCAATCAAAGGGATATGATCTTCCCAGCTTCCGCCAAAGTCCAGAACACAAAGTCTTTACAGATCTTCTAGCACCTGAATGGTCCTCTCAGACTGTCCATCGGTCTGAGGATGAAAGGCTGTACTGAAATGCAATTTCGTACCCAATCCTTGCTGAATACCTTTCCAAAGTCTGGAAGTAAACCGTCCGTCTCGATCTGAAACAATCACTCGAGGCACACCGTGCAATCTGATAATCTCCTTAACATAAACCTGTGCCAAGCGCTCTACTGAATCAGTCTGTCTGATCGGAAGAAAATGGGCTGACTTCGTCAATCGATCCACGACTACCCAGATTGCATCATGTCCTTGTCGTGATCGAGGAAAACCCATCGCAAAGTCCATCGTCACCTCCTCCCACTTCCACTCAGGGATAGGCAACGACTACAACAGTCCACCTAGTCGTTGATGCTCTGCCTTCACCAACTGACAGGCCTCGCATCTCGACACAAACTCCGCCACATCCTTCTTCATCCCAAGCCACGAGAACAAAAGCTTCATATCAGCATACATCTTACTACTGCCTGGATGAATACTGTAGCCAGAATGATGAGATTCATACAGAATCTCCTGCCTCAAATCCCCAAACACAGGTACCCACAACATGTTCTTGCAGAAAATAGCACCAGAATCAGAAATTCGAAGTTCAGGAGTCTTACCAGATCCAATCTGAGCAATCAACTTCGAATAGTCAGAATCTGACTTCTGGGCTTCCTGAATCCTTGTCTCCAAAGTAGACTGAATACTCATCTGAGCCAAATCCAAACCATTGGAGGAAATCACCTCCAACTGCAAGCGCTCCATGTCTCGAATCAGAAAGTCATCAGAAGTAAGCTGAATACCTGATAATCCAGAAGACTTCCTGCTCAAAGCATCCGCTACCACATTCGCCTTCCCAGGCTGGTACTAAATAGTCAGATCATAGTCCTTGAGTAACTCGAGCCACCTTCTCTGCCTCAAATTCAGATCCTTCTGAGTGAAAATATACTTCAGGCTCTTATGATCAGTAAAGATCTCACAACTGACGCCATACAGATAATGACGCCAAATCTTCAAAGCAAAGACTACAGCAGCTAACTCCAAATCATGCGTCGGGTAATTCTTCTCATGTGGCTTTAATTGTCTAGAAGCATAAGCAATTACCTGACCATGCTGCATCAGAACACATCCCAGTCCTTTCAGTGAAGCATCACTGAACACCTGAAAACCTTCCGTACCTGACGGAAGTGCTAACACTGGAGCTGAAGTCAAACAGTCCTTCAATCTCTGAAAACTAGCTTCAAACTCCGGTGTCCAAACAAAAGGTACTAACTTCTGCGTCAGTCTCGTCAAAGGCGTCGAAATCTGTGAAAATCCCTTCACAAATTTCCCGTAATACCCGGCCATGCCCAAGAAACTACGTACCTCAAATACCGTAGTCGGCCTCGGCCAATCAGCAACCGCCTGAATCTTCTGGGGATCAACAGAAATGCCTTCTCCGCTAATCACATGCCCCAGAAAAGAAATGCTCTTCAGCCAGAATTCACACTTGGAGAACTTGGCATACAGCTGATGCCGCCTCAAAGTCTCCAACACAATGCTCAAGTGTCTGGCATGCTCATCCTCAGAAGTAGAATACACTAGAATATCGTCAATGAAGACGATCACAAACTGATCCAAAAACTTCCTGAATACTCGGTTCATCATATCCATAAAAATAGCAGGTGCATTGGTTACCCCAAAAGGCATAACCAAGAACTCATAGTGCCCGTACCGAGTACTGAAAGCTGTCTTCACCACATCAGCTTCCTTCACCTTCACCTGATAGTATCCGGATCTCAAATCAATCTTCGAAAATACAGAAGATCCGGAAAGCTGATCAAATAAGTCATCGATCCGAGGCAAAGGATACTTGTTCTTGATCGTGACCTTGTTCAAATCTCTGTAGTCAATACACATACGGAGTGTACTGTCCTTCTTCTTCACAAACAAAACAGGTGCTCCCCAGGGCGAAACACTAGGATGAACAAAACCTCTGTCAACCAACTCCTGAAGCTGAACTTTCAACTCAGAAAGTTCTTTCGGTGCCATCCTGTACGGAGCTTTTGATATAGGAGCTGTACCCGGAAAAACATCGATAGAGAACTCCACCTCTCTATCCGGAGGTAAACCAACCAACTCCTCAGGAAAAACATCAGCAAATTCCCGTACCACTGGGATCTCAGAAATAGAACCAACCTCCAGGTTCAGATCCCGCACCGAAGCCAAAAACACTGGGCATCCTTTCTTCCACATTCTGCTCACCTCCAATGCAGAAATCAGACTGGAGAGAATACCTCGTAAGCCCTGAAATACAACTCTCTCCCCAGCCACAAGCAAGCTCACTTGCTTCTTCAGACAGTCAATCTGAGCCTCGTACCGACTCAGCCAATCCATGCCCAAAATCACATCGTACGATGAAATCGGCAACAGAATCAGACTAGATTTCCACTTCTTGCCAGCAATATCAATCTCGCACAAGCAAAACTTCCGAGCAATCAAAGGATTTCCAGCCGGTAAAATCACAGACAAAGAAATCGGCAAAGAAACCGAGTCCAAATGTAAAATCTCAAAACAGTGCTCGGACAGAAAAGAGTGACTAGCTCCAGAGTCAAACAAAATACGACAGGGTCGATCAGAAATGTAAATCGTACCTGTCACAACATCCGGAGCATCACGAGCCTCCTGCTGACTCAGGCTGTAAACTCGTGGCTGAACTGGAGCTGGAGCTGAAGCAACAGAACTACTCTGCTCCCTCTGAACCGTAGGTGGTCTCCGTGGTCCAGAACTAGTACCACCACCTCTACTAGAAAATCCCTCAGGGCAAGGAGGAACAGTCCTCGGTCTTCCTGCTGAACTGACAGGTCTGACAGGACCCTCAGATCGAAACTCAGAACGCCGGTCAAATCCAGCCTGTGGACACTCTGCAATCCTATGTCCTGGCTGACCACATCTGAAACAAAGACCAGCCATCCTGTAGCACTGGCCATGGTGTCTCCGTCCACAACTATTGCACACAGGTGTCATACTGACAGATCCAGAACTCGTCGTACTGGTAGCAGTACCAGACGACCCTCCACTCCTCCTGGATTCAACAGATTCAGAACCAGCCACAAATCTCCTCTTTCCAGAGGAACCACTTCCTGAAGCCTCACCTCCAAATCTCTTCCTACTCGCAGTCCACCGCTGCTGAGTAGCCATCAGATCATTCTCAATCAAACGAGCCCGCTCCACAAGCTCAGAGAAATCAGAAATGTGAAAAGGTACCAGGGGCTGTCTCAAACTATCTCGTAGTCATTTCAAAAATCTGTAGCACCTCTCAGCAGAAGTACTAACCAGCTGCAGGGCGTACCTGGCTAATGTAGTAAACTCAGCCTCGTACCGCATCACCGTCTTGCTCCCCTGAACAAGTCTCAGAAATGTCTCCTGCATCTGCTGTCGTGCAGAAGGGAGAACAAACCAATCTCGAAATACCTCAGTGAATTCTTCCCAAGTGATCAAAGAGTTCAGTCTGCCCTGAAATCTGGCTGCTTGCTGGCCTTCCCACCAGTGCTCAGCCTCCCCATCTAGCAAAAACACTGCTAGCGGAACCTTCCTGTCCGCAGGACACTGCATCCCGTCAAAAGTCTTTTCCAACCTCCTCAACCACTCCTCAGCAGCTCTGGGCTCAACAGCGCCCTCAAACCTCGGAGGTTTCAACCTCAAAAACATCTGCAGATGTCTATCAATATCATCAGATCTGACAGTAACAGCTCTGCTCTGAGTCTCGCTCATCCTCTAAGCAACAAGCGTAGCAAACTGAGAAAGTGTATCTGCACCGGCCACTGGGGCTGTACTCCCCACTGGTGCTGCTTGACTGGCACTCTGCCCGTCTGTCATGTCTGGGTCTGGCTGATCCATACAGAAAATCCAAAATCCGGAAAACTATCACAAAAACAACACAATAAAAAGCCAAACGACCCAAAACTACCCCCAGACAAACTCACTGATTACTTCCTATAGCTCTGTCTGACAATCCAACCAATTTCCAAAACCAGTGCTCTGATACCACTAAAAAGGCTTGTCACGACCCGACCCGACGGGGACGGATCCCGCCCGAGCCGGATCGCAACCAGCTTAAACAGACTAACCAGGATCTAGTTTTGGAATTGGTTTCGGAACTGAATCTTCCAAAATATTATACACAAAACAAACACACAGAGCTACTATAGAACATCAAATGCAGCGGAACAAATCATCTATATTCTTCTTTCTTTTCCTCAAAACAATCATCTACAAATACAGTGCATGGCTGACAGAAAATAAAATAGAAAAAAAGCCATGACTGTACAAAAATCAAAAAGTACAAATAATACCTATACTGATCAGAACTCAGAAATCTACTCCTGAACCTCCTTCCCTTTCCCAGAACCTGAAAACCACCCCAGAACCTGAAAACCACCAGAAAACAAGAGTGAGCTCAACAGCTCAGCAAAGCAACAAACCTCCAATCAAAACTCTCAGAATCCAAAACCAAACTCATCAGACAACAATCCGTACAGAATTCGGAACAGAATCGTATCTCGAATCAGAACAGAATCAAAATCAGAACTTATACGGACATATATCAAATCAGAATCAGAGTCGTACAGATCAGATCACACCAGAGTACAAATCAGAACGGATTAAATCAACAGAGTCAGAATCGTACAGAAATCAGAAATTCAGCTCATATCGTATCAGAACAGAATCAGAACAGATATCAGATATTTAATTAATAGCTAAACTAAACCAAACAGAATCACTACGGATTCTGACCCTTATGTCTCCCTTGTGCTCACGGCACCAGAAATTCTCTGAGTAATTAATAGCTAAATGTGCTCACGGCACCAGAACAACAGAATTCCTCGGATCCGGGACAGAATAGAAATTTCTCCAACTTAAGCTCATCTAAGATTTCCCCATACACTAACTGAATCTCATAGGATCAAGACCCCTTATAACTCCCTTTTTTATAGCTTATACAGATAGCATTTCAATTCAGAATAAATCCGGGCAAATCAGAAATCAGACAAAAATCGGGCAGCACAACGGCAGTATACAGAATTTACACAATTTTTCCTGAAAATCAAAATTCACCAAATTCGTACAGAATATAGATAATCACATTTCAGAACATTTATTCTACTGCACAGATAATTTTAGAATATACAGAAAAATCCAGTCGACGAAAAACACCGTCGAATCAAAAATACCCGGACAAAAATCTTCAGAAAATAACCAAAATGTGCACACTCGGTACGTCGACGATATACAGAAAGTTACGCGGTAAAAACTGAACCAATCAAAAGATACGGACGAAAATCATTAACGGAAACGAAATCCGGACAGAAAATACCGCCAAACACGACGGTTCTGAAAATTGAGAAAGGCGGAATGTGCCTTACCTTGCGTACAGCAATTTCTCGAACAATCTCCTCGGACGAAAACGGCTCCGCGTCGTCCGAAAATCAACTTTTCCAAAATCCACCTCGACTTTCTCTCTCCTCAGAAAAATCAGATATTTTATTTTGATTTTCTCTCTCTTCAAAACGACTGAAATCAGCTTTATAATACACAGATTGACCCGGCCGATCGCCAGATCGTCCCAGGACGATCAGACCAAATTGGATCGTCCTGGACGGTTCCCAGAACTATTCTCAGGCCGATATTTTCTACAGTGCCGATCGGCCTGGACGATGTCCTCAATCGGCCTGGACGATGTGTACAGAAAATCACCTGGAGCAAACTGGGCACATTCTGGAGCAGATTTTCAACTGATCGTCCCAGGACGATCCAGATCGTCCTGGACGATCCTGGAGCAGATTTTTGATATTACATATCCAAATCACATAACCAACCTCACACACTTTAGATGATTTGCTAGTACAACCAAATCTAATTTTAGGCTAGTGTGCCGGGTTTTCGAGTTTTTATTGCATGTTGTTTGATGATATTGATGTGATTATTTACTTACTTTCTATATTATGTGATGTGATTGACTATATGTTAGATCTACCCCTAGGTTAGAGACGATTATATTAATTCAATCTTGTGCAAATGATCATGCTCATACAGGGCAATAAATTAAAGGGGGCAAATAAATTAAGCTTTAAATTAATAATATTTTCTACAGGCACTTAAGAATGCATAAGTCCCCCTTTAATATTAAAAGAGCATGGCTAAATGTGGCTATGATTTGAGCATTTTAAAATTCAAAATATTAACTTCTTGATATTGTTTATTTAAATGTGATTATTATGATAACCATGCAGGTAGTCTGAGTCTAAAATTTTCTTTTATACTCAAATATAATTTGATGTAATTTAAATTCAACTAAGTTGTAATAATTTAAAGTGCTTTGAGAATGGGATTAAATATCTAATTTAGAATTCAAAGAGGAAGGCATATCCCTTAGGGGATAGTCCCTCTCCATTTGGAGATTCAAATTAGGATGCTTTTAAAATATCCAAAGAGAAAAAGATAATACCTCATCCAATGGGGAGTTTCTTTTTCATTTGGATATCTAAAATCGACGATCCAAGGAGTTGCAGAAGGAGAAAGAAGTGGATAATGAGAAGACCTATTCTCAAAGTAACTTGAGTCATAGGATTAGAAATTCATACTTGTTGTCAATGACACTCGGTCACTTTACTTTTCTGCAGACTCTAGTTTGTAATATTAAGTGGCACTTACCAAATGGACTTTAAATTTCATATTAATTTAATTTAATTGATTTATTTATTGATTGATGTGTTGATTGCGATTAAGATCTACCTACTTTTTTTAGTTTTTTTTGGCGATCTTACATGTCCTATTTTGATTTAGCCTAGAACCCGATCGGAGGCTCATGAGGGATCGTTAAAGTTGTTCTACTTTAATCAAATTTAAAATATTTAAGCTCACATAGAAATTCTAACAAATTTAAGAAGTAAGCCCAGGATCGCTGGGAGTTTGCATGCATACTTGTTGCATTTTTTTTCCTTTTGCTAGGCACCTCACCACCTGCGGGTTTTGGTAGACCACTTAGCCTATGAGTGTGCAGATCTGTCAAGGCGAATATGTATATTCTTCTAGATAAAATTTATTTTTAAGTCTGATTTTAAAATTTCGTCATTTTAAATTTAAGCATTTAATCAAGTCAATTAGCATGTATTGCATTAGATATGAATTTAAAAGTGTTTAAAACTTTAATTGCATCATCTTAAGCATCAAACACCCAATATATGTTAATTTACCAATTTGGATCCGCTCTAGATGTCGGTCTCAATTCCTCAAACTTAATCTAATTAACGTCCCTACCACTCCTATATAAAAGTTCAGACTCATAGTTTTAAAGTGCCTAGGTGGTTTAGCTGGCTCCCCAATCCAGGTCAGGGTAAGTCCAAATCTATATTGCATTAGATAGGTTTGGGTTACTAATTTTTAGTACCCACTTTAGATTTAGGCTCTGAGGTAGACTCGGGCTATAAGCCCTCAACCTCTAGGAATTGAATTAAATCTCAACATTCTAATAAAATTGACCACTCAAACTTAAACCTCTTTCAATCAAATTCAAGCTCAATACTTAGGATAGACTGGAGTGTTTTTAAAGTAATTCATAATCTTAAAATACCTCATATCCTTCTTCTTTTGACTCAGAAATAAGTCCTCAACATTGAACCATTCCCTGTTAAAATTCCAACTCTTACCTTCTTTGCATCCACCTTTGAAATCTTAAGTAGAATTTTTATCGCTATTTTAATCGAGAGTTTTTATAGGAAAATTTTAATTTCCCTACAATGTAATTAACTATGAGGGCTTGCGCTCGTAGAAGGTAGAAACCCATATCTAATTTTCAAAATCAATTTTTTTTAAAAAACTTTATTTAATTATCTTTGGTAAATTCAAAAATCAACGATCATTATCATCATTTTCAAATAATCAATAGTGGTTGATAACTTCTTTCTATAGAGAGATATATAAATTATTATTGTGACTTTGATTATGAAATTAATGATCTTTTGTTCTAATTATTATAATCAAATATTTGATTGAACATCATTTTAATCTTTCGAGATGATATGTTGTCTCTTTACTACAAGAAAATGAGTCAATAGCAATCATTTTAGAGACAAAAAGAAAATGATTGTTAAAGATATCTTTTAGCTATCAAAAGTGAGTAAGGCCTCATAACGTCTTAACTATATATCCTTGATCGTCGTACACTGCATAGATGTATCGGGGGTCTAAGTGGGCAACGCCCCTTGGTGGGGTTCAACATGACCTGTCAAGTTGCGGGGTCAAGGGCAGCGCCCTTTTGATTCCCCCGGAATAAATTTTAGATGTAAGGATATTTTTTGAATTCAAATTGATAAATAAAATGATGAATTATCTTTAATACTTCTTATTCTATTTGGTTTTTCGTTCCCTAACAATAACACATTTACACAATGTGTTTAATAATGTTAGGGGAAGATCATAGTATTTTAAAACTTTTAGTTTGGGGGGGGGGGGGGGGGGGGGTTGATTTCCTCAAAGCCTTTGTAATAAAGAATACAAAATAGCTGTAGGGGGGACAAATTATCTAAATAATCATATAATAAAGAAATTTTTTATTTTTTTAGGAGGGGCAACTGCCCCCCTGAGCTAAAGGGGGATCTGCCCCTACTCATCACCAATAGATTCATGCTTCAGGCTTCGTTTGGGACAATTTTCTAATTGATTCTTAAAGAAGTTTTTTAAAACTAACATTTTAATTTTTTTAACTCGAAAGTTGTTTTAAAAAGAGTAAAATAACCGTCCTAAACAAAACCTTTAATGCAAAGATAAATCACACACGCATGTGCGATTTAATTTATAGTGCCTATGAGGCATGATTCAGACTTCGTTTAGGTCAACTTTCTCACTGCTTTGCTTTTTAAACCTCAATTACATTCATATTTGGCTATTGCTTTTTCGCTTCTTAAAAAAAGTATACTTGAAAATTGCTTTTTATAATAGCTTTAAATTTTTTTTTTTCATACCTTTAAAAAGTTACTTTATCTACAATAGTTTAAAAAAATAAAATTTTTATGTATAAAAAATTCTTGAAAGTAGGAAAAAATATTGGCAAACAGTTATCTTAAACAAAATCTTAGTCTAACTTAAAAAATTTTAAGGTACAAGCTTGTACCCATTAAAAATAATAAATTCAATCTAATTTAAAACTTTAGCCTTTATTTAATAAGTAAATCATGAATATGATATTTTTTAATTATGTTTTGCTTCGGGGTTGTGCAACTGAGTCAAGCCTACTCACGAGCTGACTCGAGCTCGACTCATTAACGAGCTCACGAGTCGAGCTTATCGAGTATCGAGCTCAAGCTCGAGCAGAAATTCAAACTCGGCGTATTATCGAGCTCGAGTTCGAGTCATGACCTATCCGGCTCGAGCACTGGTTGAGCCGGCTTAATTAAAAGGCATCCGATTACGAATTTTGCGAATTTGGCTACGGAGAGCGAATTTGACTGCGGAGTGCTGAGTGAGTACTTGAGTGTTGACTGCTGAGCGGGAAAGTCGTACCAGGCAAAATATGAACTGGAATAAATAATCTCTATATTCAACAAAATGAATAGTCAATCTACATCTTTCCTTGGTTCGTTCGTGAGGTAGAGTGCGACGTCCGATCATGAGCGCCTATGGCATGGCTCCTTGACTTTGTTCCTCCAGTGTTTGAGCTGCTATCTGCTCCGGTTAGGTCGGTTAGGAGTTCTACTAATCACTCTTCATATTTTTTTGCTGAAGTTTTTCCTGTACTCGAGTAGGAGAGGAAAAAGTTTTTCCTGGTTCGTTTAGAGGCGTTCTTCCTATGCTCAAGCATCAGTTATTTTCATGGAACCTCCTGATATGTATATTGTAAAGAAATTTCTCTTTTATTTCATCTATTTTTAATTTTTTTTTACTGAGTTTTTTCCTTTCGACTGAATGGAAAGGCATATCTGCCAAATGCCGATTGTGTTTGCTTGGACGGTTGAAACGTAATCCTAAACAAAATTTCTTCAAAATATTGTGTGAGGTTGATCAGGAATAAAAAAAAACTTTATGATTGTTTTTTTTTCTTTAGATTGACATTGATCAACATTTATATTTAATCAGATGAATCAACTTCTAAGAAAATACAATATTTTTCATAGACAAATTCAACTACTAATGTTGTCTTCTTAAATAAAAACTCCTAAAACAAGTCAAAATTTTGTTTTACAAAATTTTGTGGTGTTCTAATTAAATCTTTGAACCATGTTGAATATATATTGTGATGTTCTATTTATTCTTTGTAAACATTTTCGAAGAATTTCTATCCTTGCAACCTTAGGTTTTCTTGTTTTAATTCTTCAAATGATTTTATTTAAAGCAAAACCTAAGGTTGGAACTTGGAACAGTTAGTGTTCTTTTCAATAATTTATTCAGTTTTTTTTCTTTCTTCAGATCTATTTAGGAGAAGTTATCTTAAAAATTCATATTCAAATTCAAAAGAGAAAGTATTTACTGAACTTGTGTCATATTTTTAATTATTGTAATTTGTAGTTTTAATGTTAAGATTATGTATCTATTGCATATAATTTTATGATATGAGAAATGCAAATAATTTTCTTAGGAAAAGTTTTTCATTTCAACTTTGTTTGTTGTATGTTTCCGTGACAACATCTTTTTATTTGTATATTCAAATGATTTTAGTTTCGATAGTTTTTTTTTTTTTTTTAATTATTTGTTATCTATGGTTATGTCATTATATATTCCTAATGTTAATTTTTACTCTTTGTTGCGTGATATTCAAATTTCAGTCATTTAGTTATCACATGAACTAATTGTTGAAGATAACATTAATTAGTGAGGAGATAATTTTGGAGACTATAGATGAAGTATCATCTAATAGTGTACAAGCAAATGTTGGGTTGAATGAAAATGATGATGTAGTAGAAGAAAATAAGGTTGTAGAAGGAGATGTTGTAGGCATATATGACCAAGAAGAAGATGCAAATCTTATTGTAATAAAAAAAATAGAAGAATGCATCATCTGTTTGGGATGAGTTTAAAGAAGTGAAACTTTCTAATGGTCAAAAGAAAGGAGAATGCATTTATTGTAAGATGGTCCTCACCATATGAAGTACTTGATCAACGACATAATTTATACGTCATCAAGATTGTTGTGCGACTAGAATTCGTTTCATAAAAAACCAAAATGCACTTCATTTTCAACCTAAGAAAATTGATTTTACATCTGATAACTCACAAGAGAGTGCTAGTTTGACAACTTTTTTTTATGATAATTCAAAAGTTAGAGAGAGTATTGCATACTATATTTTGATTAATGAAAAGCCTTTTTCAAATGTGGAGGAGTTTGGTTTTAATCTTGTTTTGAAGGTAACGTCTCCCTATTTTTTGAAATACTCAAGAATAATAACTCGTAGTGATGTTTTATTAGTTTATGAGAAGGAGAAAAAAAACTTCAAAATGCATTGAAAAGCATAAATATGATCAATTTTACAATAGACATTTGGAAGTAAAAAAATCAAAGAATATCTTATACGATAGTCACAACCATTATGTGGATTCAAATTAGAAGTTGCAGAAGCGTGTATTAAGTTTTTTATACTTGTCCCCTTTTCACATAGCTACATAAATAGTTGACACTTTCTACAAGTCACTTGATGATTGATATTTGGAGAAAAAAATATTCACACTATCAGTTGATAATGTGTCTAATAATGATCGTGTTATCAAACTCCTAAAGGATAACTTTAATCGTGTAAGAAAGAAGTTATTTTTTAGTGGAAAGATATTTCATGTTTGTTGTTGTGCCAATATCTTAAATTTGATAGTTGAAGATGGTATTAAAAATATTGAGTTTATAGTGGAAAAAATTTGAGATATAGTTAGCTTTTTGAATGCATCTGAAGGCTAGTTACTTCGGTTTGCTGATGTTGTACATCAGTTGTATTTATCAACTAGAAAATTGATAATGAATTTTCCAACAAGGTGGAACTCAACTAATAATATGCTTATTGTGTCACTTCAGTTGAGGGAGTTATCCACTTTATATAGTGAGAGAAAAGTTACTTATGACAACTGTCTAACAGAAGATGAATGAAATAATATGGAGAAGGTTTATGATGTACTAGGTTTTTGTAATGAAGCAACTAATATAATTTTTTGCCCTGAATATCCAACTTTAAATTTATTTTTGTCCTAAATTTGCACCATCAAGAAGGTCTTAGATGATAGCTAAGTTTCTTCCGATGAATTTATAAGGAACATGGCTATGAAAATGAAAGAAAAATTTGATTAATATTGGGGAGAATGTAATATTCTCATGACATTTAGTGTTATTATGGATCATAGAATGAAATTTTTAGTGATAGAATTTGCATATCCAATGATCTATGGTAACCAAAGTGGGCAAAATATCTTATATGTTCGTACATTGTTATATGAATTATTCGAAGAGTGTGTAACAAACTTTGAAAAGGAAGCAAAAGGAGCATGTGATATATTTAGATTAAGAAAGGAAACTTCAAAAGGTGAAAGTAATTATTAAATAACTTTCAGGAAGGTGCATCTAATTAATATAGTTGATGACTTGATTTCACAACATATGTATCTAAAAAAACAAGTAAGAAACCTACTAAATCAAATTTAGATAATTATCTCAAACATGGCTTAGAGATTTGTCCACCCAATAAGGCTTTTGATATTTTTGGGCGGTGGAAAACAAACCAAGTAAAATACTGTATATTATCAAGATTGGTAGTGGAGATATTAGTTATTCCTATTAGCATGGTTGCTTTTGAATCTACGTTCTCAGAATATGATGAGTGGTAGAAACATATTGTTCTAAATTAGGCATTGAAACGGTTCAAGCATTGATATGTGTGTCAAATTGGGTTTATGCTCACTATGACTTGAAGCGAAGAATAAATATATTCATTTTTTAATGCATTTGTAATTCATTGAATGTTTATTTTATAACTGATATACTTTGCAATTGTTTATAAGAAGAGGAGGATGACGATGAAATTGAGATTCCAATACCTTGTACTTGAAGATAATTATCAAGGGTAATTTTTTTGTCAATGATAAATCGTATGTAATGTCATCTTTTGTTTCAAGTTACTGTTCTTGCATGTTCTTTAGCTTTCAACTTGTGAATGGCAACAATTTCACTTTTCAGTATTGTAAATGAAACTATAAATGACTTTAGTTCCAGCACTATGAAGATGAGGAAGCATAACTGCTGTTACTGTTACTGCTAAATCCATTTCCATTTCAGCACTTTGATAAAGTTATGAATAATGCTGTTAGCATCTTCAAAGGTTCCATCCTTTTTATTTGGAGGAATTAGTGTTGTTGATCGTGCTTAGTAGGCCTTGGACATGCTTTTGGCTTTCTGGAATAAATCTTATTTGACAAAGTTATGTTTCTAGGGAAAGAGAGAGATACTTCAATTTTGTTATAAATTATTGAAGCTTTGCAGGTAGACGAAGATGAAGAAGACATGGAAAACTTGTAATTTGATTGCACTATATTATTTTAAGAGCTGTTTGATGCATATTATTTATGATTATGCTTTGAGAAATTTGTAATTTGATCATACAATATTGACTATTTCAGATATTTCATTTTATTATGATTGTCTCAATAGTCATGAGCCCATGAATGGTGGCTAGACTACGATGCTAACATTTGTGGATTCATAACTTTCATGTTATTATTTTTATTAATACGTTATCCTCGTGGTTTGCTATTGTCAAGAAAATGTAAATTTTTTTTATTAGATGTTATCTAAATGGCATCATATTTTTTAAGTAACTTATAATGCACTTTTTTATGGTGAAAAATTGAAAATTTTATTAAAAACATATTCTTTGAATGTGAAAAATTCATAAAAATATTCAATTCTAGTTTGTAATCGAGCCGAGCTCGAGCTCACTATTCGAGCTCGAGGTAACGAGCCCAATATGAGCCTAGGATTCGGACAAACAAGTCGAGCTCGAGCTCAAGTTCGAGCCGCCTGCACAATTAACTAGCTAGGCTCGAACAACCTTCGGCTCGAGCTCAACTCGACTCATTTGCACCTCTAATTTGGCTCGATAATAATTTGAATATCATAATTTAACAAAATATATATTCTATAATTTATATATAATTTATAAATAGACAATTTATGTTGAGCTCAATTAGTTAATGAGCTGAGCATAAACATATATTTTTTGCTCTTTCTTAGCCAACAGTTTAACCGATCAAATTCTACTTATATCCCATTAGTTTTTTTTATTTTTTATTTTTTTTAACTTATATCCCATCTATGTGTTCTATTTTTAGAAATTATTTCATTAGTAAAAAAGTTAAATAAAAACATCTTATTTTAAAATTTTGACTCTGCACTATCTAACTTTAGATTATTTTCAAATTTTATTTAATTTCTATGTACTATTAATTGATCTATAACATGGAATTCATTTTAATTTGTTGATTGAAATTTTTGACTATTTAAGTAAGAAATCTCGAGTCTAAGGCTTCGTTTGGGACGGCTTTTTTAATGCTTTATAAAACGGAGTTTTAGTACAAAATTTTTTATTTTTACTAAAACTCCGTTTTAGAAAGCAATAAAAAAGCCGTCCCAAACGAAGCCTAAAAGCCCGTTTGGAACGGCTTTTTTATTGCTTTCTAAAACGGAGTTTTAGTACAAAAATAAAAAATTTTATACTAAAACTCCGTTTTAGAAAGCAGTAAAGCCTAAGGGTGCGTTTGGGACGGCTGCAGCTGTCAGTAAAGCAGGTTGTAAAGTTACTGTACAGAAAGCTGCTTTCTGAAGTTGCTGTATAGAAAGCTGTATTTTTTGTTTGGGTAATATAATTGTAAAACTGCTTTGCTGCAGCTGTAGAAGAACAATTTACATTACTACCCTCATTTAAAAAAAAAAAGACGGCTAAATTAATGACTACAACTACATTTCCTTTCAATAAATTTCCTTCAGCATTCCAGTTAGCTCAATATCTTTAGATTTCCGAGCAAGGATATGAATAAGGTAGGCTCGTTAATGAGCTCAGTAACTTCATGTAAAACAGTACTAATAATAAAATCAATTTACATTTGAAAATGCGTAAGTACATGAAGTAGTCAACAAAGATCACCAAACAAAAAACCATTTCTTAAGTTAAGACAATTGCATAATACTTCAATAGATTCTGAATATGATTAAACAACAAAGATAATATTCAGACCCATAAGTCAACAGATCATGCAGAATACCAAAAGAGCACACAGAAAAACAATTGAAAGAAAAAAAAAGGCACTGATTTGTATCTAAATAGCAAAAAATCCTTCAAGCTGGAGCAACATAAATTCAGAAACAAAAACACGCCTTTCTTTGCCATCCTTCAAGCTGGAGCAACATAATAACAGCTCTGAGAAAATTTCTTTGGTTCAAGATGTAAACATAATAATATAAAATCATAGCTTCAGTTATGAACTAATACCAGACAATAAAAAACCATAATATTTACTCAAATCATATGAAAACTAAAATGTTCATACAATAATTAAAAAAAAAATAAGATGGTTTCTAATTCATTTCATTAACCAATGTAGATGTGATTTGCTCCCGTAGTTGTATCATTTCTTCAGCACCTTCGCCGTCTTCTGCCTCATGATTTGTCATATCTCCTTCATTATCAATTAATGATTGGCCAATCCGATACTCATAAGCTTCTGGAGGTATATATGATTGATCCTCATCGCAAACATTGAATTCTGGATCATCACGAGATGGATGACGCCGTATGTAATTATGTAATGCCATTGTAGCCACCACTATTTTCACTTGCTTCTTAAATGGATATGTAGGCATATCACGCAATATAACCCATTTCTTTTTCCAAACACCAAATGATCTCTCAATCACACCTCGTAGTGAAGAGTGACGCTTGTTAAATGCTTCTTTTCTCCCACGTATGGATTGACTCGCTCTTTGAAAATCAGGAATATGATACTTTGTATCAGAAAATGGCTTCAAAAACCCTCGTTGCATCGGGTACCCAGCATCCACAAGATAATATTTATCTGTTTGTAATTGCACATTATTTAATTAAATAACAAGTAATGAGATTGATTACAATACAAAAATACATACTTACTTGGCGGTGGCATAGGAAATTTATGTTGTTGATTACGTATAGCAAATTTAAAAATACGGCTATCATGTGCACTGTAATATCTCGTTCCCTTACTGTTCCTCTCTGATTTGGATTTTCCTCCCAGAATCGGCCAGGACGAAGTTTGGATCGTCCAGGCCGATCAGTGCATTGAACAGCTGATTTCTGGTGTGTTTTCTGGAAGAATTTCTGCACAGATCGTCCAGGCCGATCGTGAGATCGTCCAGGACGATCGTACTGTAGAAATGATCGGCCAGACAATAGCCCTGGGTGAGGTCCAGGACGATCAGGATTTGGTCTGATCGTCCCGGGACGATGTGAACATCGGCCTGGCCGATCAGTTCACAAATATAAGAAAATCAGCTCGTTTTGAGGAGAGAGAAAATCATTTTATAAAAACGAAAATATCTGAGGAGAGAGAAAGAGAAAGGGAAAAAGAGAAAAGCTTGGTTTTGGAGGCCGCGGATCGCTTTTCGTCCGACGCTGCTGTTGGGAAAAGTGAAGATCTCGTGGTAAGGACTCCGAACCCTGTTTCTGTTTTCAGAGATGTTGTGTTTTGACCTAGTTGTGATCTGTTTTGTGTTTTCGTAGTCGACTTTTCGACATGGTTTTGATTTGACACAACTTTCACCGCACAACTTTTAGTATGTTATAGATATGATTATTGTACACGATTTGACTGTATTCTACGAAGATTTTACCGGTCGGAATTGATTCTACGCGCTTTTAATCGAATAGAAAATAATCGGGACCTGATTTGATTTGGATTCTATAGATCGATAGTATTGTATTGATGTTATAGATATTCTATTGTAATTTGGAAAGATTTGGATATTGTGTCTTTTTGCAGGATTTTTGTGTAAATTTGACCGACTGCCGTTACGCTGCCCGATTTTTGTACGATTCCTGAATTGTCTGAAATTGATAGATTGAACTGATATGCATTGATTATTGATATGATTGCTTTAATATCGACTATTGAATTGTTTATTGATTGAATTGACTATTGATACTGATCGCAAGTGGAACCTGGTTGAACATTGGTAGAAGATTGATTGATACCTGTACAGGATGGTGGGCCGACGGGCTTTCCTTTAAACATTGATTATTGATATATTGAAGGGAGACATAAGGAGTTTATTGATATGCCGACGGGCGAAAAGAGTGACGACTCTTATTGATTGAACCAATGTATTATTGATATCTACAACAGCAATATGGATTCTACAACAGCAACATGACCAGTAGATTGTACTTGTTCAGTATATAGTATTGAATTGCATGTTTACTGTATTGCTTTATAGATTCATTGTTTTATAGATTCCTGCTTTATCGACTTTGATTGGATTTACTAGATCGTACGATTTCATTGATTTCTATGCATCGACATTGAGCATTGATATAGAAATGGATGGATATAGATATTGCATTGATAGCATGGACATAGTACTACTGCTTCTAGATTCATTGATATTGCTGCTTATAGACCTATAGATTCACTGTTGCTACTGTTCTATACCGTATTGACTGTTTATAGATTGATTGTTTCGTATCGCCTTTCTCGATTGATTTCAGTTGATTAGATCGTATTGATTTGACCGTATCGATTTGATTGACGACATTGATTGATTGAATTGATTTATCGAATTGCCTGCTGCTGCATTGACTGGTTTTATTGACTATTGATTTCCGCTGCATAGACTCATTGACCATTGACTGACATAGATTGATTGACTGTGATAGATTGACATGCATATTGATAGCATAGCCGTGCTTTGATTTCAGTTATAGGTATTAGGTGACCTGCTGGGCTTTGTAAAGCTCATTATATGTGGTTGATATTTTCAGGTCAGGGCTCGGGAGCAGGAGATAGGAATTGATTCAGATCGACAGGTTTTAGTTTCTTTTGATCGATTGATGATTCTTTTGTACTCAGGACAGGATAGATTTCTCTACTTGTATTGATAGTGTAGTTCCTGAGTTTTGTGCATGATGTTTTGTGATACGAATCGACTATTATATTGATGTTTTAAAGTTATAGATGTTTGATAGAATGCTTACTGAAGGTTTATAGATAACTCTGGTAAATTGTTGTGAAATTGATTGACATTCTTTCCAAGTTTTGATTCTGGGGCGTGACATGCACTACCCTCCCATCCTGACATTACAAAAGTAAAACACATATTGAAGTCACAAACAGCCATAACATTTTGCGTTGTTGACCCACATCGTCCTATATAAGCCACCTTTTCAGCAGTTGAAACACGAGCATCCACATGAGTTCCATCGATAGCTCCTATACAATCCTAATTGAGAAAAAAATGATTAGATATTTCATAAATATTTATAAATCATATAAGATTATAAAAATAGCATTTACCTTGAAATATGGCATATATCGATTGTCATACAAAATCTTCCTTGGAATATTTTCAAAACTAGGATCTATAGGCTTGATAACCAAACTTGATAATTTCACTAAAGCTTCCAATCCAATAGAGAAATACCTACTAATCGTCTCGGTAGAGTGTTGAAATCGCTCACATGTCGACTATATTGATTCATTATGTGATAAAATATATAAGGTTATCGCAAGTACTTCTCTAGTAGTGGTCCTTGATGATCCATATAGACCATGAACATTTTCCAAGTCATACAAAAGATCTACAAAAATTGTTTGAGACATACGAAACATATTATGAAACCTCGTTTGATGGCCTTGTAGTAGCTCTCCAATCCAACTGTCTCCTCTATACGACGAGGTCATACACGGCGTCTTGTGAATATATGTCTCATAATATTCATTTATAAGACATAAAGCTGCAATTATAACTTTTTTGAGTTTTACAATATCGGGTGACTCACTTGCATTCTCACTACATTCCATTCCTGCATAAATATAACAATATGAATGATCAAGTGTTAATGAAAAAAAATTATCAAGCAGTTTGACAAAAAAACCTCAGATGCAAGCATTGGTGAGAGGGCATTTGGTTAGAAAACAGGCTACTGTAACCATCAGATGCATACAAGCACTGGCTAATGCCTAAGCTCGGGCTCGGGAAAAAATAATATGGATGATATAACATAAATTCAAACAGTATTTTTTGTTACCATACAGAAACAAAAACATAATCAGAGCATTATGGATATAATCAGAGCATTACAGATATACATCACTTCCGGTTTTTTTTTTACTGTGCAGAAACAAAAACATAATAAAAACTATATAAATTCAAACAGTTTCGGATATATAATCCTCTTCCGGTTCTAATAACCATAATTGCTTTGCTGCAGAACTTCATCCCATAAGACCGAATGAAGGTCCGAAAATCAGAGCAGTTTTATATAATGAAAACCAGAGCACTTTTATATAATTCTTATAATGAAAAACTGATATTAAGAAAATCAAAACCAAAGATAAAAAAATTTAAATTGACTGCCAGTTAACAGATCTAAAATAAATAAATTCTTACAAAAATAAATTTGATTAAAAGATAGCAGATCAAAAATAAATGCATCGAAACTTTGTGAAGGATCTTCAAAAGCTTATCAAAAATATCAAAGAAGAAAGAAAATCAAAGAGGAAATTTATAATACAAAAATGGCAGGCAATAAGAACCCTAAACCACGGTAGATTAGCTTAAGGAGCTTATACCTGAGCGGTCGAGCAATCTCCGATCAACTATGCGATGTAGCCTGGGAAGATTACCACGAGGAGCGATGTGATAGCGGAGACGAGAATTGGAATCGAAGTGACGAGCAATCTCCGATAGCTGAGACGAGCGATCGCCGGACGACAGAGCGTGGGAATGGGAGATTACAGAGCTGCGATAGAGGAGCTGATGAGAATCGCGAAAATGATTGAGGCGGAACACATATCCTCTTACGCAAATTGGGGTATTTGCGTCATTTTATTATTCGAAACAACGAGAAGTTGTTGAACCGCGGGAGGTGTTCGTAGGTTGCGAAAAGCAGTCACGAGCCGCGAAAATTTTGCAAACTCCGTTCTGCCGTAATGCCCCAAACGGATCTTTATTAACTTTTTATAAAGCAAAGCAAGTAAAAAGCTGTCCCAAACGCACCCTAAGTCTCACAATATAATTTATATATGAATTTATCTTAATTATGTTAAATGTTATAAAAAAAAATAAATTATCTAGCTCCATAGTTACAGTAGGAATATAATATACCAGCAAAATTTTTTTTTAATATATACCAGCAAAACTTGGCGCGCGGACGCCATAAAAAAACAAACCCCTCAAAACCCTAAACCCCTTGCCCCTTCACTCTTTCATCTCAGTCCCTTCGTTCTTACGAGTAAGCTTCGCCCTCCGATAAAGCCTTTGGGAGAAGAATTTTGGTTGGTTGCCTTGCAAATTGCAAACTAAGAGCTGGATGCTGCGCGTGGGAGGAGAAGCCTAGTGGTTTATACCCGCTTCCTCGGTAATGGCCCTCTCCTCCATGCTCCGGCTTACGTCATCTTCACTCGCGCGCTTCCGGCCAATCTTCTCCGCCTCCGGACATTGCCCCTGTTGCGGCTTCTCGGAGCTCCGCTTCCTCTCGACTGGGCTGCCCAGGCGAATACCCGTCCTTAAAGCGAGGCGGAGGGATAAAGAAGAGACTAAGGAGGGCAAAGTGGAAGATGAAGGAGGCAACGGAACACTGTTGGTTAAGGATAGTAGCGGGCGTGGCGTTTGGGATGGGAAAATCGTCGCAACGGAGCTCCATAAGGAAGCAAAGGAGGCCTACATGGCGTATGCGATGTCGGTGCTTCTCGGCCGTGCCCTCCCGGACGTGCGGGATGGGCTCAAGCCGGTGCACCGCAGGATACTGTGAGTTGGACGCTCCGTTTGTTTTTATTAGTGTTAGTATTTTTTGTATAAGAGAGTGATTAGCTCTCGCAATTTGAGTCATGTGAACAATAATTTCGTCCATATGTATTGTTCAGAAGCGAATTAAATGCAGGAAATACGGTTAAATGAAATAAAAAATTTTAAATGTCTGAGAGGAAGATGTTTGAACTTTAGTTCAAGAAGAAAGATTAAGTTTGACAGATATTAATGCAATCCTTGTAATGTTAGCAGCCGGTTTTTATGAATTGTGAGATTTTGCTAATTCAGAGTAGGAAGCTGAAATGTCTATTGACTGGCTTCGCCCTACTTACTGTTTTGTCCATTTATGTTTTTACTAACCAGTTCGGAATCCTTTTGCATTGTTGAATTGGATGTCACACGATCCAAAGTAAGCGAAGTGAGTTGTACAAATCCATTAGCAACTGCCGCATGCAATCCAAAAGGTCTAACCGATTCTTACAGAGTCTCTGTAAGAATTAGTTGGCGTAAAATTTAATTCCTGGATTATAAAATTTAATTCATGTATTTAACTAATAATCAAATATGGCACTCATGCCATGCTTGTGAAATTGGGCTAGACAGATAAAAAGAAGTGCGTGCTGTTCCTTATTTCTTCTTCTCAATGCTCTGGACTGTGATGATACCTTGTGAACGTTTTCTGTAGCAAGATGCAGGATGCACAATTTATTTTGATTATTCTCTTTTGTTTTTAAGCAGGCATTCAGTTACCTGTTTTCTCAATAGGCTTAGTTATCTTGTGATATATGAGATCTGTTAGTTTCTTCTTCTTTTTATTTCTTCCTTTGATTTTTGAAATAGTCTTGGAGGTTCACTAGAATATAAGCTGTAATCCATATGCTCAGCCTTTAAGGTCAAGTATTATGGATGCTTTATATCCTATGAGACCAGGAATCTCACTAAGCTTATTAGGCTCGCTCATGATAGGGTAATATACTCTCTGAATGTTGATTATGGTTTTTGAAATATTCTCCCTTCCTAAGTAAACCTAAATATAGTTACTGTGGTTTTTAATTTATTAAAGTTTTTAATTAAAATAGAAACAAATATTTAGGGAATGGAAGAATCCACCAAGATAGACTATGGGTCTAGCCTCCTAAATGGATGGGATCACAATACTCTTGGGTAGAGTTTGGATACTCTTACTCAAAATATGTTTCATAATCAAATTAAACTTATAATGTGGTTGGTCTAAAGGACTTTGAGTGAGGTATTTGATTAAACTTAGAACCTATCTTACATAAGATATTTTATCTTGGATTGATTTCTTTGATGCTTTTAAAATTCATGCATTTGTAGAGCATTTGGAATATATGCATTTAGAAATGAATAAGTTTTTTTGTTGGATGCAAATCCAATAATTTGAAATACTTTTTGTGTTTATTATGATACTTTTCAAATGCATTGAAATGCGACAAATAATAGTGGGCAATGGTTGGTGGTGGAAATAGGTAGTGGTCGCAGTGGGAAATGTAAGGTTGGGGGCTTTGAGCTTTTCCTGCATTTGGAATTTGTTCGATTTGGGTGAATTTTAAGTTTGACGAAAATAGGCTTTCTAGGTTATTCCAGATCCCTTGCACAATGGTTTGATTTTATTTCAAACCAAATATAAAAAAATTAAAAACCCTGTAATATATGTTACTTTAGACTCCTAAGGCCTGTAACAAAACAACCCTTAGAGTGTTAAGATTACTGATCGTAAAAGCCTTAGAGATCTTCTTCTTCTATGTTTTCTATCCACCTTTGATATGCTAAAATTATTGCAAAATTATAGCATAGAATATTTAACGGTTTCATTATTTGTGCTAATACAGAGAACCAATTGAAACTACAGGTCTTAAAATTTTTCGATGAAACCAATCAATGTTTGAAGCTACATGCTTGTGTTTTTCCTATTTTGGTGCACACTATCATGCTGAAACAATGAGGAATAGTGTATTCCATTTGCTATAAAGGAGAGGTCGGAAAATATGAGTTGATGAAAATCTAATCAATTCAGTGATTTATTTTAAATAGTAAATACATTGAGATATTTATATCCAAAATGATTAGCAAACTAAAGACCCGACCACTTCTTTTGATAGTGCAGTAAGAAGAGAGAATTTTTAAGTAGTGAATTGTGGATGATCAACTTGATTTTCCTTTATGTGCTTCTTAGTGGACTCCCCTTTCCTTTTCTATCTCCTCTTCTTTTGTTTGGAGGATAGAAATTTTCTTGAATTCAAAATATTTTCTTGACACAATGGAGAAAAATGATTCATGTAGCCGACCCCACATAGTGGGAAAAAGGCTTTTTCTTGTTGTTGTTGTTGTAAAATACTTTTATGCTTGGTAACTCCTCTTATCCTATCTTTTTGATAAGACAATTTTACTTTTATGTTCTCTTTTTTGCTACTCCATGCCTTATTTTCCTTTGTTATTTGGGTTTGATAATGGAACCTTTTGTAAGCTTCTAGAAAAGACAAGAAACTGATATTGCTGTATAAATTTATGAGTACTTCTTGAATTAGTTAGTTTGGTGAAAAATTTATTATTAGGATCTTTCTTGTTCAGGGCTACTCCTGTGATCCTATTTTCTTTTGTTATGTTTCAGTCTGATTCCTTGGGTGTACCACTTGTGTTGATTTGACTTTGTAGGAATATTTCTTCGTTTTAGCTTATTTGGGCTGGTGGGCATTCAATTCTTCTTCCTTTGTAAAGTAGTTTTTGCCATTGAGCTTTTCTGGTTGACAAAATTTCCTTCATTTTGGATGGTTTTGAATAGCTTTGCAAGAACTTGTTAGCCTTTGGGTCCTTACTGTATTCCTAACATTGATGGGATGGATGATTATATAACCTTGTACATATACATATTTCATAGGTGGAGGAGAATAATTTTTAATGATAAATTCTTTGTCATCTTTCACAAGTCTATAATTTTTGCAACCTTTAATTATAGAGGATGTTCTTTTTCTGCAAGTAAGAGATCCATAGAACTATGCGATATACACGTATAGTGGCATTACTTTATAAGAGACTTCATTTATGAACATTTTGGTAACTTGAAACTCTTTCTCCTTTTTGGATCAAACCCATGAAGTAGGGTTTTGGATGAGGGTTGGTCATTAGTCCATGCTTTTGCACCAAAGCTTCTATGATTGTATTTATTTTACTATTTGAGCGAGAAATGGTCATCATGTAAGAAATTGTCGTCATCACGGACTGCTTGACATACTCATTCTATTGAAAGGGCTTCTCTTTGATTTGCTCTATATTCTTTGTTCTAGACTGTTAAACAATCTTTGGGTTTGGGCTTTTTTTATCTCCTCAATTTCAATGTTTTTTTCTCCAATAGCAATTATTATTATTATTTATATTCTTACATCTCTCTCAGTATGTAGTTCAAGGTAGAGCTTCCAAGAATTATGATTGTTATGTGCCTTTGCAATGGGAATAATATAGTTGATTATCTTTCTTTTGATCAACCTTTGGTTTATTTCTCTCATTGTGTAATTTAGGTTTGTTCTTTTTATATCCAAAATTAACTTATCTCTTTTTTCAATTGCAATGGCCCTTGAATTGACCTTAGCTATACTGTTAATTGGGATGAGTTTTAACTCTTGTCGGAGTCCATCATGTAGAAAGCCCCATGTTTCAAGAAAACGAACCTCACTTATAGTCAAATTCCTAAAGCAAAGACTTGCCTTAGGAATTCTGTAGTGTAGTCTTGCACAAATTACTCGCAATTTTATCATTGTTATTGCCATCAAATTCATTGTTTTTTTGTTCTCATGGACAATTTGATATAATTGAGACCCGTTAAGGCCTTTTTGTGGAGACCATGGCAATTTTATCATTTATTATTTTTGGACTTAATGTTTCATTACATGAGAGCATGTAAGTACATTTTTAGGTGAAAAGAGATTTTATGTGCACTATTTTATTTGTATAAAGAGAAGTAAAGTTCGAGTGCTTATCGAAATTTTACTCAATTGACGTTCATTGTAATGTCGTAAGAAGATAGCTCCAACTTTGCAACAAAGTTAAATGGAGGTTGTTATTTGTGTTTGGACATGATCATCATCATCTTTATATGCCGCCCCTTAAGTATCTTCATCTTCCTTCGAAATCATGAGTGCTTTACTGGGAAGTTGCCTTCTGATTATGAGAAGTTGAAGTTTAGAACGGTATCTACTTTGTATAAAACGTCGGCCATGTACCTTTCTAATATTTCAGGGTATAGGCTATTCCATTTGTGGCAGAAATAGCCACTTTATATGGCTAGTTATGCTTTAGCCTTAGTAGGATTTGGTTTTGGGATTCTAGGTTTTAAACATTTTAAGGGTTTTCGCAATACTTGTAAGATGGGGATTTATGATTTAATACCAAATTATGGTTTTTGTTGATGATATTCTTCTTGTTGATAAGACTAGAGAGGGAGTTGAAGGTAAATATGAATTATAGAGGTCAATATTAGAGTCTAAAGGTTTTCATTTAAGTAGATCTAAAATCAAATATATGAAATATAATTTTAGTAGTAATAGATTTAGCGCTGGGATTGCGACTTTAGGCAATCAAGTCTAATAAGAGTACACATTTTAGATATCTTGGATCTATTGTTGAGAGTGATGGTGAAATGGATAGGGATATTATAGTAGAATTCAAGTTGGATATTTGAAGAGGAGGAATGCATCAGGCTTGTTGTGTGATAGAAAAGCCCCCCTCAAACTTAAGGGAAAATTCTATAAGATGGTGGTGAGACGTGCAATGTTTTATGGCACATAATGTTGACCATTAAAAGAGAAGCATAATATTAAATTAAGTTGTAGAGATGAGGATGCTCATGTGGATGATAAGATTAGAGAGAGTCTCCTTAAATGGTTTGATCACATAAAATGGCGGCCTTTCGATGATCGGTTAGGAGAGTAGATGTATTAGATTTGACTTATGTTAAGAAAGGTAAATGTAGACCAAAAAAGACTTAATTAGAAATGATTAGAAATGACATTTATTAGATTTAGCTAAATTTGACTCTTACTAGGACATAATGGAGAAATAAAGTATTTATGTTGCCAACCCCATATAGTGGGATAAAGGCTGATGTTGTTTTGTTGTTGTACCAAATTATTGTTTGGAATTCACCAAGGTAGACCAAGGGTTAGCCTCCTCAATGAATGTGATCATAAAACAAGGGTTTTTGATGCCTGAGTTTAAATTCTTTTAATTTAAAGTTGGCTTATAACCAAAGAAATATTATAGTGCGGTTGGCCTAAATGATTTGAGTTAGGTGTTGGATGAAACATAGAAGCTAGCTTACATAAGGAATTTTCTTAGAGAGTTAAGAGTATAATTTCCTTAGATACATTCTCATTTTTGTAGGTTTGCTATCCACCTTTGATCTATTTAGGGCTTTGCATAAAATTGTGAATGAATTTACTGTTTAACTCAAATGCACAAACCAATATCACCATCAGTCTTAAATACTTTCTTGGATGGAACCAATCGGTAATTGAAATAATAAGGTTGCTATTTTTCCTGCTCTGGACGCATGCTGCTTCAATATGGGATTCATGTGGGTATAGAGGGGAGAGGAGAGGTTAGATGAATTGAAGGAAATTTAATTCACTTCATTGCTTGGTTCCAAATAATAAATACAAATAGCCATTTATAGCTAAAATGATAAGTTAATTAAAAACCCATGTTAGCCATCCAACAAAACAACTTATCTAATCATGCAAGTTAAATTATTTGATAAGAAAATTCCTTATTTGAATGCTTATCAAATTTATTTAAATGTAAGGAAAATATCTAGAGAATATTCTTAAAAAGTTCTCTTTTAGCTTGATTATCCTTTATCCCCTTCTACGGTGGATACACATTCATTTAGGAACTTGGCTGAATTTGTTTTCTTTTCTTTTCGTGTGGAGTTTGAATCATTTTTTTTAATTTAGCCTTAAATATCTCCACTCTTTTTCACACTTATGATGAATTTTGAATTGGTAGATTTGCGTTTAGTTCTCCATCTTTACTAATTGTGACATCATGCTTTGGCATTTTTTGTAGAGATTTGGGCTTGGTGATGGATCCTTTTGGAAACTTCTAAAAAGTAGCTGTCTAAATTTATGAGTGCCTCCTAGATCAATCAATTTGGATAATAATACATTACTAGAATACTTGTGGGTCATAAAGGCACTGCGTAATATCATTGTGATTAAGATATAATCATCCAGATAAGAAGTTGTGGATTTCAACATTCTCATAAATTTTTTTGATATTAAAAGGATATTATCTTAGTTTTTTTGATATTAAAAGAATATTCTTTATCTTTGGGTATTTTATTCGCTAAATCTTACTGGATTTTCACCTTTTCAAGCTGGATTGATTTTATGGCAAATTTGATACCCAAAGGCATGAATTCTCGTCTAGATTATTGATCAACAAACTGCCAGCTATCTGGTTTAAACGTGGTTTCTTCACTATTTGTTAGATTTGAAGATATTTATATATGGATTATCATTTTCCACCCATTACTGAGTAACACCGAAACAATGGACCATGCTGACCATTATAGCATTTCCACTACTGCTTATAGTGATATTTCTTAATTTCATTGTGATTAATGTTATTGCACTTAAAATGACTCGTCAAAATTTATTGTTTTCAACTTACGCATCTTAGCTTTAGTTTTCTTGTTTTATGTAATTTCCACTTTTACTCTGTTTTACTCTGAATATATTGTAGGTATGCAATGCATGAGTTAGGCCTTTCATCTCGCAAGCCTTTCAGGAAATGCGCAAGAGTAGTTGGAGAGGTAAAAGCATGATCTTTTTTCCTATTCATTCTGTGCAAGTGTAGTTTTTCTATTCAATTAATATTTTTCTCCATGACCCTTAGAATCAATCATTTTTATTTCAGTTTTCTTAAAAGATCTTCTTCTTCACTTGCTGTTACTTATTGTTTGTTGCCCGCTCAGGTTTTGGGTAAATTTCATCCCCATGGAGATACTGCTGTGTATGAATCCCTTGTCAGAATGGCACAGGTAGATATTCAATGTTTTATACATAAACATTTTTTTGTATTGTTTACTTGAGATGCATCTGCATTTCATACGGTTGGGTTCAGTTCTGTTTTTTTTACGATAAATCTGTCTAAAATACACTTGAAGAGAAGTAATTAGAATATTCTCGTTATAATGTTTATTTTCATCAAAACAACATAGGGTGAAAAAAATCCAACTAATTTCTGGAAACTACTTCAATCATAGCTTTCTTTCCTGTTTGCTAATCATCTGATTCTTCTCATATGCCTTTGGTGTAACTAGAAGTTAAGAAAGTTGGTTCATTGACCATAGATTTGCTTAGGCATGTGTGTAGCCATCTGATCTTCATCTTGTAAAAATCTAATGATGGAGATTAAGTTTTTCTTGGCAAATTGAAGAGCTTTGAACCATATTTTATGACTGTTTGGGCGCACCTTTGGTGCTTTTGATTCTTGTCGCTTTTGTGCCCTTCCAACTAAAGGCAAGAAATTTTCTTGAAGCCCTTTCTATACTATAAAGTGCCTTGATGCAATCATGCTTTTCATTACAGTCTTCTCTTAATGCTCATGTGCATATTTGTATCTGACTATCTGTTGACCATCTTGCTGTAATAAAGCTGCACTTTATTTTTTTAAATAATTATGTCCTTGATAGTGTGTTTCAGTAATACTAAAATATTTTTTTCTAGGATTTTTCCATGCGGTGCCCACTTATTCAAGGGCATGGAAACTTTGGGTCAATTGATGCTGATCCTCCTGCAGCAATGCGATACACTGAATGTAGGTTGGAGGTATGTTACGGGTGGTCTTTCAGCAACATCATATGTTTTTCCTTGATTGAATCTGGTTACTGTCTCCTCTGTACATTAGCTTTGCGCTTTCTTCGGATGAGAGGTGAAAGCATATCTCTTATGCACCTTTAAAGTTGTATAACCACTACTTGTGTTTTGATCAGTCTTATTTTGAAGCAATTCATAACTAGGAACTGCAATCCATTGCTCCTAACTTGTTAGTCTAATCTTTCGCTTATTGGTGTCATATCAATTCCAAACCTAGTAGGTCTTTGTTAGAATGGTCCATTTGATCAGTCTAGCCGGTTCATACAGAACCGGCTCACGGAGACAGAGGCAGAAGAGTTCCACCTCTCCTGTACGCGCCGACCGAAACACCCAATCCAATGGAGCTGTTTAGCCAGGATTTTTGAGAGAGTTAGGAGGGAAATTTGAATGTAGGGATTGTTTAGAGATTTCCTTTTGGATTGTATGCATTAAATAATTTGTTTTCCTAGGGTTAGGGCATCTTGAATTTGTCTGAAATTTGAGATATCTTAGGTTTTTGGAATCTAGTGACGTCCAGAGATTTGGGAGAGATAGATCCTCCTCTCGAATAATGGATCAATTGTATCTTGGTATTTTCCATTTCCATTTTATCAAATAATACAAATTATTTAATATTTTCCTGGTTTTGTGTGGGTTTTTGTGGAGAAATTTTATTGTTTTCCAGATAGGAATTACTTGAGATCTACAGCTGTTTCCTATCAAATTGGTATAAGAACAATTTCCTGGGCTGAAATAGAAGTTTCTTTAGCTGAATTTTGCCGTGTTCCATATCCGATCTTGTTGTTTTTGCTGATTGGAGGCCAGAATTCGCATCAAACTTGTTGCTCTTTGCTATTGGAGCCTAAATCCAGGTTCCCATGGCACGACAAAAGGTAGAAGTGTTGAAAGGGGAGATCAGACAATTGAAAACTGAAATTTAAGATTTTCAAACTCAACTTTCAGATATCAAAAATCAAATTTCAGCCATCCACGAGAAGAATGAAATTTTTTCTTTCCTGGGGGAGATGTTGAGGAAGTTGCTTGAGGGCCAATCCAAAATGTCATTGTTAGAGGCGAGGGAAGCCTTCGACAACCCAGGAAGCGTGGAAAATTCTTATCTAATAAGGCAAAGGGAAGATCAAGAGGTGGAGACTCGAAAGAGATGAGAGAGAATACATCCCATCCTATTCCTAAGGAGTCAGGTAGAGGGTATGTGGAGAGGTATGATAGGGTTGGGCATGAGTGGAGCGGTGTTGAATTTGGAAGAAGAGGGGTTGAATTTGAAAGGCGAGAACTTTATTATGATCGAAGCGGTGTCGAATTTGAAAGGACAGGGGTTGAATATGATCGAAGGGGTGCTGAATTTGAAGGGAGAAGGTGGGCTTGTGATAAAATGTTTGGGTGCGAGTTGAGGAGGGATGATTGGCGCAATTAGGGGGAACCACCCCCTTTTGGAATGAGAAATTTTAGAGGAAGCAGGGTTGACGGAGGAGATTTGAGGGTGAGGAAATTGAAGATGCATATTTTTGAGGGAAAGGATGCACACGGGTGAATCTACAAGGTAGAAAGGTACTTTATTGTCAAGATTGATGGAAGAGGAAAGACTGACAGCAGTTAGCCTATGTTTGGAATGGAAGGCTTTGGCTTGGTACCATTGGAGGGACGTGCGACGACTCATACAGAGTTGGAGGGAGTTCAAGGATTGTTTGTTAGAACGATTTCGAACTAGCAGTGGAGGAGACTTCTAGGAGCAGCTCTTCTCCTTGACACAAGATGATTCAGTGATAGAGTAGTACCAGTAGAGGTTCGAGTATCTGGCTAGCTGATTGGACCGTCTTTTTGAGACCATGCTAGATGGGAACTTCATGAAGGGATAGAAATCGGAGATGCAGGCGGCAGTTAGAGTGATGAGGCCTCGTGACTTGGGAGAGGCTTTAGAACTAGCTTAGTTGGTGGAGGATCAGAGGCACTTGGAGAAAGAGACGAAGGCAACAAGATGATTCAGTGATAGAGTAGTACCAGTAGAGGTTCGAGTATCTGGCTAGCTGATTGGACCGTCTTTTTGAGACCATGCTAGATGGGAACTTCATGAAGGGATAGAAATCGGAGATGCAGGCGGCAGTTAGAGTGATGAGGCCTCGTGACTTGGGAGAGGCTTTAGAACTAGCTTAGTTGGTGGAGGATCAGAGGCACTTGGAGAAAGAGACGAAGGCAACAACTTAGGAGGCATGCATAGGATGAACATCACCTTTTTGGTATCCAAAGAGCTGACACTGGGCACCCTTCGGGAGACCCTGAAGGAGAAGACTATTGGTGGAAGACCTGGGGACAACTTGAAGAAGTTCAGAGAAACGGAATTACAAGATAAAAGGGCGAAGGGGCTCTATTTCAGATGCGACGAGAGGTATTCTCCAGGGCACATTATAAGGATCGAACTCTACAAGTTCTTATCATTTGTGATGAAGAGGGAATGGAGGAGGGTGTCGTCTTTCCACCTTGCAGACAAGGTGGGTCTTTGGGAGGGGGTATTGTTAGACCGGTCCATACAGGACTGGCTCACGGAGACATAGGCGGAAGATTTCTGCCTCTCCTATACGCGCCGACCAAATCGCCCAATTCAACAGAGCTGTTTAGGAAGGATTGTTTTTGGAAGTTAGGAGGGAAATTTGAATATAGGGACTGTTTAGAGATTTCCTTTTGGATTGTATGCATTAAATAGTTTGGTTTCCTAGAGTTAGGGAATCTTGAATTTGGCTGAAATTTGAGATCTCTTAGATTTTTGGGCTCTAGCGGCGTCTAGAGATTTGGGAGAGATGGATCCTCCTTACGAATAGAGGATCAATTGTATCTTGGCATTTTCCATTTCCATTGTATCAAATAATACAAATTATCTACTGTTTTTCTGGTTTTGTGTGGGTTTTTGTGAAGAATTTTTGTTGTTTTCAAAAGATTGATAGGAATTACTTGAGATTTACAAGCGTTTTCTATTAGTCTTTTAGACTATTTATCAGAGACGAGCTTATTTTTTTAGACGCTTGGTAGGGTTCATGTTTAATCCACGGAGAAGCAAGATGTGACATGAATGAGCAAATTAAAAAAAAAGTGTATTTTCTTCTTTCAAGATGTGTACAACTGATTGTAACATAAATACTATGAGATAGCAAGGATCATTGAACTTTTTTACTAGCATGGATGTTTAGATCCTTTGTTTGACGAATGATGTGAAAATTAATTTAGCAAAAAATGATGCATTGTGCATATAATTCTGACCTCATTCTTTCATTTTAGTTTCGTTTCTTTTATCGTTATTTCTTTGAATTTCCATCAAATTATTCAATTCCGGTTGTACACTAAATTATAATCTTTTTTTTTGCTTGCAGGCACTCACAGAAGCCATGCTTTTGATGGATTTAGAACAGAATACTGTAGACCTTCATATACTTACTATTTATTTTCTTTTATTGGATCTGTATGCTTATTTTCTCTCTGTTTAGTCATAATCCATATACTCTTAATTGATCAATAGTAACTTTTTCAGGTTGACTTTGTTCCAAATTTTGACAATTCACAAAAGGAGCCATCTCTTTTGCCTGCCCGTGTTCCTACTTTATTGCTGAATGGTTCTTCTGGAATTGCGGTGTGTTTTATTAATATAAGATTTGTGGTTTCACATCTTTATTTGTTCATATTGATATCCCACTTGCGTGTTAGGTTGATTGGGTTGGAATATGCCATTTTGGGTTGGGCTGGGTAGATCTACTCTGTTTTGTCCAATTTATGGCTTGGTCGGCCAAGGTTAATTCACTAATGACAAAGTGAAAATCCAACTTATATACTGTTCTAAAGGGTATATTTTTTGCTTTTAATCTATAACCAGCCTGGCAATTAACATCTCTACTTATATAATTATGACTTGTATATATTTTTAATTATCTACATAATACATATTGACTTATAATTATAATAATTTTATGTATAATATTATGTGATATATCTTATTTATTTTATTAAGCCTTTATAAGGTTTTAAAATAATTGCAAATAACTTATGATGCACATAATAAAACAATTTCTTTTGGAATAATATTCAATATTAAAAATAATATTATTATAAATCAAGACATTTTTTGTTTGTATTGATTAAATTATATAAAAAATTATAGAAATTTAAAAATGTCAATTTCAATTATTGTTTTGGCCCATTTGGATTCATTTTTATTTTTGTTCTCTTTCTAAATAATGTTTATGAAAAGAAACATCATAAGAACCAGTTTTTTGACAAATATTTTAGTTACAAATCTATAAATTATTAAGATACATTATTGATTACTTGATTTTGTATTATATTATCGATTTTACCTTCCTATATTCAGCTGTATTTTGTAGGAAAATTAATAGTACAATAATTTAAAATTTTAAATAATTTTGTGAAAGAATTCTACCTACATGCGTTCAGAATAATAAATCTTCCCTTGTATTAGTACAACGTGTGTGTGTGTGTATGGTGTATATTTATATAATGCTAAAAGACTCCCTGAGTGACTTCATATGAAGGCATGGGTGAGAATAACCTAGTGAATCTATGCATACCATTAAATAAGTCAAAACAATTTTTTTTTTTATTTGTTGATTCGTTGTTCTGTATGCTCAGTAATTCTTCCTTTAATCTTAGGTTGGCATGGCAACAAATATTCCACCTCATAATCTTTGTGAGCTTGTGGATGCTCTCACAATGTTGATTCATAATCCTGATGCTTCGGTAAGCATGTCGTTCATCTTTTAAATGAATTTATCCAGGTAGCTTTTTGACATATCAGTTAAAGTAGATTGCAAGGAAGGCAACAATTTCTTTGCATTCTTGTATGGTTTTTTTTTCGTATTCCTCTATGACATGAAGACTAGCATAATCTCCAAGGCCTGCCTAAGACTTATTTTGTGGTGTCTAAAATTTCCTTCTTTGCACGGCTATGCTAATTTACTTGTAAGTTGTAACTGATCATTATCTTTTGTCAAAAGCTTCAAGAACTGCTGGAATACATGCCTGGGCCAGACTTCCCAACAGGAGGGCTGATCATGGGGAATATTGGGTATGTCTAATTTCCCTTTTTGTTTTATGCTACGATTTTTGATCTTTATTTAAGACTTGGATTACATTTTTCTTCTTGTACTTCAAGAATTTTGGAAGCCTATAGAAGTGGTCGGGGACGTATAATAATTAGAGGAAAGACTGAAGTTGAGTCCCTAGATGAGAAGACAAAACGCATAGCAATTATCATTAAAGAGGTCAAGTCGATCCTATATTTATGAAATTTTTATTTTTTGCTTTGTTGTCTCATTGGGTTGAGCATATTTTCATTTTTCCATCCTGTTTTGGAGGACTGCAGTTTCTCTTATCTAAAGCTTTGCAACTTTATTGCAGATCCCTTACCAGACAAACAAAGCTGCACTAGTGGAAAAAATTGCTGAACTAGTTGAAGATAAGGTACCGAATTTTTTTCTTGGAAAATTCACGTATTGTATCTATATAATATGCATGCATGTGGTGGAAACAATATCATTTCTGATTTGTACAGTCCCATGCTCTTTCTTTGGTGGCTAGGGGCAATATTTTAGGCTTACAATTGTGATTGAACTAATTATTTTTTTCTTTACATGGCTCAATGTGATTGAACTAATACGCACCAAACACCTTTTTCAAACGACATCATTATCATACATAAATTCGGATTGTTTGTTCTTTTGTCAACATTTTATATATTTTCATTTAGGAACACAATATGTAAACTTTTAGATTGCATTAATTTTTATATTCAACTAATAAGAACTCATTATTAGCTAAAAAGCATTCAAAAGTTGAAATATTAGTTCAAGCATTTATGAAAAGGAAGATCAGAAAATCAGAAGCCTTTTCATTTTATTCCATATAGTACCAACACATAAATAAATTTAAGAAACTTGATGTGTAAGATGCATAAATTATTCTCATACGACATATTATACAATAAAAACAACATCAAGCCTTTATCTCACCGTCTGGGTTCGGCTGTATGAATCTTTTTTTCTTTATTGTATCCTATTAAGAGTTAAATTCTCATTTAAATCTAATAAAAAAAGGTCATTTCTAATAATTTCTAACAAAAATTTTAAGGTCCACCTCAACCTTTCTTAAAGTAGGCCGGATCTAATACATCTATTCTCCTAACCGGTCATCAGAAGGCCGACATTTTATGAAGTTCAAAATTCTTTTTATTCACTTTAGAATTGTTATAATGAATTTATCAAAATATTTCATCAAGCTCATTAGCATCCAGTTTCATGCATTATCATGGACATAATTTAGGCATGGGTGAATTATAAGCTTTTGACATTTTTTATTACATTAAGTGGTGTCCATATAAGAATGTTATCTGGTGTATGGTACAAATATTGATTAAAGATCCTAGATTAAGCTGTTTAGAAATCATATTACAGCCATTATATTCAACAATTAGATATTATAAATTTTCTGCAATACATAATAGTATCGATGCATCTGATTGGTTTCATGATACTTTGATGATCAGTTGCTTATGAAGAATATGGATATCTCATAATATTTTTTAGGATGATTAATTATGTGATTATTCTACCATTCTAGTCCAAAATAATATTATCATGATGATATATCTTATTACATTCCAATCTCACAAACCCTAAAGATTTGGAAATCTCTAGGCCTATATATAGAGTCTTTCTTCTTTTCTTTATTATTAAGGCCTATATATAGAGGTATTGTGCTTTGTAAAGGTTAATGAATGATTAAATGAAAATTTCATATTTGTCTTCTTCTTGTGTGTGCACTAGAGAGAAGGGAGAACCCTAGGTGAGGGTGACCGCAATACCCGTCAGTCATTGGATGAGTCAGTGGCTCGCGACTTATCTTCTTCTTTCCCCTTTCTCCCCCACCGGCTGACCACCATTCACCTTCTAAGCCGCCGGCCGTACCCTCCCATTGCCCCAACCGGCGGCCACCTACCCACCATCCTCCTTCCCATCGGCCTCTAGCCCTCCTCCATCCATAACCGCCAGCCAAGCCCTCACAACCGCGGGCCAAACCTTTTCCCCAAGCTCCACCGTCGGCCACACCCTCCTTTCCCCTTTAATGATGAATTCAATCATCATTATTACTTACCTAAACTTGCCTAAGTAATTTGGGAAATAAATTGCCTCAATTTGAAATTCAAATTTTGAATTTCAAATAATTTCTTAAATTAACAAAAGTTAAATTAGGAAAGTTTTAAATCTAAGTCCAATTTGATTTTAAATTGGATTTGATTTAATTATCCTTTTCCTAAATTAGAGAACTCATTTAGAAAGCTTTTAATTCTCCTCCAAAAATCCACCTCCCTCTCTCTAGATGCTGCCAGCCCCCATAGCCCACCTCCCTTGGTTTTCTTCTTTAATCCCTAAATCCTATTTGAATTTGAACTCAATTTCAAATTTAATTCCCTCCAAAATCACTTAAACATGAAATTAATTTCAGATTTATTGGGATTTAGCAACCCAAACCTAAACCTAACATAACCCACAAACCTCCCCTCTCTCTTTTGCCGGCCCCTCCTCTCCCGTTGCTTCTCTTGGACACCCTAATTCTTTAATGAGTTTTAGAGCAAAGAAGAGAAGACAAACTTCCTTCTCCCATCTCCCATTAGTGCATGACCGACCCTGAGGTCGACCACGAATTTGTATACAATGCTCAAGGGAAAATCGACATCTTGCAATCTCCCTTCTTTGATCTAGACTGGGAATATGAGGATTCAGTGGAAAGCTATGTAGATCTCATACTCTATCATCTCGCTGAGACGATTGACGAGCAACGACCAACTGGACATTGGCAAATCGTCGGTCGACCATTAACTCCTCCTCCGGCTACTTCTTCGGCGAATAATACCTTATGCGTCACTTGTCTTGTGGTGGCTTCACTAGGGTTACTTCTACCCTTTCTCCGCTAAACCCCAATTTCAAGGGAGAGAGAGAGAGAGTGAGGGAATTTAGGGTGAACATTTCTCATTGTTGAGCCGTGGATTTTTGTTTCATTGCCATTAGTTTTACTTTATGTTCTTGTTGTTGCTTGCAAGTATCATGTTAATCTCGTTTGTAATCACTTGCTATTACATAAACTTCTAACGGAAATTTTTAAGAATCTAATTTGGTGAAACATAAGTTTACAATTAGCAATGTTAAAGTTCAAATTATTATTAATTTCCAAAAGTAATTCTTGTTTACTTACATTTTTTGCATCAGAACCACTTTTTATCTTGGAATCGCATTGAATGCCCGTAAATAGCAAATATGAAAACAAAGAAAGGTAATAATTCAATAAATGGATGATAACAATTCTTCCCAAAATCTTGGTGGCTAGATTGATCGAGTTGTTAATCACCATGATGTAGTGGATGAGGAAGCAAACAGCCACCAAGAAAACTAGTGGGCCAAGTCATATTCCTCGCATGTCAAATGCAAACATGGACAGAAAGGATGTATAAGAGGAGATATAACTATTCAAAGTGATGAAGGTAACTATTCAAAGTAGAGGCTAAAGGGGAGATTTCTATGTATGATGATATTATTGACTATGAAAAATTGGATGCATTGATTAACTAGTTAGAGACTCTACCTTATTGAAGTTTAGACTTATTGCATTGGCTTGGTGGAATGCGCATCGAAGATGAATGACTATCAAGAGGTTATTTGGGGAATGTTCATGTAGTTGATACCTAGAGTTCTACATGATGGGCTATGCAGGGGAATTGGCGTAGTTTAGGGTAACTTCAGCGACAATATGTGCAAGAATAATCCACATATTTTATTTTTAAATTACAAATGAACCCTGTTACTTCTCGATTGTTATCCTAGCCATGCTAACATGACAGTGATGCCACATTGCACCAAAACCAAGACCAAGGCAATTGGGAGAAATTTGAGAATCATTCGAAGAGGTATCTTCTTTCTCCAGAAGGAAGAAGAAAGAAAATGACTAGTGACGGCCTTCCTCTTAGAAAACTAATGCTTCTAGTAAATTCTATAATCATTGTCAAATACCATGCCAGACAAAATAAAAATTTTGGAAGCTATATTCTGAATTCTGCCCTAAAAAGTCAAAGAAAGACAAGAAAAAGTAACTGTTACTTTGGTGGACAACAAAGTATTTCAGCGAACAAGGTAGAACCATCTCTATCTATAATGGCAATGCTGAAGGGTATAGCGGTTGTGTCATCCTCCAACATGGACACATGAGATGAGTTATTCTGATAGGAAACACTTGTAAATCTCAAGTATTTCCTATCAATCTTTGGAAAACAGTGAGATTTCTCCACAAAAAATCGCACAAACCATGAAAATAGTAGATAATTTGTATTATTTGATGAAAGGGAAACAAAAAATAGCAAGATATAATTGATCCTCTATTCGAGTGGAGGATCGATCTCTCCCAAATCTCTAGATGCTGCTAGAGCCCAAAAGAAAACCTAAATTTATGAGATCTCAAATTTTAGCCAAATTCAAGATGCTCTAACCCTAGGAAAACAAACTATTTAATGCATACATTCCAAAAAAAAATCTCTAAACAATCCCTACATTCAAATTTTCCTCCTAACTCCCTTAAAAATCATTCCTAAAAGGCTCGGATGGCGTGGTCGGTGCAAACGATGCGTACAGGGGGCGGAATATTTCCGCCTCTGTTCGCAAACCGGTCCCGTCAGACCGGCTGGACCGGTCCAATAATGGACCGGTCTAACATATTCACCCTTAGATTATAATTCAAACAAGTGGCACTCATTGCCAGTCATCACCTTCTGTATCAAGAAGAGCATTTTTGCCAATTTGATGTAAAAATTAGGTTGGATGCCATAGCTCTTCCCAAGCCATTTCCTTTGTATTCAGCTTAAAAGGAAAGATGATGACTGATCACCAATGTCACTTGAAGTTTGTAATAAACAAAAATTACTTCTAGGAGATGATATATGAGGCGATTCCACTTGACATCTTTTAAGCCACCTTCAATGGATCATACCTTCATTTTAGGTATGCTGGGTTGCCTTAATGACCTTATTAGTATTTGACAATTGAAGGAAAAACCTTTATGCGGGAAAAAAACTGACGTGTCTATGGTAGACATGGTAACAACATGGAAAACTCGTAAACTTATCATTGGAAGCTATAATTTCCTTTTTGCGTTTCACTTGTTAAGAAAGAAAGAAAAAAAAAATGTTCTCTACCTTAGGAAAGGATGGTGACATACATATGCAATAACTGATATAGGAGCAAGACATTAATGGAGCAAAAGCTGTAGAAGTGGCGAAGGCTTAATTATTGAAGGAGTTTGAAAGATTACTCTCTTGTCAATTCAAGAAAATGATAAAAAGAAATCAATGCTTCATCAATTTCGACAAGTTTTAAAAAGAAGAAGTTATCATAGATATAAGTTAAATCAAATAGTACACCCAATGTATGACTTTGAGCAATTATAAGAGGCTCTTAAAGATGAAATTATCTAAGTTATGTATATGAAAACTGTAAAAATTCAAGTTTTTAATAGAAATTTTTAAAAATTCAAAGAAATTATCTAAAAGATTAGTTAACAAATGCAACAAAATGGTATAGTTAGAAGTATGGAAAGCTAGTCTTACCTCAAATGAAGTTATTATTTCACAAAGATGAATTCCTCTTAAAGCGGGGCTCATGATCTGACAGTTAGTTTTAGTAGTTGATCAATCATATAATCTATGATCACGATTTAAGTATCAAATCGTGGAAAGATTGAAGGAATCATGTTCACTGGAATTTTGATGGTTCGATCTCTTTATTGAAATTGCCAGCTATGGTATTCTCCGTTCACAACAGTAAGATCAAAGTGGATGTTCGTTGTAGCCTATAGGCGCGTTTAGATTGGTAATCAAATATCAAAAGATGAAGATTAAGACCTTGAAAGTTGGACTGCAAATTAAAATTTAGATTAATACGGATAAGGAATTGAATTTTCAATTCAGGAATAGGATAAATTCTATTGAAGTTATCTTTTAATTTAAGTTTATCTTGTTTGTTTTTGTAGATAGGTATTCCTAATTTTGTAAGTTTATTTAGGAGTGGATTAAATCATATCCAGGCTATAAGTGCGTCCTTATAAGGGTTTGAATTATGTAGTAAATTAAATTCGCGAGCCCTTTTTACTTCCTTTTGTTTTTCGATATCAAACTCAATCATCCATTATAGTTACAGTTTATGTAGCAAGAAACCAAAGGGAAGCAATTGCTGGGCACTGTAGCTGTATCGCTGATCTATCATAATGCTCTTTGTTTCTCGAAGGCCTATCCTGTTGATTTCCTAGCTGCTGCCATTGTTCTCCAGCTGATGCTGATGTTCCTTGCTGGCAAAAAACAAGCTAGTTGTTCTATGTCGGAATGATCAAATCCAAAAAGCAAATTTGTTTACAGCAGCACGTAGGAGAAAACAATTAAGGAAATCCATCTACATCTCAGGGGAGCACGTTTGTTACATATTTCTCACACAATTAAAAAAACTTTTGGAAAGTTGACGCATATTACAAATGATACCCTATAATAAGTCATTAGCACTTCACTCTTTATCGTTGTAGCGAATGAGGTCATTTCATGCTTTCTAGCTGCTTCAACAATCCCTAGACACTTATCAGGATCACATTTGCAACTCGCATAAATTGCCACATTATTTTTATCAGGTGTACCCAATTATTTTTGTACCATTTCATTTGTGAGATAACCGGATAGTTAGGAAGCCCTATTTGGGTGTATTTCATTTGGCTAGGCATTAATCCAACAATATGCTTGCTAATTGAGATAGGGTAATAGAAGGCATAGTAGTTTCCATGCAAACTCAATTCATAAAAAATGTTTCTTTTAATTGGATGTTGTTGGTAACGTTTTCTATTGTCGCCTTGATTCATTGAGAATCCTGAGCTGAAGTTCACTACTGATCAACATGGATAACAGTTTATAGATGTTGAATGTCAAGGCCTATTTTTGCTCCCTTTAATCAACTATGAGATTAACAGAGATAGAAAATCTAGTTAGCTATATTCCTCATCAACACCCTTCCAGATTTTACTAATTAGAATTGAATTAATGAAAAGTTAGTCTTTATGGATCATCACTATATGTATAACATTTCACAATTATCTAATAGGTCTATCAGAAGGATTGATACAGAAATGTGCATAAATAAAATAATCAAATGGATTAGAAAGCTTTTAAATAAGCTTCAATCATAAATTCATATATGCCCTAAGTGTTTAATTTACATTGTACACATCTTTTTCCATACTACATCTAAAACTGTTCATCTAGAATGCTAGGGTGTAAGAGAAATTGGGTCACCTGCCTGCTACCCACCTGCTTCTTTTGTTTTCTTGAAAATACAATTATAATATCTGTTGAGTTCAATGCTTAGTGGGATAAACAATTCTAATATAAAGTTTAAACATGCAAGAAAATAATAGAAAGTGCTATGATGATCATATAACTAATATGAGAATTATTATTCATAAACATAACTAGCTTAGTGGAGTATGCTTTAAATATTTTGTTAATTAAATGTGTAAAAAGTTTAATCATAAATAGTTAACATGAAGGTTTACCAGAAAAAAAATATTGCTGTTGAGTGAAAATTTATTTAAATGATCTAAGCTAGTCAATTATAGGTATTAGATTATTTTATTTCTCAGTCTTAGTAATATTTATCTTATAAAAATCATATAAAGTTTCTATAGACTATTAACTTATTCGTTTCATTAGGTTGTCACCTAAAATATTTTTTCCTCTTTACCTAGAAGCCTACCAACGCAAAATCAAACTCACTTTTTGAAGGAAAATATAAAAATATGAATTTCTTATGATCAAACCCTACTCTTCGTCCTTCCTCCTTCCCTTATTTCCTCCATGGTTTCAGCTCCCATCCTTCTCTTTTTTTACTTGCTGCAGGGGACAAAGTTTTAAACTCAATATTATAAATAAAATGCTTAAAAGAAAAATGACAAAAAAAAATTTTAAAAATAGGCATAGGCGCTCGTTACACAGGCGACTATTCACTTACTTAGCCGACCAATCACATGCAAATGAGTAAAAAATGGAGATGATTTTTTTATATTTTAAATTCTAAACAACCAGTTGCCTATTTAAACGATTGGTAGTAAATTTTTTTTTTCCGCCAGATTTCAATTTTTTTGAGAATAAAAATGTTCTCCATTTTTTTCTCCGGCTAACAAATTTTCTCGTGTGAAATCAAATTTATCCGGCGAACTTCAACTCTAATGAACTTCAAAATTTCTCTAGAAAATAATTTTTTTCTCCAGCTACAATTTTTTTCGGATGAACTTCAAAGAAGAAAAGAAGAAGTAATTTTATACATAAATTTTGAGAGCCATGTTTTTTGATAAGTCGTTTAGTGTTTGTCGTGCATGAATGAAACAATCAATTGTAGGGAGATGGATAGATAATGAGAGAGGGATTTATAGTAAGAAATAATTGCTTTAGCTTTTCTTCTTTGATTTTGGTCGGAGAAAAAAATGAAGAAAAAATTTGAAGTTTTTTAGAGTTTTATTTTTCGGAGAAAAAAATTATTCACTGGAGAGAAAAAAAATATTTGAAGTTCGCTGGGGAAAAAAATTGTTCACCAACAAATTAAAGTTTGCTGGAGAAAACATTTATTTTTGCTAGAGAATAAATTTGTTCGCTGGAGAAAAAATGAGAAATTTTAAAGTTCACTTGAGGAATAGGAATTTTTTTTTGAGAGAAATAAAATTAAATGTGAAAACACTAGTTGCAATTTAAATTAGCGACTTGCTCTTTGGATCTATATAAAAAAAATCATTTGCTAAATTTTGCTTTTTTCTCATTTGTGTGTGATTGAGCGGCCATATCAGCAGCCAGTAACCTGTTTAATAGGCAACTGTGCCTGTTTAATTTTTTTAAGTTAATTTTCTTTTATTCTTTTCCTTATAGTATCAATTTTTAAAATGTGTCCCAGCTGCTGATTATGGGAAAATTGGAGGAAATGTGGGAATGGGAGTGAGTGGAATGCTTAGGTTTATTTGGATTTATATTAACTATATTAGTAATTATGTAAATCCCTTTTAAATTAGCATCGTCTCTTCTAAATCTGTCATTGCATGCGCGCCTAAGTGGATAAGATGGATTTGCTGCAGTTCATTAGTCTTTTGTCACAGTAAACTCTTATGAAACTTCAGCAAAATTTGATAATCTAATTGTATAAATTAATATAATTATATTTTTATATATACATTTACATATCAAAATGATTGGAATGATACAGCGAATTTCATAAATAGTTTTGTTTATTTTTGGGATGGGCAAAAATAGGTATAATTTTAGAAGAAATTTTCACCTCACCTATTTGAAATTTTAGGTATTACATTGAATGTCCTGGCATTGGTATCCTATGATATGTGCAGATAGTGAATACTCTTACTCTCATGTGATACCTGCCATTGCTGATGCAAAATTTGAGTGCTGCTAACATGAAGATGCGTAGACAACTTCGAATGCGCCAATGTGTCTGTATAGTTGCTGATTGTTTTACAAATTTTTGCATTTGCAATGTTTTGATTGCCTCCTGTTTTCTTTTATCACGTTTCCATTGCAAGGCCAACTATAAGATAGTGTTTGAAACGCAAGTGGATAGATGAGTTGTTGATTATCCGCTGAGTTATATTTGTCCTTGGCGGATCTCACTGCACTTTCTATGGAGTTTCTTGTTTAACACATGAAATTATAAATCTAGGATTCTTGTGTTTGTGAAACTCTCTTACTAGTTTTAATCATTATTATATGCTGCATAAAGTGTTATCCTGTTATTTATTTAAATAAATGAAGAAAGTTTTGCATAACAGGTGCTGATATAGAGCTTCTTAAATAACCACCATCCCTTATCAATGGTTTGGATGTATGAATTGAGCATTCTTTTTGCAATTTGCTCTAATTTAATTCCTCTATGGGGTCTAACAATTGACTTTGCAAATAATTTATGCTAGCTGTATTCAGTTGATTGCGCTTGGGAACAGACTATTTAGGAGCCATTGCTGCAATATGATATTTTTCTTACTTCCATTCAGATATTAGATGGAATAAGTGATATTCGGGATGAGAGTGATCGCACTGGGATGCGTGTTGTTATAGAGGTTTGACTCTTTTATAATTTTTTTAATTATGTACTACTGGAGCTGCCAAATAATTCTTTTCTTTCTCAATATTAAAAATTAAATTTATTCCTTCTGTCTGCTTCGTTGTAATTATTCTCTAAATGTCATTTATTCAGTTGAAAAGGGGCTCAGACCCAGCCATTGTGCTCAACAACCTTTACCGTCTCACAGCTTTGCAATCTAGTTTCAGCTGCAATATGGTAGGGTAAGAAATTCACAACCTGTATTCCAATGGAATTTTGAGTGCAATTGCTTCTCAGTGAATAGCCAAAAAAGTTCTTTCCAAGCTAAATCCAAACATTTAAGAAGAACCAGTTTTGTGAATGACTGTGATGTATAAGTTTCAATTCAATTGGTATTTTCTTTCTAGTAAAACTTTCAATTTTTTTTCCCATACTCTTTGGCTAGGCAGTATTTTATTTCGTGATCATTGAATATGTCAAATATTTGAATTATTGGCACATAGATGCTAAGTTGATAAATTTATGGCAAATAAAGTAAATATTGTTGTTATTAAACTTCTTTACGAAGCTTATTTTAAGATTTTAGCTTGCTCTTGTTTCAGTTGCCAACATAAACTTTAATCAATACAGAAAGGGAGTTTTGAGATGGGTTTTATGAAACGAGATGTAATATGGAAGAGAAAAACTGTTGTTATATAAAGCTTTGGTCTGACCGTTATTACCATTTCAATTGCCGAAAACAATCCAATGCTATTTGTTGGGGTGTCAATTCGTGATTTTTTTTTGTTTCTTATTACGTGTTGAGCGTAAAACATTGATGGGAAATGAAATTCAACATTATGTATTTTATAATAAAATCGTTTCTCATTGAAGTCCGGTTTTGGTGGTTACATGTTTTTGTTCGATTGAATTCAAGTTCTCTAGTTGGCTCATATCGGGCTCCATTGGAGTTTTAACCTTATTTTACATCAAAAATTTGATGACCTTAATTTTATACACTTAATTATATTTATATGGAAGCCTTGAATTGTAAACCTATAATTGCAGGACAAAAATACATGTGAATTCTGAAATAAAGAATGCTAAAGTAGTGAAACGAAGCGAGGGAACAAAATAGTTTTAGATATCAGGGACACGTGATAGTAAATTTAACTTCATAATCAATTTCATTGTTATTTATGACACTTGTGAAAAAATCAATTTCCATCAAACCAGTCTTTTAATTCCGTCAATTCATCAATTATGTCTCCATAAATGTTTCAGCAAGCCTTGCAATTCTCTCCCTTATTGATCAGTGAGATTATTAGTACGATTTCATCAATTTGTTGTCTATTATAATTATTATTTTTCTATCTCATCAATCTTTGGACTATTCTATTTATTCTGTGATCATTATCCCTTTATTTTGTATGTTTTCTTTTAGAAGTTCTTCTAAGATTTTATAAATATTATGCAAATGTTGAATTGAAATTCTTAATCAGTTCTCTCCAATTCCTGGCACACTTTAATTGCTTTTGTATCAACATGCATCCACTGAGCAAATAAGTATATAAAAAACTCACTTGTCCTCGCTTATGAAATTGAGGATTGCTTGGAGTACATATAGTTAGTTGTTTTTCCTGTGCAAAGAATGGATATAAAAACGTTACTTATGATGAATATGTATATTATGCCAATATCACATCAGATTGTGAACCATATATATATATATATATATATATTTAAGGTAAATTATGCTATATGATTTTCATTGTAATGGCAACATTGAATTTACCGCGCAAGTGTCTATTGGCAAGTACTATGACAAATACAGACATTCTTGATTATCATGATTATCATTTAATTTTGGGGCTAATAAAAGAATCAGTTGACTGGTTCATACTCACGAACTCCATACATTAAGAGCAATCAAGATTTTATTTGGGACATTTTTTACTGTTTTTTAAAGCATCTTTCTAGTAGAAAAATTTACGGTTCAGAAAATTTACGTACTAAAAGGTTGCTTTTGAAGTATTAAGAAAACTGTCTTAAACAAAGCCTACGATCATCCACTCATGTAAAGAAAACTGCATTGCCAGCATCTATAGCTTGGTCAAAATTTTGGTACTCAAAATGAATGTAGTTTTGTTCTATATGGCATCATAAAGGAATAACAAATGTAGAAGGAATTCCCTATTGTAGGGAATGATGGATCACCGCCCATTATGTCATTTGCGCAGATCTTGTGTGGACGTTAATCCATCATTCCCTGTCTAGGGAATCTCATTAACTTTTCTATCAGATCTGGAAAATCTTTCATAATATTTATTTTTTAAATGTAAATGATGTATATACCTTCATTTTCATGGAAACTAATTACATTGTATCTCAGTGCCAGCGATCTATAGCAAACTTAATGTGTCCAATTCAAATTCTTGGTTTTTCACGATGACCTACTAATATTGGTCCTAAAAGGAATAAAATGAGAGGTGTGTAAGCATGCTATGTAGTTTTCTTTGCATGGAAGGAAGACCTTGATTTTACCATTTCCCCAACCCCTCTGTTGTGCTGTTATCAAGTTCATATCTTGTCAGTCTTATTTTTATTAAGAACACTCGTGCTTTGCTGCATCATAAGTTTATGTGATTGGATTCTGTGCTGTACTATTTTTTTTTATTATACTGCAGTCATATTCGGTAACTATAAGTTTGATATGACAATTCTTATTTTGTTATATTGAATCCTTGTTTTTGTCTAGAATTCTTGATGGACAGCCAAAGCTGATGGGTCTGAAAGAGCTACTTCAGGTGTACTCTATCAGCCAAACACTTTTTAAGTTCAGTTTTCTTTTAGTTTTAAACTGAAAGTAATTATTAATTTAGTAAACAAAATTTTGGTTGCAAAAAATGAAAGTAATTATTAATTTAGTAATATTTATTCGGATTTAACCCCCTTGATATGGCTTGGACAAGTACTTGCATTATAATGCTGGCTGAATAGGAATGGATGGCAAAGAATTATTCACCAAGCCGTGCATATGTATTTTGGAATCAGACTTGTGGCTATTGGCATCTAGACATATATTATTGTTTATTTTATTTTTTATTACCGTATTTGTTGCAACCTAAACCCACTTTGTCCATCGTCCTTTTAATCAGTTCGTCTACACAATTTTGATAACTTGCTGTCATGCTAAATGAATTTCGGTGCTCATGTTGCTCAGAGTTATGATTCGTTATTCCGGGTTTTAGAAAATGCAACTACCTAGACATGTTTTTTGCTCATGAGATGCCAGGCTGATCTCTCTTTCCCTCCTTCAAAATTGTTTCCTTTGTTTTTTATGCTTCGTTTGGGACGACTTTCTTATTGCTTCTTAAAGCAGCTTTTTAGTAGAAAAATTAAAATTCTTGTACAGTTAAAAAGCTGTCCCAAACGAAGCCTTAAGCTCTAGTTAAATCATAATTGCTACTTTGTTTTTCGGATTAAATTAATGTATTCTGCAATTGTCAATAGGTATATTTTGATTTTTTTCTGTCTTATGTATAAATATATGGCCCGTATTATAGCTGTTACTCTACAATTTTTTGGGGCTCAAAGGTTTCCGTCATCGATATTTACATGAATTGTTTAAAATAAAAGAATAATATTAGATTGTTGCATTTAATTACAAATCTCTCCTAGTTTGTTAATAAATACTTATTAGTAAGTTTTTATCAATAAAATTTGTTCTATGTTTTGTGAATATAGCATTTGGCGGATTATATGCTAGATATGCTTTTTAGAAGGTTGAATGTTACGAGTTATTAGCTAGGCTGGCCTGAATATATACAGGTGGTTTATTTGTATACTCTTTGCAGAAAGAATAACTTCGTCTCAAATTTGACCTGAATTAAATTAAATTAATACAGTTAATATAAAGATTATCTTTTTCGTTCTATTATTAAAAGTTTGATAAAATTCTATGGTGTTATTTAGGCGAGCAGCATCATAGTGAGTTTTGTAGAGCAGACCTTTGGAGTCAAACTCGTAGGATCTGAAATTGAGCTTCATCAACTGTGATGCCGTAACTTTAACGTCTAGGATTTTTAATGTTTATCTATCATATGGTTAAAAAAAAAAAAACAGAAATGGGAAACAATTGTGGGATCTAGGTTATTAAGCCAAAAAAATTATCGAGGAAATGATAGATATTATCTCAATGGAAGTTCTCCGGCTTCAGACAATTGACATAAAATTAGCAATGAGAATTAATGATCACAAATAAACACAGTTAGAGCTTCAGGCAATTGACATAAATGTTGATTGTAATGAATTTGATTAAACACAATCTCAATTTTAATCCAATATTGATTAAATACAAAAAATGTAGGAACAATGTTGTTGCCAGGTCTCAAGTTCTGGATGAGAAAAATGGAGGTTTGCTTTAGGTGGTCAACTGGCAGTGTAAAACTTGTTGATAATTCATGACATGAATCCTTCAGTACATTGTGTTAATACTAAAGCCTTCCCTAGAAGCGATACGCTATATGACTTGAATATAACAAGAAGTGTGCAAGGGTCGCTACACCGGCACCTGAGTGCGGTGTACCTGAGTGCAGTGTTAAATAGGCAAGAGTTCTCACATCAAGGATGGATGTGGGCAAATAAGCTAGTACATAAAACTAAAATTAATATAAAAATTTGGATTATAGGTTCCCTTACAGCCAAATTAATAGAGTTAGTATATATCATGATCCATAGAAAGATAAATATTTTATGCATTCAAGAAACTAAATGAATTGGAGAGAAGACTAAGGAGATTGATAGTTTAGGTTTTAAAGTATGGTATTCTTGTAGAAGTCGTATTAGAAATGGTGTATGTGTGATTATAGATAAGAGTTTCAAGTATAATGTTGTAAAAATTAATAGAATTGAGAATATAATTATAACTTTAAAGATTGTTATTGATGTTAAGATTATTAATATTAAAATTGCTTATGCTCTTCAAATTAGTTTGGATATGTATTCAAAATTTAGATTTTTGAATGATTTAGAAAATTAATATAAAAAATACCTCTTGAAGAAATTTTTTTTATTGGAGGAGATTTAAATGGACATGTTGGTCGAGAGGTAGATGATTTTAAAAACATTAATGATGGCTATTAGTTTGGAGGGACTAATGAAGGTAGTAAGACCATATTAGATTTTTTTGAAACTAATGATTTTGTAATTGCTAATATTTTATTTAAGAAAATAGATGAACTTCTCATCACTTATAAAATGAATATTGTAAAACTCAAATTGATTATTTTTTGATAAGAAAAATAGATTGTTTATATTTCAAATATTGTAAAGTTATTACGAGTGAAAGTTTATGTATCCATCATCGTTTATTAGTTTTGGACTTTAAGATATGTGAGCAGAATATAAAAAATAAAGTAAAACATTGTTCTAGGATTAGATGAGGACCTTTAAAAATATTAACAAAAATATTTTTGAGAGTAAAATTCTAGATCTTAAAATTTTGTCTGTGTATGAGAAAGCTAATATTATGTGTGAAAGAGTAGCTTGTGATATTAAAAATATTACAAAATATGTGCTTGGAGTATGAAAAGACAAAACTCAGAATAGTAAGAATAGTTGGTATTGAAATTAAAATATGCAAGAAAAGATAAAAAATAAGAAGATTTACTATAAAAATTGATTTAGATGTAAAAATTCTGATAATGGAGAAATATATAAAGAGCTTCGTAAGGAGTTTAAGAAAGTAATATGCGATGCAAAGATTTAAGATTTTAATGGTTTCTATAATATATTAGATACTAAGGAGAGTGAAAGATATATGTATAAGTTAGCCAAACAAAGAAACAAGAGTAGTAAGTATTTAATTCAAGTGAAGTGCATTAAGGATGAAGATCAAAAAGTGCTTTTTATTAGAAGAAGATATTCAACAAAGATGGATGGGATATTTTGCTAAATATTTTAATGAAGATTGTTAGAATATAATTGATTTTAGTGACCTTAGCATTCTAAATGAAAATAAAAATCTTTATTTTTATCGGCATGTTAGTAAAATTTAAGTTAGAGTGGCTTTAAAGAAAATAAAGTATGGAAAAGTTGGGCATGATGATATTCCAATAGAGGTGTAGAAATGCTTAGAAGATGAGGGGATTTCTTTTCTTAACTTTTTTAACATTATTAATGATATTAAGAATGTTGCAAAAGAAATGTTTGGAGTATAAAAATTAAAAACTCTTAATATTAAACATCGTTGGTGGTGGAATCAAAATGTGCAAGAAATAATATAAAAAAAAGCTTTGTTTTAAAATTATTTTAAATGTAAAAACTCAAAAAAATTGGGAAAAATATAAAGAGGTCTGTAAGGAGTCTAAAAAAATAATATGTGATGTAAAGAATTTAGCTTTTAATGATTTATATAATAGATTATATACTAAGGAGATTGAAAGATGTATGCATATGTTAGCCAAGCAAAGAGATGAGATAATTAAGAATTTAGTTTAAACGAAGTGTATTAAAAATGAAGATAAAAAACACTTTTATTTGAAGCAGATATTCAACAAAGGTGGATGAAATGTTTTGATAAACTTTTCAATGAAGATTGTGAGAATATAATTGACTTTATTGACCTTGGCACCCTAAAAGAAAATAGAAAATTTCATTTTTATCGGCATATTAGTTAAATCGAAGCTAGATATATTTTAAAGAAAGTGAAGTGAAAAAGTTGTTGGTCCTGATGATATTCCAATAGAGGTGTGAAAATGCTTAGGAAATGAAGGTATTTCATGACTTATGAAACTTTTCAATATTGTTTTGAAGATCTTGTTGATGAGTAGAGAAGCAATGTGTTGATTCCTATTTTAGGAATAAAGGTGATGCACAAGAGTGAGTGAATTATAGAAGAATTATGTTAATGTGACATACTTTAAAACAGTGAGAGAGAGTTATTGAGCATAGGTTATGATATGATAAAAATGTTTCTCAAAATCAATTTGGATTCATGTCGAGTAGATTTACTATGGAAGCTATACATTTGTTGAGAGGTTTGATGGAGAAGTATAGAATGAATAAGGAGGATCTACATATGATGTTTATTGATTTAGAGAAAAAATATTAATAGAAGATGGGAAATGTAACTCCTCCAACCTTTACATGCCAGTTCACACTTTCTAAATCCTGAATATTATTTAGCAATATTAATATTGTGAAGGGAAAGAAAATAATTGATGGACTATATTTGTGTATTAGAAGATTATCTTAGGGTGTCGATGAATAAGATAATCTAACAATGAATGCAATGTATATATTATGGGTGAAGGTCTATGCAGCATTCCTCTAGCTGTAAGATAAATGACTACGTAGTCATCAAATATTTTTGCTTGAGTAAAACTAAGATTGAGTAATACCTTCATAAGAATAAAAAATAAATATTTCATTACTTCCAGCTGATTGGTGATTGGTGTATGTGCAAGGAGCTCTACACTTATAAAGTTTTGCTATTAAAATCCTAAGCCTAAACTTGAGTTCATTTGGATGCAAACATAATTGGAGTATATTCAAATATTTAAGTATAACAATAGAGTTATGTGTTGATTTTTTTTTCATGCATGTCTAACATGCAGCAAGTATGATGATATTTCAATTGCAACTTCATAGCAAAAGGAACATAATGGATCCTGGTCGTCTCAAAGATTTATTTTATGTAAATATAATAGAGTTTTTATTTGTAGATACAATTATTGTGATGTCATCGACCCTATTCCCTTACTGACATAGATGATTGTTAGCAGGAAAAATGGATGAATAGTTAGATGAAAAAAATGAATTCATTGTTGATGAGGAATATTTGAAATGAAATACTATTGCAAAAGTCATTGGTGTTTATGACAAAAGCTACAACATTCGAGATCGATCTAATGGAAAAGAAAATGAATCTTCAAGTAGACATTACATTGTTGCTATTGAGAATGAAGATGATGAGGGATCATGGAATAGGAGACAATGCTGATGAAGTGAATGAAAGCTTTTTTGACTTTTGATTTTTATAATGATTCCCAAGAATGCTAGATTAATTTTTTACAAAATCACAAAACTTAAAAATTGAGTGTAACATTTTGAATTATGAGGGATTAATGTGCTGATTACTTAAATTTGTGCATCACTTTGGTAGTTTTTATTATCACAATGGTTTATTTTTTAATTTAATGCTATTTTATAATATTACACATTTGTTTTAATAATTTTATATTGTACATCATGTTTAAATTGGCACATGTCATGCCGCGTGCTATGTGCCATGGCTCCATGTTGAACTTTATACCATGGTGTGCCATTCAGTATTGACAAGTATGATTTTAGCAATTTTGTTTGTCCCGGTGTCATGTTAGTGCCCAATGTTCATATCTATGCTTTCTATAGGATGATTTTTCATTCCGATATGATATTCTTGCAACGCCACATAACATGATCAATCTTTTAAATAGTTCTCACCATGGTTGTTTATTTTTTATATTAATTTGAATTTGGAGAGTTTTGATTATGAACAAAACTTTGAAATTTATGTTTGCTTGGCTTTATTTAGAATGTCGTAGTGTTGGTGCCTGACGAATTTTATTTATATTTCTTTAGATTAAAATTTTCCATTTTACACCTAGGCGTTATCTTAATTGGCATTTAGAATTTTTGTTGCATTGTTAGATTTTCAGTGGAATTAATAACGGACACTTATTCAGAATTTCAGGCCTTCCTCGATTTTCGATGCTCTGTTATCGAAAGGCGTGCTGGATTTCAGCTTTCTCAAGCAAAAGAAAGGAAGCATGTTGTAGAGGTATTATAAATTTTTGTGAAGGAAAGTTAATGTTTTCAACTATGATTTTTGTGCTTCATGTGGAGATTTTCTGCTTTTGTCTTTAACCTAACTTTGTTGTCGTCCCTTAGGGAATTATTATCGGACTTGACAATTTGGATGGTGTAATCCGCACAATTCGGGAGACATCAAATAATGCAATGGCTTTGACCACTTTGATGAAGAGTAAGGATGTGTCCTCTTAATTGCAGTTTAAACTAAAATCTAGCTGACTTAATTTCAAATTATGTTGTTCATTTTTTAAAACATGTAGCCTTCATTAATTTTCATTGAGTGCCATGACATGAAATGAGGCATTCTTTGAGAGCACATCCAGAAGTTCAAGTGTTCAACATCATCGTTCATGCATGCTTCTGGTTTTAACTAAGGTCATGGAATAATTCTTCTTCTGTGCAAGATCTTTCGTTTCAATATATACTTGACTCCCTCCTTTTTCTTGATTAGAAAGATCTTCACTATCCTTTTATATACATTCTTTAGAGCTATGAATTATGATACATTGGCCTTGTCGATTTTGCTTCTTGTAATCCTTGCTTTGAGCCTTCTGATACATCTAAGTAGCTTCTTTAATTTCTTAAACATCATTGATGCATTCTGGACTCGATTATATAGTAAAGATGGATGATTGTAAAATTGTTATAAGGAGTATTCAGGTAAAAGTTTTAAATGGCATGTGATATATGAAGCTTCTATAAAACAAGGTATATTTTTTACATTACACTTACAATTAAAAAAAAAATAAATTAACTATTTCCTAACTTTTGAGGCTTGTATCTCTTACAAATTGCATAGAGTCATTCATTGAGGTGCGCCTTAGTTTTATTGAGGCAGACCACTCATCACATTAAGGTGAGGTGTATGCCTCGTACCTGTTTTTTTTTTTTTCAAAATAGTGCCAATCTCGCTTCTTATTGCACAGCTTTAAACATTTGTTAAAAGTAGTTGATTAGAATTACTTGCTTTAATTGATAACTTATTAAATAATTATATTTCTTGAGAGTCTATGGTTTGGATGTTAAAAATAGTTTGGGATCTCTCGTTTATCAATTAAAAAGGGGGAAGTTCTGATATTAAAAAAGGCAGAACCATTCTGAAGTCCCAAAACATAAAAAATGAAATCAATCAGGGTTACAGAAAGTGATTGTGGGCTCCGAAAATTCGGGCCCGACCTCCCCCGCTTGCTTTTCTTCGGGGAAGTATTAACGGATTAAGTTCCAGGGTAAATTTTGGGAGGCATATGGATTTGTAGATAAGACACTACCTTGAGATTTTGCCCTCATTTTGCAAGGAATTTATGATCTGAGTTCTGGTTTCTTATAGGTGGGCCCCTATAGTTAATTACCCTTCCTGATCACGAGAGAGAACTTTCGATTAAGGCTAGTCGTCAATCAGATACGTAGAGAATATATATATATATATATATCTGGCATATAGTAGCATCATGAGTTTGGGATGTTGGGAAAATTTGAAGATATGATATTTAAAATAGAAATTTCACCATCTTGCACTTAAAACAGATGGTGGGGGAATGGATGATGGGCCCGATCAAGATCCCATGGTTCCGTATTCCCGAGCCATCGTGGTCCCAAGTCTACTTAGTCAGAGGAGGTAGTCGTCCCAACCTGACAAAATGATCCTTGTCCGCAGCCATGGGTTGTTTCGTCCAAGGGTACCTTGTAGACTTGGGGTGGGTGTTTGTCTAAGAGGATAAATTTAAATCCACCTTAGTTAATAGAGGGATATGTGCCCTATCAATTATATCCTATTGATTCATATCTCAAGGATTTGATGCCACTAAGGAACGTATTGAATCTGGCTATAACCGGTATCTCGTGGTGCCATTTGGCAACAAAGCAATTCGGTTCAAAGGGCCCCGGGTCATAATCGTTTATCCTGCGGTGTCATTTGGTGAGAATACTGCTGATTAGAGGACACGTACCATGTCCTTACTGGCAAAAGATTAATTGAGAATAGATCCTAGTGATATTTCCGACTAGGCATTAGCTCTATGTGAGCTGAAGTATTTTTCAATTTGTCTACATTGGCAAACTATTGTGAGGATGGATGGATTTTATTTTAAGTGATTTGATGGTTTATTTCAATTTTAAATATTTTAATCTTGAGATTTTTAGGATTTTTGTGATTTTAGGTTTTGAGCTTTGAAAACCTTTGAGATTTTGAATTTTATGGGTCTCTAAAAGGCATTTTGAATATTTGAAATTAACCCCTCCGGTTGAGATCTATGTTTTACACGGCTATCATTGGGGTAACTTTGAGGTAATTTCCATTTGTGGATTGAACCTTGTCTACTCCGTCGAGTTGTCGACAGAGGATCGGGTTTCGTAGGCTTTATACCTTTGTTGGTGAGTTTTCTTTATTGAAGTCTTTGAAGGCCTTATATGAATGCACAAAATAAATATCCCGGTCGACCTCACGACCGTATATTTATTTAATGGTTCGAACTGTGTTGACTCCTATTTACCTGCATAAAAGGATCGGGCTCAAACTTGTGTTTATTTTCTGATCTGCACAACATCCCTAGATGTCACGTGTGTACATATAACACGCTCGCCAGGGCACATGCTGGTGTTTGGGGGGCATTTTATAATCATTTGTTGAACATTGTCGACTAATATTTATCTGCTTAGGAGGATCAGTTTAAATTTATTGACCTGTGCAACATCTCTAGACGTCACGTGTGTTCCTACAACACGCTCGTCGGGGCCCATATGGGTGTGTGATTGCACATGCCCTTTTATTTACTTATGTGGATGCATATTACAGTGCACGTGCGGGGGCATTCTTGGAATATTTATAAACGCCTTCTGTCCGCTTGCATAAATGCTGCGGATCCAGTAGCGTTTTGTAATAGCTTCTGGATTGAGTTGTTTGCTCCTTTATATAGGTAGACTGTCGTGCACTACTTAATGCTTTCTTCAGTTGTATCATTGTTCACTAACGAATCTCCTGCTTTGGCTGGTAGATGTTGTCATCTTCTACATCCTCTTTGTATCTTTCTTGTGGATGGTGTATTAGGTATACAACGCATCTCTTAGTGGCCTGTAAACATTTACATTTGTTGTAGTTATTTGTCATTTTGTTCATAGATGATATTTTGTGTACAAAGCGGGTCTCCTGTAGGTACCCGTAGGTACCTGGATTTGCTGCATGTCGTACATCCTCACTTGTAAGAGGAAGATGTATCTGGCTTCCGTTGAATGGTTGTTGATTACGGGGGTGCTACAATATTCTTTGCTACGACAACTTGTAGGTGTTTTACATTTGCTGGAGGTGTCCCACCTTTGCTTGCAAAAGAGGGTTGATGTATTTCCTGACACTAAGTGGTCGTCAATCACAAAGACATAATATCCATTTTCACTGCTGGTTATTAATGTTGCATCTACGACACATTATCCATTATTGTTGGTGAATACTTGCATTTATTGCCGCTCTTCTTGCGTCGCACTTGCAGATAATACACTGCATGCGTTAAACATCTCGTATAGTGGCTCGTAGTTATCTGTGCGTGCTGTCTTTCTTTCATTTCTGCTTACAACTGATATATGGTGCGTAGAGTGGTTCTCCTACGACTGCTCGTAGGAGCCTATGCTTGTCTTAGTCTTCTTGTTTCTCGTTCGTCTTCATTCATAGGTAGATAATGTACACATGGAAAATTCTCTATATTTGCTCGTAGGTGCCCATATGCATCGTAGATCTTTGTCTTTGCTTGCAAATATAACGCCACATGAGTATCTATATACATAGGGGATTCATTGTACATGTAGTATATACCCGGTCATTATTTGTATTCAAGTTGATTGATGATCTATTACATTCATTGGCATCTTCATCAGTAGCTCCTTTGGTAAATTTACAACACTCATAAGTCTTTCTCCATGGATTGACACCTTCATTGTGTATTCTACATGATCACCTTCACAAGCTATCCACTGTGTGCATTATGGCTCATTGGTTATTTGATGTATGTGCTTGCAATTTAACTTTGTAGAGAAGTTGTCATATCTCCATGTATTGTTTGTAAGTGTATCATTGCATTCATAACTCGTTCAATACCATCATACATTGATGGATTACGGTACTTGCTTGCCAGCTGACCTACTTTGATAGCAAGACTTTATATAGATAACTACATACTAATACTAGCAAAGAGATGTTGCATTTGCTTGTTGATATTCAATCAAATATTTCAGAGCTTTAATTGGCATTTGCATCTTCATGTTTGATCAACTATTCAAAGTTAATTCCTTGTTATTTATCCGAGTTTGGATCCAATCATAGTCCCTTGCAGTGTATTTGCAAATTATTTGCTATTCGAATCAACTTTAGCTCAAAGCACCTTAGTTCAGACCTAACTTCATGTAGTTCGTTAAAATCCCAATCTGTTATGGTTCATTCAAATTCTTTGTGTCGTGTTTAAGTCCAGTTCATTCCATTTTAGGTCCTCTGTTGTCCGATTAGCAAGTTCAAGTTCTCTTGTAATATGTTCAAATCAATGCCATGCTCAGCTCAAATCAAGTTTCTATCATGGTCTTCTGCGGTTCATTGCCATTTGCTTATGTTCAAATTTATTTAAGTTTAATTTGCATGTCCAAGTTTCCTGTAATTTATTCAAGTTTGCAAGTTCTCATTTATTATTCAAGTCTTGTTCACTGATGTTCAAATCCGTGTTCAAATGAACTCAAGTCCATGTCCAAGTCCAAGACCAAGTTTCATGTTCATCGAAAATTCAGTAGCCTCTCGGCGTCTCCCCCATTTATGGGACAAAACCAAGAGTCATAGCCTGCTCACCACATCAAGAAAGATGTGCATGGTCGGTGTCGGGGGACACCGCAACCGTAGTCTTCTTCCCCCACCACGCCAAGAAAGACGTGCATGGGTCTTCAGGGGTACCTGTTTGAAAAAGCAATTTTTCCCACATACGGGTACTTATATTTTCTCCCGCCGTGCTAAGAAAAGCGCGCACAGGGATTGCGCGCCTCACCATAAGCATCACACTGAGTTTCCTCCCACCGCTTAAGAAAAGCATGCATAGGGGATCCCTCGGCATGCAGCAAACGTCGAAAATGGAAGTTTAGTTGGGGATTACCCGCCTCGTCACGAGCACCGCGATAAACTTCCTCCCATCGTGCTAAGAAAAGCGCGCATTGGTGGTTGTTCGCCGGGCTACATGTGCCGAAGGAGGGTTCTCAAAGTTCAGAACTTTATACCTTAGCAAAGGGACATCGGCGGTGTTAGCATGCGGATTGAGGCAAGTGATATTTAATTTATAATTAATTATAAATTAATCATAATTAATTATATTCAAATGATAATTAATTATATTTAATTAATTTTCCCTTTTTTGAATTAATTATATTTAACATTAATTAATCTTAATTAATTAACTAATTATAATTAATCACTTATAGTTAATTATTAATAATTAAGATAATTAACTATAGTTTATTAAAATTAATTAAAATGATAAGTTATAATTAATTATAATTAATTAACATTAATTAATTTTATCAAATTATAATTAATTAATAATAATTAAATCTTATAAATTATAATTAATTAAAATTACTTAATTAGAATGAACTGGAATTAGTTATAATAATTATAATTAACTAAAAATAATAATAACATTAATTATAATTAATTAAAATAATTATAATTAAATATATTATATTAATCCTTCAGTTCAACGGATTTACAAGATTAGGCCAAAGAAGCGCTCGAAAGGGGAAAGTTACCTCCACAGCTAGTGAGCTTCCTCTGTTCCTTCCGATTAAAATGCCATAACTTCCGATCTGACCGGAAAGGGAAGGTCGTCGATGGTGCTAAGTCGAACAACAGCTAGGGAGTCGGAGTTGAACAACAACAAAGGAGGCGGAGAGGCTTTGGGTGGTTGGAATAGGGTCTTCGAACCGGCTAGGTAGGTAGATGCAAGGTGGGGAGCTCTCTCTCTCTCTAAATATGGACTGAAGACTTGGGTAGGGATGAAGTGTCAGTTTGGGTACAAGGAGTTCAGAAGGAGGTCGATTAGGGCTAGAGGAGATCAGGTCTCGCGGCAAGCTAGAGGTCGGAGCAGTAGTCGGCTACAAGTCTTGGGTTCGGTCGGCTTGCGAATTGGGGCTGGCGACGATGGATTCGGCTAGGAGCAAAGGTTGGTTGTATGAGGAAGGTTTCGGGATGTTTGCGATTGGAGTGGGGGAAGAAGTACGAGAGTTCCGCGGCTTGGAGTTCTCGCGTGGGAAGGTCGTGGAGATGGGAAGGAAAGAAGTTTCATCCCATCGTCGTATTTAACAACTCAAGCGATCGAATGGGCATCTGCATGCGGGAATGTGCTGGTGACATCGCGCCGTTTGCAGAGGTATAGGTCGCCGGTTGTGCTGAAGAATTGAGCGGGGATTTGGGGCAGATCGTGGCAGAGGTATGCATTTCTTTATTGTTTCATTTTTTTATTTTATTATGCAGTAGAGGTCAACAGTGACATGTAAAAGCTAGTCATTTTTAGGTGGAAGGAATTTTTTCCAATAGTTATAGCAAATGGGAGAGCATAGAAATGCTTTTATTTTTTTCCGGAAGTTAGGTGGAAGGGTTTTTGTCCAAAATATAAATCATTTGAAGATTAGTTTTATCTCTGTCAATGCTTCTCTGATTAAACTCATCCAATAAAAAAATCAAACTCAACATGGATATACATTATGTGCAAAATATTAAGAAAAAGGAATTTGTAATCACCAATTCATTTGATCATGGTTTAAAGTTGCGCAATATGAGGCTCGCCTTGAGGCCCGCTTTTGCGCAATTCTAGTAAAAAGTGCCTCGATGCTTACGCCTCGAGTTTTTTTATGAGGCTTGCGCCTCAATTTGGTTGAGGCCCGCCTCCCCTCACTGGTATGAGGCTTACACCTCACGCTATATATATTAAAACTTACATAAATCTTGAAGTAAATGCCCGACATTGGACTCTATAGGAGAGGAGGAAGGTGAGAGAGCAGCTCACCATAATGATGATTCAAATGAAGAACCCCTTAGTGATGACAGTGCTGATGACTTACGAGTTCTTATGTGATATGTCATTGCTATTTATTTTTGGAAATTGAAATTATATGTTAATGAAAATAATACTAGGATTTGGGAAAGATAGAATTTTGAGTTGAACTATATTTCATGTTGTCTTATTATTGAGATATTTTGTTTTCACTTCATAACTTATGTTTTTTTATGTTTTATATTATTCACTCATTAGTATATAAAAAATTTATCATTTTATGTTTATGCAATCTTTTGATTTTGAGGCTTACGCCTCAAAACGCTTTAAGGCTTACGCCTCGCCTCACAATTGAAAAACGCCTCAATACCCGAATATGCAATTTTAAACATTGCATTTGATGTTATAATATATATGTAGTACGAAGGCCATTATGCATATTATTATTTATCTATGTTACTAGATAGTAGGTTTGGATGAGAAAAATGAATGGTTGTGTTAGGTAGTCGAAAGCCACCATAAAACATGTTGAACAATCATGACATGAATTCGTTAATACATTGTGTTAATGTTAGAATGATTATTGGAAGCGACACATTGTATGACCTGAATACGACGAGAAATATGCAAGGCCCAAGGGTTCCCATATCATGGACGGATGTGGGTAAAGAAGCTAGTCTATGAAACTAAAGTTAGGATAGGGACGTTGAATATAAGTTCTCTTACAGACAAGTTAATTGAATTGATAAATATTATGATTCATAGGAAGATTAATATTCTATGCATCCAGGAAGCTAAATGAGTTGGAGAGAAGGCTAAGGAGAGTGATAGTTTATGATTTAAATTATGGTATTCTGATAGTAGTTGTATTAAAAATGATGTAGGTGTGATTATGGATAAGGATTTGAAGGAAAATGTTGTAGAAATGAATATAATTGAAGATTGAATTTTAGTTTTAAATATTACTATTGATGTTAAGATATTAATATGGAGGGTTGCATTAGATAGTTGACAACCAACATAAAACTTGTCAAACCATCATAACATGAATCCTTTTAATATATTATGTTAATGTTAGAGTGCTCCTTGGAAGCGACATGTTGGATGACCTAAGTATAACGAGAAATGTGCAAAGGTTGTTATACCAATGCCAAGGTGCAATGTTAAATTAGCGAGGGTTCCCACATCATAGACAGACGTGGGCAATGAAGCTAGTCCATAAAATTAGAATGCCAACAAAAATATTTTTGAGAGTATGATTCAAGTTTTCAAGATTTTTTACTATGAATGAAAAAGTTAATGTTATGTGGAAAAAAGTAGCCAATGATATTAAAAGAATTCAAAGTATGTGTTTGGAATATCAAAAGAAAATTTTCTAATATTAAAAATAATTGGTGGTTGAATCAGATTGTGCAAGAAAAGACAGAAATAAGAAGTTTTATTATAAAATTGGTTTAGATATAAAAGCTAATAAAATTGAAAAAAACATGGAGAGGCTTGTAAGGAGTTTAAGAAAGCAATATGTAATATAAAGAATTTAAATTTTAATAATTTATTTATTAAGGAGGAAGAAAGATGTATGTATAAATGTGCCAAGCAAAGAGATAGGAGAGGTAAAAATATAGTCATTATTTAAAAAAAACGTTTGAGGTGTATGCCTCGAGGCTTAAGCCTCCAGGGTGTGGCACAAGCTTGCGATTTTTTACGCGAGGCATTTACCTCTAGGCGTAATGTCTCGAGGCAATTTGAGGTGCTTCTTAATTTTATTTCAGTCTTTTTATTTGTAATTATGATGGGCCGAGCCCTGTGGACCCCATTAATGGGGACGACCAACAAGGAGAGAGGGGTCAAAGGGGATTAATTACTTACCATAGAAGACCAAAATCAGGAGGGAATTAGGAATGTTTATTTAGGGAATGAGGGTCTATTTAATTGGGAGAGAATTAGGGGTTTATTTAGGGAAAGAGAGTTGATTTTGATTGGGAGGGAATTAATAATGTTTATTTAGAGAAAGAGGTTTGACTTGAATTCAGATTGGAGGTAATTAGGAAGGTTTATTTAGGGAAAGTGAACCAATTTGAATTCAAATTTGGGAGGGAATTAGAAAAGCTTATTTAGGACAAATTATGTTGTTTTATCTTCATTTTGTGATTTGTGTGTTTGTTATTGTTTTACTTTGGAGTTGTTTCTAGCGACACCTATAGTTTATGGAGAGTCGATCTATCTCTCGAATAGATTAACATGTATCTTGGTTTGTTGTACCTATATTAATAAAATTAGCATATAATTGGGTGTTGAAGTATAAAATTGTCAATATGTTAAGTTACAATCACTATTTGGTGCTCAATTTAATAAGAAAGTTCACTGAAAAGAAATTATTTAGCTTGTTATCACTAGATTTGCAACTTCATATTTAACTTTGCAAAGATTTAAGAAGTTAAGGTAGCCCTTAGAAGCCGTGCTTGTGAAGAATGTGATGTAAGTTCATGTGCAAAAAAATAAGTAGGAAAATAAGTGAAGAAGATTGCTATAAAAGATGATTCTTTCTGATATAATATAAATTATACTTTGAAGACAACATGACCTTTAGTTTAAGTAATAAGAATGGTTGATGGTGAGAAGACCTCAACAATGAGATTTATTTATGAAATTATAGATTAAGTTAAAGAGAGCATATAAGAAATTTGAGGGGTTAAGAAGGTGCCTATAAAAAAAATGAGAAATTATAAATGACAAGTGAGATTACTAGTTATCCCAACATCTACATGTTATTGTATATTATTTGAACTCTCAATTTTATTATGATACAGATTTTCGTGTAGATAAAGAGGTAAAAAATAGTTTATATGCATGCATAGATAGGTTTTTTCCTTATGATGACTACCTCAATCCAAAGGATCAGTTATAGAATTTTCTTTTAAAAAATGGAATGTTTGAACTTAGAGTAGTTCAAGCATGTTATAAAACACACACTCTCGGTACCTTAGCATTTATTTATGATTTTAAATTTAAATGTTTATGTTTAAACTTTAAACTTCATACTTAAATATATGTTAATAATATACTTTTTATTTAATATAGAATGTTAGTAGGCCGCTTTCAAAGACGATGTTTCTGAACTTAAATTATTTGTAGTTAAAGTTCTTAGCCTAATATATTTGGTTTTTACATGTGAGCGTAATTGGGGCACCTTTGACCAAATCAATATAAAGAGAATGAATCCATCTGCTATAGGATGTATAAACAAGCTTGTTTATACTGTGTTTAACAAAAAATTAAAAAGTAGGCACCTTAAATTACAAAAGCAAAGAATTTATGATGATGAATTGAAACCTTTAGTTGTTGATGACTTGCAATATGATGATGAATGAGAAATACCTAGAAGTTTTGATATTCTTTAAGTTGTTGTGAAGGACAGACTTATGATGATGAGAAGAATGAAACAATCAATATTGACATCGAAAGATCTATTGAATTAGGAGTTGCTTCTACCTCGCAAGTATATAAAAAAAAAACAAAGTGGCGTTAGAGCTATAAAAAATCTAAATATAATCTTAAATATAATGAATTATTTTTTGTATTATTAATTTATTTTTTAATTTTAGATTATATCTAATGAAATATAAATTGGTTTAGGGGATATGAAAAAAATATTATTACTAAAAAAGATTTCGAAGATGACTTCGATATAAACTACGATGATTCTTTTGAAGAATGTAAAAGTAAAGATGAAACTGTGTTTGGTTTTGATCCTTAGTGTGTAAATAAGTTTTAAGTGAGTATTTAAATTGATTTTTGTTTTAAACTCTTATGTTCTACTTTCAAATAAGTCATTAAGTTGATAATTTATTTAATTTTTGTCATTTTTATGAATTATTTATAATGTTTGTTGTATTTTTTTTAGGCTTACACTTTGTCTCACAGAGACAAAAACATCTTGATTCCAGATTTGCCAATTTAAACATTGGATCTAGCTCAAGTGAAGTGCATTAAGGATGTTGATAAATTTTAGTGACCTTGACACTTTCAATGTAAATAGAGATTCTTTGTTTTTCACGTTGTCTCAGTAAAATCAAAGTTAGGGATTTTTAAAGAAAATAAAGTTTGGAAAACTGTTGTACTTAATGATATCCCTATAGAGGTTTGGAAATGGTTAGGAGTTGAAGGAATTTTTTGGCTTACTAATTTTTTTTAATATTATTTTGAAAACTAAAATGATGTCAAATGAGTGGAGAAGAAGTATGCTGGCTCATATTTTTAAGAATAAAGGTGATGCACAATAGTGTGCGAATTATAGAGGAAATAAGATAATGTGTCATACTTTAAAATTACGGGAGAGAATACTTGAGCATTACGTACGACATGATACTAATGTTTCTCAAAATCAGTTTGGATTCATGCAAGGTAAGTCTACCATGGAAACTATACATTTATTTGAGAGGTTTGATGTAGAAGTATAAAAAGAATAAGGAGGATCTAAATATGATATTTATTGATTTAAAAAAAAGCGTATGATAAAGCTTCAAGAGAAGTGCTCTGGAGAGTTCTAAAAAAGAAATGAGTTAATAATTCTTATATTCAAGTCATTAAGGATATGTATACAAGTGTTATTACTTGTGTTCAAACACAAAGTGGTTTGACCTAGGAATGTCGATATTTGACCTGACCCCAAATCCGACCTGGACCCGAAACCCGTTTGCCAGACGGATCCAGTTCAGGTTTTATTTTCTGACTTGTTTCTAAAATTGGGTCGGGTTCGGGTTGACCTGAAAACCCGAAATAACCCAGATCGTTCTCGTCCACTTGTGTTTGCCCTCTCGAGCTCGCTTCTGCACCCGGACAAGTATTCACATAACTCCCCCTCCCTCTTAAGGATTGTTTATATGCATGCCATGCAATGGTCATCATCACAACAAGTATTCACACATACATTTAAACAAAAAAAGTATTCAAATATACTATTTGCTCCATACTCATAGATTTGTAATTAGGTCACAGGTGATTCTTTTACCCTTGAGTCATATATGCTATTCACTTTCTTCAAAACTTTACTGTACACCTGATATTATACCCAAAAGTTTGTATTAGATTATTTTACATGCCTATTGGAATTTAATGATATTTATCTCTATGAAAACAAAAAATGCTTACCTTGTAATCTATACATCTCTCTTTGTGATATCAATATTTGAAGTAGGGTTGTAAGCTAACTAATGTACTCTATAGACAACTCAATTCTTCTTCATATGAGGCTCATATATATATATATATATATATATATGTTTTTTAACAGGGAAAATGATCAAAATGTCCCTCGGTTATATTGAATGATCATTTTGTCCCTCAATTCTTTAAATAGGAATCAAAATAGTCCCATCATGAGATTATTTTGGTTCATCTTTAAAGACTTGAGGGGCTAAAATGGTCCTTTAATATGGTTGAGGACCGTTTTGGTCCTTCATAAAGTGTTAATGAACCATTTTTGGTCCTTTTCTCTTTATTTATATAATCTAGCAAGTTTGAACAAAAATTTTAAAGCTCTATATATAAATGAATAGCTTGAATGCTGACCCACTCATTCACTTATGTTATTGAACTTGCTCTTTTGTTGTTTAGCAAATAACTCGCTAAGAGTTCGATAACATGATCATTTAATGATGAATTGCTTATTTCATGATTTATTTTGTTTTATTGAATTAATTTTCTTTTATCCTATGTTGTTTAAAAGTTATCTATATTACTAGAAGCACAAATATTATGAAAATATTGAGTAGATACGTAGATGGGTTGATTTAATTCTAATTTGTTTTTCTTAATAAATTTTGATAGTGAAAATATTGAACATATAGCTAGATAGATGGATTAAAATCTAATTTACTTTTAAAATTGCACTAAAATGAATGTTGAATGAATAATGCCAATTTTGATAAACTATACGGATATATTTTTGGTTATTTATTAGACTATTTTTTTAAATAATTGACATGCTATATGTTTATTTAGGCTCAATTAATACTCAAATATGGTTTTAACATTTGATTCGTGTTCAAGTTTGGCTCAAACATGATAAGAAAATAAATAAGCAAGCTTAAGCAAGATAGTAATTTACTTGACTCAGTTTTAATTCCAGTAAGCTCAAGATTCAAAGGTTAGCTCTATCATTTGGGCAGTCAATAGATCATAATTTTCTTTACAAAAGATGCTACCAAATATTTTATTCACTGCGACAATTTACCAGGGAGGATTTGAGTTTACTTTATCATCATGGGCTTTACTATAATGATGGTAGTGTGATGATTTACTTTAATTATTCAGCTTTCTTTTACCTAGCTTGGTTCCGATATATTAAAACTATTTTTTTTAATTTTATTTTATGTCAGAATATTCGTTATCTCAAAAGCAAGCTGAAGCCTTATTAGATATAACGTTGAGGAAACTTACTTTGCTTGAGGTATCGTGCACATCTCTTATCATGGATGTCCTCTTCTCGTATGTTTGAATTTTGTGCAATTTTCTTGTTTTATGTATCTTATAGTTGAATGCTAATGCAACTTTTGCAGAGAAAGAAATTTGTTGATGAAAGTGAATCACTGTCGGAGCAAATATCAAAACTAAATGAGCTTCTGTCTAATAAGAAAAACATACTAAAGGTAACTTAGCTTTTATGATTTTTCTTTGTAATTGGTCGACTACTTGTTTTTTCATCGTTGGTATCTTATTGGTGTCTTTCTGGTGCGCAATATGTTTTTCTCGTTATGTGCATCTTGTGCATGATTGACTAGTCAACTTATTAATGCAAATTAAGATCTCATTTCCATTCTTATGTTTATAACTACATCTGTTAAATTTATAAACAGCTCGACAGCAGTTGATTTTTCTAACTTGAAAATTAGGTGTAAGTTCCTTTTCCAAAGATTTTGGGACTCCGTGTATCTTGACCTTAGCTACATTTAAATTAATCCAATGAACGGGAAACAGTGCAAGGATTATAGAATGCTGGATCTATATGTTTACTACCTGTTGATTAAGTAAGATGGAACAAATGCTGGAAATTGGAAGTAGAACTATTTTCTTTCGAAGAAGTTCCCTTTAATTATTGAATATTTTTTGTATGATGAAGTGTAACAACTTAATTGCATTGATATATGTTAAATTTAGAGAATTGGAGAGGAAAAAAGCTTAATTTTATTATACGAAATTATTCATATTTATAGATCTATACAATATATCTTAATAAAGAACCAATTAAATACAGAATCATGCATAATTGCCCTAATATAATTGTTAGAGAATTTTTGTAGTCCTCAAACGGATTGCATATTTTATGATTGTGCACGGCATAAAAATAATGATATATTACCCCGAAGGATAAATATATCATTTCCTTATGGACTCAACGATAAAATTTATAATTTAATAGAGATTCCCCCATTCGATGTTTTGGTCGAATGAGGTTTATTTATTTCTGGGGTATAGACGTCTCATAGGGGCAAGCCTATGGTTAGTTACATCCCAAGCTTTGGTGCTTGAGAAAATTTTTCATTAAACTAGTGGTTTCCTTGTTTTTGGAAGTCATTTAAATGTTGGCTAAAATATGATTTTTTGAATATACAGGAAAGTCTTGTTTAAATGATTTTGTCATTTAGGAATTTCAAGGATGAAGGGGACCAACTTGAGATTAGATTTTTTGGAATGAGGGCCAAAGGGAAGAAATGTAGGAGTACTTGATTCTGAGGGAAACTCAGAGGTACTGAAATTATCATATGCTAGGCTTTACATTTTTAGAAATCTAATTTTGTTTAAGTTGATCATTTTCATTAGAAGGTGAAGGCTTATAATCCAACAACACGTGTTAGAGGAACTGCCTGGAAGGTGAGGACTTACATTGGTGATTGGAATCAACTATTTGCCTCGGATCCTAAAACTAAGGTGAGGACTACCAAGAGGTAGTGCCTCGAACCTAAGTCAAACAGAATGCAAAAGGGACTTATAAGCTACACCTTACATGAGGCATAACCAGCCCGACCTTTGGATTTTTTGTCCTGCCTGGAAAGAACTACCAACTAAATCCTCCTAATCGCTTTTAAAATTATGTATTCCTATCTCAATGCATATGAAGAGTGGAAGATTGTTTTATTTATAAAGTAGTGCTTATAGCTTGGCTTTGAGGCTAAGAAGTCTATGTATGCAAGGTATGTAGATGCTGACTCACAAATAAAGTAAATTTTTGTTATCTAATCTTTAAGTGAGTGTTGTTCTACATGAAACACACTTTTGGGCATGCATGATTGTTTTAAATTTGGAAAACTTGGCTTCTTATAAGGGAGTCATATAATTTTTTTTTATTAGGAAATCATGAGCCTAATTTTATTTTTTAGATTGTTTACATGTTAAGAGGTAGAAAACTTATTTTTGTCCTAAGAGCCTACCGTATCAAACAATCCAGGTCACATCCAAGCAAAAGCAAGAAAAGATACCTAGGAAAAATGCATGCTTTTCTATTGTTCACCCAGTAAACAATCAACGCATGCTTGTATATATAAATCAAATGCTGGGAATGTAAATAGAGTCCAACTTATTACAACCAGATTTGGCAGCTGAGTTGCCTGTCATTATACAACCCAGTTAAATTTACAGACTCTACTTGTGGGAGGGGGAGGGGGGGTCTTCAAGCTATTGACTTCTGAATGGACATAGGGCTTCACCTTTGACATGTACATCCTTCTAGTCCACTTACTTCTTTTGCTCTAAACCCCCACAAGTTTTATACAATTCCTACTTCTATCAAATACATTTAGAAAATGTAAAAAGACTCAAACCAGCAATGGATTAGAAGCAGTTTATATAATAAAGCATCACATCTAAAATTTTGTTTAGCACTTAGAGTGCCAAACACCTACTTCTACCCTATTGGTCACATCTTTTGGGGGGGGGGGGTTAACTAGCACCTGTCATGCAAACAATTTATTATTTTATGATTTATAGCTCCCCCTTTTAGATATGGTCACCTGCAAGAATAATATGTATATTTATACACTATCCACTTAAGGGCAAGTGCGCACAACACAGATAATCCAACAGAAAATCACTCCACAACATCAAACACATACGCATAAAAAGAAAAATCATAATCCTAACATGCCTAGGGGCCGTGCACCTAAGTGTGTGAGACCTGTGTGGCATGTCACATTAAGGGTGTTTGATTTTATTTTGGAATGAAGATGTTTGATCTTTATCCAATGAGAGTTTCACTTTAGTTGTTTGTGACTTAAAGATTTTATTTGATTTTTAAATGTTTCATATTTATGAGGGTTATGAAGAACCCATAAAGTAATCACTGCTTGCTTTTGGGCAAGCCTGTTACTTATGAATCATAAGATACAATAATATAGACATCTCACCTTTTGGGAGAGATAATTGATCATTGTATCAAAAGGAACCTAAGTGATTTTTAGGTGTTTTGAAGTTATCTTAGTGTTTAGATAAGAGAAGTGTCTATCTAATAGAGTAAGGTAGACATGTTTAAGAGGTTGCACTTAGGACTTAGTGAAATTTATCCAATAGAATAGGATGAACTTCAACAGACGGGATAACTTCTAAGGGACATCTATGTATTTAACATTTTACATGTTAAAGGAGAGATAACTTGATTTGGTGAAATGAAAATGATTGCTTAGATTTTGGGTCTAAGAAAGACGTCAAACATATAGCTTTTGGGCTACATGTAGAAGAATTCTCCTTAGCTTTTGGAGTTAAGAAGAGAATGTAGGAACCCAACATTTAGCTTTTGGGCTAAAGGTTGGAAAGCTCCTTTTAGCCTTTAGAGCTAAAGAGAGGAGAAATCTCCTATGATTGGAAGTTGGAGGAGAGTTGAGGAATATGCAATTTATGGGTTGCAAATTTGTGAATGTCTTTGAACATTTTTTTTTATGTTCAAAGAGAGAGTTGCACCCTTCCAACTTGGCTTGGAAGGATGGATGAAGATAGGACTTTGAATCCTATGTTTGGGATGAAACTACTTGTTGCTTTTGGTTCAAAAAGTAAGTTGGTTTGGAACATGATTGATTCACTCAACATGAGTTGAGTGAAATAGAGTTCATACAACTTTTGGGTTGTAGAAAGGAGAGAATTTCTTTACAATTTTCGGTTTGTAGAGAAGAAGGGGGATAAAATGCAACCTGTGAGTTGCAAAGTTGTGGATGTTCCTTTGAGTATTGGGTATTCAAAGGAAGGAAGTTATCTACCCAGCTTGTGTTGGGTAAATAGGAGAAGGTGATATGCTGAGTTGGACTACAAGCCACCATGAGTTCTCTTTGAACTTTTAGATACCCAAAGAGAGAAATTCACTCTTCCAAATTGAGTTAGAAGGATGAAAAGGGGATACTTTCTACAATCTTTGAGTTGTAGGAGATTGAACTTCTCTACAATTTTGGTTTGTGGAGAAGAAAGGGGAAAATGCAACATATGTGTTGCAAGTTCACGAATATTTCTTGAAAATTTGTTGTTCAATGGTAGACATACATTCTCCTAATTTTGGCTTAGGAGGATGAGATGATTTCCTACAACTTTTGAGTTGTAGAAAGGGAGGAGTGAGGTGCAACTTGTGGGTTGCAAGTTGGTGATTATTCCTTGAACATTTGATGTTCAATGAGAGAGGACCACTTACTTGATTTAGGCCAGGTAAATGGTGAAATTTCTTTGAGCATTTGATACTCAAAGGAAGAGAGCATTTACTTAATTTTGGTCTAAGCAAATGAGGAAGACTAGGATTTGAATCCTATGTCTAGAGGATTACTCATTGGTTTGTGTTCCAATGAATAAATGATTTAATAAACTTCCTACAACTTTGGGGTTGAAAGAAGAAGATGTAACTTGAGAGTTACAAAATTTCATGGATGTTCTTTGAATATTTGGTATTCGAAGAGATAGGATCATTCACCTAGTTGAAGTCAAGTGAATGGAGAGGGATACTCATTTGTTGATTTTGTGACTCAACAAATGAAGGAGGTAGCTTAGGATTTGGCCCTAAGCTCCAAATAATTCATGTAATGATATGTTTGGAAACTTGAGAGGTCCCAAGTAATCATGCATGAAAGAGGGAGATTGTTTGTTGATTTTGTCTCAACATACAAAAGGTGGATGACTTAGATTAAATTTCTAAGGTCTAACAATCATGTAATGATATTGGTTGGAACTTTTGGAGGCTCCAAATTATCATACATGAAAGGATATGTGTTGGTTTCTTGTGTTCCAACAAATAACATGTTGAAGAACTTAAAATTTGACCTAAGCTTCAACAAATGATGCAATGACATTGCTTGGAACCTTTGAAGGTTTCAAAATGTCACACAAATGGAGGAAGAATAGTGTTAACTTGTTGATTTTGTACCAACAAGCAAGATAACATGAACTTAGGATTTTCATCCTAAGGTTATAAGAGTGATGCAATAAAGCATTTGGGAATTCGAGGAGGTTCCAAACACCATGTGCGAAAGAGGTAGTTGTTCATTGATTTTGTCTCAACAAACAAAGGATAGAAGAACTTGGGATTTGGTTCCGAGTTCAAGGTCTCTTGGCATGCGTTTAGGATTTTAAGAAATTCCAAGTTAACATACACAAGGAGAAATATATGATTGTTCATTGATTTTGTCTCAACAAACAAGAAATTAGTGACTTGAATTTGTTTCTAAATTCCAATAATCATGTAATATGGCACTTGGAGCCTTGAGGAGCCTCCACTTGCAATGCATGAGGGAGGAGAAACATGATCGCTTGTTGATTTTGTCTCAACGAATATGATAGAATGCACCTATTATTTTGATCATAAGGCTATAAGATTCATGCAACAAAATAATTGGAGTCTTGAGGGGACTCCAAACATCATGTATGAAGCAGAATTGCATAGGAAAGAGAGTTTCCTATAGTTTGAATGAATGTTTTGGATTCATTTGGAGGGGATAATTCACTCCTATGATTTCTAGGAGGTTTGGAAGACAACCTTTGGCGTTATCTAAGGAAAGCTAGAGGCATGTCAGTAAATCACAACTTGAATGCTCATGGATAGGTCCTAAAGATCACTTTGTTATGATCTAAGGAAAACCTAGGAATGAGTATATTTGATTTGAAAATTTACTTGCTTTGACTCTCCAAATTCAGAGAAACTTCAAAGATGATTTCAATTAATCAATTCGTTATGGGATTTAAAATATAAACCATAAATGTTCATGAAAGACCCCACTACTTCATAAAATAATTGAAACACACATTTGAACATCTAACAAATTTGGGGAAGATCCAAAGTAGCATGGCAATGCAAACCTTCCACATGTATGTGTTAATTTTGTCGTAACATAGGAATCTAGAGGTCAAATAATTTATGCCACATTTAGAAAAGATTTCTACACCTTGGCATTCTATTTTGAATCAAATGTAATCACCTATCCAATGGTTTAGTTGTAGGTGAAGGCGTTGGAAAACAACATGATATTATTTCATGCATTTGGAGGGCATTGGATACCAATCCAACGACACTACGCACATTGCCGTTTCATTTTGGCTCTCACATGAGAGCAACTTGGCAAAAATCACCGGATTTCCCCAAGTTTAGAAAAAGGACAGCGAGCATGGGATTTCGGGGAAGAATAAATTTGAGTTTTTAAGAAACCTATGGCTTGGGGACGTCAACCACACATCAATGGCTAGGGGGCCTTAGGACTTTTCCTAAGTCTTAGTGTTTTACCTCTTCCGGGTTGTCCTAGTGCTCCAATCCAAGCTCCGGATTGTTGTCCAAGCCGCTCCGAGGGAGGAAGACCGTTGTCCAAGCCCTCCGAACGTCGCCGCTGCTGTCCAAGGCGTTTCGAAGGCTCCAAATTGCTGTTTGGAAGGTTTCGAAGCCTTCCCACCTCCTTTCCTCGATGTCCCCAACGGCACCGCTGCTGTCCAAGGCGTTTCGAAGGGTGAATTTGCTGTCCAAACTGCTCAGGACAACAGTTTTCGCTGTTTGAGTTCTTCCGGAGGATGTCGCTTGCTGCACAAACATTACAAGTCCTGTCCAAGCTCCTCCGAAAGACAAATATGTTGTCAAAGGCGCACCAAACTGCTGTCCATAACGTCCTAATTGCTGTCCTCACTGTTTTGAGGTCGCCGGAGTCGAATTGGAAGGAAGTGGAGGCTTCCTACCTCCTTTACTGTTATAGGGACCAATTACAACAGCCCTTTGCTTTGTTTTTTAGGAAGGGTGACAACTAACAGCAGCAAAGGGAAGTTTCTGCTTCTCGGTTGAAGGAAGGAAACAATGGAAGCGGGAGAGAACTTCTTTTTAGCACAAAGAAGAAGAAGACAGCAGCTAGAGCATGCTAGGAGGTCCCTAGTTGGCCTCTTCCTGTCGCCTGGACGGATTCAGCCTCTCCCTCTTTCGCTTTGTCTGGGACGGACGGACAGAAACCGCAAATGGCAGCAGTCGCCGCCCGCATATGCCCAATCGGGCTACCTCAATGCATGAAATGAAGGATTTGAGCAGGATTTGAATTGGATTTTAAGTGAAATCTCAGTCCTAGATTAAGAAATCTAATTTGGGGAATCAAATAAGTCATGATCTCATCAATTAGTGCTAAAATTGAGCCCAAATTGGACTCGACTCAAACCGATTTGGGTCGGTTTGGGTTCGACCAAGCTAATTTTGCAAAATTAAACTTGAATCGGCGCTGAATTGCATCGAATTGCGCTCGACAGGGTTCAATTTGGATTGATTTGATTTTAATGAAATTAAATTGAATTCAATTTAATTTAATCGAGGCTTAATTTGGGCCGATTTCACTTCGATGACCTTCGATCGAGTGTGGTCAAGTCCATTCGGGCTCGATCGGGGTCGGGTCGATGTGAAAATATTCATCAACAATAATCCTTCCTGAATCAGCATCCAAAATATGGAAGGAGATCGGCGTAATCTAGACGAGCTTCCCACGGATCCCCTTCCTGGCCATGGGATCAAGAGCTAAGGGTTGGTTAAGATTTAACAGCGTGATCCAGGTGATCCTCCCATGGATCCTCATGCGGATTGTGGGATCAAGGGCCAAGGGACGGTTGAGATTTTAACACTCTCCCTCAAGCTGGGGAATACAGATATGTCATTTCTACCTTAGTAATTAGTCCCAAAAAAATAGAGTTATCAAGTCCCTTGATACATCATATAGTCTTCTTTTTTATCAAAACTTTGGAAGAAATTAGTTTCAGACATTGTTGTGACAAAGGGTAGCAATGAAGGCTATATTAACCAGGGCTACAATTAAGGATGTATTGGCTATAGATAGGATAACAATCACAGGGGAAGGCTAGCAATGAAGGCACGGTAGCAGGAAAAAAAAAACTATTTTTAGGGTGGCGACAAGCTTCAAGGAGAGCAGCATAAAATCATGTTTCAAGTGGCTCAGTACTTGACATGCAAATCTCCTCTCATCTGATCGAGCTAACCTTCATACCAATGCAAATCAGTCATCCGACTCCCCTCGAACACTCCTTTTTGATCGACCCCATACAGGCTTTGATCCCTCTGGTCTAATCATAGGAAGGAGCGTAGATCATGCACTCTTGCTTGTCTCGGTCCTAGACCCTCACGAGAGGGAACTCTCGTCTCTTTCCATACGCATGCAAGAGGAGGTCCTGTGCTCAACTTCTCTCCTTTCTGCTCGGTTGACTTTGGACGTTGCATTCGAGAGGAGCCCTCCCGCTCGATCTCTCCTTGGTCTTAGATGCACGAAGGAAGCAAAAGTACCAAAATTCCTTAGAATTCTTGCAATTGAAGGCCGTTGGAAGGATCAATATTCGTTAAAATTATGACAATGAAGGCCATTGATGAGAACCAGTATTATTCATAATTTTGACAATGAAGGCCGGTGGTGGGAACATGTGTTTCTCGGAATTCCAACAATGAAGGTTGGTGGTGGGAGCATGTGTTTCTCGGAATTCCAACAATGAGGGCCGGTGGTGGGAACATGTGTTTCTCGGAATTCCAGCAATGAAGGCTAGTGGTAGGAACCTGCTTACCTCAGAATTTCGGCAATGAAGGCTAGTGGTGAGAACCTCGACAACCAGCAAGCGCTAGCACTTCCAAGATAGGATATAGGGCTTCTATTCTCTCTGTAGTCTCACCCTCGATATCCACGATCGACTCACTACTTAGAAAAGTAGCGTACTTCACCATTTACGTGCTCAACAGCTCTTCGGTCATTATGATCATGTACTGGACTGTAACAGTGAACTTCCTTACTACTAAGAAATTCATCTTCTTTCCCATCGCGTGCATCGTCTGGGCAACTCCACATATTAGGACCGTTCTGTCAGTGAGCTTTGAATCCAGCGAAGCGACTTCAGTCCAAATCAGACCGGCAAGGTTCTCAATGACGATTCCGTCAGTGACAGTGAAAAAGGCGAGAACATGGGTTACAAAGTGGTGTTCGTTCGATTTGATGGATTGATCCCAGTGGCAGAGATCTTGGGAGAGGTTGACTTCTTCTATTGTCCAGAAGGATGCTTCTGCCTTCTTGTACATCTTTCAGATCTGAGGGTAGCAGATCGAGAACATGCAGAAGTGGTTGGGATTTAGGGAAAGGAGGGGTTCTTCAGGTGATTGATCCCAGTGGCAGAGATCTTGGGAGAGGTTGACTTCTTCTGTTGTCCAGAAGGATGCTTCTGCCTTCTTATACATCTTTTAGATATGAGGGTAGTAGATCGAGAACATGCAGAAGTGGTTGGAATTTAGGGAAAGGAGGGGTTCTTCAGGTGGAAGATTTGATGGCCTGTACAACAGCTCTTCAACCACTCATTTCTTGCTAGCTTCGGTTTCAACACGCACAAGGGCCGGGCGTCCCCGCTCAGGCACACACATTCGCAATTCCTGCTCGGTCCCTATCTTGATCCTTTTATACACTTGATTCAGTCCGCAGGTAGGCACGTATGAGCGCCGCATGCTTAGACCGCAAAGGTTAAGACTTCTCACTTGCTCGAATGCCCTGGACGCACACGAGCAAGAGCAGAGCACAAGAACCATCTCTCCATCTCTCCATCTCTCATGCTCTCGCTTTTAAAGAAGATCTGAATGCCTTTCTCTGATACCATGTTAAATTCAGAGAATTAAAGAGGGAAAAAGGTTAATTTTATTTTACAAAATTATATCTATTTATAGATCTATGCAAGATATCTTAATAATGAAATGAATAAATATGAAATCATGCGTAATTGCCCTCATATAATCCTTCCTAAATCAAATACTCGAATATGGAAGGAGATTGGCGTGATCCTCCCATGGATCCCCATCCTGGTCGTGGGAGCAAGAGCCAAGAAATGGCTGAGATTTAAAAGTGTGATCCGGGTGAGCCTCCCACGGATCCCCATGCTGGCCATGAGATCTAGGGCCAAGGGACGGTTGAGATTTTAACAATATAATCTTTTTAAAATGTTTGCATTGCCAAAAAGAAGTGGTAGCTCAAGCATGGCACATACTATTATGTAGTAAGTTCATTGACTAAGATCTAGCATGAAGTTGAGCTTTTGTTCTTCAAAGCTTGTTAACTGTTGTCCCTTTTAATGTTGGGATGTCTGTGTCATGCTTCTAGACAGCTGTCGCTTACAAAAAGACTTTTTTAAAGCCATAGTTTTATAACTAAATAGTAAAATAATTGCACGAAGGACAATTAATAAGAAGTGCTAGAGAAAAGATGAATATGATACAACAAATATAGCATGGAGCAGAAGCATCAATAAGAGTTTGAAAACCACTCAGTTGTACCACCTTGCTTGAAGCCTGGTGAAAATAGGATATTAATAGATTGTTTTCTTGTTTCTCCATTGTCTGATGAATAAGTTATGAAATCTTCTATCCACCAGTGTGTCATTGCTTAATAATCTCTCATCCGAATCACCGAAGAAATAGCGTCCATTTTAAGTAGTTCCTTGGCCATTGATGGCCTTGAAGACGACACTAGTAGCATCAACTTGCAAATGTTAACCAAAAATAGATCCCAAAGAAGTATAGAGTTGATTCATTAAAGAAATGTAAATGCCGCCTAGGAACAATTAGTCATAAAAATGATGCACCGATACTTCTCCTCAAAGAGGCGTGCAGTGTCCGACACGTATCCGACACGACATGCGTCCGACACTCCTCCGACGCGTGTCAGACACACTGCAAATATGTCCAATTAAAAAAATATTAAATACAAATTGGACACACGTGTCTGACACACATATCTTACATATTTTATCCACAACTCCAAATCAATTGCCCACACTTAATACCCCATTCATTAAATATTCTCATTTTTATTTCTCTTTGGTGGGTTATAACTTTGATTTCACAACAATGCTCAATGTCATCTAAACATCGACGTCTGACATCATTACAACATCAACATTTCAAAATAATATCCATATCAGTTTGATGTTGTCTTTATATTGATGCTTGATGCTAGCAATTTTTACACCCACAACTTGATATCTCATCTTTGTCTGACGCCTTCTCAACATCGACGACCAATGCCATCACAACATCGACAATAAACGCCCTCTTAACATTGACGATATTTACTACATAACATCAATGTCTAACTATCGACATCATTGTCAACTCCTCTCTCGATGACTAATAAATGACATCAACGACCGACTCTCAATATCCTAATATTAATCATTTTAATCATAAATTCTAGTTAAATAACTTATTATTTCTAAATAATTTTTAAAATTATACTTATTAAATTTTTATACACTATTTTTAAAATATAAAAATTATAATGCTATGTCCAACCCGTGTCCGTATACTATATTTTCAATAATTGACGTGTCCAGTATCAGTGTCATGTCGTATCCGTGTCGTCGTGTCCGTGTCTGTGCATCATAGGTCATAAAGGGGCAATAGGTGGATAACCATTGAATTTTCATTGGATAGCTAGTGATATATTTGGAACAATGAGAAAAGAGTTTGGTGTAATTTGATACTGATATACTGATAATCAATGAGTCCAACTTAATATTTACCAACTGAATAAAAATCTAGCATGAACAATTAGTCATCGGAAGGCTGCCATTTTATGTGACAAACCATCTAAGGCGACCCTCTCTAATCTTATCTTCCACTGAAGCTGCTCCAACCTTCTCACGTATATGCTCATTTCTTATCTTGTCTTTAAGAGTAAAGCCACTCATCCACCTGAGCATCCTCATCTCTGCAACACTTAACTTTTGCCCCACCTACAACGCATGTTTCATATTTGGGGTCTCTTTTGCCCCACCTTAAATGCATGTATCATATTATTTCATAGTATATTATTTCATATTCAACTTTTCCTAATTTGATATTCATTAGGCTTTAAATTTATAACTTATTCTTGTTTTGTCATACTTGATGCTTTCATATAAAAAAATTATCTACTAAACTGCTTTGATAAAAATATTGTATAAAAATAATATGTATGCAACATACAGTGTAATGAATTCTTTCCAAAATATTACAAACTAGGAAAACTTTTAAACAATCATTCTTCATCTTATATAAAATTCCAATTATTCAAATGTGCATGTAGTTGCCTATATATGAAATCTTGGATGTATGTTCATATTCACTAAATTGAATCATCTTAATGCATTTTTCCCTTCAATTAAGCCAAATAAAGTTATATGTATCTAGAATTAATAACATTTACTTTTTAAATTAAAATTGCAACACTTAACTTTTTTTGATGAGTTGTCTCTTTAAATCCGACACCTCAAATCCTCCTTCATTTGTAAATTACCTACAATTCACCTTTCTAATTTTTTAATTTTCACAATTTAGTATTCAAATAAATTGCATAAAATCAACTTATACTTGCATAACAATTTACCTCGAAAGCAGTTTTTCTTATCCTCCTATACCAAATAATTCCTTGATTTTTTCCTTCCTTTAATTTTTCTTTTTCCTCTTCTTTAATCAAAATTATTTACTGCAATTCCGCTCTCAAAGCCCACTGCAAAACTCAGTCGCTCCTAGCAACAAATTCCTACAATTGTTTTTTTTTACCCTACTGAAGCCGGAGCTTCCTATAGTCAAACCCTCACTCTGTTACAGCTCCTCTCATGGCTATAATTCTTCACACCTGCTCTTTGCTTCCATCCGCCTCTGCTATTCACGCCAACTATCCGCAATTCCTTCCAGTCTTCCCCTCTGTTTGCTTGCGTGAAAACCAAATGGAAGAAGGGGCCCCACTTTACAACTGCCACAATGAACTTACAGCTATTGAAAGCACTTTTGGGAAATAAGGAATAATTAACTTAATTTAATATATTATTTATTACTAATGCTAATATTTTCTTAACAATAATTAACTGTTAAGTAAATAATAATTTATTTAAGAGTTAATTATAATTAAAAGTATTATTTAAACTTATTGAAACTTTAAAAGAAATATAGTGTGTTGAAATTTTCTGGGTATTACATCTTCCCCCTTTTTCCTCTCCAGCTTTGTGCCATGTTATATATCAAAAGTAAATGCAAAATCAATTGCTTTTTTAGCCTAAACAGTCTTCTCCTATGAATTTTATGCTCTGGATGAATGTTTAATACATTACAGATTTTGTTAATGGGAATAGTCTTAGCACCTAGAACATTATATTATTTTTGCCTTTTTCCAATAAATAGAAAGCATAATTATGAGAAAATTGAATAACTTTAGCATATAACTTACATAAGAGAATATTAATTTAATGCAACTCGTTAAAATTTGATCAGGAAATTCAGCCCGTCTTGAAACTCTTCAATTGCTGTCATATAATTCATGAAAGATGTAAATCATATTGTGTGGCAGTTATGTGTTTAGTGAAGTTTATTAACAGAAAAATCTTAGGGATTAAGCCTCTGCCTCATCAAATTGGTTATGTCTTAGTTCAATAGTTGGCGATTTAATTAATTCATTTATCATTTAGTTAGGCAATATTTGCTTTTCTCTAATTTGGGTAAACAAACTTTTTACTGCTGTAGGGCTGCACGGAAGTCTATATACGCTGTGTGTTGCAAGTTACCTTGATTGCTATTATTGTATTATTAATTATTCTAAATGTTTTTTTTTTGGTTCTGCAACAGCTCATAGTACAAGAGGCGCATGAGTTGAAAAGCAGATTTGGAACTCCAAGGAGCTCACTATTGGAAGATGGTGATGGTAGCCAACTTGAGGAAATTGATGTTATTCCAAATGAAGAAATGCTTTTGGTATATGCTTTCTATTTATATATTCAGCTAAAATTTTAGTGTTTTTTAAAATAAATTTATGTCAGATTTGATCGTAAGTTTAAATGAAAAGTTGTTTCATTCTATTAGCTGTTTCTGAAACTGAAATGCTATGTTATTTTTATCAGACCCTTAGTGAGAAAGGGTATGTTAAACGGATGAAGCCTAACACCTTCAATTTGCAAAGGCGTGGAACAATTGGAAAGTCTGTTGGAAAGATGCGCGTAAATGATTCTATGTCTGACTTTATCGTTTGTCATACGCATGATCGCATTCTTTATTTCAGGTAACTATGATAAAAACATTATGTTCCCATTTTCTAAAATTTTGGGCTTAACTATTCAGTGTTTTATTACTTTAATATTTTTTAATTCTAAGCTTTTCATGTACGTTCTTGTGTCATCCCTCTTAAAATTTTCATTTTTAACATATTCCTGTTGTTTTAATGAATTCTTTATCACCTAAAACTTGGTTCCTTACACTATACCGGTTATAATATGCAAATTTATAGAACTCACTTTTGGGTATCCATGATATTCTCCTGCTGTGTTGGTATTTATAAGCACCCATTTTTAATTACCCCATCTTAACTCTAGAATTTATATCCTCATTTACATCCCTATTTCTTTATATAAGGAGGATTTACATACATAACATTTAAAACTTCACCATTTATATATTTAATACATAAATTTTATTATATATATATATATATATAGCCCTTAAAATTTTTTTAATAATAACGAAAATATCATCTACCTGTCAAGGTTCGCACACCTTCCAAATCTTTTTTCAACATCTTTGTCTTTGGTGTTCACGAGTCCTATCACCACCTTTGCAAGTCATCGATCCCATCACTAACTTTGCATGCTCGCCAGTCTCGTCCCCCCTTTTCATGTTGTTGGTCTCGTCGATGTGAGAATCATTGCTGCCTCTAGCAAGAACCCCATTGGGACCTTTAGCGGGATTCTCATTGTGATTTCCTTCTCTCCAGCCTCTTGTTCATCACAATATCTAAGGTTTTGTGCTTAGCTGCGGTAGGAAGGTAGTATATTATCTATATAGTGAAGTTTAGGTATTAAAACTATATATATGATAAAATTTTGAATTCTATGTATGTAAATCTCCCTTTATATAATAGATGGAAAATATTCAAGCATATGGTCTTAGTAAAATATGGGACAAGCATTAAATAGATTTTGACATGCGTGTATTTTATTAGTTTTGTTATACATTTTAGAATGAAGAATATGTATAATTTAATTAAAATATAAAGTATTAAATTTATTTTTATTTAAAATCCATTCTCAGCATTTCAAAATGAGACTTAAAGGAGTTTTTCTCATAAATATGCAATATACTTCATCAAATACATTTACTATATTTTAGAAGCTATGATGCATCAATACTTCTCTTCAATGAGGTATGTTGTGTCCGACACATATCGGATATGACACGTCTGACATGCCTCAGATATATATCAAACATGACGACGAGATGTCGAATTAAAAAAATATTGAAAATAAATTGGACACACGTGTCTTAAATATTTTATGATTTTTTTAATATAATTTTTTATATTTAAAATTTATTTATTAAAAAATAAAACTTAATTTTTTTTATTCCTCTCAACAACCCCAAATCAATTGCCCTCACTCAATACCTCATTCCTCGAACATATTATTTCATTTCTATCTGTAGAGCGTAGCTAGGGATTCACAACAATGTCCGTTGTAATCGCAGCATTATTGTCTGACGTCATCACGACATCATTGTTTCAAAATCATTTGAAAATCAAAGTTTGACGCTAGCAATTTCTACCCCCATAATAATGCCCCTGCGTCGTCTCGACATCTCATATTTGACCAACATCGTCTCAACATAGATGATTTATGCTGTCTCGATATTGACACTCGATGCCTAACTCTTGATAGCATTGTCATATCCTCTCTCTTCGCTTGAAACACGACATCGATGCTCAACTCTTGAAATCTTAATATTAATCATTTAAGCATAAATCTTAGTTAAATGATTTATTATTTCTCAATTATTCTTAATATTATGTTTACTCAATTTCTATACACTATTTTTAAGATATAAAAATTATAATATTATGTCTAACCCATATCTGTGTCATATATGTTTAATAATTGATGTGTCCCGTGTCCGTGGTATGTCTTCTCCATGTTGTCGTGTCCGGGTTTGTCCATCATAGTTTAGAAGTATAAATGCACCCTTTTTTGCACTTTTGCATGATGGAAAACAAAAGTACTTAAAGTAATTTGTGCTTGCATGTATCATATGAGTCTAGTACTTGAATTTGCTAACTTTTCTTGTGATGCCAATTTTTACTTGATTTTCTTCTTTTCTTGGTACTTTCATCTTTAACTAATCACAGTGCTTGTTTTATTGTTATTTATTATATGTCTAGCTTAGCATTAAGATGGCTTATTTTTAATTATTTAATATAATCTTTTTTTCTCCTTTCCTAATACCATTTTATATAAATTATTGGAAGGTATTACCTATCTTATGTTAGTTTTTGCTTTGAAAATCTCTAACTTTCTTATAATCTTTGCAAGCTATATAAGTGCTATTTTTTACAACTCATTCGAGCACATTTGTCTTCTTTGATAATGTTTTTGACTCGAACCGACTTGAATTGACTAAAGCAAACCAATTGATTTGATTTAATTGAATTTGTTTATTTGATTCAGTCTCAAATCAACTAAATTAAGTTAAATCCAGCCAAAAATGTTCCAATTGGTTCACCAGTCTAGCTTGGGCTTGAATTAGTATTTCTTATCTCCATTTAGTCCTCTATGCTTTTATAAGTTCAATAATTTTGGCTTAATTGGATGGCTGTAGATGCAAGGAGTGGTAGGCGTATAGTCCTTTCTTGCTTCTTTACCCTCAACTCTATGCCAAGACAAAAATTTTAAGCTTTTAGGGGCTTTCTCGCGGCATCTTAGCCATCGATCCATAACAACATGAGGGTAAGATCATGATGTAACTCTACGCCCTCGTTTTAACAGATTGTGAGCAAGAGGAATAGGGAAAGATAAAGAGGGGAGATGCATGGAGATATCCATACACGGAGCTATTCACAAGCATAATAGGTGTCTTCGGTCCTTTATTCCTCTTTCATGTCCACCAACTTTGGCAGGTTGTTTGGATTGTGGACACCCAACACAATTCTACATATCGTAGGAGGGAGTTCTTGCATTACTTTGCCTTTGTATCTACTGGACAAAGGTATTACATTGTTTCACTATTTGACAATACCTTCAGTGAGGTACAACTTTTTAAATTTTAGAAACAAGCCCTAGGTTCTTCTTTTTGGATTGTTGGTAGTTGTGAAAGCTTGTAGACACTAGTTTCATTCAGAGCTGAGCAGATCCTTTGAGTTTTGCTTTGAAATCAAACTCTTATCTCTGTCATCACCGATTGACTCATAGTCTTTATTTTGGGTAATTGCTTAGTCACAATGGGAAGAAGTTGACAACAATATCATTGGATTATCGGGTTTGGATTCGATATTCATTAATTGTGTGCATTGCATTCATACAACTAAACACATCATTGTATTTTTTCAAAATTTAAGGCAAGTAAAAGAAAACACTTATTGCTAAATTCAAAAAATTCATAATTTAATTTGGAAAACTCCCAAAAATGCAAAAGTCAACTATTATGTGTTTCTAAAAATCAGTACAACAACAACAACATCAAACCTTTGTCCCACTACGTGGGGTCGGCTATATAAATCCTTTTTCGCCATTGTGCCCCGTTAAAAGTCAAATTCTCATTTGAATTTATAAAAAATAAAAAATTCTCATTTAAATCTAATAAAGAAAGATCATTTCTAATATTTTCTAACCAAGTCTTTTTAGGTTTACCTCTACCTTTCTTAACATAAGTCAAATCTAATACCTCAACTTTCCTAACCGAGTCATCAGAAGGCCTCCGTTTCATGTGACCAAACCATCTAAGGCGACTCTCTCTAATCTTATCTTCCACTGGAGCTACTCAAACCTTTTCACGTATAAGCCACTCATACACCTAAGCATCCTCATCTCTGCAATGCTTAACTTAGTATTCTCTTTTAATGGCCAACATTCAACACCAAAAATTAATCCAATTTGATTTTCTAAGCCATGGGTTGTTTCTCTCATCTTTGATGAATTCAAAACATTTAAAAAAATAGGATGACACTTTTAGGGATTTTTTTCCCTTTTCATTGGGCTTGCCTTGGAGTTTCTTAAGGCTCCAAAACCTTTTCCTATGAAGTTTAGAAGGTACTTGAGGTTAAAAACTCTTAGATAAATCTTAGGGTAAACGTTCTCCAAGTTGAACCAAACTCAACTTGAATATTCTCGTATTTGGGTTCTCTTTGTTAAGTGTTTAAGTAAACTTACTTGGAGGTGCTAAACATCAATATATTTAATTTGATCCTAAAATGACGCAAATTGTAAAGAATGAGCCATTAATATGAAGGACCAACTAACAATCATTAGTCTTCCAAATAAGTAGAACTCCAAAATAGTCAAGACCAGTAATATAAAAAAGTGGTCTACAAATATGTAATGAACTTTACTTTTTTTTTGTCCTTTTGTTAAGGTAGATCGAGTCTATCTATTTTATTTTAAGTTATGTATTCGGTAGATCATGTCTATCTTATAAATTTGGTCTGTCCAAGTAGTATAAATAGCCCATATTGTAATCAAATTGTATGAATAAAAATTTATGGTTTCCTCTATTATATTTCCCCTTGGGAGTCTACACCTACTCTAAAGGTGCCTCACTTCTTGGCCTCTAAAATGCATATCAATGGTGCTTTTGTTGCATAACCTCATGTCATTGCTAAAGGTTTCTTCTCTCAGCAATCCTTGTCTTTTTATAGTTCTGCGCTCAGAATCTGCCTCCCACCTGTTGGCCTGCCTTCACTCCAACCATCCGGGTCTCCGTACAACTCGCAAGAATCCTATAGTTTTCCTTCTCAGCATTATACTTGTTACGACCCGGCCTGAGGGCTTAAATTAATGAGGCGGGAACAGACGGACGGACGGTAAAAATCATAATCTCATTTTCTAAATTTATTTCCAGTACATTGAAAGAGCAACTAAAACTTCAAATTTGAAGCAAATTAAATATATTAGTCAATACCTCTCGTTGGTTGCATGACGTCTACGATATACATTTTCGTTTCTTTTTCTCATTTTGATTATCAAGTTACACCTGAAAAATTGTTACAGCAACTAAAGTAATTCAAAGCTTAACGAGCATCACATACTTCTAAATTACTGTAACTTAAGGCAGTAGAAGAAATATATTTGATGTCACTTTTTCATTCCATATCTTAAATTTTATTTCATTTAAACATATCATTTATTTCATCAAGACTTTAAATGTATAATATTATGCATAAATCATGAATACATGTCATATCATATCAATTTACATTCGTCATATCTATATTCATATCTTTCTCATTTTCATATATAGTACAACCGTTACAGGAGCCACCGTCTAATTTAGTACCAATGAAGGTACTCCTTTACTTTTTTTTCCTTTTCCTTTTCCATAACCTTCTCTCCTTTTTAATGTGCATGAGTATAATATCCCCAGCCAGGACCATAAGGGGGTGAACTCTATCTTTCAATATGCACATGCAAACATTATATATCAATCATATCATTTACATTATCCGTATTATGTAACATTGAATTTTATAATGAACATCATGATAATATATAATAAAAGACATTATTGTATTTAATGAATTGAACAATTAAATAATAACATGATCATTTGTATTTAAGAAAGAGAAAGCATGTAACATTAATAATGAATGATTAAATAATAAAAAATTTGATGCATCAAGTGTAAGGAAAATAAATTTCATTACTGTAATTAAAACATGAGTACTCGCCTGATTGGAGGGATCTGATTTCTTCACTCATACTCCTTCCTTCGAGGCCAAAAGATTATCACCTATATGAAATAATTTCTCATTTATAATCTAACTTAATTCTTCTTCTCTTTTAAATATAGCCTTCTCTCTCTCTCTCTCTCTCTCTCTCTCTCTCTCTCTCTATCTATCTCTCTCTCTCTCTCTCTCTCTCTATATATATATATATATATATATAACTTCACTATTTACCCAAATTAACCTATTGGTAATGCCTAAATTAATTTAAAATAAACCTAATTTTCGAATTTAACCTAAAGCCCTAAATTTGGAAACCAAAATTTTATCAATTTCATCATATTTGCATGTAAAACCCTCCCCTTTCCCTAAACTAATAATTAGACATAAAAAATTTCGGATTTAATTTAATTAAAAATTAGGAAGAATGATGTTTTGTGAAAAATTCCAAATTTTCACCAATAGAACCTTTCTAAGAACCTTAGGAATAATATTTGTTAAGAAATTTTCATAAAAATCAATATTTGGAAAAACTTTAATTTTTTAAACCCTACAAATTTTTTAGAAAATTTACATTTTCATGGTTAGAAACCTTCTCTAAACTTTCCCTGACATTCTTTTTGAAATACATAAAGTTTTGGAGAAACTCAAAAATTTTCATCTTAAGAAATCTAAGCGAAAAGAAGAAAACATTTGTTTAGGAACTTACCTTCTTCCTCCCTAAGCCTTCCCCTTTGATTTCTCCATAAACCACCGCCTTTCCCCACCGTCTCCCTTGCACCCGTCGCCTTTCCCCGCCTTCCCTTGCGCTCGGCCAAAGAAATGGCGTGAGAATGAAAGGGACCGAATGGTCCCTTAAGGGCTTTGATGGTTATGGGAGAGGTCAAAGACCTAAGTGCCCCCCTTTAATACTTATTTTCATATAAAACAAAAAGGGTTATTAAGTAATTTTTTTATATTAATAACCTGCAGCGATTTTTAATTCCAATTTCATGCAAAATTTATTATAAGCTTTTTATATCGTTACAATCAAAATTTAATATACTATTTTATAAAATTATTTTCGTCGAAATCCAACAACTTTGAAAATGCGCCTAAATTTCATTGCGGTGCATCAAAATGCATGCAATGCTTACGACGTTTTTTCGGATTTTACACTACTCATCTCCTCTTACTGCTTCCGTCTCTCCTTAGCTGCGGAATCCAACCAAGAAAGGTTCTGGATGGGTCCTTCAACCGCAACACACTACTGAACAACTGCTCATCTCAACATTTGTCTTGGCTTTTCCCTCTACCCGCAAGCTTGCCTCAGCCAACCTCATTAGGAGAAATTGTAAAAATTATAAAAATAACTTAGGTTCATCTTTGATGCAATGATGTATCATCTCACCTCAAGAAGTAGAATATTTATGTCATTAGATCTCAGGACATCGTGAATAATATGTTTGGCTCAAAACAAACAGTAATCATTTAGTAAGTCTTCATAGATCTTTAACAATATGAAATATAAAAAAATAAAAGCTTTAACTTACAAATAACTAGTGAAATCACCATTAGAATAAACATTAAATCAATTTGTATTCCACAATAAAATAACACACCAAATGATTATTTGTGTTGTGGGCATATTCTCTTATGTTTTAAGGTAGAGGGATTTTTTTTCTATGTAGGTGGTCATGTCCAAATGAGAGAAACAAAAATAAAAGTCATCATATAATTACTTTTGCTTGTAAGCTCTTTATATGCTAAAGCCTTGAGTAGGCATGACTAGCATAGATTAAAATTATCTTAGTACCATCCGTGTCAAGCAATTTGTAATATGTGACGGATCGCTATATATAGATGCATTTTAACATTTGTTTTGTAGGAAAAAGATTTATTTTTTTCCCCAAAAATATAATTTATTTGTTAGTCTTAGGAGGTCATGCAAGCTTATGGGATACAATAAGGAATGATGAATCAAAAAGATGAACCCATAAGTAAAGTTCTGGATGTATCTTAACCCAAAGCACTAAGATTCGATGATAGTTTATCAATTTAACTTGGTGGTATAAGGAAGGGTAGTATGGCTGCATTTTTTCAGTGGTAAATGACCTATGCATTATTTTCTTGGTTGATTATTTATTTGATGATTATGTGTCTGTTGAAATCCAGCCGTTCATAGTACAAAGGATCCGACGGACACAAAGATCAATCCGTGGGATACTCTCATGGATCACGCCATAATGAGGGAACGAATTTAGGAAAGATTTTATTTTCTTATTTGTGTATTAAGTCTGCAATTTATTATTTCCGCATTAGGATATCTTGTATAGATCTATAAATAGGGAAGATTGTAATGAATAAGAACAAGCTTTTCCCTCTCAAATTCTCCGATTTAACATGGTATCAGAGCCAATCGGGAGGCCTTCATTGTCGAACGATCCAACCTTCTGAAGCTGCAAGAGCCCGACGCAGAAGTGTCGATCCTATGTCGATCCCGACAGTTGCTACTGCAGGAGAGGAGTCGAGCAGCCGACCCGACTGGAAGGGAAGATCGTCGAAGGCGCCTGGTTCGCCCGCTCCATCATTTTTTTCGTAGTGCCCTAAGCTACCCGGTCCGATTCCTTTAAAGAATCGGACGGACAAGTTTAACCGTGGAAAAAAAAAAATCTTATCGACCTTTATTGTCGAACAAGGGAAATTTATTCCGGGAAGCCTTCATTGCTAACCAAGGTAGATAGTCTTAATTACTATCATAATGTCAGAAATCAATTCCTCCGAAAGTATTGAACAAACTGAGGAGACGATGGTGCACCAAGGGCGAGGTGACCTTCAAAGCATTCAATCTTCCTATCGTCTAAATGGGAAGAACTACCTGAAGTGGTCTCAATTTGTGAAGACCTACTTGAAGGGGAAAGGTAAAATACATCATCTCCTTGGAGGAGGACCAAAAGAAGGAGATCCCAAATTTGGGGCATGGGATGAAGCAGACTCCATGATTATGTCATGGATGTGGAATTCCATGACTCCAGAAATTAGTGACACATTTATGTTCCTTTCAACGACAAAGGACATATGGGATGCTGCCAGACAAACTTACTCCAAAGCTCGTGACGCGGCCCAAATCTTTGAAGTTAAAGTCCAAGTTGGAAGCACGAAGCAGGGGAGTAAGACTGTGACGGAATATGCCACCATTCTACAAAATCTGTGGCAAGAACTTGATCACTGTAGGTGCATTGAAACCAGATGTCCGGAGGATGCTGCGATCCTAAAGAACTTTATTGAAAAAGATAGAGTTTATGATTTTCTTGCAGGGCTCAATGCAGAATTTGACCAAGTTAGAGTTCAGATCCTCGGCAAGGAAGAGACGCCATCACTCAACGAAACCATCTCTCTCATCCGCGCAGAAGAAAGTCGACGAGGAGTAATGTTAGAACCAAAGACAGTTGAAAGCTCAGCAATGGTGATGAACAAAGAATCGTCATGGAAGGAGAAGGGTAAAGATCCTTCAAAGTTCAAAGACAAGGACTCACTTTGGTGCAGCTATTGCAAAAAGTCAAGACACACAAAGGAAACATGCTGGAAAATACATGGTAAACCCCCCAGCAAGGAGTGGAATCAAAAGGGTGAATCAAGGAGCACATCACATGCCAATAACACTACAAGTAAGCCAGAAGCACGGTCCAGCCTTGGAGAATTCAATAAAGAAGATATTGACAAATTAAAACAACTTCTGGTATCTCTTGAAAAACCAAATGCTTCTTGTTCACTTGCACTCTCAGGTAAGACTCCAATGTCTTTCAGTTTAAGTGCTTCCAGAAATCATCTAAAGGAATTATGGATAATTGATTCAGGAGCCACAGATCACATGACCCACTCATCTACTCACCTCATAAACTATACTCCTTGCCCAAACAACAAGAAAATCATCACTGCTGATGGTTCTCTTACCACGGTAGCTGGTCAAGGAGACATCATATTATCTCCCTTACTCACCCTGAAAAACGTCCTCCATGTACCACAATTATCCACAAATTTAATATCAATACAAAAACTTACTAATGACCATAATTGTCAAGCCTTATTTAACCCTACTTATTGCTTATTTCAGGACCAGAGATCGGGGAAGAAGATTGGACTTGCTAAGGAGAAAACTGGATTGTATTACTTGGAAGAACCAAACCAATTTAATAATAATTGCTCTATGTTATCCCTAGTAGATAGGAATTCCACTATTTGGCTTCATCATTATAGACTAGGACATCCGTCTTTTGATATCCTAAGACATATGTATCCACAACTGTTTCAAAAAATAGAAAATAAAAATTTTCATTGTGAAACCTGTGAGTTGGCTAAACATAAAAAAACCTCATTCCCAAACAAAAGTGAGAGATGTAACACTCCTTTCTACCTTATTCATAGTGATATATGGGGACCCTCAAAAATCTCCAATATCTCTGGGGCACGCTGGTTTGTGTCTTTCATTGATGATTGCACTAGAGTCTCTTGAATCTATCTCCTTAAAAATAAATCTGATGTTAGCACTATTCTTCCCATCTTTCATTCCATGATCCAAAATCAATTTGGGGTAAAAATACGGAGATTCCGCTCCGATAATGCCAAAGATTATTTCAACCAAACCCTTTTCTCATACTTCCAGAATGAAGGGATCATCCATGAGTCCTCATATGTTCACACCCCACAACAAAATGGGGTTGCAGAGAGGAAAAATGGTCACCTTCTAGCCACCACTCGAGCCTTCCTATTTCACTATAATACACCCAAATCCTATTGGGGGGAAGCTCTTTTAACTGCAGCCTATCTCATAAACCGATTACCTTCAACAGCTCTAGGCCTCAAAACTCCAATGGAGACCTTGTCCTCTTTTTACCCAGAGTTTCGAACCCATCATAATATTGCACCCAAAATCTTTGGATGCACTGCCTATGTTCATCTCCACAGCCATGAGCGAGGAAAATTAGATCCAAGAGCACTCAAATGCATCTTTGTTGGTTATTCAGCTACCCAAAAAGGTTATAAGTGTTATCATCCTCCCACAAGAAAAACCTTTGTTTCTATTGATGTTACCTTTGATGAGAAAAATTCCTGTTTTTGAAAAACTCATCTTCAGGGGGAGACTGAACTTGAGGAAGATGAGGAAATTGAACTAGCACCTCTTGACATTCCTCCACCACCTCAAAACAATCCACCTAAAACCCAAGAAAGGGAAACAAATGACAACGTTATTAGATTTGGAAAGGTTTACTCCAGACGTACAAGCTCAAGCTGTACTCCAAAGCAGATCCAAGAATCTGAACCATCTCCTGGAAATAAGGTAAGTTCACCACCTCCCTTATACCCTATAAACAACTCTATATCTTTCAATAACTTTTCATCGTCACACAAAAATTTTCTTGTTTCATTAGAAGATATCCATATTCCTAAAGATATTTCTAAGGCCTTATCTGATAAAAATTGGAAAAATGCCATGAAAGATGAAATGCAGGCCTTGGAGAAGAACGAAACATGGGAGATCGTCAATCTACCGATAGGGAAAAAATCGGTCGGCTACAAATGGGTGTTCTCAGTAAAATACAAAGCTGATGGCACACTGGAGAGATATAAGGCAAGACTAGTGGCAAAAGGGTTTACTCAAACGTATGGCATTGACTATCAAGAAACGTTTGCACCTGTGGCCAAGATGAATATTGTCCGAATACTACTCTCACTAGCAGCCAAGTACAATTGGCACCTGGAACAACTGGATGTGAAAAATGCATTCCTACATGGGGACTTAGAAGAAGAGATATTTATGGAAATACCACCAGGCTTTAAAGAAAAATCTGAAGGTAACAAGGTGTGCAAACTGAAAAAAGCTCTATATGGGCTCAAACAATCACCAAGGGCCTGGTTCGGAAAATTCTCTAAATTCATGCTCTTGAATGGGTATCAACAGAGTCAAGGGGATCATACACTATTCTTCAAACACTCAGACTCAGGGGGAGTCACAATATTATTAGTGTATGTTGATGATATTATTTTGACTGGAAGTAATGAAGAGGAGAAAGCCAGTTTAAGGAAAAATCTTGCTAAGGAATTTGACATCAAAGAACTTGGTAGACTAAAATATTTTCTCGGAATTCAAGTAGCTCACTCCAGCAAAGGAATCTTTATTTCACAACAGAAATACATCAAAGATCTTCTAAAAGAAACAGGTAAACTTGCCTGTAAACCAGCACCAACACCAGTAGAACCTAATCTTAAATTGGGAGAAGCTAAAGAAGATCCAGATGTAGATAAAGGGGCCTACCAGAGACTTGTAGGGAAGTTGATCTACCTCTCCCACACTAGACCAGACATAGCATTTCCTGTAAGCATGGTCAGTCAGTTTATGCAGAATCCAAAGCAGATTCACATGCAAGCGGTAGACAGGATATTGCACTACCTTAAACCAGGAAAAGGAATTCTCTTTAAGAGAGATCGTGGAATGACCCTAGAAGTATACACGGATGCTGACTACGCAGGATCACCGGTTGATAGAAGATATACCTCTGGGTATTGCACATTTCTTGGAGGTAACATAGTTACATGGAGAAGCAAGAAACAGAATGTGGTGGCAAGATCTAGTGCAGAAGCAGAATATCGAGCTATGGCCTTGGGAATATGTGAGCTACTGTGGATCAAAATAATCCTAGAAGATCTGAAGGTTAAGTGGGATGAGCCCATGAAGCTACATTGTGACAACAAATCAGCAATCAGCATAGCCCACAATCCAGTCCAGCATGACAAGACCATGCACATAGAAGTGGACCGACATTTTATTAAAGAAAAACTAGACAGTGGTCTAGTAAGTGTTGACCATGTATTATCAAAGGATCAACTTGCAGATTTCCTTACTAAAGGATTGGACAGTTCTGTCTTCCTCCGTATGATTGACAAGCTGGGAAATATGGATCTGTCATTCCCAGCTTGAGGGGGAGTGTTGAAATCCAGCCGTTCCTAGTACAAAGGATCCGACGGAGACAAAGATCAATCCGTGGGATACTCTCATGGATTACGCCATAATGAGGGAACGAATTTAGTAAAGATTTTATTTTCTTATTTGTGTATTAAATCTGCAATTTATTATTTCCGCATTAGGATATCTTGTATAGATCTATAAATAGGGAAGATTGTAATGAATAAGAACAAGCTTTTCCCTCTCAAATTCTCCTATTTAACAGTGTCTATTTTGGGTGTGCATTAAAAACTCTTTTTTCTTTCCTTGTTTTCCTCTGATGTTTTGCTTGGGATTTCCTAGGCATGTGCGGTTGGCTATTAGAATGTTAACTTTTTACCCATTAAAATTTAGGGAAATTTAAAATCAATTATAGGATTATACGTTCATGTAAAACTTGCATAGATTATTAAAAAGTAATCTGAAATTTTAAAGCTAAAATGAACGGTAAAGCCTCATTATGAATCTTAGTATGCAATTAAGTATTTGTCTGATTGTTTATTCATTAGAGTATGCTAATCAAAATTAACATTATACGCATAGCTTTATGAGTTGCATATACAAATAAAAGTCCTTACATTAAAAATCAGATAACAAGGAAAATTGCATTATGAGTTAGCATATACATACTCTCATGATCAGACATCCTAGATTAATTAGTTAATATGTAAGTCCTCTTTCCTAATATTAAATAAATTAATCATCTTGTATATGTATTAAGACCAAAATTACATGTTTGTAAAAATGATTAGGCGGGCTTAGTTGCCGTTCTTTTAAGAAGAATTGTAAGACTAAAGGTCGGGTTGATATAATCTTAGTTGAGATTTTAAGTTTGTAAATCACATGTATTTTAATAGATTTAGATCAAAGTTATTATCTACTAGGGGTTCTCACCATCTATTTTGGATTCGTTGTTGTTGTTCTTTTCAATTACATCATAAATCCTCACATTCCTTGCTTTCATCAATTGTGTGTTGTTGGAATACAATCCTAATATTCTAAATAAAATAAATAAAATTGATCAATTTTGACCTAAATTCAATCTTAAAAGGTAAAGCCCAATAAAAAAAGTTTTATGTATATTTTGTTATGCCCCATTTGGACCATTTTCCAGTCAATGATGAGGTGTAATATAGGCGGACAATTTAGAAAAAGAAGAAAAAAAATGGCGGGTAATCTAGTCAGACTCATTTCCTACCAACTTCTCTCCTAACTTTACTTTTATCTCAAGTTTGAGTGAGTAAAAAATTAATTTGATTAGATTGTCCCAAATTGTATATAATTATTGATCTAAAAACTTGCATAATTTAAACTATCAAATAAATTAAAAAGCTTCTAAAACCTTAATAGAAAATTTATATATATACCCAAAGTCTTTAATTCACATCATTGACATTTTTTTCTATTTTACATCCATAATTATAAATCTACTCATAATAAGGGTGGACAAGATAATTGGGTTACATGTCTGCTCTTTGCCCTTTCTTGAAAAATAATCATCATAATATTTGATAAGTTAAAAACTCAGCGAGATAAGTAATTTTAATATAAGGTTCAAACCTACTTGAAAAAAGTAATAATATGCATGAGATGCGTCTTGGAAGTAAAAATAACAAAATAGATAGAAAAAAATGCATGAAGAAAAATATGGGGGCTGATTTTTTATTACTTCTTCAACAATAATGAAAGGTACAACTAATCTATTACTCGATATATAGATCGACTCTCTCACAAACCCTTGCCACGTTAGGAAATTCACACCAAACCTAGAAAATAATTTCAGCACATATCTCATGATAACCCTAGACAAAACCCCCCTCACATACATTAAGCACAATTGGAACCTTCTTAAACACCATAAATACAATTAGAAAACCTTCCTAAATAGTTAAAACCTTTTTACACAGTGTAAATACAATTAAAAAATCTGCCTAAACAATCAAAACCTTCGTAAATAGCATAAACATAATTTGAAAACCTTCTTAAATAGCTCTCCCTTGATTCCTCCTCATTACATAATGAATAATAGCTCCCCTGGGCCCTGGGGGGGGGGGGGGGTTAAAACTCCCCTTCTGTTGCTCCTTGTTCCGCCCATCCAAAGGGCCCAGTCGACTGTGCTGGCTTGGGCCGATTTGGTTGGGTTTGTCTGGGTCGGCCAGGTGGCCTCCCTCATGGCGTATCAATACTCCCCTCCAAAGATGCACCTTGTCCTCTAGGTAGAAGGATGAAAATGATCTCCGTATCATCTTGTATGACTCCCATATGGGTTCGAACTTTAACAAATTTGTCCACTTAATTAGTACCTTTTGTGCTCATATTTTCCTTTGGCGCACCCCTTTTACTTCCAGGGCTTCTAAAATGACCTCCATGTCTTCTGTTAAAGTCGGGAGTAGCAAAGATGGTGTATAATCTCCTATCGCCTGCCTTAGCTATGAGACATGAAATGGGTATAATGCTGATGAAGATGATAATCCCAATCGATAGGTCACTGCTCCAATGCACTCCTAAATCTCATAATCCCCAAAGTATTGTGGGGACAATTTCTCATTCCTCCTTTTGGCTAATGTCTTTTGTTGATAGGGTCTCAGCTTCAAGTAACCATGTCTCATAGCTCGAAGTGTACTTCTCTCATGTGTTCATCAGCCTTTTTCTTCAAGATCTGTTGGGCCCTAAGCAGATGTCCTTTGAGCTCTGTTAATATCTTGTCTCTCTTTTCTAAGTACTGATCTGCACTGGATATTGGTGTAGTGTTATACTCATACTATATCAAATGAGGTAGATCCATCCCGTAGAGAATCTTGAAAGAGGTGATTTTTGCTGCTGAATGGTATGGAGTATTGTACAAATACTCGGCCCAAGAAATCCGCTTTGGACAACTCTTAGGCATATATGATACAAAATATCACAAAGAAGTATCCATGCTTCTATTGATCACTTCTGTCTGGCCATCTGTCTGGGGCAATGTTTAAAATTGCGTATTTGGGTATTGAGGCATTTTTCATTCGTGAGGTGAGGCGTAAGCCTCAAAATCAAAAGATTGCGTAAACATAAAATGATAAATTTTTTATATACTAATGAGTGAATAATATAAAACATAAAAAGCATAAGATATGAAGTGAAATCAAAATATCCCAATAATAAGACAACATGAAATGTAGTTCAACTCAAAATTCTATCTTTTCCAAATCCCAGTAATCTTTTTTATTAACATATAATTCAAATTTCCAAAAATAAATAGCAATGACATATCACATAAGAACTCATAAGTCATCAGCACTGTCATCACTAAGGGGTTCTTCATTTGAATCATCATTATGATGAACGTCTCTCTCCCCTTCCTCCTCTCCTATAGAGTCCAATGTCGGGCATTTACTTCAAGATTTATGTGAGTTTTAATATATATAGCGTGAGGCGTAAGCCTCATGCCAGTGAGGCGTAAGCCTCATGCCAGTGAGGCGAGTCGGGCCTCAACCAAGTTGAGGCGCAAGCCTCATAAAAAGACTTGAGGCGTAAGCATCGAGGCGTTTTTTACTGGAATTGCGCAAAGGCGGGCCTCAAGGCGAGCCTCATATTGCGCAATTTTAAACCATGGTCTGGGGATGATATGTTATGCTCCTTTTCAGAAATGATCCCTATAAACAGGACAACTCATTTCAAAAGTAACTGAGGAGCAACTTGTCTCTATCTGACACAATGGATTCTAAAAATTTATGTAAGCGCACCACCTCCCATATGAAAGTAGTAGCCATAGAGACGATGGTGTACGGGTGCTTCAGAGGAATTAAGTGTGCATACTTGCTCAAACGATCCACTACTACCAGTATCACAGGAAATCCCTCCGAACGTAATAACCCCTCGATGAAGTCCATCGTCACCTCCTTCCACACCATCTCCGACACAGGTAGAGGTTGTAGTAATGTTCCGATTTTCTTGGCCAAGTGCTTGAGCCCCTGACACACATCACATCTCCCCTTGACCTTGGTTTTGAGTGAAATCAAGATTTTGCACTGGCTGACATCTCCTCATAGCACCACCCTCTTCCCCTCTACCTGAATCTCTATAGTCAAAGATATCTAGTCAACCTTCATCTACCCGATTTTATGTAACCACTTTATCCCTAGGATCACATCAGTGCTCCCCAGATCCAAGGGAAGAGAATCCTCTACTATATGTATGCCTTAGAGTGTCAATACCAACCTTCTGCAAATCTCCCTTGTCCCCTCTACCTTCCCTGACGCATCATGACTCCAAAGCTCCTTATATCCACCAACTTCAATCCCAACTTTTCCACACCCTAATTTGACAAAGGTGTGAGTAGCCCCGCCCCCCCCCCCCCCCCCCCCCCCCCCCCCCCCCCGCGTTATCCACCAAGACCACCATTGATTTCTCCATGATCTGTCCCCTCATCTTCATGGTGTGATTTTGAGTAAATCCCACCGCTTAGTTAAGAGACACTTCTGCCAAATCAAGGTGTAGGTGCTCTCCTCATGCTTCTGCTGCCTCCCCAACTCCTCACTGTCGGTCTCCTCCTCACCAACTATAAGGACCTAGAGTGTGCAGTCATTGCACCAGAACCTGGTGCATACTTCTTATCTCATCAAAAACACAAACTCTTTGCTCTCTTGTCTTGCACCTCTGCCTTTGTAAGGAGTTTGAAGTTCATATAAATTCTTTTATATATTGAAATCCCTGTAAACTCGGAGCTCTAAAAATTATAGAAAAATATTCATAAATTATCACATGTGTCTACAGGACACTAGTGAATTTGATTTGTAAAATGGACACCTAATGTTCCCAAGAATCCCACTTGTTCTAAAAGTGTCAATTTTTTGCATTGCCCCTAAAATTATGAGGAAATTATTATAAATAAAGCACTTTAATATTTATATTATGGCGAAGATGATTTATAAATTTGACTTATAATAACTTCTGAAATATTATTTGATTGGGTCAAAATATGGGTTATTACAACATTGGACTCCAATGGATGAGACAAGAGAACAATTTGTTATAATGACGACTCAAATAAAGCACCCCTTAGCGATGACAGTGCAGATGGTTTCTGAGTTGTTGACAATTATTTCAATTTTCCTTAGAAATTAAATGTGGGCGAGAAGGAAACTAAGAAAATGGAATTTAGAGTTGAATTTTGATGTTATATAATACTTTTATGTAGTTCTTATATTTTATGTTGTTTTGCTCTTATAATATTCAAATTTCAATTTTATTTCGCACAATTTATCACTTGTCACATTATGTTTTGTGCAAATAATTTGTTACTTCATAGTTCAATAGAAAGTTAATATATTATTTCGGTATTATATAAAAATTTATTTTAACATTTATTTTTACTTTATGCAATTTTTAGATTTTTAGGGTTATGCCTAAAACATCTTGAGGCTTACGGCTTGCCTCACGAACAAAAAATATGTCATTACCCAATTGGACAATTTTAAACTTTTTTTATGAATTTTTTTTTATAGCTCGTTTGCTTTATTGCTGACTGCTAGCTCGGTCTTCTTCTTGACCTTGAAGACCCCGCTCTTTAGCCAATTTCTGAGCAATGCTGTGCTTACTCTGAGTTACTACTTACCTAATATTGCACCTAAGTACATCTTTTGTTGATATTTCCTTTAGCAGATGTCAGATAAAATATCTTTTTATGAATTTACATACTGCCCAACGTCTTTTGTCATTTTATTGATGTATTGACATTCTTAATAGCTTCCTTTTTTAGTATTATTTATGCGTTCATTCAATAGCTCTTTTTAGATGAAACGTTCGTTGTATCATCAGCATTACAAATGCTGTCTTGCAACTCATCTAGAAATAGTCATTGCTACTTTGTGCAACCTTGATCAGGCAGGGAGTTGCTTCATAGCTCTCTAATCAAGTTTTTACTCTTTGATGTTTAGACATTTTTAAGGGTGTAAATATATGAAAATATTAAATTCTTGATGCAAGCAAGAAATTAGGAGAAAGCTTAATTTTTGCAAGCAATAGAAACTCTTTCTAGGATAATAAGAAAATACACGAAAGAAGACAAATTAAACTTTATATCATAATAGAAAGGACACTTAACAACTTTTGACACTTACAAACACAAACATAAACATACACCTAAACTTGCTTTCTTGGATTGAGAAGAAGGATACAATTGGAAGGAAACTTGCGGAGAGGCAAAAGAGATAAGAAGCTGAGATGAAGGAGGAGAAGCTCGCAAGCTTTCCTAGAAGAAGAGAGGAATGGAACAAGCTCGCAAGCTTTTCCACGAAGAAACCCGCAGGTTTAGGCTCAAAAAATCAGTCTCATAACTCACTAAAAACTCTCTTTTTTCATACAAAGCACTTTTTATTTATAGGGGAAAGAGGGCAGCTAAACAGCCCCAAGTATCTCCAATTAAACCAATTAAAAAGGCCTTCATTTAATCCAGAAACAGCAACCGAACAACCACAGTAAATTCCAGAAACAACAGCTGAAAAGCCACACAAGAAACCAAGAAAATCAGCCACGGGTCGAGCAGCCAGGGGGTGAACTGAAGGGGCACAAGGAGAACCGGAACAGGCACACAGGGAACTGGAACCAGCAGCCCAAGGGGGATCAGGACAGCCACCAGGCAGGAAAAACCGAAGAGACACAGGGGAGGAACCGGCCATGGGAAGAAGAACCAAGGAGGGGGAAACCAAAGAGCCAGGGGAATGAACCAAATAATGACACATTATGAGCTGAAGAGGTTCTCTACTAGAAATTAATGAGCTGATTCTAGTAGAGGACCAAGAGCTCCCCCCCCCCCCCCTCGCTCTCTCGTTACCATTGTTATGTCATTAAGCAATTGCCTTTTGATCCTTCCAGTTATGCCTCTAATATAAAAAAGTTACCTTGCTGTTAAATAGAAAAAGGAGACAGAATTCTGTTACCTTGAATACATCATTGATGGATATTACTTCTTCAGCTGAAGTAGTTGAGAACTACTGAGCATTTATGTGTAATATTGTGTTGCAGTGATCACGGGATTGTTTATTCAGCACCTGCCTACAGGATTCCAGAGTGCTCAAGGACTGCAGCTGGAACACCTTTGGTGCAGGTGCCTTAAAGTAGAATATGCTCTTCAAATTATTATTCACTAGTGTGATAAGTCTTTTCCAACACCAAGTTTTTATTTTTTTTCTTTGGTGGCTAGCTACTATCATTGACTGAGGGAGAAAGAATTACATCTATAATTCCTGTTAGTGAATTTGCTGAAGACCAATACCTAATTATGCTGACTGTGAAAGGCTATATCAAGAAAGTTTCTCTTAATGTTTTTTCAACAATCAGAGCAACAGGGATAATTGCAATCCAACTGGTTCATCCCATTTTGGCTTTTTCTGTTTTCTCATTTTTTGTTTAAAGTGTTGCAGCTATATCCCTGAAATGCAGCTCATGCTTATCTATTGCAACATGACAGACACCTGGTGATGAGCTTAAATGGGTTCGACACTGTGCACATGATGACCTCGTTGCAATTGCTTCACAAAGCGGGATGGTCACCATTTGTTCCTGTAATCTGGTAAGGTTCCATGGCAAGAACGATTTGGGTAAAAGTTATAAGAAAACTGTCATTTTGGACTAATTCTAAAGTTGCAATACAAGTTCTAAAGTGAAAATCGTCACCTAATATTGTGATATTGGGCTAAACATATTTGTGGTATGCTCAATGTTTTCTTAAGATTAATGATAATTTTTTCTCTTTGTATAGTTTGGCCATTTTATTTGAAGGATAGTTTGGGTTTTACAAGACTTAAGCTGCAGGTATTGGAAACTGGCAAAGTTTGAACCAATGAAAGTGTTATTTCTGCATCTCAGACAGTTTAGTTGTTGAGATAAATATTGTTATTGTGTAGTCGGCATCTTTTCGAAGGTTTCAAGACAATCGACCAATTCATATTAAAGATTGCATCACAATCAAGTGGAATGGTGAGGGACCATATGTCACCTCCTTATGAGTTTGTGCAAAGGATATGTGTTGTTGCAGTGAAATGAGAGAGAAGCAGTGGCCAAGGGCTTGGAAAAGCACGATAAGATAAAATTAGTCAGGTTGGGAAACAAGCACACTATATAAGCGTTGGCTGGTCAGAACAGTGAAATTAGGCGAGTGAGCAGGCAGGGTTGATTTAAACCAGAAGAAGGGGATGAGACGAAAGCTAGGATCAAATTATCACCTCTGATATCATGTTGAAAAGAAAAAAATTGTTGTGTATATATTAATTTAGAGAAGTGCCTATAAATTGGAAAACAAAGTAAATATAAAAGGTACTATATAAAGAGGGAAATATTCTCTATTATGAAAATCCTCTCTCCAGCTAATAAGCTAATTTAAGTTTTTTCCTAGATAACTATTTTCTATCCTGTACTTTTCAATTGAAGGCATCTTTTATCTTCAGTAAACTTCATTCTACTTTCAAATTTGGCATGTTACATCAGCAAAAGTAATTCTTAATCCTTGAAGGTTGATTTTCTGAGTTTTCTTTGAATTGGAATAATTAATGTGCAAGCATAATTAAAGAACAATGCCTTGCCTGGCTTCGTATTTTTCAAAAACATTTGCTTTGTAATCCATAAAAATAGTTTTGATTGTTTCACTTCTATGTGATGATATTGTTATATCTGAACCAGCTTCGTGTTCTTGGGAGGAAAACAAGAGGTGTAAACTCCATGAGATTAAAAGAAAGGGACAAGGTTGCATCCATGGACATAATACCTTCTGGGATGCGGAAAGATTTTCCAAGAGCTTCTGACATTCCTGGTAGCAGGTGAATTTTTATGGTAGTTCGTAGATTCACTAACTTATTAAGATTTTTTTTCTTCGGATTTTCTTTGCTCAAAGACAATACCTTTCAAGAATGCATCTAAATCTGGTGTTACACCTTGCACAAGATGCAAGGTTTATTATTACAATTGATAGTTTGCTTTTGTTTATTGTACTGCAATTGTTCTGTGACAGGCATGCTTTAGTCGCTGTGCATTCCCAACAGCATATCTGACACTTATCTTGTTTGCTATCGGATTTCTTTGTATTTTTAGCAGGGGCAGAGATATAAGTCCTCCATGGCTGCTCTTTTTATCTGAAAGTGGTCATGGGAAGCGGGTACCTCTAAGTGAATTTCGCTTGTCAAGATTTAGATCAGTGGGGTTGATTGGCTATAAGGTACCAGTTACTCTTAATCAAATATAATTCATATCATAGTAAGCTCCATCTAAACGTAGAAACTTCATGTTATTGATAAATTTTATGTAGGAGGAAGTGATGAAAATATGCTTCTCTTCAAGCATTTTTGGTCATGTATGACTTGCAATATTATACGCATATTTTCTTACCTTTCCTTATACTTTGGAGCTGAGAGACATAATTTAGGGGGCAGCAGCGTTCTGTTTTACAATAAATGCCCAAAAAAAGGATTTTAACTTCTCCTTAAAATGGTAAATGAACGTGAGATACTATTAATTATTTTCATAAAGCAAAGAATTTGCTGACTTTTTAGCTTGTGTAAATTGGTATTTTTACAGTTGTTATCACAGCTATTTAGTACTGCCTATTGAGTGTTTTTATTGCTATTGAGCTTGTTCAAGCTCTGAGAATGCTGGTATGCATTATCTTTTATTAATATTTAGATCAAATTCTGTCTTGAATTTAGTTTGATTATGATGGAAATTTTAAAGTCCAGTTTAAGCTGTATGAATATCTCTTGTGTAGCCTAAATATGACCTTCCAGGTTAAGTTCCTTGTGTAGCATTTTTCTGTAATATTTCAGATTGTCGTTAGGCATAGTCCAGTTACAGGTGCAAAGTAGCATCTTATGCTTGATTAGTCCGAGCCCACTTATAACTTGGCTAACTTTGAAGTGTTCTTAACACTTTATAAACTAGTAGGACAGCCAGTAGAACTGGAACTTGTCTTCCAGCAATTTTTGTGGGGGCTGTCTGGCACCTCTTAGAATGCATGTTATGCAACGGGAATGCTAATGCTAAATATTTATGATACTACTCTATATATTGCTCTTCTATGCATGTTGCTTTCAAATTTAATGGTAAAAAAACTGGCACCGTTACATACTTGCTATGATACGCAAACACGGACACGAAACACGTCAATTATTGAAAATATAATACACAGACACGGGTTGGACAATGTATTATAATTTTTTTATTTTAAAAAGTGTATAAAAATTGAATAAGTATAATATTAAAAATAATTTAGAACTAATAAGTCATTTAACTAGAATTTGTTGTTAAAATTATTAATATTAAGACATCGAAGTCTGTTGTCGATGCTATGTATCATGCATTGAGAGATGAGACAATATTGATGTCGAGAGTTGGACATCGATGTTTTGCAGTAAGTATCAGGCGTTGGTCATTGATGTTGAGAGGGCGTTGGTCATCGATGTTAAGACGACGTCGGACAAAGATGAGTGTCACATTATAGGTGTAGAAATTGCCAGCATCGAGCATCAATGTCAAGACAATGTCTTACTTTGATGTTGAGATGATTTTGAAATATTGAAATTATAACGACATCATATGTAAATGTTGAGATGACATCAGACATTTTTGTGTAACTAAAGTCATGACTCGCCATATAAAATGAAAATGATAATATTTGATGAATGAGGTATTGAGTAAAGCAATCGATTTGGTATTGTGGATAGAAAATAACAAATTTTGTTTTATATTTTAAATAAATTAAAATTTTAAATACAAGAAATTATATTTTTAAAAAATCGGACACGTGTGTCCAATTTGTATTTAATATTTTTTTAATCAGACATGTTTTCGGCGTGTCTGACACGTGTCGGAGGCGCGTCCGACACGTGTCGTATCGAATACGTATTGGACATTGTACTCTTCTTTGAGGAGAAGTGTCGGTGCATCATAGCATGCTTGCCATCAAGCAATCCACAGCTTGATGTTGCCCCATTAGGTGTTTCACGCAGTTATTTGCAAACAGCATATTTATTTTTTCTCACTTGCCTTGACTTGCATAAAATTATGAAGGAAAGAAATGATAAACTCCTTTAGGGCTCATTTGGTTGCTCGATGTTAGAAATTATGCTTAAAAAATTATAAATGTTGTTAAATTCATCATCTAGTTAAATATTATTTAATAAGCATATTTGATGAATAATTTTAAACATGTTATACAAGTACAACAATGAGCAATGATAGACAATATGCCCATCAGCTTTCCCCTTACAAACGTAAGATTAGAAAACATAAACCATTTTTTTATTGCTAGAAAATGTGAAATGATCAAGTTGAGCAACTTCTTTGACCCAGTTCCTTTGATCAATTTAATGCATTAGTTAATTATAGATTACAAGCGAAATTGTTTTGAAATTGCTGAAGTTATTGTTTTAAACATTCTTCCCACATGTTGATGGTTATTGTATCTTATAGCATCACTGTGAACTCTCCCTCCAATTGTTGCGTGCATGTTATCGTCTTCGTCATCAGCTACTACCTCACCCAACTCACTCTCATGCTGCATTTCGATTTGAGATATATTAAAATATAGATCATGTATGTGATAACGATTGATAAAATTTTGCAACACCGTACAACTAATCATAATATCACCTTTGATATTCGGGGGAAAATGTCAAAAAATTGAATGTTATGAGTACTAATATTGAATGGTTCCTCTTATCTAATATTGTTGGTGAGGAAGTTGGCACTCGAGGAAAGAGATTGGCCACAATGTAGTTGGTTGTACTAACCAAAGTTGTGCATTTACAAGAAGCTACAATAAAATGATTTGAGCTATATATTATTTAATATTATTCAAAAGGCATCCAAGTAAAGTTGCATGATCTAGTTTATGATAAAATGCAATAAAATGAAATAAGATATACACATCACCTCGTTGCATAACTGCAATGTGGTTAGCAAATTTTTATTATCAGATGGATTTCTTTTATTTTGTCAAAACTTGCTTGGCTAAAGTTGCATGAACTAATTGTTTGCAAGTTTCCAATCTTCAAAACTTAAGAATGAGTAGAATGGTGGATAAACAAAAATATTTAAACAACTAATTTTCTTCTTTGACGTCCAAGCGTGTGGGCTTTAAATTAACATTTTTTAAAAGCTTTATGTAAATTGACTAATTGTTCTCATGTGATTAGCGTAATTTTATATTCTTTTTAGAAACAATTATATTTTTTTTATTCATATTTATCAGAGAACTGAAGTTGATGATAATTCATTGCTATAAAGGAAATTTTCTAAAATCTCCCAATTAGAAAGAGTTGAATGCAACCAGAAGGATGAAAACCAAATCATTTCAATGATTGATTTTTCCGGTGAACTATGATTGTTATTGAAGAATGTTTCAGAAGAAACTTTGGTTGCAGCAAATTTAAAATAGCTACAAAAAAGGACAACTTAGTAGCTGCTTAATAAGCTTTCAAAAACTTGCAATAGTAGATTTAGGCTTTGTTTGGGACAACTTTCTTACTGCTTCTTAAAGTGGTTTTCTACTATAAAAATTTTAATTTTTGTACTAAAAAGCAATTTTATGAAGCAGGAATAAAGCCGTCTCAAACAAAACCTTATTGACTTATTCCAGCTCATGAATCCTATTAAATCTGCTGCCCTATAGGATTAGTAAATCTGAGATTTATCGTGAAACCGGGCGGAGCCAGGATTTTCCGTACTTAAGGATTTTAATCAGCAATTTTCCACAATTTGGCAGGATTTTAATCGGCACTTTTCCACCTTTTGGCAGGATATACGTTAAAACCAGCATAAATCTTGAATAAACCCCATACCAAACAGCCCCTTAATGTCATTTAAGATTAGGACTTCTTTTATTTTTACTGCTTTCAAATGGTTTCCTTGTGCTATGAACTTGCAAGTTTTTTTTTTCAGTTCTAACTCTCTCTCTCTCTTTTTTTTTCATAATTTCTGTAATCAGCTTCAAACAGATGATCGGCTAGCTGCAATGTTTGTTGTTGGATATTCCTTGGAAGGTACCATTGTCTGCAATGTTGTTATAACTCTTTAAACACCTATAACGTTCTTTCTGGTTATGCAGAAGATGGGGAAAGTGATGAACAAATTGTTTTAGTTAGTCAAAGTGGAACTGTTAACAGAATCAAGGTTCGGGATATTTCTATCCAATCACGCTATGCTAGGTAATTTGTCTCCAACCTTACATTATATTTTATTAGAATTGATTATAAGAGTCCTGAATTTCTATTGAGCTGGTGGGCTAAAAGATGGCAATATTTACATGCAATAAATCCTTACGATAATGAGCTAAATTTCTGGCTTGTTAGTCTTTATAATTAGAGAAAATTCGTTTAAAGCTCTTGAGCTGACCTATATTAATTTTTAGTCCTATTTTTTAATTAATACATATCAGTTTTTTTTTTTTCAGACAATTTTTATTTTTCATTCGTCTTTCTTCCTCCATGGATCTGGCTTTAAGTTAGCATTTGTTTACTGAAAAATTAGATTTGATTATGATCAGATATCTGTTGTAAATTTAGATTTGATTATGTCAGAGTTAGGTGCTTATGAATGGGGATATGTTGGCTAGGGCACAGGACATACAGCGAGGAATATAAAAGTATATATAATAGCAAATTGCTAAAAATTTGAAATTTGTTCTTATTAAAAATAAAGCTTAGTAGTTAAAAGATTAGCAAATTGATCAACAAATAGTATCTCCTTTTAATTATTTACATGATAGGTGGTAATCAACGGAAAGACAAATCTACTTCACTGTTGTTTACTCTTTTAATAAATATATTTGATACTCCGAAATTCTTATTAGGGGTGTTATTCTCATGAGATTGGAACATTCTGGAAAGATCAAGTCTGCTTCACTAATTTCAGCATCAGCACCAGAGGAAGCTGAGCTAGAGATTGAAGTGTAAACCTGACAAGGTACCGTTTTGGTTACTTATTTATGCACAGTTATGCTGGACTTGAGCTTTTGGTGCCAACATTGTAAACTTTTTCGCATCAAAGCATCAGCAGTTTTGTCAAAAATGGTCGTTGTAATCTTAGTGGGCTTTGCAACCTATTTTTTTAAGAGAAAAGTTTACCGGTGCTTATTTCATTCTTGTATCATCTATTTAACTTTTTCTTTGGTATCATGGTTAGCTTCAGTATTATCGTTTCACATCCAAATCACCTGTAGCTGCTGTAAACCCATAACTGTACTCAGGCAATAGACTTTTGAATTTTTGCTGAAATTATATTTTCAGAAGAAAATGAAGCATTATTCATAAAGATGAGTATTAGAGCTCAAAAAATTTAACATTGAGAAAAAAAAAAAGTTACTGGCAAATTTTTGCCATGCTGATAAAAAAACTCAGAAGATTGAAAATCTTTTTAGTTGTTTTATTTGCAACCAAACTTAACACTAGTGCGCTTAACATAAAGATTTTGGAAATATCTACAAAGTGCAAGTGTTGAAAAATCATTAGAGCATTCATTTAGTAGTATATCGAACGGTTAGAACAGCTATCTCCGGATAAAGATTAGCTTTAGTAAAGCTGTATTAAGCTTTAGTGTTTGATGCTCAAAATTGAGTTTTGGATAGATTATTAACCTTCTTTCTGCTTAAGAGGCGCTCTCTTTGTTAATGCCATACGTTTGAAAGAGCTGATTCAATAATGAGGAGCTTTAGGATGACTTTTATGAGAAATAAATTAATCACAGTGCAGATGATAGAAACATTGAGCATCAGTGAACAATTAATGCAGGTTATTTATGGTTTTCTTTTGCTTTTTTGGTTATCTTGCATTGCCTTTTGCCTGTTCTTGATAGAATTTTAGGTACTTTTTTATGGGAGGTGGGCTTATTGTTTTGATGATGTTAAAAAATGTTATTGACTATGTTGAGAACATCTATTATTGTACTTTTAGCTGGTGTGTGTGGTCACAATCATTGGTCCCATGTCCATGTTTATTTGTTTTTTTGGCGATATTGCATTGAGACCCTTACACAAATGGGCAAACTAAGTATTCTTTTACTTAAATAATGACAAGTGCTTTTTTCTACAATATCTTTCATTGAAAAAATTCATTAACATTCTAATGACATATGTGATTGAGGTAATTGTTTGGCTTCATCCATAGAAATTTTCAATGTTGGCCCCCCCCCCTATCATGTGATGACTAATGGAGTTGGCATGATGAAAGTTATTAATGTTGACTTAATATTTAGTTTGGGCGATTTTTTTATTGCTTCTTAAAACAGTTTTTTAGTTTAAAAATTAAAATTTTTATAATAAAAAGCTGCTTTAAGAAGCATCAAAATAGCCGTCCCAAGCGAAGCCTTAGTGCAAGCTTATAATGATGAAATATTTTGCAAAATATGGAATCGAAATTCTCAACCGTTGAGCATGTTAGATGGCGTGATTAGGATTTGATATGGAGATTTTTTTTTTATATGGAGGTGGAAAATAGAGAAGAATAGTTTTAGAAGATGGAATCATGATGTGGAGATTTTTTTTTTTTTATCTATTTGGATTTTCTTATGATGGGGAAGGGGAAAGATAGAGAAAAATAATAAACATTAAAAGGATTTGAATGTGGAAGATAAAGCACGAACATGATGAGCCTCGTGTATCCATGACAATGGAAGTATCAAATTTTCATGAATGGTTGTTGGGAGCCAATGGTGGAAAAGGATAGTAGATGTGCAAGATATAAGACATCTTATTATATGATTTTTCATTAAAAAAAACGAACAATTGTGTCATTGAAGTCATATAACCTCTTTATGGTTGTTGTTTGTCAATTGGAGAGGGGAGAGGAGACCAAATTGGCACAAATACAATCAAAAGCTCAATTTCATCCACTTTTATTCATATTTATACAAGGGGTTGTTAGCCTTAACTAAAACTTAATATATTTAAATTCAAAGGGACAATTTGAGGGAAGGTGGCATTTTTGCATGTCACATGATACTTGCTTGATGGCTCTTCTTTATTTGAATTTTCCTTTGAAATGGGGGGAGGTGATGATCACTTGATTTTGAGCATTAAATCACCATTGGAATGTAGCTATGAAGGGGCATCTTTTAGCTTTTGTCATGGCATCACTTGGCATCAAAAGTTGGTATAAATATGTGTGATATGAGATTGATAGACTACCCTTCTGTTCAATTAGCTTCAAATGAACTTTCCACAACTAAATTGTAGAAATTTAAATTCAAAATTGAAATTTAAAATGTTAAAAGTTTTCTTTGATTTAGAACTTCATGCTCTCTTCCACTACATGAACTCAACTTTTTAGAGTAAATTTTGAGCAATATGATAGTATGGTAGGGTTTTTTTTTAATAAAAGCATTTTTATGGGTATGAGAAAATGATTATGTGGAGGTCATGTTGGGGGAGGAATTAATAATAGTGGTTAGTCATTAGCCATGGAAGAGAGTAAGAAAGATGGAGTGAAATTGATAGTCTTGAAGTTAGGTAATAAATTGAAAATTTTTTATGGAAAAGAGTTTGAATTCTTTGCAACCACAAGCAAGATTTACAAAGAATTAAATCCTCATTAAAGAATTATTTAGAAAGTAAGGACATCAAATTAACTTTTAGACCAACACTTCAGGAATATTTACTCACATAAAAATGATAGAGGAGTGGTGATTACAAATTAGATTAAGCACTCTTAAGCTTCATTTGGGACAATTTTTTTATTGTTTTTTGTGATAATTTTCTAGTACAAAATTTTTAAGAAGCAACGAAAAAGTTGTGGTCTTAAGCTATCTCAATCGAAGCCTTAATCTTATAAAATTTGAATGTTAATGTGACATACTATTGTCTAATAAAAGCATTGAATGTCTTATTCTACATTTAACTCATCTATAAACAGGACAAATCAAAGATTACTATCAAACCCAAAGTAATAATACTAATAAAAATATTATTTTATTTTCATTTTTCAAATGAAATATATAATAATCTAGTGAACATATGATTAATATATAAATAAAATTAACGCTAGATTATAAAATATACCTTAACTATCCTAAATTAGAAGACCCAATTTTTATCTCTTTATTGTGTTGGGTCTTTTTCTTTTCCTAAAATGTTAAAAAGTATCATACAATGAGCACAATTAGATTAATAGACTTCAATGACTGACTCATCATAGATATCAATATCTATTTTTACATATTAATAACAATTTAATAAATAAGAAAAGAATTTTGCATTAGTAAAAGTGATTAGTAACATGTATTTGAATTCTAAATGATTACATGTACTTTCACAAATAATTTTTAGAGAATTTTCAAAGTTGTCAAAGAACACTTGCCCTCAGAATTGTGTTGGTACTTAGCTTTTTTTATTTCATCAGACTTCATTTAGAAATATTAGAATATATCATAACCAGTTCAAAATAGCATTTGTACATTAATTATTAAAATTTTAAATTATATAATTCATTAATAAAATGTATATTTTGATGCATTTTTATAACTTCACTTCCATTTATAACTCTCTTTAACATCTCACACATGCATTTTGCAAGTGGGGCTAGAACAAAATAGAATAGAGTAAACTCCCACACCCACTTTCAACAAGTCGGGCGAGAATCCCTCCCACATCTGCATAAGGAAGATGAGACCAAAACAAAGCATATAGTACCATTGTATCATTTTAGAGAGTGCACTTATAGCATTTCAAAATTCATAGCTCTTTCAATGCCATGCCATGAGCTATTCAATTTGAATGCAACAATATGAAATTATGGCTTAAACAAGTAATTATGATAATGTGTAAAATATCAAAATTGTCTACATTGTTGCATGTATAAAAACATCCCATTAGACTTTTCTCAATTCATTCATAATTTTTATAGAATATCTAGAGCATTGTCTTAAGTTTTTTTATAGAACCGTTATGAAAGCTAGAAATGTCTTATTTATTCACTGTACAAATAACGCAGTGTTGGAAAAATTGACTGATAGAACTTATACTTCTTATAGTTAAAATGTTCATAATAAAACATTTGACAATATACTAAAAGTTGCATGATGAAAATGTTATGAAACTATACAAAAAATATATTTTACTTCATATTTTTATAGAATTTTTTGAATTAAAAATGGAGATAGGAGTTTAAAAGTCTTTCTCGTGCTCTACGAAATCCCTAATAGGCCCGATGGACAATACCCGAGCTTCAGCCTTTGAATCCCATCATTTTTTTTTCTTTGTCCTTCTTAACAAGGTGGATGGGTGGGGGTTGAAAATGAGTTTATGATATCTACATTGGAGGTCTTCAAGGTTGATCATGAGTAATTCGGCTATGAGGTTTGAAAAGAGTGAGAATTGTAGATGTTTTAGTGATATGTGTGTAGAGGTGACGAGCAAAATTAGGGTTTGACAAGAAAGTGAATTTTTGAGAGAATAATAAATTATGTTTTGGTGTTGAGATGGAACCAAGCATTGTAGAAGATTTTATGATTTTCTTATTTTAATGGGAAGGCTAAAGATGGAGAAGCACAAAATAAAATGGTGATCAACATGGAAAATGGAGTGTATCTACGATGATGCTAACGCCATCAAAATTTTCAAGAATGGTTGTTAAATAATTTTTTGCACTTTTTTTAATGCAAAAAACACTCTTAAGTTGAATTTGAAATATCCTTTGGTATATGGGTATGGAGAACCTTTTGGATTGGGCCAGGAAGGGAAAGAAGCCTAGATTTGTCCCATATGTCTCATTAGAATGGTTTAGTTTAAATTCAACTTAGAGTGTTTTTTATATAAAAAAATGTGCACAAAATACTTGTTTAATTAAATAAATTTTATAAGCCAATGTTATGACTGTAAAACCTGAAAACGACGATCTTAGGGCGTCGCACGCATTTCGATGCATCGCGGCGAGAATTAAGTGAAAAATTAAAGTTAACAAAATTTGAAGGAAGTAATTTTATAAAATTCTACACAAAATTCTGAACGATTTAATATATAGAACTTATAGGTAATTTTATGTATTTTTTTAAATAAAAATTCTAGAAGTTTAGAAATGCCAAATTTACACCTAACCTTTTCTTATGTCGGAATTGTTTAAGTGAGGGCATTGTAGTCTTTTGGATTTCCCTATTTCTCTAAATAAGCAAAACCGCACCCCCTCCCTCATCGATTCCCACATTCGGCCAAAACCGAGAGACGCGGATGGCTAGGGGCGGACGGGTGTGGCTTCGGCGGGGTGGTTCCGGCGGGGTGGTTCCGGCGAGGAAATTAGTGGAAATCGAAGAGGACGAGAAGAGGAATCTTAAGATATGATTTATATAAAATGAATCTCTCTCAATCTCAAGATTTTTGGAGAAGAAAATTTTAAGGTTTTACAAAAAAAAGAAAAAAAGCATTTTTCTTCCAAATTTTCTTTACGAAATCTATAAGTAAGGATTATGGAAGTATTTTAACGGTGGAAATGAAGTTTTCTTGGAGAATTTTTGGAAATAAAAAATTAGGACTTTTACCTAAAATTGAATTTAGTTAAAGTGCTTTTACAAAAATCGTTTCTAAGGCCTTAGGAATGTTTTTAAAACAAAAATTTGAGTTTTTGTAAGAAATTTTATTTTTCTTAATTTTCATAATTAATTAAATCCGAAAATAATTAAGATAATTATCAAAATATGTTTAAGGATAATTTTGGCATATTAATTTGATGAAATTAATGATTTAGGATTTTCAAAAATTATGAATATTAATAAATCCAAAAATTAAGATTTAGTAATATAAATTTTATTAAACCTCGTAAGGGAAAATTAAGGATAAACGAAGGGTTTAGATAAGTGGGAAGTTAATTAAAATTTTATGGAAGAATTTTAGTTGATGTTTATTTTTATGTGATTATTAGGTGGTGATTTTAAGGTATCAAAAATTGTGAGCGACACTAAGGAAAGTACTGTACTTGGGTGAAGGTAAGTACTCATATTATTTATAAAAATTTCATATTTATGCTTTATTCTTTTATTCAATGCAAATAGTTGGAACTTTCGAGTTATATGGTTTCCAAATTTTATCTTTGGCAAATAAAATGTTCAAGTCTTTTATTTCATGATGTTAGTGAGCTTTTATATTATGTTTAGATTCAAGATTTTTATGTTTTAAACAAATGATTTTTTTATTCACAATTATTCCTCATTAAGCATATGATTGACTGAATATAAATTATAAATTATAATATGAAACTGTGCATGATGATGCGGAGTACCCAAATGATAAAGAGGCTTGAAATAATCAAATGGCAAAGGGGTTCGAAAGAGCTAAATGGTAAAGGAAGCTCATAAGAGTCAATGGTAAAGGAATAGTCAAATGATATGAAAATGTATATCTGATCAGTACAAAATTTATGGGCATCTCCGAGACGGGTGATATAATAGACATTATGTATAGTATGATTTTTATATATATTCTAAGAATTATGAAAGTTGATGTTTGAGGAGAAACATTAAGTGAAAATTTATGATTAATGAAATTTTATGAAAAAAAAGTTTTTTATAAGTAATGTTATAAACTTATGTAAGTTTGACCATCGTTTAATGTTTTATTATGAAAAGGTGCTTTATTTTGATTTTATATAAATTTTTATAAAAAATATGAATTAACTGCTAAGCGAGTAAGTTCACCCCAGCTTTTGGAAATCTTTTTCAAGAGAATCATCTAAGAAGTAATGGCAACGAGACGACAGTACACCTACCGTCGTAGAGGGCCTTAGGAAGAAAAATTTTATGTTTCTATTATGAGTTTGAGTTAGTGGTTTGTATCTAGAAAGTCTGTTGGAGTTTAAGTAATTGTTAATATTTATGTTTTTAGTTATTGTGGTTTAGAAGGAACAAATTTGGAACACTTTTAGTTGATGTTTTTAGTGACTTTTTCTTTTTATGTGATTGATGATGTTTATGTCTTGTTATAAGAGTTAAATGAAATTATTATGATTTGTGTTATGGTATTTTCTGTACACCTATCTACTCCTGCCCTATTAATTCGGGATAGTCAGGTTGGGTCGTGACAAGAGTGGTTTCAGAGCCAAGGTTTAATACTGTTCAATAAAAGAGCCTATAAAATGATTGTATGAGTCTTAGAATATGTAGGAAGTATGAATTTTATGAATTTTTGTCTTATGATTATTGTGTTTCATCTTAGGAATATGTATCCTGAGCAGAATGCCACTGATGGCATTGTTGGTAAGGAAGAGAGAGAGCTACCAGAAGTAGCAGAACCTTAGAGGAATAATGATAGCACCATTATGGATTCATTCGCTTAGATGATGAAAGCAATGACTCATATGATAAAGACTTTCCAAACTCAGACCAGTGACAATGGAAGTCGTTCTATAGATAAGAACTTGAAGTTATTTCAAGATATGAAGCCTCCATTATTTTCAAGTGGTAGACTTATAGAGACTGAAGATTGGCTGATGCGGATAGAGAAAATTTTGGAGGGCATGTCTTGCCTAGAGGATAGAAGAGTGACACTTGTTGCTTATGCCTTTGATGGTGAGGCAGAAAAGTGATGGCGAAGTCAATTGCAAGAAACTTTTGGAGGGCAACCCAGCAGTCAAATCTCCTAGGAAGAGTTCATGAAAGTATTCAGAGGATGGTATGTGCATATGTCAGCCATGAGACAGATGCAGGATAAGTTCAACAGATTAGTTCAGGGAGATCGATTTGTTTCTCAGTATGGGGTAGAGTTCACAATGTTATCCAAGTATGCCCCTCACTTGATATCTAATGCTGAAGAGAAGTGTCACTGCTTCCTGAATGGATTAAAGGATATAATAAGAAGTCCTCTCATTCCTTTTGGAATCGAAGATTATTCCACTTTGGTGGAAAGAGCCAAAAAGATTGAGATAGACTTGCAGGCAACTCAGAAGAGGAGGGACTTCCAAAAAAGGAATATTGAGGACAAGTCAAAGACCTCTAAGTTTGCTCTATCTTCGTAGTTTGGAGTGTCTACTTGGAAGAAGCCGGATCCAACAACTCTGACAGTATTGCTTCAATTGCTACTTTATGTAGCAAGTGTGGGAGAGTGACTCTCTGGCACTAATACTTATTTATGGTGTCATCAGTCTAGACATATGGCAAAGTCTTGCCTTTTTTTGGGACAGAGATCTGATGAGGCAATAATATTCAGAAAATAACTAGTAGACCAAGAGCTTTGGAGTCTATAGCTTTTATTCATTCTCAAGGTAAGACTCGTCAGAATGTTCAGCCTCGAGTCTATGGATTTTCCCAATAAGAAGCAAAAGGGTCTCCTGGTAATGTTACAAGTGTGTAATTTAAATAATTTCCAATGAATAATGTTTTTATATGAAATGAATGAATAATGAATGGCATATTTTATAAATGAATATTATAACCTTTTTATGATTAGGGATAATCCTTCTGATAGACATATTAAAGTAATATTTATTACTGGAGCGTCACACTCCTTTAGTTCAAAAGAGTTTGTTAGATCTACAAATTTGCTTCCTATAATTATGTTGAAATCATTATCAGGTCTAATGCCAAATGGAAATCAAATGAAAACAAATAGGGGTTGTAATGTTAACTTAAGAATAGGTGATGAAAACTTAGAAGCAGATTTGATTGTTTTGCCATTGTCTGAATTTGATATAATCTTAGGCATGGATTGGTTATCTTGTCATTTCATGACTATAGATTATAACAAAAAGAGGTTAAATTTTGTATGCCAGGAGAGAGGAAATTTAATTTTCAAGGGGATAAAGGGATAACAGCTGTGATTGTGTTATATATGAAGGTTTTTCAAATGTTAAAGAAAGGGTATGAAGGCTTATTGGCCTATGTTAAAGTGGAAAAGAAAGAGGATATAGAACTAAAAGACATCTCAATTGTTCAAGAATTTTCAGAAGTATTTTCAGATGATTTACCTAGATTACCTCTAAGTAGAGAAATAGATTTCTCTATTGAATTGGTGGCAGGAGCTGAACATATTGCTAAGGCTCCTTACAGAATGACAATAAAAGAACTTATTGAGTTGAAGGAAAAACTGCAAGAGTTGCTTGAGAAGGAATTCATCAGGCCTAGTACCTCCCCTTGGGTTACACATGTTCTTTTTGTGAAAAAGAAGGATCAAAGTTTAAGGCTCTATATAAATTATAGAGAGTTGAACAAGTTGACAGTGAAGAATAAGTATCCTCTCCCAAGGATAGATGATTTGTTTGATCAGTTGGAAGGTGCTTCAGTATTTTCAAAGATTAATTTGATGTCAGTATATCACCAACTTAAGATTAGAGAGCAAGACATTACAAAGACAACCTTTAGTATCAGATACGGGCATTATGAGTTTATAGTGATGCATTTTGGTTTGACAAATGCTCCTGCAGTATTTATGGATCTCATGAATAAAATCTTTAAGCCATTTTTAGATCTATTCATGATAGTATTCATAGTTGATATACTTGTTTAGTCCCTAGATGAAGAACTGCATGTAAATCACTTAAGGGCTATATTACATGCATTGAGAGGAAATAAATTGTATCTAAGTTCTCCAAATGTGAGTTTTGGTTAAGGAGTGAAATTTTGGGGGCATGTGATCACTGATGGGAAGATAGCTGTGGATCAGCATAAGATGCAAGCAATATCAAATTGGCTAAGACTAGCTACAGTGACTGAGGTTAGGAGCTTTTTGGGATTGACATACTACTACAGAAGGTTTGTTGAGGGATTTTCATAGATAGCTATGCCACTATCCAGATTAACTTAGAAAGCAGTGAAATTTAAATGGACAGGTCAATGTGAGGAAGCTTTTTAGAGGTTAAAACAGTGTTTGATAACTGCTCCAATGCTAACTATTCTCTCAGGGTCAGATGGATTTTAGCTTTATAATGATGCATCACATAAAGGGTTGGGTTGTGTATTGAAGCAGAATGGAAAAGTTATTGCCTACGCTTCTAGGCAATTGAAGAATCATGAAAGGAATTATCCAACCCACAATCTAGAATTAGTTGCAGTAGTTTTTGCCTTAAAGATTTGAAGGTATTAGTTGTACGAGGTACAATGCAAAGTTTTTACTGACCACCAGAGTTTGAAGTATATCTTCACATAGAAAAAACTGAATTTAAGGTAGAGGAGATAACTAGAATTCATTAAGGATTATGAGTTGGACATTCAGTATTATTCTGGTAAAGCAAATGTGGTTACAGATGCTTTGAGCAGAAAGAATTTTGATAGTGCAAACTGGGTGATTACTCAGCAACAAGAATTGATAAAGGAATTGGAGAAGTTAGAAATTTTAGTGATTCATCCCAATAATATAGAGATTGTAATGTTAAATCAGACTATTATCCAATTAATTTTTCTAGAAAGGGTACGAGAAGCTTTGCCACATGATGCATATTTTAAGAAGATATTAGATATGCTTAGTGTGGGACACAATAAAGATTTTGAGTTTGATGGTGAAGGATTACTTCATTATAAAGGTAGATTGTGCATACCAAATGTTGATGATTTAAGAAAAGAAATCCTTCAAGAAGCTCATTATTTCAATTACACCATTCATCCATGTAGTAATAAAATATATCAGGATTTAAAGGAGGTGTTTTGGTGGCTAAGAATGAAGAGAAGTGTTGCAAATACTGTATCAAAGTGTACTTCATGTTAGATAGTGAAAGTGAAACATTAGAAACCAGGAGGATTTCTACGTCCCTTACCTATACCTAAGTGGAAATGGGAAGATATTGATATGAATTTCGTGGTTGGTTTACCCAGATCCAGAAGAGGATGTGATGCTTTAGGAGTGATAATTGATAAGTTAACTAAGTCTGCACACTTTTTACCTATCAAACAGTCTGATCCAATTGAGAAATTGGAAAGCTTGTATGTTAGTAAAATTATCAGATTGCATGGGATACCAAAGTCTATAGTATCAGATCGGGATGGAAGATTCACCTCCAGGTTGTGGAAGAAGGTTTAGGAAACTATGGGTACCATGCTTACTTTTAGTATAGCTTTCCATCTTCAAACAGATGGGCAGTTAGAAAGAACTATCCAAACCTTAGAAGATTTGCTCAGGTTATGTGTTTTGGATTTTGGTGGTAAGTGGGATACATATGTACCATTGATTGAGTTTGCCTATAATAACAGTTTTTAAGCAAGTATTGGTATGGCTCTTTATGAGGCTTTATATGGGAGAATGTGTAGGGCACCTTTATGTTGGGCTGAAATAGGAAAAAGGAAGATTATTGGTGTTGATCTAGTTGATGATGCTACATAAAAGATCAGATTGATTCGTGATAGATTGAAGCCAGTACATGATAGACAAAAGAAATATTATGATGTCAAACACTGACCAGTTGAATTTGAGGTGGTGAGTTTGTTTTCCTTAAGGTCAGTCCGATGAAGGGAGTGAAGAGGTTTGTTAAAGCAAGAAAATTGAGCCCAAGATATATATATCCTTTTGAGATTTCAGAAAGGATTGCAAAAGTGGTCTATAGGTTGATTCTACCAGCACACATGAGTGGAGTGCATAATATGTTTCATATTCCCTCTTTAAGGAAATATATTTCAGATGAAGCCCAAAAGATTAGTACTGAAATGGTGAATATTCAACCGTATTTGACCTTTGTGGAAGAACTAGAGAGAGTCATTGATTATGATGTTAAGCAGTTGAGAAGCAGAGCAATCCCTTATGTTAAATGTTGTGGAAGCACTCATTTATTTGGCTAAAGTATGACTTTAATTTATAGCTTTACTTTTAAATTTCAAGGAAAAATTTTTTATTAGGAAGAAAGAATTGTAAAACCTGAAAATGACGATCGTAGGGTGTTGCACGTATTTCGATGCATCACGACAAGAATTATGTGAAAAATTAAAGTTAACGAAATTTGATGGAAGTAATTTTATAAAATTTTATACAAAATTCTGAATGATTTAATATATAGAACTTATAGGTAATTTTATGTATTTTGAGAAATAAAAATTCTAGAGTTTAGAAATACTAAATTTACCCCTAACTTTTTCTTATGCCGGAATTGTTTAAGTGAGGGCCTTGTAGTCTTTTGAATTTTCTTATTTCTCTAAATAAGCAAAACCGCACCCTCTCCCTCATCCATTCGCACATTCGGCCGAAACTGAGAGGCGCGGACGACTAGGGGCGGATGGGCGTGGCTTCAATGGCGTGGTTTCGGCGGCGATTTTTCGGCGAGGAAATTGGTGGAAATCGAAGAAGATGATGAGGGGAATCTTTAGATTTGATTTATATAAAACAAATCCCTCTCAATTTCATGATTTTTGGAGAAGAAATTTTTAGGGTTTTACAAAAAAATATGTTTTTCTTCCAAATTTTTTTTACGAAATCTATAAGGAAGGATTATGAGAGTATTTTAACGGTAGAAATGAAATTTTCTTGGAGAATTTTTAGAAATAAAAAATTAGGGCTTTTACCTAAAATTGAATTTCCTTAATGTGCTTTTACAAAAATCGTTTCTAAGGGCCTTAGGAATGTTTTTAAAACAAAATTTTGAGTTTTTTGTAAGAAATTTTATTTTTCTTATTTTCTAATTAATTAAATCTGAAAATAATTAAGATAATTATTAAAATATATTTAGAGATAATTTTGACATATTAAGTTGATGAAATTGAGGATTTAGAATTTTCAAAAGTTATGAATTTTAATAAATCTGAAAATTAAGATTTAATAATATAAATTTTATTAAACGTCGTAAGGGACAATTTAGGATAAATGAAGGGTTTAAAAAAGTGGGAAGTTAATTAAAATTTTAGGGAAGAATTTTAATTGACTTTTAGTTTTATGTTATTATTAGGTGGTGATTTTAAGGGATCGAAACTTGTTAGCGACACTAAGAAAAGTACTGTGCCTGGGTCGTGACAAAAGTGGTTTCATGACCCGACCCTGTCTTTTATTTCATGATGTTAGTGAGCTTTCATATTATGTTTAGATGCAAGATTTTCATGTTTTAAATAAATAATTTTTTATTCATAATTATTCTTCGTTAATCATATGATTGACTGAACATTAATTATAAATTATAATATGAGATTGCGCATGATGATGCAGAGTGACCAAATGGTAAAGGGGCTTGAAAGAGCCAAATGGTAGGCTCGAAAAAGCTAAATGATAAAGGATGCTCGTAAGAGCCAATGGTAAAGGAATGACCAAATGATATGAAAATGTGTACCTGATCAGTACAAAATTTATGGGCACCTCCGAGAAGGGTGATATAATAGACATTATGCATAATATGGTTTATATATATTTTCTACAAAATATGAAAGTTGATGTTTGATGAAAAACATTAAGTGAAGGTTTATGATTGAGGAAATTTTATGAAAAAATAGTTCTTATAAGTAATGTTATGAAATTATGTAAGTTTGACCATCATTTAATATTTTATTATGAAAAGATGCTTTATTTTGATTTTATGCAAATTTTTATGAAAAATATGAATTAACTGTTGAATGAATAAGCTCAGCCCTGCTTGTGAGAATCTTTTTCAGGAGAACCATATAAGAAGTGATGACAACGAGACGACAGTACACCTACCGTCGTAGAGGGCCTCAGGAAGAAGTGTTTTATGTTTCTATTATGAGTTTGAGTTAGTGGTTTGCATTTAAGAAGTCTGTTAGAGTATGTAACTGTTAATGTTTATGTTTTTAGTTATTATGATTTAGAAGGAACAAATTTGGAACACTTTTAGTTGATATTTTTTGTGGCTCTTTCTTATTATATGATTGGTGATGTTTATGTCCTGTTATAAAAGTTAAATGAAATTGTTATGTTTATGTTATGGTATTTTCCGTACGATAGTCTGCTTCCACCCCGTTAATTCGGGCTAGCAGGGTCGGGTCATGACAATGACTTTTGTTTTATTTTTACATTTATAAAATGTATTTATGCCCATTCTTGTAGCTGACCCCACATATTGGGATAAATATTTGTTGTTGTTGTTTATGTTTATATGGATAAAAATAATTCTTTTGTTAGATTATCACAAATATTAGCCATATCATTATAAAAGATTATCTTGATATATTACAAAATTTTCACCCATATATGTATGTTTTAATAGCTGATGCCCCATCCAACGAACACTCATAAGAAATTTATAATTTTAGGCGGTTCATCCTGATCTATTGGTTGGAAGCTTTAGCTACCAATCAAAAGGTCTTGATTTTGAAACTGTGTATGTAAAATGTGTATAAGTTTATTTTAATTAGCTCAGAAGTCCAAAAAAATTATAATTTTAAATTACATTTTTTCATATTTTTAATTAAAAATTAAGTTTTATAATCAAATATTTTAGTTGTTTTATCAAGTTGAATGTCTTGAGTTTATGAGAAAATGATTTAAAAAAAACAAATATGATTGATTGAAATTTATTTTTCTGAGTAATTTATTTTTTTGCTTTTTCAAGAAAAAATTCATTCAATTGAAATCTGATTAATTTTAATATCATTTTATTTCTTACATTGGATACAATATATTTTTTTAAATACAGTGTATATTATTAATAATATGATTATTTATCAATTTTTTAATACTTATCTTAAAATTGTCATCATATATTGTTTTTAAAATTATTCTTATTTTAAAATCCCCGGAAAGCTGGTTTTTACTGCCCGATCTGAACACGTGTGATTCTCGCACGTGCGACGTTTAATTTCTTTCCCTGTTTTCTGCCTGATGCTTATGCTTCGAACAAAGCCCTAAGCAAAATGGCGTGGAAGAGAACGCTCCCGCCCCATGTTATCGAAGTGAAGTTGGAGGAGCAGCCCCCTAGCGAACCCATCGACGGCGACGGCGAGGAGGAAATAAGTCAAGACGAAGAAGAGAAGGACGAAGATGAAGATGAAGATGAAGATGAAGATGAAGATGATGAAGATGAAGATGAAGATGATGAAGAAGAGGATGAGGAGGAAAATAATGAAGTCGAGGACGAAGAGGAGGAGGACTTCTCGAGCAAAGAATCCATCCGTAAGCTACTCGAGCCTTTCGGCAAGGAGCAATTGATGGAAATCTTTAAGGAGGCCGTCGTCAAGAATCCCTCTCTCCTCTCCCGTATAATGAATGAGGCCGAGACCGACCCCGTAAACCGCAATATCTTCGTCCATGATCTTGACTGGAATGCCACCTCCGAGACCTTAGCTGCCGCCTTTTCTCCCTTCGGTCAGATCGAGGATTGCAGGGTCATCAAGAACCAACGCACCGGGCGATGTAAAGGCCATGGTTACGTTCTCTTCCGCACCCGGGCTGCGGCCAAGAGGGCCCTCAAGGATCCCCTGAAGATAATCGGTGGCCGCGCGACCAAATGCCGGCTCGCTTCCTTCGCCCCCTATGCCGCAGCCGGGCAAGCCCGAGCTCCAGCAACAGTTACTGGAAAGAATTTTCGGGTTGGGCTGCTTAATCCTGCAGCAGGCTTGTCTCCTGCATTGAGTGGGAGAGTTGCTGGTGTTTCTCATCAGCCTTATACAGTTGGAGATGCTGGCATTCCTCCACAGTCTTATGCTGGTCGACCAGTTGGATCAGCTAGTAGGGGATCTGTGGTTAGTGTAAACAGTATAAGCCCGAGTGTAATCGGGAATTATGGATCCCTAGCAGCGCTCCATGGTTTGGGAGCTTACCAGAATTCAGCACCTTCTGCAGCTATGAGGCCTCAGACAGGAGTTGGTTCATGGGGAACAAGTGGGTTGGGACCTTTCTACGGGCAGTAAGGTATATGAATTTCATCATCATTTATGAAAGCTTGTTTCTCTACATGGATTCTTCAGGAAAATTTTCATTTTTAATTCTGGCTATTTGATGGCTTTTACTAAAGGGCTACTACTTGTGAAATTTCTGTTACCATTATGCAAGAAAACATGGGTTTAGGTTAATAAAATTCCTAGGTAGCATTGTACTAACTCTTTTATTAAAGTTTGATAGATCTTTAATGCTTTAGTGAGGTTAAGGCTATTTGTGTTTATTCCACTTGCTGTGATTTGGATCACCTATTTGTTTCAGGGGAGAGAGTTATTTAACATAGGTGACAGCGTGATACTAGTGTTTCTCAAAATCAATTTGGATTAATGTCAGGTAGGTCTACTATGGAAACTATACATTTATTGAGAGGTTGATGGAGAAGTATGGAGAGAAGAAGGGGGGTCTACATATGATATTTATTGATTTAAAGGAAGCATATGATATAGTTCCAAGAGAAGTATGATGGAGAGTTAGAGATCTTACAGGACAATATATATCTTGCATTTTTTTGTTATATGCTTAGTTGTTATATCATTGTTCGAGATCTTATTTAAATCAAAGAAAAATGTTTTAACTTGTTTTGATTTATTGTTTGTCTTATTTTGAAGATGAAGAAAAAATGCTGTTTTTTTAAAAGCTTCCTCACAATTAGAAATTTAAAAATGACCCTTCCCCCTCTTGGGTCTGTTGTGCACTTTATCTCTTGTTTTTTTTCATTTCAATAGATTTTCTACTCATTCCTCTTCCCAATGATAGACCTTACATTTTGTAAAAAGTCCTACAATAATTTTCTTATAGCTACTACCTATGATGCACAGGAACAGACACAGTGACACATATACGACACGACATGGACACTTGACAAGTCAATTGTTATAAATATAGGACACAGATACGGGTTGGATACAATATTATAATTTTTATATTTTAAAAATAGTATATAAAAATTGAATAAGTATAATATTAAAAATAATTTAGAAATAATAAGTCATTTAACTATAATTTGTGTTTAAAATATTAAGATGTCGATGTCATGTATCAAGAATCGAGAGAGGAGACGACAATGCAATCGAGATTCGGGCATCGATGTTATGAAGTAAGTATTGGGGGTCAATGTCAAGAGGGTGTCTATCATCGATGCTGAGAGGGTGCTAGTCATCAATGTTAAGACGATATCGGACAAAGATGAGTTATTAAGCCGTGGGTATAGAAATTTCTAGTGTTGAGCATCAATGTCAAGACAATGTCAGATTTTGATGTTGAGATGTTTTTGAAATGTCGATATTATAATGATGTCAGACATCGATGTTGAGATGATATTGGACATTATTGTGAAATCAAAGTCACGACCCACCAAAGAGAAATGAAAATGAGAATATTCAATGAATGAGATATTGAGTGCAGACAATTGATTTGATGTTGTAGATAGGAAATAAGAAATTTAGTTTATATATTTTAAATAAAAAAAATTTAAATACAAGAAATTATATTTTAGAAAAAATTCATAAAATATTTAAGACATGCTTGCCCAATTTGTATTTATTATTTATTTTATCGGACATTTTTTTTGTTTGTCCGACACATGTTGGAGTTGTCAAAACGTGTCGTGTTGGATATGTGCCGGACACTGTACGTTTCTTTGAGGAGAAGTGTCGGTGCATCATAGACTACTACACTCTAGTGGATTTGATTGTGAAAAGGTTCAACTCATTCTAGAAATTTTTAGAAGCACCCAGAAAATTATAGTCAATTAAAGTATGGTAGTAATATGTAAAGGAAAGCGGTAAAAAGTTTTCCTAAATTCACCTTTATTATTATGTATTTCAAATGAATTCCTTTTATAAACTATAATGTCTATTTGAAAAGTTAATAATAGGAATCGGGATAGTAGTGGATGTAGAGTGGAATATAGAATTATCGAGCTGTATATGACTAGGGATGTTATGATTGCTATTTAGATCATTATTGGTGAGTATATTTTGAATGTAGTTAATGCTTATGCTTTTAAATAAGATCAAAATATAAATTAAAAAAATCAATTATTGGAAGATACGGATGAACTATTATGTTGTATGCTTGAGAAAGAAAGAATATTTATTATATGTGATTTAAATGCGGGTAGTGAGCTGTCTTAATATTATAATTTTTTATTGTTTATACAACAAGTTTAGTAATAAGTAGAAAATGAGATGATATATATGATGGGATATTAGAGGATTCTGAATATGAGATAGAAATGTAATGGGTGGAGAACACATGCTTTAGAAAGATAAGAGAATTTAGTTACAAAAGTGGAGCTTCAAATCACAAAGAAATTTCTTCTTTGAAAAAAAAAACTTCTTTTAAGTATTATAAGGTGATTCTAAGAGAATTTGATCCCCAAACATAGGGTAGGAGTTATGAATGCATATTTAGAGTGTAAAGATAACAATCAAAATAAATAATTTATATAGAAATAGGTGGTGGAATTTAAATGTTAAGAAATCAATAATCTATGAAGATATATTGCTACAACAACAACATCAAGCCTTTTTCCCACTATGTGGGGTTTGCTACATGAATCTTTTTTCTCCATTGTATTATATTAAGAGTCAAATTCTCATTTAAATCTAATAAAGATAGGCCATTTCTAATATTTTCTAACCAAATCTTTTTACACCTATCTCTACCTTTCTTAAAATAAGTCAAATCTAATACATCTACTCTCATAACTGGGTCATTTGAAGGCCGTCATTTTATGTGACAAACCATCTAAGTTGACTCTCTTTAATCAATCTACCACAGGAGCTACTCTAACCTTTTCACGTATATGTTCGTTTCGTATCCTTACTCTAAAAGATGTAAAATTGATGTTCTTGAATTGAGGTAAAGCTTATTTAAGATGATATTGCTAGTTTTATTAAAAATTTATCGTAGAAGTTTTAAGAGTGTCTAGAAATAGTTATGCACTAATAAGGAGATTTAGTGTTAGAGTAAGGTGTTAACTTAGGTTTTTAAGGAAAAAAATGTTTTTAAAGAATGGCAAAAATTGAATATTACTTAAATTTATAATAATTTTAAGAGAGTTACCAGCCTTCAAAAGGGTGTAGTGATCAAAGCAATAAATTATTAATTTTTATTAACTTGGTACTATGGAGAAATATAAGACATTGATGTAGTTAAGAATTTATGTTTTATGTATTTTTATTTTTCGTGATATTGAACGCTATGTATTTTATTTTTGTATTGCCCTATAATAGAAAACAACCAATGATCATGCTGGGTTTGGCGCTCTCGGGTTGGTTCACACAATTGTCCTTCCACTTGTGTTGATCTGACTTCCTTGCTCCTTGGTGGCTAGTTGACTATTCAAATATGGGTTGTTTTTCTTTATTGGGCTTGGCCCATTTCTTCCTTTAGGTTGGGGATTGCTTGAGATTCTTCCCCTCTTTGAATGTTCGGTTTTCCCTTGCTGAGTGTTCTGTTTTCTTTTGCTAGCTGTTCGATTTTTTCCTTGCCAATTCCTGTGCAGGATGCTTTTGCTTTCCCTTTAATGAGCTGATTTGTATGGTTCTTATTGGTTATATTAAAGGTACATTTATGTGAGCAAATAAATACTCTTTTCCACTCCTATATATAGTGGCTGAATCTCTATTGTGGGTAGTTTTTTGGAGAAAAGAATTAAACATGATGGTTCTTTCTTAGCTTGCGAGTTGGTCTTCCCTGATATTCAGCAAATCCCTATTATTTCCTCTCGGGTTTCTTTCGACTTGTTCCCTCCACAGGTTTTCCTTCCACTTATATCTTTGATGTAGGCAAGGGGGGGGGTTCAAAATATTTGTGTTTTAATTTTGGTGAGTTTGTTTTTCCTTTACTACAAATCAGCTCATAAATACTTAGCCTCTACCTTTTAAGCTCATAAATTGAGTATTTATGTTGATTCATTCCCTCTCTCTAAAGACTCTCTGGTTTCCCCACCTAGTTCCCCTCTCCAAGGATGCCTTTCCCTTTCCCCTTCTTTATGTCTCCTTGGTTTCTTCTTTGTGAATTAAGGCTGGGTGCTGGTTGCCTTTTCGGTTTTCTCCCTGACTGCTTTCCTGTGACTTCTTCAGTCTGGTTTCTGTGTTGGCTCTTCGGGTCCCTCCCTGGCTATGTTCCTGTGGCTTCCTAGCTGTGTTCTCGTGGCTTCTCCTTCCCGTTTTCTGTGCTGTTTTTTGGGAACTGTTTTGGGATTATTTCAGGCCTATTTTGGGCTGTTTGGCTGCTAATTTTGGACATCCAGCTGGCCCTCTTTGGTTGCTTTTTGGGGTGCTGTTCCTAACAGCTTTTTGACCTTCTATATCTCCCATTGTAATGGTTTTAATTAATTATTATAGTGGCGGTTTAACTGCCCCTTTTATCCTATATATATATGTGATGTTTTGGCAAATAAATAGTGAGATGATATGATGTTATTTCTGGGAGCCTAAACCTACGGGTTTCGTCGTGGAAAAGCTTGTGAGTTTGTTCCACCTCTTCCTCTTCTCCTCTCTATAGCTTGCGAGCTATGTTTCGTCTCAGCTTCTAATCTCTTTCTTCTCGCCGCAAGTGACAACTCCACCTGTATCTTTCTTCTCAACGATGCAAGCTCCTTTAGGTGTCTTTATGTTTATGTTTGTAAGTGTCAAGAGTTGTAAGGGTTGTTTTATATTATAAAAGTGAAGCTGTTTTTGTTTTAAATGTTGTATTTTGTCAAGTTTTTGGGAATTTTGTGTCTTTTCTATTACCTAGGAAGCTTTAGTTTTTGCTTGTAAAAACTTGGGGATTTTTCCAATTTTTCGCTTGCATCAATTTGGTATCAGAGCCTAGGTTTGTGTCTTCCTAGGTCTTGTTTCGTATTTTTTTAAGGGCTTGCACTATAAACAAAGTTATTAGTTAGACCAAAACCTACAGGTTTGAAGGAGTCTGAGTTGATTGTAGCAGATGTGTGTTTATGGAGATAGTTCGCCCATATGAAAAAAGATATCTTGCCCCTAGATAGTTTCATTTATAGAGTTTCATGATGTGTGAGTGGTAAGCCTAGATAGCTAAAGTTTTTCTCTATCTTCTCTTCCAGGTACCCAAAAAAAAAAGAATAGGAATGCAAAACAAAGACATATTTAAATAGCATAAAATAGAAAGAGGAAATTCTATCCCATCCCTTAAAACCAGTGAAATCAAATAGTACCCTAAAGAGTTATTTAGTTATCTGATGGAGTTGTTATTGGATCCACTTTATACTCTGGAAAGTAAATAGTCAATGCAATTAGAAAGACGGGGAATATGTAAAAAGTTTCATCTTTTAGTCCAGGGGCAGAATCAGCTCATACAAGGGCAAAGTAACAAAGAATTGATTTCCTTGTGAGTAGCTCTTGAATCAAGTAATTCTTAAAGAGAATGAACATGATAAAATAAATTGAGTGGGCTGAAGTCAGTCTGATTCTTACCCTTACTTAGACGTTGTACCTTCTCTTCCTTATAATAGATGAAGAAGTCTAGAAATTATGCTTAACATTTTCCAGAGAATGGTACTATTTACTATGAAATTATTCATTTTCTTAGTTTCAATCATCCTAAACTTTGCTATCAGTCTAGAGCAAGCATGGGAATCTGGATGATATCTATTTTATCTTCAAACTGATAATCCAAGATCAAAGCCAAAGATTCATATGAGCCTTTTGGCTAGGAGATCATAATGTTTATAATTGGCCTAGCTCCTTAAACTCCTTATATTTCTTCATTGATGGAGGTAGTCATCTTTTCTCTGGAATAGAAAGGAGGGAAGTATGTTGTGTTAAGAAGTACTAGAGTGAAAAGCAGCTCGACTATTAGGGAGAGGAGAACTTCTATTATACTCGACTAAAAAAAGAGGTGCTAGCATGAGAGGTGGTTCGGGAGGAGCCGTTAGGCCACTCTTTGGGAGAGGAACAACCTCTATCCCTACAGAAGGCCTTCGCAAAAATTATGGCTAACATTACAAGGGGTCAGTTTCTAGTACTGGTTCACACTACTGACAAAAGAAATTGTTAGGCGCGCTCACAAATATTTATTATTAGTATGTTCAAATTCAAGTTTTAATCAAGGTGGGTAGCAAAATAGAAAAAAAATGACTCCTAGATCACCGACCATCCTTTCCTTAATGTGAGCTCTTCTCCTTCTTTTTTGTACTTCACTTGACAAGGTCAAAAAGTGACACACTGTCACATCTCAGGGTCATACGCTTGGAACAAGAAAGTTTGTCATACAATTTTGATGATGAAGTCGTGCTGACCTCTCTTTATTTCTATTTTCACTTCTATCGTTCAGGAAAAAACACTTCAATTTTTTTGAGTCCTAGCTCGGGTTTTCCCAAATAACCAATTAAGTTTCAACGACATAAACAAACTTGGTCAACGAACAAGGTTTATGCACCGATAATGTAGAAGCTTGTCAAGCATTTGACAAACTCACACCATCCATTTCAAATGAGATTTGTCTCGTGGACACACAAGCAATCTAAACCATATGATTTCCTTTTCCTCTTCCCATTCTCACTTCTACAAGTTTCCTCGTAATAGGAAGATCTATGAGAACTCTAACCCATATCATCCAATTTCTTTGAAATTGCCTACTTATAGCTTAATGGAATTGTCTGATTATAGCCCGACGCATTGCTTCAATGGCTCGATATAAAAGATGACCTGAACAACAAATATGTATCCCCTCAACCCCTTGAGGCATTCTTAATGGAATATCCTGAACTATTTGACTAGAATTGAATAAAATGAGATTTGATTGTTCCTCTATTAAGAAGAGATGTTTGAGAAATTAGAGACTCACTTTGATAAACATATTTGATCTTTATCGACTCCATTAAGGTATTCATTTTTATTCTATTAGATAAAAAAGATTGCATTTTTTACACTTCGTCCAAATAAGAGTTGTAATCGTACAGAATTCTCTATTTCTCCTTATGATCTCTATCATCATCTCAGTTCTCTTCTTAAATTCTCCTACACCACCTAGGGCTGTGAATTTCTCTATCAATTATATTACCTTATCCTGACCCATGAGGCTCCATCATGTCATCCAAAATTGACACTAGAGTTCTTCTTGGGCAAACTCCAAAAAAAGGTTATTAAAAACCCCAACACCATCCCTTGTAAAGAAAAAGGTAACACCGATGAAAGGAAAAACTGTGATGGTTATTTTTGTTGTTCCCGTGAAGTGAAGATCATTCACCAAGAGAATGAAGTGGACCAACCTTTTTTTTCTTGGGACAAACACTTTATCTTACATATCGAGCTTTCAACAAAAAAAATGATGCGAGAGTGTAATCTCTTATCTAAGCTTCTTTCCATTGCTCCAGCCATCATATATGGTTTAACCATGCCCAGTGCCATCAGAGCGGGACTTCTTTTGTAAAAAGAACATGAAGAACTTAGTTTTTTTTGGAGGAGTCATTATTTTCTATTAGGAATGCTATATCATTTCCAACTTCTTTCAGATGATTGAAGGCCCCACTTACCTGAAGTGATTTATACAAATTCTTCTTTCTTGATGGTGATCAGTCATAGTATCCATAGCATTGCATCTTTTTGGCCAAATCCTAATTTTGTTTTGCTTCTCCCGGCTGTCGAACATGATCAACTCGACTCTTTTCCCTGCCCCCCAACATTTCACTTCATTTCATTCTTCCTTTGTACCCTAATTTTTGGATTTAAAATAGTTTAAGTCGGCGGTGTATCAGACCAAATTGTTGTTCCCTCAGAACATACTCATTAACATTAATGCATATAATATTGTGTATTCATTTATATAAAGCATTATATTCTACATACAACAATACATAACATAATACACAATAATACAAAACTTAACAAGCCTTCCTCTACTGATGACTTCCATGTTATGAATCATGTTATAAAAATTAATGAAACTTATTAATTAAACTTATTATTTTATTAGATGCAATACACACTAATATTTATTTGTAAACTCTCTAAACAGCCTAAAAGTGATGTGTTAGGCTGGCCCAAGGACCGGCTGAACCGCTCCAAACTAGACCAGTTCATGTATACAGAAGGCAAGCCAGGGGGGCGGAACCAGGGAGAGAGAGAGCGAGGGGGGGCTGCTGATATGATGGGGCCCAAGCACAAATTAAGTTTTGGGTTGAGGCAAAATTCAAATTAGGGGCTATTTAGGGATTAAGTATTTGTCCTTTTGTCTTAATTAATCTCTTCTTATTAGGGTTAGGGTTATCTTGAATTTGAAATCTGAATTTGAGATCTTGGCTTTGGTTTTGGGCTCTAGACTTTGGCTAGAGATTTGGAGAGCTGAATCTTCCTCTCAAATTGAAGATTCATTGTATCGGATTGTTCCTTTCTTTCTATTAGTGAATTTCAAGTGTTTTTCTTCATTTTTTTTCTTCAGATTTTGAAAAATCTGCACGTTGGCAAGTTTTCCTTTGTTGGTGGTTATTTTCTATCATGATGATTTTATTTTCATACTTAAGATGAGTGAAAATAAAATCATCATTTTCTAAAATATATTTTCTATCTAGAAGGAAAAGCCGTAAGCCCTATTTAGTTGCTTGAAGTTGAATATCACATTTTGTAAAACAACTTAATTTTCTATTCTCATCATTTGGTCAAGTGCAATCAGAAATCATCATTGAGTTTAAACTGTACAAATTCGTTTAAAATATTGATTTCATCTTATCAAAACATATTTTCTTCATACAACCAACCAAATGAGCCCTTACAACATTATGCTTTCTTTCTAAACGCTATCTCAAACAAGAAAAAATTGAAGAATTACCTGAAACCACAGAGCTCCAAGCAGCCTCCTTACTCATCCCCAATCTACCAAGTCTTTCCCAAACATCAGCAGCCTTCTCCCACATTTCAGAAGCAGCAAAGGCATTAGAAACCACCACATACTTGCCAACATTTTCTGGACTCATCTTGAAGAATTTGCTTGCTGCAACCTTCACCATCTCAACATCTCCATGGTTTCTGCAAGCTCCAATCAAAGCTCCCCAAACCACTGAATGGTTTTTACAAGGCGAGTTACAAACTAATTCATATGCCTCATTCAACCTCCCGGCTCGACCCATCATATCGACCATCACTGCATAATGTTCCTTCTTTGGCCTGAAGCCATAATCTTCAATCATGGAAACGAAATACTTCCATCCAGTATGAACAAGACCTCCATGGCTACAGGCTGAGAGAAGAGAAAGAAAAGTGACTGAATTCGGCCTGAAACCTTCTTCTATCATCTGATGGAACAGCTCAATCACATCCCTTACTTTCCCATGCCGGCCATAACCAGAAATCAGAGCTGTCCAAGTTATCACATTTCTGTATGGCAATCTATCAAATAATTGTCGTGCATCATCCAAATTACTGCATTTCAAGTACATATCGACAAGAGCGCTGCTGACAACTATATTGGCCATCGTTTTCCTCTTGATCATAACACAATGTGCTCGCCTGCCGTGCTCCAGAGAGGCCAATCCAGCACAGGCATGGAAAACTGATGAGAAGGTGAACTGGTCAGGATCCAAACCATTGTCACGCATCGAGTAGTAGAGCTCCAAACCATGGGACTCCAAGCCCTTGTGCACATAGCCGGAGATCATTGCATTGTATGCGAAGATATTTGGATCAGGCATTTGATCGAACAAGTGGCGCGCAGCATTCAAGTCGCCCGCTTTAGCATAAAGGATGATAAGCTTGGTGTTGAGATACTTGCCTGGGGTAAATCCAGTGGCTAAGATATGGGCGTGGATTGCCTTTCCGAGCTTGAATTCTCGCCGGTGAATGGTTTCTTGGAGGACGAGAGAGAAGGTTGGAGGAGAGATGGCCGAGCCACTGCAGCAAAGGATTTTGACGGCTTCGTCTAGTCTTCCGTATAAGCAGAGAGATTTGAAGATTTTGTGCGCGTACATAATTTAAATCCTTTTAATTAGTTTGAACATATTAATAGGTCGTGTTCAAGGCAAGTTGGCCTGTATTAATAGGCCGAGCTCAAAGTCATTCAAAGTAATTTTATGGGCTATTTTTTAAACTAAGTATGGTTTAAATTATAATTATGCAATTAACCAACGTAAAAAAAAAAAAATTTAAAACTCGCCCAAGTCGTCCGTTTAACGGACGACTTATGAAACTACTATTTTGTATCATTGAATTAAATTCATTATGTTCTTGCATTTAGTCCTAGATGAAGTTTGATCTAAAAAGCATAATATTGGATGATCTAAAAACATAAATTTTTTTTAAGAATTTTTAATGTTTCATATACATATAGATAAATAGCAAATGCATCTTTTCTTTATAAAGCATATCATATAATAATTATCCATAATCCTTATTAGTGGCAATTTTTATTTTTTTTTAATTCACAGGAGTAAGTCGCCCGTTTAACGGGCGACTTACTAAACAGGCGACTTACTAGTATTATATTTTTCCATTATGCGTCGCGCATAACGGCTAGCTGAGTCAGCATAGAATAAGTTGCCCGTTTAACGGGCGACTTACGTTAAATAACAAGTCGCCCATTTAACGGGCGACTTTGGAGAGTTTAAATTTTTTTTTTTTACGTTGGTTAATTGTTTAATTATAATTTAAATGATGCTTAGTTTAAAAAATTGCCCTAATTTTATTGAGCATTCCTAGCCCAAAGGCCAAGTAAGGCTACCAGGGGTACTAAATCAACTAATCTAACATGCTCGGTCTTTGGGCCGACTAGGCCAAATCATTGAAGTCGTTCAGCGTATCTATTTGCTTGTACTCGAACAACATCATTTCATCAGGGATTTTACATGAACCTACCCTTATTTGAAAACCAACATATACATTTAGTATATCGAATAAACTACAACTTGCAATATTTATTTTGATAGTATGCATTCATTAAGCTATAACATCATATGTCACATAAGTGACAAAGGTAACATGACCAACACAAATAATGTCATAACCAAAAGTATCCAAAAGCAATCACTCATAACAAAGCTTCAAAATTAAATTACTATTAGCTACGTTACTAGAAAAGACATCCCAAAGATGAATATGATGGTTTCTTGTTGTATTGGCAAACGCAGATGGTAGAACCTAAGCATAACCAGAAAAGCAAAGGCAACAAAATTACTTAAAAATATGAATAGAAATATGAACACTATACCATCTAACCAAATTAAAAAAAAAAATAATAATAATAAAGGAAAAAAGTCAAGAAAATAAAGATTAAATTGCAAAAAAAGATGAATGTCATTTCATAAGAGGAATATATATGTGTGTGTGTGAATAACTAGAATAAAATTAATAGAATCAAATATAAGGAGGATAAAATATTATTTGCAAAAATAAGATCTTAACATAACATAGATAAAATAAAAAATAAAGAGTTAAATTATTCGGATAAATTACATAGCATTAATAGCTAAATCATGACTTATAACAATGATAAACATAATTAATTCAAAAATTATCATTAGTCATTTTTGAAACTATTTTCAATAAATGTGATTTATCAATTAAGATAGTAAGCCATGCTTAAAATATCATATATGATTTTATATTTATATGAGATCAAGCATGATTGATAAAATTCCACTATATAAGTTGCTAACACAAATGCAAATTGATATACATGCACAAATAGTATTCTGATAAGATATAGCTTCAATTAAAAGAAAAATAAAGCAAATCAATCTTGGCATTTACATTGCAGAAATAAATGAATATATATATATATATATATATATATATATATATATATATAATGCTTAAGTGGGAAAAATTAAATATATGAAAAAAAAAATTGAGTAGATTTCATTTCAAATAAAATCCTTGGTATGCAATTGATAGTATACCATACTCAATGGCACTAGATCAAATAGACGCCTCTATTACTTTTAATGAAATATAACTGATATATCCTCAAAAAATCATCTTGATCGGGCACAAATCTCGAGGCAAAATCAAGTTGAAAACTTCAAAAATTAAATCTGGGTTCACCTGAACTCTGATTTTAGGAAACTTATAATCAAACTGAGCATCTCAGAAATACAAACCCAATGACACCAAATTTGACTCAATTCGAGCCCAAATGAGTCCAAATCAAGGATCCGAAGCGTTGTTGGAAAGTTCAAACCATAATTTGAGTTACCAAATAATTTCCAAACCTAAGGTGCTTATAGTCGAATCAAGCGGCTCGACGAGACAAATTCAATGAGCCCAAGATCATCAAATTCTAACATCATTAAGACCTTTAAATGTCTGACGAACCGTACATGATAGAGGGATTCAATATCGACCATCCATCCAACCACTCCCCGTTTACCCTTGATCTCTCACCTATTTACTAGTCATGCCATTCTCAAAAACTATAAAATTCCCCTCATTTCTCTTGAGAGGGGACCCAAGTAAGAAGAAGAAGAGAAGAAGAAGAGAAGGATTGGAGGGAAGAAACTACTCCACGTCCACCGCCGGAATTCTGCCTGATGCTCGAGTGATGCCAAAATTCTGTCGAACGCCCGAGTGACGTCGGAATTCTGCCCGACACTCAAGTGACGCCGGAATTTTGCCGAATTGTCGCCGAAATTCTACCTAATGTTCGAGTGACGCCGAAATTTTGACCGATCTCCAAGTGACGCCAAAATTCTGCCCGACGTTGTAACTGATTTTCATTCCAGAAGTGATTCATTGTAATCTGATCATCGTAAATTTTAAGGATGAGTCTGTTGAGATAGTTGCTACTTAATTTTTTCATAATTGATATTATTGCAACTTGTATGTTTTTTATGATTCCAAATATTATTATTTTGATTATTATTTCTCCTAACATATTTTGAAAGAATTGTTTTGCTCTTGTGTGTACTAACATTTTAGGGAAATCAAACTCCGGATTGCTGAAGACTTTAAATTAAGATTAGTTTAGAGTTTATTGTAATTGAAGTATGTATTTTCTATTTTATTGAGTCTGAGAGAGTGTCATTGTAATTGAGTAATAGCTGAGCACACACACACCAGGGTAGAGTTTAAAATTCACATTTTTTAAACTGATCGTATTGTATGATATCCATTCATACGGGACGATCTGGTCAGTTATTTTCCCAGATGAGCAGTCGAATGAACAAAAATGAAAATTTTTATAAATATGGATCGTATGGAACTATCCCAGTTAGTACATGCTTTCACGAGTACAAAATTGATGGGTCCATTCTCGCTCAAAAATATTTTTTCAAAGTATGGATCGTACAAGACGTTCCCAGTTCGTACATACTTTTACGAGTACAAAATTGACGGGTTCGTTCTCGCTCAAAAATATTTTTCTCTAAGTATGGATCGTAATGTACAAACCCAGTTCGTACATGCCTCTAGAGTACAAAAATGTGAGTCCCATTTCATCCTGATGTTTCGTTCAAAAGAAAATTGAAATGTTTTATAACAGATCATACCGGATGATGATGTCATCTTACGTACGTGCCATCTAGAGTATGAAATATTGGGGTTCCATTTCGTACAAATGAAATTTAAAAATTTTCTAACTGTTCATCTCGGACGAACTTGGTTCATACCGGACGATGATCGAGTATGAAATGATTTCATACCAATTCATAACAAGTTCGTATGCAACAGTATTTGAACTATTTGTACGTATAAAATCTGATCATACTGTACGATCGTGTAGGCTCAAAATTAAAATCTTTAATTTTCTGGAAAAATTTTCGTGTCGTTTGTATAAATGGTCCACTAAAAACTGACGTGAAATGTCTTTTCTTCGTGATTTTTCAAGGGCAATATAAGGAGAGAGTGTTTGAAAAAAATTTCTTGCTCATAGAGTGTGGAGGGTTTACAAGATTACTCAAAGGTAAGGATTTATGTATGATTTGTGTTTTTCACTCTTCCTCTTGTATTTCTAGATTGTTCGTGAGAAGATCTTTGAAGAAGACCCAGTTCTCTGCCGACACTTAGTAGATGTGGAAGGATGACAGTTCTTTGTCAATACTTGGAGAGTGTGAACAACCGACGATTCTCTACCGACACTTAGAAAGTGTGAAAGGATGACGGTCTCTGTCAACACTTGAAGAGTGTGAAAGGATGACGGATCTCTACCGCACCGGGGATTGGTGGAAGAGAGTTTTGTAAAGGATTCTCCGCCTTATTTTGAGGGCAAAAGGGGAGTCACTTTGGTAATAGTGTAACACCTGAAGAGGAAGTCTTCAAGGAGTGCATGTAGATCGTGTTTGACCGAACCATTATAAATCTTTATGTCATTTAAATTTCCGCATTTTATTTACTATAAGTTTTTTTTTCTGTGGTTGAAATTTTTGTTTTCAAATATTATCAATTAACTTGCTATGAATCTTTAAAGATTTTCAATTTTTAAATCCAAAAGTAATTTTTAAAATTACCAATTCACCCCCCTCCCCTCTTAGTTAGCCTTGGGACATTAGCTTAGGTTTAACAACCTAATCAAGATTCAACAAGTGGTTTCAGAGATTTGTTTTAAAACCACAAGTTTAAACTACTTTTTGAAAAATGAGTATGACTACTTTGGAAACCGAAACACACCCGAAGGATACTCGATCACTAAACCTCCATTATTTGACAATATCCCTCTTGATTTTGAAAAAACATGCATGTCCACATTTTTACAATCACTAGATTATCGTATATGAAACTTAGTTCAAAAAGGATATACAAAACCAACTAGATTGTTGATGGTATTAGAGTTGAAACACCCTTTACAGATTGGATTGTAAAAGAATATGACTTAGCACAATTTAATACTAAATATTTAAATATTTTATTTTGTGAACTTAAGTCAGAAGACTATATGTTAGCTTCTACTTGCAAAAGTGGAAATGACATATGTGATAGACTTTGTATTATTTATGAAGGGATAAATAAAGTAAAGCAATCTAGATTAAACATCTTATTACATGATTATGAATTATTTCACAAGAAATCAAATGAATCCATTTCTAAAATATATACAAGATTTACTCAAATTGTCACTTCTTTACATGTATTGGGTAGAGAATTAATAAACACTAAAATGGTTAATAAAATTCCCCGTTGTTTGCCTATTGCATATGATGCCAAAATAACTGCTATTACAGAGTCTAAAGATTTGAATATTTACTCAATTGATAATCTTCTTTATTCACTAATTGTCTATGAGCAAGGAGTGAGTCAATGGAAGATTTATGTAGGTGAATAGTAAAAGGAGAAGAACATTGCACTGAAAGTGGAGGAGTTAGAGAGTGATCTTTCACAACCTGGGGATGAGGATGACATTGCCTTAATGACTAGGCAATTTAGAATTTTTCTTAAAAAGAAACAGAAGATACGCCAATAATGGAACAGAGATAAGTTTAATAAGAATGTTAAGATTTATAATAATGTAATTTGCTATGAATACAAGAAATCTGAACATATAAAATTGAAATGCCCAAACCTAAAAATCACTCCTAGTAAGGTGAAGGTGGAGGAAAAACCAAATGTGAGGAAGAGTCAAGAAGAGATTTCAAAGAGCTTTTTGGGCAGGCTCAGCTTAGGATTCGTCAGAAATAAAAAAAGAGGAGAAAGTCACCATTTTGTACTTAATGGCTGATAATCTTGATCAGTCAGATTAAGAAGAGGTATGTGACTTGACCTATAATGAATTGTTAAAAGTTTCAGAAAGAATTCATGATGCATATAGAAAGCTTAAGAAAATGCATGCTAATCTGAATTTAGAAATGCAAAAATTTCAAAGAGAATACGAAATTCTTAGAAAAGATCATGCATTGATAGATAATAACCACATGAGCTTACTTGATGAAATTAATTACTTGAATAAGAAAAATGAAATTTTAAAGTCATCATATGCTAAATTGGAAAATGATTTCAAAGTTTTTAAAGATGAATTTGAAAATAGAGAACACTATTTGAATTATGATATTAATATCTTGAAAGATGTAAACACAATTTTTAAGTTGAAAGTGAAAGCTCTCGATGAAAATAGGAAACTCCCAACACTTGAAGATTTTACAAATACTATTTTGAGGCAAAAAATTTTAAAACCTAGGAAGAATCAAAGTTATTATAGAAAATTAAGAAAACCATTTCCTGGAGTAAAATGCTTTTCTTGTGGGATGATTGGACATATAGCACACACTTGTACATTGGATAGAAAAACTCATTTAGTGTGGAAACCAAAGATGTATAAACCTAATCATATCATACATGCATTTAGTTTTATTTTGCCAAAAAGAGACCCCAAACTTGTTTGGGTTCCAAGTTCTAACATTTGATAATTTTGCAGGAACACTCTCATACAAGGCCTCGTGAGAGAATTTGGTACCTAAACAGCAGTTGCTCAAAGTATACGACTAGAGACACTAAGCAATTTATATTGCTGGAAGCCAGAAGTGGATGCATGGTTACACTTGGAGATAACACCACTAGAAAAGTGGTTGGATCATGTATGATCGAAAACTTGCAAAATTTCTTTATTGAAAATGTGCTAATTGTAGAAGGCTTAAAGCATAATTTATTAAGTATTAGTCAGCTTTGTGATAAAGGATACAATATAAAAAATTTTTCCACTAACTCCATATTAAGCTTAAATGATAATGATTTTTTGCATAGATTAAGGGTAAAAAATATTTATATGCTAGATTTAAATTGTATTAAAACTCCTAATGCATTTTATTTGAAAACTATTTATGATGAATCATAGTTATGGCATAGGAGACTCTATCACTTTAGCATGAAAAACCTTAAGAAAATTACCCAAAAAAATTTAATGAGAGATACCAAAACTAGAATTTACAAAGGATCACCTTTGCGATGCATGTCAATTAGGAAAACATGTGAAGTCCTCTTTTCAGTCCAATAATGATCTTAGAACTAGTAAATCTTTAGAGATTTTACATATGGATCTTTTTGGACCGGTTGAAACTGTAAGTCTAGGAGGGAAGATATACGGATTTGTAGTTTTAGATGATTTTTCTAGATTCATTTGGGTTAAAAAAATGGAAAATCACAAAAAAAATTGAGTATGTTGTGGAAGAATGCAATCCATAAGATCTTGAAGACCTTGTTCCAATAGATAGATGGATTACGACGGAAGGAAGTTCAACAGATCCCCTACAGAATGAACTATACAAGCTTCAGTTGAAAATGCATTTGTGTACGGAGCACTACATGAAAAAGAAACAACTTCTACAAAAATAATTCAAGCGAGAGCGAGACGAGGTCTTGAAAAGGTATGCAGAAAAAATTCAAGAGCTTGAGGTGCCTTCTTTGCCTCCTCGGAAGAAATCTAAAGACAACTCATTGGGAGATGAGTATTTTCAACCGGAGGAGAATTGATGTAGGCAAGGGGGGGTCAAAATATTTTGTGTTTTAATTTTGGTAAGTTTGTTTTTCCTTTACTAAAAATCAGCTCATAAATATTTAGCCTCTACCTTTTAAGCTAATAAATTGAGTATTTATGTTGATTCATTCCCTCTCTCTAAAGACTCTTTGGTTTCCCCACCTAGTTCCCCTCTCCAAGGCTGCCTTTCTGATGTAGACAAAGGGGGGGTCAACTCATGTCCAAAATAATATGAATTTTGGCTTCCCTTGAGTCTACTAGCTCAAATAAATTTGAGCGGAAATTTTAGCTCATTTATGAGTTGGACTTTAGTTCATTTATTAAACTAAGGGTTAGCTCATTATTAGCTAACATTTTAGTTCATTTATTATCCTATATTAAATGTTCTTTTATGCTTTTTATGTTTGTATTCATGTTTGTCTCTTGGAATTTCAAACCGGCTTTTGGAATTCCAAGAATTTACTTTTCCCATGGGGTGACTCCTTGGTTTCCTCCATGGCTTTTGTTTTTTGTTCTTTGCCTCTTGGAATTCCGGCTAGCCACTGATTTTCCCGTGCCTGGGCTCTTTCCCGAGGCCGTGGCCCCTTGGTTCCGTGCGGCCTCCTTGGCTCCCGTGGATGGCTCTTCAGTTCTTTGGCTTGGGTGTGTTTTTTCGTGCAAAGCAATTATGTTTTAATGTTATGATGTTTAGGTTCTAGTGAAAATTAATGTTTGTGTCTTTTTGTATTCCCCTTTCATACCTATATATATGAGGGGTTATGTTATGTTTGAAGTTAGTGAATGATATGTGATTTTTGGAAAAGTTATAACCTGCGGGTTTGCTTTGGAAATCCTGCGGGCTCTCTCTACCCTTCTTTCTCATCCCTTCCGGAAATCATGTAGGCTCTTTCCAACCTTTCTTCTCAGGCTTCTAATCTCTTCGTCTCTCCGCAAGTGCCATTCCACCTGTATCTTTCTTCCAAGTGCAGCAATTTTAGGGTGTCTTGTTTGAGTCGTTTGAGTCAAAGTTTGTAAGTCTTCATTTTATAATATTAAAAGTTTGTTTTATCCAATTTATCTTCTTTTATTGTCTTTTCTTTTATGTAGGAAAGCTTTTATTTTGCTAGGCAAAAAATTAGGGTCCCCTGGATTTTTTGCCTGCATCATTTGGTATCAGAGCATGTTAGGAAGTCCTAGGTTTGTGAGGTTGTCAAGTTTTGTTTTATCAAGTCTAAGTTTAGTCAAGTTGAGTTTTGAGTCTTAAGTTGAGTCTAAGTTTTTTTTTTTTGTTAGGAGAAATCTTTTGAGTTTTTATTTTGAGTCTTTTTTTAGTCTGTCAAAAAAATGGAAAGCAACAAAAAAATAGCTTCATTTATGGAGGAGATCAACCATGACAATCTTGATGTCCCACTTCCATTGGATAGATGGTAACCTACAGAAGGAGATTCTACTGACCCAATTCAAGATCGTTTGTACAAGCTTCAGTATCACATGTTCCTATGTGATCAAAAATTCGAGAAGTACAAAAGGTATCTGCAACAACAATTCGAAAAAGAACAAGCTGAAATTTTGAAAAGGTTTGATGATAAAATCAAAGAGCTGGATGCGCAGTATTTACCGCCTCAAGGGAATCATCAGGAGCTGAGTTCGCAAGAAGGGGAGTCTGATGTAGACAAGGGGGGGGGGGGGGGGGGGGGGGGGGTTAACTCATGTCCAAAATAATATGAATTTTGGCTTCCCTTGAGTCTACTAGCTCAAATAAATTTGAGCTGAAATTTTAGCTCATTTATGAGCTAGACTTTAGTTCATTTATTGAACTAGGGGTTAGCTCATTATTAGCTAACATTTTAGTTCATTTATTATCCTATATTAAATATTCTTTTATGCTTTTTATGTTTGTATTCATGTTTGTCTCTTAGAATTCCAAACCGGCCTTTGGAATTCCAAGAATTTACTTTTCCCATGGGGTGACTCCTTGGTTTCCTCCATGGCTTTTATTTTTTGTGCTTTGCCTCTTGGAATTTCGGCTAGCCGCTGATTTTCCCGTGCCTGGGCTCTTTCTCGAGGCCGTGGCCCCTTGGTTCCGTGCGGCCTCCTTGGCTCCCATGGATGGCTCTTCGGTTCCTTGGCTTGGGTGTGTTTTTTCGTGTAAAGCAATTATGTTTTAATGTTGTGATGTTTAGGTTTTAGTGAAAATTAATGTTTGTGTCTTTTTGTATTCCCCTTTCATACCTATATATATGAGGGGTTATGTAATGTTTGAAGTTAGTGAATGATATGTGATTTTTGGAAAAGTTATAACTTGCGGGTTTGCTCTGGAAATCCTGCGGGCTCTTTCCACCCTTCTTTCTCATCCCTTCCGGAAATCCTACGGGCTCTTTCCAACCTTTCTTCTCGGGCTTCTAATCTCTTCGTCTCTCCGCAAGTGCCATTTCACCTGTATCTTTCTTCCAAGTGCAGCAATTTTAGGGTGTCTTGTTTGAGTCGTTTGAGTCAAAGTTTGTAAGTCTTCATTTTATAATATTAAAAGTTTGTTTTATCCAATTTATCTTCTTTTAGTGTCTTTCCTTTTATGTAGGAAAGCTTTTCTTTTGCTAGGCAAAAAATCAGGGTCCCCCGGATTTTTTGCCTGCATCACTTGCCCTTTCCCTTTCTTTATGTCTCCTTGGTTTCTTCTTTGTGAATTAAGGCTGGGTGCTGGTTGCCTTTTCGGTTTTCTCCCTTGCTGCTTTCCCGTGACTTCTTCAGCCTGGTTTATGTGTTGGCTCTTCGGGTCCCTCCCTGGTTGTGTTCTTGTGGCTCCCTGTCTGTGTTCCCGTGGCTTCTCCTTCCCATTTCCTGTGTTGTTTTTTGGGAACTATTTTGGGATTATTTCAGGCCTATTTTGGGCTATTTGGCTACTGATTTTGGACAGCTAGCTGGCCCTCCTTGGTGGCTTTTTGGGGTGTTGTTCCTAAAAGCTTTTTGACCTTCTATATCCCCCATTTTAATAGGTTTAATTAATGATTATAGTGACTGTTTAACTGCCCTTTTTATCTTATATATGTGATGGTTTGGCATATAAAGAGTGAGATGATATGATGTTATTTTTGGGAGCCTAAACCTACGGGTTTCATCGTGGAAAAGCTTGAGAGCTTGTTCCACCTCTTCCTCTTCTTCTCCTATAGCTTGTGAGCTATGTTTCATCTCGGCTTCTAATCTTATTCTTCTCACCGCAAGTGGCCAACCCACCTGTATCTTTCTTCTCGACGATGCAAGGTGACCAGTTGTTGTTCTGAGGTATATTATAGTTTTTTCTTTCTTACGCAATTTCCTAATCATTTTCTCGTGTTTGTTTCCAACTAAGTCTCTTTATGTTAGTGTTTGTTATGTTTTATTGAAAGGAAGATTCTTAATTGCATGTCTAGTGTTCTCCTAAAAGGTTTAAAAACTTAGGTTGCATCAATTTGATATTAGAGCCTTAGGTTGTAGTGCAAGTTTTCTTTTCTCTTTGAAAAAAAATCAAAAAGAAAAAAAGATAATCAAAATAATCAACAAGCAGATTGACAACATATGATTATGCAACAAATGACTAACCTCAGCAACAAACAAAAGCAATGGCTAATACCCTGACTGCACTAAATCTAAACAATGCTAATACCCAAAACAATGAAAATGAAGGTGAAGCACCACAAAACCAAAATAGAAATAATAGATAGTGGGATCAAAGGATTAAAATCTACGATAATTAATTTGGTGGAAAATTTCAATCGGAAGAATTTCTTGAATGGATAGAAAAAACGAATCATTTGAATGGAAAGAAATCCCCAAAAATTAAAAAGTTGGTGATGCAAGACTACGTATGAATGCAATCAGTTTGTTAAGAATTTGCACAGATCTTGATTATAATTAATGAGGGAGAGAAGATTTGAGAGAGGGAGGGGCGGGTATAGAGGGGGAGGCCGGCGGCAATGATGGGGGGAAGTAGGGAATTTGTTTCCAAATTGCAATGATTGATTTCGGAAAGAAATAGGGAGGTGTAGGGGCTTTGGAAATTTTGGCTAAGAGGGAATTAGGGGATTTGAAATTATTTCCTAAGTGAGGGATTGGATTTAGGAAATAATTAAATGAGCATTAATGGGATAGGGAGAGAGGGGCCGGCGACATCCAAGGGGAAGAGGAATTTGAGGGCAATTAATTGGGGGTTTCTATTTTGGATTTAGGAATTAGGAAAGTTTTAAATTACATACAATTTAAATTTTAAATTTAAATAGGATGAGTTTAGAAACTTAACTAAAATAGAGGAGTTAAATTATTAAAGATTTTGAATTCAAATTCCAATGATTTTGAATTTTAAAATTATCCTAAATTAATTCTCAACCCAATTACGAAAACTCAAGGGAGAAGGGAAGTGGGGGATGGCCAGCGGCTAGGGGGCTAGGGCCGGCGGCATGGGGGATTTTGGGTATGGTGGCCGGCGGCTTGCGAGGAGAAAATTTGTGGAGCTCAGTTAGGAGGAGATGATGGCCTGGAGATGGAGGCGGTTTGGATGCAAGGTTGTTCGATAGTGGAGGTGGAAGGCGAAAGACAAAAAGCTAAAGAAGAAAACCACGAACCCGATCGTCTCTAAGGTTGGTGGGTGTCTGATCTCCCTTTCCTAGGGATTTCTCTCCAATCACACTCTCAAGCCCTCACAAGAACTCATGCATAGAAGAAATTTTGTAATCAATCCTTTATTACTTCAAAAATAAAACACGGGGCTATAAATAGCCTAATACATGAGACTCAAGAAATAAAAGATGAAAGTGCCCTCGGGGCTTACATACGACATCCCTCACTAAAAGGGTACGACTGGAAAAACTCATAAAACAAATACACGACACTGAAAATAAAAAAATACATAAATAGGAAAATAACATAAATAAATCAAAAATATAATGACTCGATCGTGGCCGTAGATCGGCGACTACGCCTCTGATAAACCTTCCATGCTCTGATGTCCTCATCAGTTGGGTTTGCTAGTTTAAAGCTGTTGTCATGCGTTAACTTGGTGGAAGCATCTTTAGAATAACAGAGTAAGGAGAGGAAAAAAGAAAATCAAATCCTGGGATAGAATGAAAGAAAAAATATAGAGAATTTTTACCTTCTAAACATGCCCGAACCTTATTCCATGAATACAATAATATTTGCCAAGGAATTCGATTCATAGAAGAGTACATTGAAGAATTTTATAAATTACAATTCCAAAATGATTTAAATGAACTAAAAAATGGACTATAACTCGTTACTTCAATGGACTAAAGTGTTCATTCCATGATCAACTAAACATTCATCATGTAATCAAACTCGATGAGGCCTATCGCATGGCTTTCAAAATTGAAAAACAATAACAACGAAATAACAATAAAAAATTGATTCAACAAAATCTAAGCCATCTCTGGTAAGTAATGCTCAAAATTCACAAGGAGTCATGGGGTCGACTTCATCAAATCCAATCCACAAATAAAATCTAATGAATCCCAATTTAATGAAAAGGAAAAGGGTTAATAGGAGAAAATCCAATTGGACCCTACTATAAGTGTGGCTTGTATGGTCACAAATCAGTAGCCTTTAGAAAAAATAACCACTCTAGAACCAACTATATTGAACAAGAGGATAACCTTGAAAATTCGAAGGAGGATTAGTTTGAATAAGAAAATGAGGAAGATATAGAACTAATTAATATTTGAAGGTGACCAAGGGGATCATTACTTAGTTATCCATCAGGTCTTGACCACCAGAACTGATATTGGAGATAAATGGCTTAGACAATATATTTTTCGAACCATGTGTAGTGTAGGAGGAAATTTATGTATCCTCATGATTGATAGTGGTAGTTCAAGACATTTTGTGTCGTAACTCACGGTGGATTAGCTTAAAATAAAATCAAAACCCCTTGTCAAACCTTACAAGATATCATGGTTTAAAGGAGGAGAAGTCCCAATCACACAGCAATGCCTTGTCAACCTCACAATCAAAAAATTTTACGAAGATCAAGTATTATGGGACATCATGTCCCTTTAGGCATGTTATATTTTTACTAGATATACCTTAGCAATTTGATCATAAAACCATTCACAATGGGGAGAAAATACTTACACCCTGACCGAAGGAAACATAGAATTCACCTTATATCCCCCAAAGAATATTTTTGATCCTCCCACTAAGACTGTTCAAATAGCCTCACATTCACCCACTCCTGAATCGCGACTCAATACTATTGAACTCAAAAATTCTGAAGTGATTTATCTCTTGGTAAGTAAAGTGGATGGCATAAACCATAGTTAAAAATCGCACAATAAGAGGCGCGACTCTGCGCAATTTGGACTGAGGACGACTTATTACCTAAGCAATTTTAACGTCTTCTGAGGCTTATGCCTCATGTATTATGAGGCGCACCTCAATTGTGGTATTGCGTAATTTTGGTTAAGGCATGCTCCTCATAAAAAGGGTCCCACTTACTTTAGTTTTAAATAAAATGATATTTCCTTCTTCCTTCTACCGGTCCAAGCCGAACAGAAAGCCATCCCGCATGCTCCCAATCCCGCAAGCCCCTGATCCCGGATCTCCCACATGTTTCCGCCGCCTCTCCCGCCGGCACCGCCTCTCACCGGTGAGTCCTTTGTTTTTGGCCGCCCCTCTTCATCACTTCTTCAAGTGTTCTTAGAGTTTTTTTTTTTTAAGTTTAGGGTTTGATTTTTCAACTTATAGGAAAGCTAGGGTTATAATTTTTTTGAGTTTTTTGTTTTATTTTGCTTTTTTCCTTTAGGAAATATGATTAATGGCAAGGAAAAGTCTAATAAGTCATTGCGAAGGGACCCTTATTGAAAATACAGTGTACAGGTTGACGTAGGCGGCGGTGAGAAGACTTATGTGTATTTGAAATGTAATTTTTGTGATAAAGTGGTGAATGACGGAGTTACCTGCATAAAGGAACACTTATCATGCTCTCATAAAAATGTTGCACCATGTGCAAATGTACTGGACAAGATAAAGGATGAAATTATTGCTTACATGAATAAGAGTACTACAACAAAATATTTACAAATGCAGGAATTTGATGAAAGGGTCGAACAAGGTGCTTATTGTGAGAGCGAGAGAGGAAAGGGCTCTTCCTCCACTATACATAATAGAGGTGCGCGGGGTGTCACGACCCAACCCGACCGAAACGAATTCCTTCGCATTGGGCCGCGACAAAAAAAATTTGAAAATCCAGGATCTAGTTCTAGAATTTGCTTTAGACTTTCTTCTAAATATCAGACACTCAGAAAATACATAGCTACTATAAACATCTAAATACACAGAACTGTTCATCTATACTTTCTTTTTTCATCAAAATAATCATGTACAATACAGTGCATGGCTACAGACAGAAAAAATAGAACAGAAAAATCATGACTGTACAAAAATCAAAAGAACAAAATATCTAATCACAGATCAAACACAGAATGGCTAGTCCAAGACCTCCTTCCCTTTCCCAGAACCTGAAAACCACGCAGATAACAAGGATGAGTCAACATCTCAGCAAGACTACACTAGCCAATCAAAATATTCAGAAATTCACATCAGAAAATACGTTAGAAGAGTAGTCGTACAAAATTCAGATAATCGTACAGAGATCAGACAGAACACAGAAATTCATACCGAACAGATATCAAACAGAAATCAAATAACTGAGTTCATTTCACATAACAGACTTAAATCAGATTAATCACAGATCACAGAATCGTACAAATCAAAGAGCAAAACGGATTTCAAAAAAACATTCAAATCAAATTTCATCACAGATAAGATCACATATCAGATATCACATGTCCATGACCCTAACAGAATCTCAACGGATTCTGACCCCTTATGCCTCCATTCCCTGACCCTGATAGAATCTCAACGGATTCTGGCCCCTTATGCCTCCCTTTGTGCTTACAACACCAGAACAGAATAGATATACAGAATTTTCAAAATAGAACTTATTTTCAGATTTCACTGACACAGATAGAATCTTGAAGGATTTTGACCCCTTATAACTCCCTTCTGATAGCATATAAATACATATTATTCATTCATTTCAGAAAATCAGATTACGTCAGAAAAATCGTCAGCGGCATAACGACAGTATACGGAATTTTCACAGAATTCACAAATTCAAAAATTTATCAAATTACCACAGATAGTGCAAAACATTAATATAAGACTTTCATTGTACTAAAGCAACATATTTCAATATCCAGATAATTTGTTATTCGATTAAAACATCGCAGAATTCAAAATACCCAGTAAAAATCTTCCAGAAAATACTCAAAACGTGCAAAAACATCATATTAGAAACATACCAAAAGTTACGCGGTAAAAAGTTTATCGGTGCGAAATGAACCCAAATATTCGCTAACGGAAATAGACTGCGAAATAGAAAAATCGTCAAAATACACATTTCTGAAAATTGAGAAAGGCGGAATGTGCCTTACCTTGAGTCGATCAACTTTTCCAATTATGGCGACGGACGAAAATGGACCGAAATCGCCCAAAAATCACTATTTCTTCTTTTTCCTTCGATTTTCTCTCTTCTGGGCTTTTCTCTCTCTTCAAAAAGATCTCCATCCAATATATACACATGCAGATTGTCCCGGACGAAGTGTATTCGTCCCGTTATGGCGACGGACGAAAATGGACCGAAATCGCCCAAAAATCACTATTTCTTCTTTTTCCTTCGATTTTCTCTCTTCTGGGCTTTTCTCTCTCTTCAAAAAGATCTCCATCCAATATATACACATGCAGATTGTCCCGGACGAAGTGTATTCGTCCCGGGACGATTTGCCCTCTGGACGAACTTCGTCTTCAGACGAAGTGTATTCATTCCTAGACGACTTGCTCTCTGGACAGATTTCGTACGGACGAACCAAATTTTGTCCTGGGACAAACCTCCCAGTTCACAGATTCTGTACTGATCGTCCCGAACGATCCTACTTCATCCCGGACGATCCTGGAAGGAAAACTAAAAATTGGCTTTCACACGGGGTCCGATTGACTAGTATTTGATTAATCCAGAAGAGAATAGAGGACAAACATAGATGATACCTGAGACTGGTACAAGAGAGGATCGACGTCAGGTTTGCATGGATATTGGTAGATTTTTTTATGAGAATGTCATTCCATTTAATGTTGCGACATCGCCGGCCTACTTTAATATGTTGTGATCTATAGTGTTATATAGGAGATGATTGAAGACACCTTCCATGTATGATTTGCGAACATGGATTTTGAAGGAGCTGCTGAACACAGAGCAGAGTATTGATGAGATTAAACAGATATGGAGTGAGACTAGTATTACAATTATGTCAGATGGATGGTTTGACATGAAGAGCAGGATCTTGATTAATATCCTTGTAAACAATCTCTACGGCATGTTGTTTTTACGATCAGTTGAAGATTCAGATTAAGTTAAAAATGCTGAATTTATTTTCAATTTGTACATGCATAACGACTAATTCCGGATCAGACCGTTAGGGAGCTTGCAGATTTAGAACTTGTTCTATTTCGGAATAGGGAGGAATTTTTTGGTCTGCAAGCAGTAAAATCTACTATTGCCAAACGCTCTCCAGGTATACTTATTTTTGTAAAGTATTTGTATATGCATGACACTTTAATACGTTTTGATTATCAATTTTTTTTTGAAATAGTTGAATGGTGGATCTAATTTGGTGATTCCACTCTTGAGTTGCAGTGTTTTGTTGCTAGAGTTTTGGGTATCACTTGTTCTTCTTTTGAGCGTGAGCGAAACTGGAGTACATATAGTCAAGTACAAATAAAGAGAAGAAATCGACTTTCAACACTCAGAATGAACTCCTTTGTGTATATTATGCACAACAAGAGGTTGAAAGATAGGAGGTTGAGGAACAAGGGGTTAAAGGATGATGAGGACCCGTTGGTGTGTGATGATATGGCATCTGATAATGAGTGGTTTATAGATAATGAGACAGATTTGTCATTATCAGACTTGCAGCTAGAGGATCTAAGTGTGGATGTCTTGAGGGGCGAAGCAGATCAAGTGGGCACATCCCCTAGTACTACATCACACACATCCACTAGTACTACACCACACACATCCACTAGTTCTGCAGCATAATAAGCAAATAAAGGTATTTCACAACTTCTTATGTGCTATTACATTATATATATATAAGATGTGGGCAATTAACATGACAATAATCATTCTTATTGAACAAGAAAGAGAAAACTCAGTAACATTGAAGATGATGAAGATATGACATTCATAGATACAATTGGAGAAGAAGATTCCCTTGAAGACCCATTTAGTGATGGGACTTGATTGTATTTTATATATTCTTTCTTATTTATGCTTTGAGAGTTTTGATAGACTAATATTTTGTGGTTCTATACTTTGAATTATACTATGCGATGCATATATTGCATTTAATTTATTGTTTTCCACTAATTTCACATGTCATTTAGATGTTTTTATTGTATGATAGACTTTTACTGTTATTTACATGCTAAAACCCTTAAATTCTTATTTACACAATTCTTCGTCCGTGAGGTTTACGCCTCACACCGCCTCGAGGCTTACGCCTCGCCTCACGGATAAAAAACACCTTGAGGCTTATTTACGCAATTTTAAACCTTGACATGAACCAATAAATCCCTATAGTAATACAACCTCTAATCAAGGAATATTCATACATAACTCCTAAAGATTTACTCAATAATTTGCCTCCAATGAGAGATATCCAATGTCATATTTACCTTGTAGCTGGAGCAAACTTACCCCACCTACCTCACTATTGTACAAGTCTTACTGAATATGAAGAACTACACAAACAAGTAATTGAACTCTTAACTAAGGGATTAATTAGAGAAAGCATGATTCCATGTGCTACACCCAAAAAAGATGAAACTTGGAGAATGTGTTTTGACAGTTAGGTCATAAATAAGATAACTATCAAGTATATGTTTCATATCCCAAGACTTGATGATAAGCTTGACATGCTTAGCATAACCAATATTTTCTCTATGCTTGACTTACGAAGTGGATATCATCAAATTCGAATACGACCCAGTGATGAGTATAAATTAGCCTTTAAAATAAAGGAAGGGCTTTATGAATGGTCAACGTTTAAAATTGCGCAATAAGAGGCGCGCCTCAGCGTAATTTGGTCAATTTAAGCCTCAAAGCCCACACAATAAGTTCAGTTTATGAGGCTTACGCCTCAAGTTTACTAAGGCGCGCCTTATGGCGCGCCTCGCCTCATATATTTAAGGCGCCGCCTCTAAATAAATTAAATTAACCTAAAGTTTTTTTTTTCAGTTTGGCCCCTCCAGTTGCCGACTTGGCGCGCCTAGTGAGATATCGACGTGGCATCAACATTTAAACCCTAGTTTAGGTCGAATGAAGAGGCAACATTTAGATTTTGAAGTTCCAGCAAAAATTCGAACTTTCAAGCATTCACTCCGGAGCAATTTCAAGCATTCTTCACTCAGTTTCTTTTAAGATGTCGTCACCCCCAAAGAGAAAGGTAACTTAATGCTATGTTTTCTGTTTAGTACTGCGTATTTTATGGTTATGTTATGCGTTGGTGTTCAAGGTTCTGAAGATCTTCTTATTTTATGCTTATTCTATGCGTATGCATTACTTCTCAAAACTTTTTAAATGTTTGATACTTTGATGCCATCGTGTTTTCTCTGTATTCAGGATTTATGATGAATTTATGTTGAAATTTGAAACATAAAACTTAACTAAATTTTAAGCAGCAAGTAATATATGCATAGGCTGTGCGTACGCAATGCGTCTTTTGTGCGTATGATATGAGTACACGTTGCATGATCCTTGCTTATATTGTGCGTACTTTATGCGTACGTATAATTTTCTGCCATGTTTTCTGCAATGTATGTTATTGTGCATATGTTATGCATATACTATGCGTGATCAGTGCTTATAATGTACGTATTGTTTGCGTTTGTATAATTTGCTGCCATGTTTCCTGTATTATGAGTTCTTGTGCGTGTGATGTGCGTAATATATGCGTATGTTATGCGTACACTGTGCGTGACCGTTGCTTATATTCTGCGTATGTTGTGCGTTTTTTGTGCGTATCTCATTTACTTATTTTTACTTTTTCATTTTTTATAATTTTCAGATATATGTTCGTCCACTAGACCTTTAGTTCATGTTTTAAGGATGGTGGATGCCGAGAAGAAGCCTGCAATGATTTCATTTACAATGCTATGAATGAAGCCAAAGAGATGATTGCCTCCAACTTAGGAGGCAGTGAGGGAAGCTTTAGGGAAATTTGGAATATTATTGATGATAAGTGGGAAGTTCAGCTTCACCGACACTTGCATGCCGCTGACTACTACCTAAACCCTCAGTATCAATATGCAGAGAACAAGTCTACAAATCCTGAAATAAAGTTGGGATTATATCATTGCCTGGATCGTCTAATAAGTGATGCAACTGAAAGATCAAATGCTGACTTGTAATTGGTACCTTTTAAGAACAAAGAAGGTTTTTTGAGATTACAACAAGCAAAAGATACAATTGCTAAACGATTTCTAGTTGAGTTGTGGATTCAATTTGGTGATGGGACTCCAGAATTACAGCGTTTTGCTGTAAAAGTTTTGGGCTTGACATGCTCTTCATCTGGCTGTGAAAGGAATTGGAGTACCTACAACCAAGTGCATACAAAGAGGAGAAATCGCTCGTCGACATTGAGGATGAACTCACTGGTGTACATTATGTAAAATAGGAGACTTAGAGATAGAAATTTAAAGAAAAAAGGATTAATGGATGATGAAGATCCTTTGCTTTGCGATGATGTGGCATCTGATGATGAGTGGTTTGTAGATGATGAAGTTGAAGTGATGCCATCTGAATTACAAGATGGAGATTTAAATGTTAATTTCTTTGATGATCTTAAAGCATCCACATCCACCACAACTTAAGAACAATTCAAAAAAGATATATAAATAATATAGTTCTTTTTTCTTAAACTTTTATTAATGTATTACACTATTATTCATTATGATATTGTTCAAAAATATTTACTATTTAGGAAAGAGGAAGATAACTAATAATGAGGAAGAAGAAGCTGATTGTGAGATATTGGACTCTATAGGAGAGGGGGAGATAGAGAGAGCAGCTCATCATAATTATGATTCAAATGAAGACCCCCTTAGTGATGACTGATGAGTGATGATAATGCTGATGACTAGTGAGTTCTTAACTTCTTATGTGATATGTTAATGTCATTGCTATTTATCTTGTGTATTTTTATATTTTATATATTATTTACTCATTAGTATATACAAAATTTATTATTTTATTTTTACGCAATTTTTTGATTTTGAGGCTTACGCCTCAAATCGCCTTGAGGCTTACGCCTCGCCTCACGAACGAAAAACGCCTCAATACCCGAATACACAATTTTAAACCTTGTGAATGGTTAGTCATATCCTTTGGCCTACCAAACATACCTAGTATGTTTATGTCATCCATGAATCATATCTTACGTCCCTTCATTTGAAAATTTGTTGTGGTGTATTTGGATGACATTCTGATTTATAGTAGCTGTCCCAACAATCATCTTGAACATGTGAAATAAGTTTTCCAAATCTTAAGAGAACAAAGTTTGTACATCAACTTAAAAAAATGTTCTTTCATGACTAATAATTTGACTTTCCTTAGATAGATTGTCTCTGTAGATGTTATTAAAGTAGAGACATTAAAATAGAAACAATCTGAAGTTAGCCGACTCCAAAAAATATAAGTGAAGCTAGAGGATTTCATGGATTAGCTCTTTTTACTGAAGATTATGAAAAATTTTAGTACTTAGATGTCACCCGTCACTGATTGTCTTAAAAAGGGAAATTTTAGGTGGACCCCTGAAGTTGAAAATGCATTTTTGATGTAAGCAAACTAGAGAGAAAAGACACAGTTGGAGAACACCCAGACAAATTAAAACCAAACTCATTTCACTATGCTTGCAAACAACCAAACAAACAATTGGAGAAACAAAAGTAAAATTAAACGAAACAAAATAATAACATAAAAACGTTATCCTCAGAACAATCATCTAGCGGTTTCCTCACATGCAACGAGAGTAGAAAAATATAATAAAATTGTGCTTAGGCTTGCAAACCAAGCGTCCACCATTGCAAAGGTTCAAACGTCCTACAAACTCCTCTAGCAAATGTCTCCAAATTTTAGCCAACAAACAAACTTTCAGAGCCAAGAAGAAGGATACAGATGGAGTGAAACTTGCATAGAGAAGAAATGGTTAGAAGCCAAGAGTTGTAGTTTATCTTTTACAGTAAGGTTCTAATGAATGTATCCTAAATGTGTTTTAAGATTCATCACATTTATGAATAAAGAAAGTTATGGGAGAATTTATCAAAGGAGGAAGTTAAGTAGTGTAGAATTAGAAAATTCAACTCATCAAGAAGATAAGTAATGCAAATTAAAGTTTTAAATACAATTCTTATTAATTTTACATTGTATATTGATATTTGAATGAATGCAAGAGAAATATGCATTACATGTAATTCTCTTGCTAAGGGATGTTCCTAACCTAATTTCCATATATGAAAGACCTCTTATATATTTGAATCATGAGACTTTCAAGTAAGAGTTATTATGCTTCATTAAAGATTTTGCTAGTTGGAAATATTTTGGAAAGAATCTTCATTCTTAACATATGGTACAGAGTTTCATTACTCAAATAAGAAGCATATAAAGATTTTTATGAAAGCAATAATACAAGTATGAGTTATATTATAAAAGTATACTGAATATCAATTTAACGTATAATTTGGCTATGTAGATGATGTATGATTTACAAGGATAGTTGGGACAAAAGGGTTCCCAAATATTAACTACCTTGTAAGTGGGGCAAAATGGACACCAAAAGAAATGATACCTACATAGTAGGTGGGGTAAAGGGACCCCTAAAGAGGCAAAAGGGACCTCTATGGAATTCAATGGCGATAATGTTAGGTTTCTCTGGGCTCCATTGAATTTGTTTATGAAAGAATAGTCAAACCTTTAATGAAAAAAATTGATATTTAGTATAGATCTAAGAGGACAGTTAAAGGTAATGTCAAATGAGATGTTATGTGGTTTCTCAAGTAGTTTAAATTTTATTTATGTTTTAATGTTCTAAAATTTTATCATGTAAGTTTAATAATATTTACAACTGCATAACTTGCTGAGCCTCAAAGTTCACCAGGAATTTCATTATTGGCTGTTGTTACAAGAAAAGGGAAAAAAAGTGGTTGCTGATTAGGTTTAAGTATTTCAATCATAGATGTTAATTTTATTTCTGTTTGTAAAACTAAACTAAAGGTATGTTAATATTCCCATGAATTGTTTGCTTGATTTTTCTTTAGTGGCTTTGTAATTATATTTTGTGGATGCTTAAAACTTTTAAGTGCTTTCGTTGATGTACCAGTTGAGGTTTATGATATGTTTATATGTAAAAATGTAAATGATGGATTGTCTCAGATGGTTATAAGATGAAAAATGTTATGTTTTATTCGTTACACTCTACAGTACTATTTTGGGATACTGTGGGTCATTACAAAAAGAACTTAGAATTAAAATGAAGAAGACAAACCATAAGTTTTCAAAAATGCTCTGGGAATGCCATGGCGTTGGGAAGTTCTGTTTTGCTGCACTGAAATCTTTATTTAGAAAGAAGGTTTAAGGGAGAACTAAGGCACTAGCTAGCGCTACCATGGTGCTCAGCTCCCGTGTTTGGGAAATTTGGAGCATCTATAATATTATATTGGAGCGCAATAGAGCTGGAAAGGTGGGCATCATGGCGCATGGTCAAAATGATGATGATGATGATGATGATATATATAATATAATATATATATATATATATATATATATATATATATATTATATAATATATATAATATATAAATATATATATTATATATATATATATATATAATATATAAATATATATATATATATATATAATATAATATATAAACTCATTTGCAACCCCCACCAAGCCACCTTGTTAAGAAGGAAAAAGAAAAAAATAGATGGAATTCATAGGCTGAAGCTCGGGTATTGTCCATCGGGCCAATTAGGAATTTCGTAGAGCACGAGATGGACTTTTAAACTCCTATCTCCTATTTCAATTCCAAAAAATTCTATAAAAAGTTTGAATTAAAATATATTTTCTCTAGTTTCATAATATTTTCATCATGTAACTTTTAGTATAATTGTCAAATGCTTTTATTATGAACATTTTAACTATAAGAAATTCTAAGTTAATGGGTAGAGGGTTGGAGACGGGGGAGGGGGGGGTGATGTGGTGGGGGGAGGTGTGTATATATATATAGATAGAGATATATATATATATATATATATATATATATATAAGTAAAAGAATGCACTGAA